>JAMXBC010000010.1:3750000-5000000 GCA_024138005.1 Lumnitzera racemosa
TTAGAGTTTTTCGGCCAAATACTGATCTTTTCGAAAGGGATAATGCTAAATAGCATAATTGGTCCCTTTTTTCATATTTAGTATAATTTAGTGACGGGTGAAGAAGTCGCGACAAGGGTGAAATCAATAGTTCAAAGGTAATCATGAGAGGAGTGATGTCTCCATTGCACAAGTTTAGGTTTAGTTGTAAATTGTTGCATTAATGGAAACTCCTCAACTTGAATTAGAGTGAATGCAATTTCTCCAATCTCACGACGGTTCGGATAACGTTATACAATGGCATTTATTTAAATATGCATTGCATCTAATTAATTTGGTCGATAGTCTCGTTTGTATTTGTCGTATAGTTTTAGGTCTCTATCCTGACTTATTAAGCTGTGATTGCTTACATCTCTCAGATGTTGTTGCAGATACTAGCTACGAAGTGACTTACATTTACTTTGAAGTTAGCAATTATAGGATCCTAGGGAGTGAGGATATAAACCCGAGAATATGATATACTCATAAGTTTGAATTCTATCTTTTAAGTTTTATGTATTTCTCAAGTAAATTATGTTCAGATTACTAAATCTTGTAATATACTCAGATTATTTTAGATTAAACATGTATTCCTTATAATTTCATAGTTAAATAACTTGTTTAATTTATGAACTATTTACTTCAAAGCGAGTTAGTCGTGAGCGCTTCATGTAAATTAAGTTTAAAATAGCGGCTATATGGTCAATTTTTATCTTAAAATAGTTTGTACGGTGAAGCCATTACAATTTAGCCACTTTAGGGCATAATAGAAATCACTCGTTCATACTGGAGTTGCCAAAATATAAAAGTATGGGTTTGATTGGAGTAGTCATGTGCAAGCTGTATGGGTGACGCGTTACACATGACTTCAAAAAAATGAATCGAGACTGTCACCTGAAGGGATGATTAGGTGAGAACAAAACATGGAGGAGTAACAAGCAATTTCATTGTTTCAAATGCAGAAGTGACAGAAAAGGTAATTTTAAGGGACTTCAGGTGTTCACCTTGTTACTTGAGTAGGTGAGATTAAATTTTTGCACGAATCACTTGTTTGATCTTAGAGAGTAATATTATTTCTCTATGAGTCATCTGCTTCTTTGGCACGTGACATTTACCCCTAAGCACTTTAAGAGTCATCTTTTAGACATCCTCCATCTCCACTCTCTAACCATAGGAGAAGAGCTTGTCTCCCTTCTTAAGCACGGTTTTCGGGGAGCTAACCCGCTAGTGCAACTAAGTTCTCCCTCATCGCTTCTTCCCTCTCTCTCTCTCTCTCATCATCAAATGTTGAATGACTACCTGGCACGCAATCTATAGCCTAGCCACCAAGTTAAGGTGGCCACCCTCTACCATTGTAACAAGTTAACCCTCTACCAATTAGCAAAACAAGTGGAAGTATTTTCTCGTATTGATACCACCATGAACTTGGATTTTGTACTGACTGATCTTCTAGTGCCATGTATCTTAGCAGGTCAAATCCCTTAACCTATAAACAGGAGCAAGTTTAAAGTAAGGGATCTTTAGAGACTCGTAAAAACTCTTTCATTTACTTATTTCCTCACTTATCGGAAATCTAATACCCTATTTACTAATCTGAGCATCGAAGGATCCGACACTTACAAGCTAAGTCATAAATAAATCCACTAGTATACTATACATTGAACGTGAACTGCATGCAAACAAGTCCAGTCGCATATTAATTTACAATTTCAATAAAAGCTTAACCCGTTTTAAGGTCAATACTTTTTAAAATGAATCAAATATGAACCTCTCTATTCTTTTAAGTCTCACGAGAAATAGCAATGTCGATTATGAGGTTTATTCTTTAAGAGGAAGGGGGAAGGGGGCACAGGTTGTTTCTGGTGGGGACTCGAAGTTGATCCTGAAGAAGGGACCCAGCTGAACACGACGTATGTGAACCATAAAGCCACACCTCTCCAAAAACCTTTTTGTCTTAATGTGGTTGGTAGGTTTATAATTTGATGGCAAGCAATGTACCGTTTTCCACTTGGAATTTTCCTCTTGCTCTTCATCAACACGTTTATTCTTTTTCGGACATTGCTTCTATATGTCGTGAATAAAAATGATATCGTAGCCGTCAGCTGAACATCATATGAGATGTGTTGCATATCATTTATAATTCATTGTCTCGTGTATAATCGTGTGACGTATATACTATATATATAAACTCTTTCTTAGAGTTTATCATTGTGATGACAGTGATTACTTAACTCGATTTTTCATTTTCGTGATCTATCAATCGTACGCTATTGTGTATAAATAATTTGTAATTATTGTATATGTTTGTTTCACTTGTCACGTTTTTCTTACATTCAATTGGCGAACTTTTTTTTATCAATGCTTAATATAAAAGAAGAAGTAATTAATAATATAATATCAAATAAAATATCAATCGGATAAATAATATAATTAGAAAAATTTCACCTTTATATATATATATATATATATATATATACTCATTGTTGATAAGACATTTCAAACTTAGTTTCCTTAGGCTCATATCGATCTACTTAACCTCATGATCCAACTCGACTTAGCAATATTCAGCCTTACTGTCTTTCTAGTTGACTTAAACCTAGACTTGTTTAACGGCTTGCTCAACTACTATAGGTTCATAATAGCTAACAAATAATAGGATAAGACTTGGAAAGTTAGTAATGGCCATTGGCTAGCAAATTTGGACCACATTAGATTGCACATTCCTACCACCTCTAACGTATAGGCATGCTACTGTGTTGCTGTAGGTTCCTTAACTTTCAACCATTCTCCTCTATAAGTACTGGCCATCTTCCTCTCTCAATAGTAAAACTACTTTGACTCTTTATACATTAAGTATACATTCATATATTCCTACATCTTTACTCATTTCTTATATATAAACTAACAAAACTAACTTAAACATTGAAGTAGCAGTATTAGATAATATCGTAATACCTTTATTTCTTTGTTTTGTAGTTTATTAACTCAAATGCAAAACCCAAACTTATATCACTCTACCGGTAGAATATTATAGACCACACACATAAATAGTTTTTAGAAAAGTAAGATATTATAAGTAAATTTCCAACGGGCTAACCCTAATATGTCAGATGATTTTATGTTATTGCCATAAAATATTGTTACTCTCTAAATTTTGAATAGGAATTACTTTATTATTCAATATGCATCGCCTAATTTTACTAAAACAATGTTGGGTAATCTATTCAAGTAAAAAAAAATCCTTTGGCTAAAAACCAAAAAAGGTAAATAGGTTTGTAGGTTGACAAATGATTATCCTATCGAGATATTGAGATGGATTTAGGAATAGAATTGAAAATCTATTAGAGTTTTATAATAAGTCTAAAAACCCATTAAGGTAGTAAGACTAGATCGAGGATTTTATAACTTGTTCTAGACCTATCCCAATACCATCGTTATTGAAAATATAGTGTGTTAAGACTAGTTAGTAAGGTGTTTACATTTTTTAATCGGCTCAACGACTTTTTCCATTGATCGATCATGCGATCTGCTATGAGGGCTCGAGATTTGCTAGTTTCGACTGGACTGAGGCGATTAGAGCTTAGGATTAGGTCTTAGATAATAGCGTGGAAGTTATAATAAACATGATAAATGAAAATCATATGATTTTACAAAGTTGCATGTTTATTATTGATATCCCTTATCATATGAAAAAAACAGCAATTTTTAAATAATCCATAAGTGATCTATTTATTTAATTATTTACCATTTTTTTAAGCATTTATTAATCAACCGTTCAAATCAATTGAAAAAGGAAAACAGACCTTATTGTGAGAATTTCGAATATGTGAACTAACCAAACCGAGCTCCGGAAATTTCACTTTCGCTCCACAATCCATTTTCAATTCCTCCTACTTTTTGCGCCAAAATGTTCAGATTTTGAATTTACAAATCCGCCACATAGATGTTCTTCTTGCGCCACTAGTAAACAAGCCCCACCATTCTCTTCTCTTATACCCGCTCTCTTCCTTCCAATGGCAATGCCAAATCGCGAGCTTCCTTCCTTCTCACTCGGCCTCGATTCGGATTCCGACGTGGACCCGGATCCCCAAATACGCCCCCAATCGGATCAAGTACCGGACTCTGACGATGAGCCCAATCCGACTCCCGAAACCTCACTCTACCCTCCCCAAGTTCTCCGCCGCCTCAAACGGGGCCCTTCCCTTAAGCAACACCTCGACCCGGTTTCCGGGTCAGACCCAGATCTCAACGTGGATGATGATATTGAAGGTTTCTCTTCTCAAGAAGATCCTAATACAGGTAGTTGAGAATACAGTATACTTTACTCCAGAGGGGTAATTCTGTAACCTTGAAAAAAATTCTAGGGGTTTGTCCTTTTGGGTTGGTTTTTTTTTTTTTTTTTTTTTTTGTTTGTATTTTGATTGTGGGATTGCGAATTGGGATTAGGGTTGGCTAGTGAATGCAGAAAAGGTCTAATCTTGGAATATAATATTATTGAGTTTTTTGAGAAGTGGAATAGCTCGAGCGGGAAATACAATTTAACTTCGTATTCGTGTGAAACATCTTTGATATTAGAACCGGTTATGATGACCCGCACGTGTCTTGTTCCATTGTTATCCTGGGTTTAGTAGTTTCCCAAGTTTAAGATTGCAAGCAGCTTAAAGCTTGGGGATTTTCAGAGTTTGGGGTAGCTTATATGATTGTTTTTGTAACTTTTATAATCAAAGTTTTGGATCAAGTCACTGAAATTGTGAATTGGGTTAATCAAAACATAATCAAGCTGGACTTGCAATGTGGCAATTTAGCACAATTACAATGAATATGGTGTGAAAACAGCAGGAAAAAATCCGAGTTATGATTTGAAAACAAAAAATTTGATTATGGATCAAATGACAGACCGGATATAATGAATACTCTTATTACCGTTTCAATGGGAAGTTTTTTTTTCTTTTCTCTTTCTGGAGTCACGATCTTGGACACGAAGGCTCTTATGCAGGAGCTCTTACTTGCATTATTAGAGCGTGTAAGAAAGCCTTCCTTTTTGTGAAGCTGGCCCACTAGTATGTTTCATTGTCTGACGAGGATATGATTATTGCTAATTACCATTTTGGATTTCCCTTTGCAAGATAAAAATCACTTGATTTAGTGCAATTCGGCATTTAGATATCTATTTGAAGTAAAATTTGATCACTTATTAAAGTCAAGATGCGGTACAGATAGAGCAATGCAGTATATGTTGGTGAAACATCTATTCATTGCTTATTCACAATACGAGTCCAGAAACACATATTTTGAAGATGGCACCAAGGGTGGTTGGTTTATTATAGAATGAAATGGAATTTCTCCTTTAAGGGTTTCCACTAGTGAAAAATGAATGATCCGGGGAGAAAATGGGAACGATCTATCATGAAAGACAGGTAGCTTATCTCAGTCTGAACAAGATCTTATTTCAATGCTTTTGATGACTTATGCGTTGTTTTTCGGTTTCTTAATTATCGTGTACGATGTGATATGTCAAGATGAGTTATTTTCAGTTACATAGGTATAAAGAAATCTTGCGCTAATGTTCCTGTTCCATTCATACATTTTCATGACTGTTAATATATTATTTCTCCGTGCAGATGATAAGCGGCTGATTCAACATCATTCTATATGCAGCAGCTCAAAATTCCCACTACTTGGCAAGAGGGTCTTGCCTGCTTCTTTATCAAGTCAGTCAAGGGCAACTGATGGCAAAAAGGCTTCGAATGATCAAGCTTCTGCAAATTTGAAAACAAAGTTTAACAACTGTGTGTTTCCAGAATTGACTCCCAGTCCTCTGAGAAAATTTCAATTGGTTGACTCCGATTCCGATAGCCCATCCATGAGTAAACACGCTAATGTTGGGGCTAGTACAATGAACTCATCAGTCAACCTGTCTAAACAACCTGCACCTTTCACTCAACAGAAGACAAAATATACACATAATAATTCTGCGCCTAGCAAAGCTGACTTGTGGAAAGATTTTTCTCCAATCAAGAGTTTTCGCATTCCAACACCTGCTCTTGATGAGTTCTGTCAAGAGATCTCACATCCTGGGAAGGATAAGGCTAAATCTCAAATACAGACTTGCTCATACGTAAGCGATGGTGATGGCAGCTTGACAGAAAATAGCCAGATAAACAAGTTACATCAGCAGGAATGGAATAATCTTCCTCCTTCTCATCGTTACTTTTTCCATGATGATCCAAAGATTCGGGGCCTAGTTCACAGCCGCTTACCCTATTTTTTCCCACTGAGTGGTGCCAATGATGAAGACAACAGGCAGACAGCGGGTTCTGTAATTGATTACATGTATACTTTGCTTCCCACCACCTCGGTTACTTAATTGAACCCTATTTCTTGTAGTTATGATGATTCCAATTGCCGATGGGAATTTACTACTTGTCCAGGAGTCAATTTGGTACTTCAGAAGCTGCTAGAAAGCTGGCAGCACAGAAGGTAGACGTGGACAAAGGATCAAGGAGCAGGAGCAGATCAAAAAGTTGCGCAACTGATGAAGTCTCGTGTCCTGGAGGCTGGGTTAGTTGCAAAGGCTCTGCTTCAGCTCCAAAGAATGCTGGCAAAAGGCGAGTCCAGGCAAGTGAGAAGTCTGCTGGCGCTGGTCACTGGTATACAGCAGCCAATGGGATTAAGGTAGGTTCTTTGGCTTTTGACCTTGTATACTTACAGCAGAGTCTCTAATTATCGGCTCACATACTGAAGGAGTTGTTTCATCCTTTGATTATGCTTAATGCCAATAGGTTGGAAGTGCTGCGTTTATTCAGTTTGCTTTTACCTTAATTTTTCTGGTGTCGTATATTTTCTTAAAGATGTTTGTCCAGTAGTTTTCTTTGTCTGTCTTCTGAACCAAAATCTAATCTTCTTAGTAATATCTACTTCAGGTTTATGTAACTGCAAAAGGGGAAGAGTTAACAGGGCCAAGCGCTTACAGATATTACAGAAAGGTATGTTTTACATGTAAGAGTAACCTATCTTGGATTCCTCCGGTCCAAATCATCTACAATCTTGGTGTCTTCTTGGTGACAGGAGAGCGGAAGAGGGTTTAGCAAGTCAAAACAGAAGCCGAAGGCCAGGAAGAAAGCAAAGGGATGATCCTAGAAACCATTTTCTGTAATCTCTTCCGGTTTACCATGTTCATCTATATGCATAGTGTGCTTTCCATTCCCATTTTCCTTTGGAATTTGGAGATATGTAACACTACCGGAAAGAGGACAATGAAACCCCTTTTGCAGTTTAACTTTGATTAGAAGAGTGTTAAGAACTGTAATTAGTGATAGCATCTTCTGACTGTGCCCCATAACTCAAACCACCTTCCTAGTAAACGACAAGCAAACAAACGACGGTGTTGAAGTGGCTGCTACCAACCAGCAAGGATGTCTATGATCTGTGTCCAGTTTCTGCCGGTCAGAATTGAAAAATCAAGAATACATATGCCGGAACCGTTCTCCTTTCTAAATTGTGAATACAGTTCCAATCACATTGTTCTTAGTTGTCAATGCAGACAAGAATGAAGATGCAGAGTGGAGAGAACCCAATCAACAGAACCATCGTAATCACACTATCCATTTTGAACCTTGTATATCAAATTCACAACTGAACTATATATACATATATATATGACCCACCAAAAGAAGATATGCACGGTTTAAGATGCATATAAAAATAAAGCTGCATCATAATGGAATGCAAGAATTCAAAGTAACACCTTGAAACACATTCAAGCTGAGAAAATACGTCCACATCTGCATGGATGAAAAGAAATCCTTTTGATTCAGATATACCTATAGGCAAAGGAGGTCTATAATACTGTAATCTCAAGAAAGAATGAAAAAAAATTTGAATACAGTGAATAGCCTCAGGTTCTACCGAATGATTTTTGTTCAAATTACACCATTACAAATGATGTAAACTCTTGTAACTATAATAACAAAAATCTTATGGAGTTAAACTAAGAATAACTTTTTCTTTGATTTGCTCCTCATCCTGTCTGTTCTGTATTCAGCAAAAAGATTTCAAGATAAAAGAAAATGACAGTATTTACATTTATGAAATGGTATAATGAAAAGGAAGCCTATTAATTGTAAGACACAACTTCGCTTCGAGGATATGAGAGAAAATAATGTCTTTATTTGCTGCCTGGAATATGGTTTTCATGAACATTTAAGCCTCCTGGACATGAAGATTTTGAATTCAGTATATGCTTGCAAGTCCTGAAATTTACAGAAGGGGAAGAATCAACATGAGACTTTTTGTCAGGGAATGTGAACAAAATGCTAAAAAAATGCTTTTAATAGATGAAACTCAAGAGTTCAAGAAGGCAGCAGCGTGTGGAAAAAAATAGAGACTAAACTAGATAAAACTCGAGGAGGGTTGATATTATTACTTGTCTAGCTCCTCTGCTTTGCTCTTGATCTCACTTGACCACAGTACTGGGTCAGCATTTCTAGGCAAGGATTCCTGAAGTTGGGTCTTCTCTCTAAGCCATTGTTCAGCTTTATAGCACTTACTAAGTATCTGCATCATTGAAACCAAACTCATCACAATCAAGAAGAAGCAGCACCAGGTCATCCTAACAAGAAAAGATCATACCATTTCTTTGTGCTCAGGTGGAAGAGAATCCGCCTCTACTCTATAATCTACAATGCATTTTAATAAATCTCTTGTGGCTTGCACTCTTGCTTCTTCATCTTTATGTCTATTCTCTATTGGATCCACCATCTATGAGAAAGGAGCAGATAGCAAAATCGTGAATAAAACCGAGGACCAGAATTAGGCATTGTTATATGAGTCATGAGTCCGGATAATGTAACAGTCACCTTCTTTAGATCTTCCAACTTTAGAGTATAAGCATTTTCTGTCTCGTCATCACCCTCATCATAAAGCCAGTCTTCTGTCTGCTGTAAGCTCCTTGATATTCCCTCCCTCTCCTCATCACTTGCGAAGCTTCTATATGTATTGAAAAGCTATATACAAATATATTATCGTTACTAATCCAGGGTGAACAGTATTAAGTGCATTCCAATGAATCCTTAAATTTTTTCAGTAAGCAAAGAAACAAAAGAAAAAATTCTATTAATTTTATCAAAGCAAAAACCTCGAAGATATTCATACTAAATCATTCTTCAGAGAATTATGTAGGAGCTACAAGTAAAATTTTGAAAGATGAATATTACACAATATACTCATATTAGAGAGCTAAGCATGTAGAAACCCCTCGTCCTACTTTACTAACCCTTGCAAATATGCTTGTGATGAGGTAAGTTTTCCTCTAGATTACAGTGCTCATTTGATGACTCATGGAAAGCTAGAAACATCTCAGACACATAGGGGATAAACACGCAAACATCATGATCATGGTAAAAAGAAATACCTTGCTTCGCATCTCATAGACATAAGACTCCAAAGCATTTTTCCTTTCTTTGGTTTGTTCCACAATTCTGTCTTGTTGAGCCAGCTCAACCTCTTTCTGTAGAGCTTCCATGAGCTCAGTTTGGGTCATGCCACCACATACTTTCTCATTAACTGGGATGTCGTGCTTTCTGGGCAGTTTATCTTTCCTTGAGTGATGAGTCTGTTAGAAAGTGATATTTTTCATCCATTAGTCTAAGAACCAAACATTCACCAAAATGAGGAAGGTTATGGCAATGTATAATCCTATACATCTCATTGTGTGTGTGCATGCATGAAGGTTCTTTTTTTTTTGGGTGGGGGGTGGGTGGGGTGGGGTGGGTCGTGGTGGGTTGGGGGGGTTTTGATACATTTCCTGTGATATACAAAACAATGCCATTCTGGTTGCTCACTATTCATTTACAGAATATATTACTAGACATATGCAGAAGGGTGAAGCCAAGCAGATACATACAGGAGCAGTGGAAGGGTTATAATGTGGATCTCTCCAGTCTTCAACACCATTCTCTACAGTTGTAGGGACTCCAGAAGTAGAAGCATGCTCCGTGTCATTTCTGTCTATGCTCACTTGAACATCTTCATTGCCACCCCTATTGTCTGCATTATCCTCCAACAGCTGAAAAAAGTAACAAAGATCAACTCTGCTCCAAAAAAATCAATAGAATTGTTTTGACAATACAATAGATAAAGTAGATTGGAACTCTACTCAGTACTCACCACAGCCGAGTCAACCTTAACAATTCCATGGAGATTCAAGTAAACTCTGACTTTAACTTTTGCCTTTCCACTAGTTGAGCTTTTGAAGGGGCCAACCTGCATGAATAGTAACAAATCAACATACAAATGTCCAAGCCAGCCTATTCCAGAGGCCAAGAAAAATTCCCACAAAGAAAGAAATTGACATCTTCTTGTATCAGCCAATGAAATGCTTCAACCGTCTACATGATTTTTCGAGTAAGCAAATAAGAACATTTCTTTTATTTAAATGCAACACAATAATTTTTTCCAAGTAAACAGTGAACTGCAATAGATCTTTCTAAACACATATATTGCAGTCAAACAAGAGGGTTAGGACTATATAACAAATACAGCTCCATTGCTGCGATTTGTGCTTATCACCAACTCCACCAGGCATAGCAGCAATGGAGCTGTATTTGAGTTAGCAAGATTAATAAAGGAAGCGAGTCATAGCAGTAGAGTTAGCAAGATTAATAGCATTAGATTGAGTAAGAGTAGAGGGGTAACTTTTACAAATAAAGTGGAAAATAAGGGGCTGTGGGTGAAATATAATGGAAAAGTTGTTAGAGCAGAAAAAGTGGAAGGAGAGCAGAGAGAAGACAGTTCGAAAATATTCTACCTCCCCCTTGGGTGCTTAGGAGCATTTTGCTATGGAAAACCCAGGTACCTTCAACCTCATTTCCCTTCTCAAATCACACCATAATTCACAAATAAAACTCTGGATCTATCAGTTTCATTTGGTGCATAGAGGCCAGCCAGCTCCAATGCAAATAATTTCTTACACTGATGCCCTAGAAAGAAGTTTCCATCACAATTTGCACACAAGTTATTGGCATGATGCTCTGCCATATGCCCATAACTCAATTGCCTGGCCTAACATGTTATGGAGTTGCCATCAGCTACTTACTGTTGCCGTCTAGGTCAAGTTTCAAGTTTACTCTTGATGCTGTCTCGGTAAAAATAGCAACTTGATGGTTAGGAGTCATAGGGGTGTTGATCATAGCAACAACTGGAATTTTTAAGTACTCTCAAATGTCCTATTTGGATTAGTTAGATTAGTTCACCCAAGGCATTGTCATGCAAAGTCATTCGGCTGTATTTTGTTCCATCTATAGAACCATTGCTGTGCTTCCCTGATCAAGTGGAACTTGGAAGGAGGCAATACCAACTTTGAAATGCATAGAACCACATCCGTGCTTCCAGTCCACCGGCCGCCAGTTGGTCTGATGTGGAAGATGGCAGCCTATAAGCTCTGTAATTTGAACACCCACCTCTTCTAGGTGCAAGGCCAGAGCTTTCTCACTCCTCCCGATATCATTCTCTCTTTGCCTTATCGCAAATTTCATCTTCAATATATTGTTTAATGAATGCAGCTAGAATGTCTGTTGAGTTTGATGAATACCCATAGATAGTCTGACTTTGATACCAAATTGTTACAAGTTAGGGTTCAAGGAATTAGGGTTTCTAAATGCTTGTTAAGAGAGAACATTCGATTTCATAAAATACTCCAAAGTCTAAACTATTGGGGACTAATTTCTCAATGACTTCTGGCTTTTTCTTATTACTGATAAAACAAGATACTTACATGAGCTTATTCTAATTTAGCAGATGAAAGGTCAGCCCATAATAAAAACAACAATATAAATAAATCCAGCCCATTGATATTCTCTGATGATCAAGACTACAACAAAGACATACTACATTATGGCCTTGCATCCCAATTCTTAATGCATACCTCATATGAGCTAATTTGCGTTGATATGCCTGGAGGTAGCTCATCTGGATTGGCATAAAATGTTTCCAAGTGGAATGAACGACTCCTATTAAATTTCAGAACCATCACAGTCGGCATAGGTTGGCCTTTTGGAAATAGTACAGGATTTGATGCTGTGCAGGTTTGCCCACCATCAGATGAAATTCCTATAGAGAATGGGATGGAATCTTGCACCTGTGAAAATTAAAGAAGGAAATTACTCAGTTACTTCTACTATTGCAGCCACAACTTGGAAGCGAGAGCTTTATGTTTTTTTATAATCTTGAGAAAGTAACATAAGACACAGAAACAGACAAATGTAAAGTAGGTAGCAGAGTTCATATATGAAGTTGGATTTGGATTTTGAAGGTTTTAAACATCAAATATAAAAGCCTGTAACATGCAAACAACTGAAACTTGAAATTTAGGAAGATTATGTACCTCATATTCTCTGACCCTAAAAGCTGGACTAAGCATTGCACACTGAAGAGCACATCCCCGAGCCACGCACTCACTGGCATTCAGTGTTCTGCTGGGCTCTCTTCTGAAAATAGAGGCTATCAACTTACTGATTGCAGGTATTCTGGACCCTGATCCTACAAGCTCAACTGAATGTAGCTTTTCCACAGGTAACTTTGCATCGGCCAATGCTTTCTTGCAAGGCTCTTTGATTCTCTCAAATAACCCAGAGGCCAACTTCTCAAATTCCTCCCTTTTGATGAAGCCCTGGACATCTTTCTCATCCATCAAACACTCAATGTTTAACGGTCCCTCAGCATTGGCGCTCAAAACTTTTTTTAGTTTCTCACATGCCACACGCAGCCTAATGCATGCCTTTGCATTTGAATACACGTCAATGTCATACTGCTCCTTGAACCGTGCAGCAAAATGACTAAACAGAACTTCATCAAAGTCTCTACCCCCCAAACTTCGGTCAAAAGCATGAGACACAATCCTCATATGCCCAGCCTCAAATGATGCGATGCATACTTGGGTATCGCAATGACCAATATCAACAAAAGCAACAAATGTTGAACCACTCTGGGAAAAATCAGTCTTGTAAATCCCATAACTCAGGGCAACTGCTGTACAATCATGCATCAACCGCAGGGGCTTCAATCCAGCAATCGATGCAGCATTCAAATATGCACGTCTTTGCAAATCTGTGAAGTAGGATGGAATCCCGATAACACAATCCGAAACAGGCATTTCCAAGTTTTTCTCTGTTATATCCTTTAAATGAGCAAAGAGCATAGCCATAATCTGGATTGGACTGAATGTGTGCGTCTCTCCAGCATACTTTATGCAAATCAGTATGCCACCATTCGAACCTTCACAACTTTCAACAGGTAGCATCTTTAGTTCATCCTGGACATCAGGATCCCTATATTTCCTACCTATCAGCCTCTTCACTTGGGAAACAGTCGACTTCGGATGCATCATTGCAGAAGCAGCCCCTGCAGAACCCAAAAACCTTTGTTTCTCTCCAAAGCACACAACAGCTGGGGTTTCCCGCTGTGATTCGCTGTTTAACAACACATCGATACCTCGCTGCTTCACAACGGCTACAACACAATTCTCATTCCCAATGTCAAAACCCACCACACTCATTTTGACCAACCCAATCTGAATTCACAATCTACAGTCACTCAAATTACTCTCCCATCAATTGTCGCTCTAGCATAGGTTTCTCGAAAAGGGGATTGCACACAAAAAAACAAGTCAAATAAGTCCTGCAACTTTCACAAAATTGCAATGTGTCATGTAACAACTAGGGGATATTTTAATCAAATCTTAAGCTTTTACTTCAAAATCCTGCAATGTAAAAGAACACTTCACATCAAGTGCAGATTTCACCGGCTAATTAGTGGCTTATGGGTCTGAGACGGTCTCTAAATCCAGTGTCCCCGGCCATATTCCCGCCGGTAAAATTACGACGAAAAACCGGGTTCCCATTAATTAATCATCCACCATGGCATTCTTACAATTTAATTGCCCAAAATTACGAATCATCAAATATAAAATTTAATTAAACCCATTTATGAACATGCCCAAGAAGCCAAAACTAAAACTTTTTAAAATTTTATCAATACACCAATATATTATGGTTATACAAACATTAACAAAAAAAGAAAAAAGAAAAATTTATCATCTGTATGTAGCAAACACCTAATTTTATATATACAAACACGCCCCAAACATTAAAACTTTAAACTTTCCTTTCCACTTCATCACGTTTTCTCAAATACTCAATATAATACAGGATTCTGAACGACGAAAAATTCATAAAAAATATCGATTCATCAATGAAGAAAGGTCTTAAAATGAGCTCATACCTGGTGAAACGACGTTTACTTCAAAGGTATGAAAATCTAATGAGAGTCATCATGTTGGTAACTTAATAGAAACATAAACAAGCAGTGGTACAGAGACAAAGTCTGCGCCTTGCTCGCGAATAGGCCTTTTTCAGGAAAATAAATAAATAAATATGGAAAATTTGTAATTAAACTCTCTGTAATTAGTTTTCTTTTAATGTAATGTTTGTGTAAAATTTAAGGAAGTGGCCTTTGTCCTAAAATAAAACTAAAAGCAAGTAGAGAAAACATTTTCATTTTCAAGTGTTATTCTATTCTATAATTTGGGAAAGAGAGGGAAAAAGAAAAAAAAAAAGGAAAAAGAAAGTACAATTCTTCCTTTTCTTTTTAAGTTGGAGAAGAAATGATTGAAAATCTAAGAAAAATAAAATCCCGTTTGCAATGATATTAATTAAAACAAATTAAAACGAGGAAAAATGTAAAAAAGTTAAATACCTTAATTAGAAAGGTGTATTTTATTGTTTTAAACAATTTTATTACCAAAAAGGAAAGAAAAATACATTTTAAAATTATAAATAACACATAGAGATTGAAGTGAGCTATATATTGTAACTTTGATAAATTTTATCTTTAGCTTTTAAAATAAAAAGTGTGTTTTAACATTGCTAAATTTTCATTTTAATATTTTTCCTTTAACAAAAAACTTAGATTCCCTTTATAAGAATTTAAAAGTATTAAAATACTTTATAAATTTGGCATACTAAAACTAAAGTTTTAAGGATAACATAAAATACTCCATCAAATGCCCACCTTGTATATTTATAATATCAAAAACATTTCTCTCTCTCTCTTTTTAATATTTCTAAACATAAAGTGTCCTTTTTCTTTTTTATCTATAGCAACATTGTGTTATCGTAACGTTATAGTAAATAATATTCGATTTCAATAAATCACACCTATCAACAATAAAAATAAAATTGTTGACAGTTTTCGTTTTATGGTTTATTATATGATTTATTAAAATACTACAAAAACAAAATCGTCAATAAATTCCATTTTATTGTTTATAGTATAATATATTAAAATTAAGTATGATTTATTATAATATCTCAGTAACTCAACGTTATTGTAAAAAAATCTTTTTTATTTATTTAACTTGCTTTTCTCTATTATCCTAAATAAAGAAATCCATAAACATGGTGTAACTTGCATGCTATTGACTTTTATAGATAAAAAACATTCAGCATATAGTACATAAAGGAAAATAAAATAATCTTTTGGTTTTTGCTATTAATTTCTTAGTTAATATTACCAATGGTATTTAAACTTTACCATGATGTGTAATTTATTTCATGTACTTTAAAAAAATCGTTTTGCTATTTAACTAAAGTTTTTGGTAATCATATTTGTTACCCAATTAATTTTGTTAAGTTTATTTGCCGATGTAAATGCAATGATGAGTTAGAAATTAATACATGGCTACTAGTGCTAATAAGTCAAACGACCCAATTTTTTTCCCACTAGATAGTTATTGACACCGCTTGGTGTTAGAATGGTCATAACATTTAATTCTCGGTTTGCCCTTATGTTGATGTCCACAACGAACTTAATAAAGTTAGTTTATATATTAAAAATAAACATGAAAATTTTAATTAGTTAATAAAATTGATTTTTCAAAATTCAAGTAATCAATAGTATATTTTGGTAAAATTTTCAAACTAGAATAGATAATGAATAACTTTTATAGACTAATCTAATTTCATTTTATTCGCAAGGTTTTAAAGAAATTATTTTCTTAAAAGCTCACCTATATTCTAAGCACTTTTCTTAAATAATTTCGTTTTACTAAAATAATTATACTTCCATGCAATTATTTACTATACAATAAGCTCTCATAATGGATATTTCAAAAATAAAAGAGATTGAAACTGTTTGATAATGATATAAAAAATTTATACAACTTACTTACTCATAATTATAATAGAGATATAAGTTTAATTTTGTTTTATTCCATGAAAGTAATAAAATGGGCAATTTTTTTATGATTTTTATTTGTTGAGAAAGTATGGTTAAAAAATTACGAGACCCATAATTTCACATAATTATTAAAATGAGTGATTTAGGGCTTTCGTGAAAGTTAACCAAATCAAGTAGTATTTTACGTATGAATCCTGTCTATCATTTTGAAATATTGAAATATAATAAAATAACAAGTGAAATTCTACAGCCCTGTCTATCATTTTGACGGGATCAGTCCCGTCCTTAATCTCATTGTTTATTTATATATTTTAAAATATAAATCATTAAATTCAAAATTTGTTCAATAATTTAAATTTAAAAAAATGTAAATTAAAAGTAAAATAAATGGTGGTACCAATCCTGCAAAAAATAAGTATGAGATATTATAGCTGAAAATAAATCATTTTACTAAATTATATTATATTATAATTTATCCGTCGTAAATATCTAAATTAGGTAACGGAAATTAATTGAACTTTAAAGATAAATTATTTAAGCACTAAAATTATAAAGTAACATAAAATAACATATCAAAATAATACGTATGTCTCGAGTGTGATTATTATATATAATTATATACTCAAAATAACCTAACTTCCTTAAAAAGTATAAAATTAACTAAAAATTAATAAACAATTATTAAACATAATAAGATCTGTGGAAAAACATTTGGCTTATGCATGGAACTAACTTAGATAAGTATTGATTGAAAATCTTTATGTTAGGATAGATAATAAGTAATTTTAGAAAGATATAAATAGGCTTAGGAGAGAGAAAATGTACTCTTATAACATATGTATGCTTAGAAAATTAGGAAATGCTTTATGTGAATTCTTCGGAGAGCGAGGATTCTTGGGAAATTATGGAAAGGGGAAGAAAAATTGAAGGAAAATTCTAAAAAATAAAAAACAAAAGCTATGTAAACCGAGTCGATTTAAGAAACGCGAGTCCAAGGCGGTGTTGAAAGTAAATCACTACTACCACCTAGCAATAAAGAGAGGGTAGAAGATGGTAGCCGAACGATGGTATTTCTAGTGAGCTCTGATTTTTATCAGATTTTCTCGTATTTTTCAAAAATACTAAATTAGGTTTGAAATTTTTGAAAAAAAAATTATTGTAGAATATTTTTGTATTTACTATTTGAGAAAAATATTAGTTAGCAAAAATTTTGAATAGATAAATGACCTCCTAAACAAATTACCCAAAATCAAACAATTTTTAAGGCCGTTTAAAATAACCCTATTATTGTTATTTCAAAACCCAAACTTTTTTTGAACTTCTCTATATTACATATACTAATCCTATTAAGAGATTTCGGCCAAAAATATTTTTCATAATTTTTTAGCCTATAAAATTTGATAAAAATGTCATTCTCAGACATTTTGTGTAATTAATTCTAAAAAAAAAAAACTATTTGTACCAATTTTAGAGCTTATGAGTGTTATATATTACTAGGGAGAGTGATATGGAAATTAATTGGATTGAATGAAATTTGAGATATTCATAAATCATTAATTGTAGACTACATGCATTAAGGTGAGAATATAAGGATTCAAGAAGTTTAGGTGATGTGATAATCATAGGTTTAATGAACTTATTGTATAGTTATGATTTATCATACTTGTAACTTGAAAAGTGATACTGGAGCAAGTCGCTTGGGGTGATCATGCAAATTAAATATGTTCAGAAAGTTCTTTAGAATGATGATCCTACAAAACTGTGACTTAATTTCTTAGTCAGATATTTAATCAAAGGGTTGACTAGTGCAAGGATCTTAAATATAACTATGTTAGAGTTTTTGTTAGGATGATGTTTAGTAAAAGAAGCATAGTTCTGATGACATCAGAAACATGTTTAGAAGGTTGTAGATGAAAGAACTTTAACTCTAAATATGTTGGAGCCTTGATTATAGAGTTGTTTGGTAAAAAAAAAAAAAAATGTGATAGTGATGATTTTAGAGACTCGACCAGAGAGTTGGTTGGTTTAAAAAGCTTAAATGAAATCACTTCATAGACATCTTCAGAAAATGAGTCTATAAAGAGGGAATCCAATCTCTAGTTCAGAAAGTAAATAAAAAAGTTGGCTAGTAACAAATACTTAACTATACTCCCATCATATACTTATTTGAGAAGTATTTAGTAAGGGAATTGGGATAAGAATGGCTTCAAAACTTAATTTGAGGATTAGTTGGTGTGAAAATCTTAATGGAAATAACTTCAGAATCTTGTACAGAGAGTAAATTAGAGTAAGGGTTTAACTAGGATAATCTTAAAGACTTGATCAGAAGGTTCTCATATCAAAACTTAGTATTTGGCAAACTTTCAAAACCTTATGTAAGCTTTATAATAAGAAGTTTGGAGTCAATACATAAAGTTTAAGATGATCAAATAAGTTATTCGATTGAACCTAAATTATACGATAAAATTAGAAATATTAGTAAAAATAATCTCGTAAGTTTGAATTTAGAAAAATAAGTAATAAAATAATTAAATATCATAAGATTAAATCATAAGTATATTACCAATTATTTATCAAGAATACGTAAAACGAGTTTCGATAATTAACGAATTTATATAAATAAATTACATGCACATTAAAAATCACAAATAAACCTAAATAATATTTAAGAGTATTTACTTGTATCATGTATGTATGTGTAGGTAAAAATACTCAAAATATTTGAAATATACTAAAATAATGCTAAATAATTTAATAAAATTATTAAAAAATCAAAGAAAAACAAGAAAAAGTGTGGAAATGTTTAGATTTGAGGCATAACATGTTGGGAATAGAAAGAACACAATTAACCCATTAAAATTACCCAACTATAAAGTAAAAAGATAAGAGATAAAGGATATTTGACAATTAGAAAATTAAATAGCAACCCTAAACTTCACTATAAATTCAAAACATCATCTCCATTCCTCATTTTGATCGGTTAGGAAGGCAAAAAAATTAGAGAGAGACCAGAGAAATAAGACTGGATAATTTTAGAAAAAATAGCAAAAATTATGTGCTATTAGGGCTTGTAAAGCAAAGGAAACCAACGACTAACCACCACTTAGGGAAGGATAGCTACCACCACCACACCCTACCACTACTGCCCCACCTTGCCAACACAATTGGAGCCACCATTGTTGGTCGAAAGTTGATCGGATAAGTGAATCCAATTTTTAATTCGATTTTGTTTAATTTAGTAAAATTGTTAAATATATTTAGAAAATTATGAAATTTTGTATTATGAGGTTTTTATATATGTACATTTAAAGAAAAATATTAATATAATGAATTTATATTTGGAAACATATGGTATTTAAGAAATCTCGAAACCCAAGGTTATTTTTTATTTAAAAATAAATGACTTCAAAAGTGTAGTTTTAGCTCAAAATTTTTATATAAACTATTTAGATTATTTAACACAATGTTATAAAGATATTTTTCATAAATTAAAACATTAGGAGCAAATTTGATGGTTAAATGAAGATTAAGGCATACTATACGAACTAGAATACCGATTATGAGCCGTTACATAAAAATTGAAACTTTTCAACCCGGATTAGAACAAGTGAAATTACTCTAATTTCACAATGGATCAGACTACATTGTATGTTGCCATTTATGAATTGCATTATATTTAATTAATTGCTTATACTTTTATAAATTTTCTTATAGGTTCTGAATGAGATGCTGTATGATAATTATCTCGAGGTTAGTTTGTTTTTAAAGTGCTTTATAGGAGCGAGAATCAAATTGGCTTATTAATCGAGTCTTTTAGAGTTTTATTATTAACTCGTAGGATTATGAAATGGCTTTGTAATATTTTACTTACTAGGTAATTACGGCGCGTAAATATTTCATGGGATTATAAGATATTATAAGTATATTCATGTAAGTTTACTATAAATTTTATTATTAATCTTAAACGAGTTATTTACTTAAAAGCGAGAAGTCATGAATGTTGTGAGACTCGATTTGGGGCGATTAAGTCTGATAGCCAATTTGAGGTGTTTAATAAGGTAACTCTATTAGTTTAGAAATTTATGAAAGACTTTGTGAGTTTAGTTGATGAGTTTTCATTGGCTCAGAATTTGATAATATAATAAAATATTAAAAATATAGCTAAAATAGTAACAATCTACCATATTACTATATTATCGATAATGCGTGAATTAGATTTTGGTAATTAGCGAATATTTAGAGATGAATTATATAAGTAATATAATTAATGTTGTACATAAAATAATACATAAAAGACATTTATATACATCGAAAATAAAAAATACTCGAAAATGTATGGATGTTATCGAATAAATAAAGAAAATTACTAAAAAGTTCTCAAAACACTTGAAAACATTACTTTAGGCATGGTAAATAATTAGGATTTCAAAGAATAAAGAACATTCCCTTTGGACACCTCATTTCACCTTTGGAGTAAAAATGAAAGCAACTCAAGTGAGCTATAAAAAAAATTGCAACTCAAAGTGTAGATTGGAAAAAATTTTAGAGTGAGGAAATAGAGAGAAAAAGTGTGAAAATAAAAACTTGGAAAAATAGTGCATGAATTAGAAGATATTCGAGTTCCTATAGGAGACCACCACCTGGAGCTAAATTAGGACCACCACTTGAAAGAGGAGCCACTATCTAAGCTAGTAAGACAAGCCTCCTCTCCCTTACAATGGCCAGAGCAATTGGTAATTGATGAGTTATCAATTTACTCGATTTTATCAAAAATTTGGGAAAAATAGTAAATGAAGTCCAAAAACTTCGAAATTTGGTTTTCCAAAGTATTATTGCATGAGGAAGTCAAATATTAAATCAGATTTTCAAAATTTTAAGTATAGATATAGCGTATCTAAGAAAAAAGTCCTATGCAATAATTTTTTATCTAGTTTTTAAGAGATCTATTCATGCAGTTTCAACTTGAAATTTTATGGTTATTCTCCTAAGATATTGAACTTTGATGTTATATGATTGGATTTTCAAGGTTTGGTAGTCAGATTTTTAGGAAAATTTGTTTTTCCACAAAACAGCACGATAGAAGTAGGTTTTTCTAAAAGAGCTAAGTTAAACTTTTGTAAAAATGTGCTTCAACCTATATTAATCAACGTGCAGTAACTATAAATGAGTGAATAGAAGCTTTAAGTTTGTTGTTTTTCAATTTTAGGTGTGTATTTGGTGGTTTAGGAGTTCAATTGTAAAAGTTTTGATGAGTTGTATTAAGTGAAGATACAAGAGAAAAGTATATATATGAAGGTAGTATTAAATTGTTGTTTCTTGCATTTGCAAGTTTATTAAGATTTTGGAACTTATGGTAAGTTAAATTTTATATGAAATAGTTAGATGTACTAGTAAGTGACAAGGTCAAAAACTTTGTTAGAAAGTAAGTCAGAATGTGATCTAGTATGAATATGTTGAATATACTAAGATTCAAGATTACTTGACTGGATTTCTACTTGGTTTATTGATTGTACTAATTTTTAGGAAAACTAATAAGGACTCCTTGAGTGACCCATAGTTTTCAGATAATCAAATATATTCTATGCTTTATACACCTATGGTTTTAGTAAAACTTTAGTAGAAACTTTATATTTTCTTAACATCGTTGTTCTTAAGATTTTTATAAAATGTAAGGTTTCATTTTTCTTACTATTTATACTACTTGATTTTTCCTTAAATATTTGAGCTATAATATTATTTTCAGTGACTATTTTGAAAAGTTATATCATAGATTGATTTCTTTTATGTACTAAATAAGATGCTTCTAAACAGTGGAGTGGTGAACACCTTGTGTAGGTTATATGTATGTTTGCATCTAAGGTGACTAGCTTCTACCATGGATTGATGACGAAACTGTTATGATTCATTGATTTGGGAAATGATAGTTTTAGATAGTATCAGAGCATTACTCTTAAAGGCTCGCTTGAAGCATAATTAAACATGTGCGAGAGCTAGTTTAAAATTGTGAATTGGTCCAACTTAAGGTGTGGTGAATCTGAATCAGCCTAAAAACCACTAAGCCTCAAGGGCTCAAGTAATTCAGCCAGCCAAACCTGCTAAACCAGCAGGCTAGCTCGGCGGGTTAGCCAATGGTTCCAACCCAATAATATTTTTAAAAAAATTATCTCTTTCCAAACATTTTCTTATGCCTTCCTCTTTCCCAAAATATTCTCTCTTTTACATTATTACATGCATAGTTTTCCCATTAATCATTATCACTTCTTTTCCATACAATATATATTTCCATTTTTTATATTCGAATGAGAATTCTTCATCTTTTACAACTTTTCTCACTTTGGTCAATATTACTTAATACTTTAATATTAAACTAATATTAAGCTCACGAGGTCTAAATTAATTATTTCGAAACTGAATAAAATTTGAACCAAAGATAATAGTGAATCATTTACACATCAATACATGTAATGTATATATATGCATAAAGTATTATAATAATCTGGGAAAAAAAATAGAAGTATAAGAGAAGATAGAAAACTATTTATGGGAATGCAGGAAAAAATAGAAAATGAATTAATTATAATTTAAAAAAAAAAGAAAATGGTTAAAGGGTTGGCAAACAAGATGTTATGCTTTGAAGCGGTAGAGTCGTAACAATCTTATTGTATAAACCATTATAGGATGTAAACCTACCTTATAACTGTTATCTCAAACTTGGTTTACACAAGATATCAATGACTACTTCGCTTTGAAATAAACTTTTCATAAATTAAATATGTTATTTACCTATGAAAATATTAAAAATACATACTAAGATTCAAATGTCTAAGTAATGTTTACACGATTTAATAACCAAATCTTACTTTACTTAAATAATACATAAATTGATATTAAAAGATTTAAGGATAAGGTTCAAACTTTGATAGTGTAACTGATCGTCAGTTTTATATCTTCACTCCCCGGGATTCAGCAGTTGTTGATTTCAAGGTAATTACAAAGTCACGTCTTAGCTAATACCCATAACAATATCTGTTGAACCTAAGGTTCATTAATTAATTTTGATGAGAACAAAAATTACGTATCTAAAACATATTGTTTTTAACCAAACTAGTGGATAACTAAACTAAGTATAATTTGTTTATATTGAGGTAATTGAATAAGATCGATTAATTTGTTTAAATAATAAATATATCAATTATCTCTATAAAAAATTTAATCTTTAAATGGTAATAAAATGATTTTGAAGTTGGATTGCAAAGTATGTTTATTTGTTGTGTGTTAAAAGAGTTTTCAAGTGATATTTGACCTACCAAGTTGATGGCTCAAGTAAGAACCAGGTTGACGGTATAAAGCCTTGAAAAAACACTTACTGGCCTGAAGGAGTCAGCATGCCGGTTCACTTACCGGTGTTCATGTCAATAGAGCATTTTCTTATCGGCTTACTGGTTATACAAGGAGCTAGCATGCTAGTAAGTCTGATACAACTAGCTATTGAAGCATTTAATACATTGTAACGAGAAGAATTGAATAAGATAATATAAATGCTCAACAACTTGACCAATGATAGTAAAGAACCAATCTTTTACTGTAATATTTCAACATTCTTTTATAGTCTTATTGTCTATAATTCTCATTATCTATTATATCATAAATTGCTAATATTTAGAAAGATTTGAAGTATGGTGCTTATAAGCTATTAGTTGCAAAGTACTAAAAGTTAAAAGCATTACACCAATGATTTTTTAGATTGAGTTTTTGTGTTGTGAGTTGAGATTGTGGTTTGTATTGAAAGTTGTGAGTGTAAAACTTGTATAATCAAGTTTTTGTTTGTGTAGCTTTTGGAGCTTGGATTAAGAAATTGATAAAATGGTGTGAAGTCCTCAGTTGGAGGCATTGCGTGTCTATAAGACTAAGGGGCGGTCCGAACACTACGTTATATGCAAGCTTGATCTTCTTTATCTTTATTTTTTTTTAATTTCTGCACTTATTATTGCATTTAGTTATTTATATCGAAATAGAATTGCAATTTGTCCTTGAAACTCAATTTACCTCCTTTCTTGAGTTTAGCCAAGTGTTCTTTAATATCTATAAAGATGTAAGTAACTCACTGCTCAATAAGTTGGGATAAAGACTTAAAACTATACATCAAGTACAAACATGGTTATTGACAAGTTTATTTAATGCAATGCAAAAAACGAATGCCGTCATATGATATTATCTAGTTCGTTGTGAAATTAGAAAATTACACCCGTTCTAATTTGAATTGAAGAGTTTAATGCACATTTCAACAGCTCATAACCAAACTTAAGCTTTTGCAATGGAAATACCACTTCTTCTATAACTACCTTCGAATTACTACCTTTACTCTTACCGTGACTTATTCTCTTGTCACTTAGTTCGACCAACCTCTTCTCCCGTCACTTAGTTCAACCAATGATAAAGAAAAGACCGTTATACTATCTAGTGTTATCCTTTTCGAAAAGGTTAGTATTTAGTTAGAGAATCCTAAACGCTTCCCTAAATCGGTTATTATGCATGTACAATTTAGATTTAAAAGTGATATATTTAATTAAGTCCAATTTATGACATTCAATCATATCACACAAAGTAAACAATTACAGTCTAGAGGATGAAACTAGAATCATACAATCAAACTTAGAAACATGCATACACAAGCATGTGTACAAGAAAGCTATTTAATAAACATAACTAAGTATAATCTCAAGCCTTCGAGTACTATAAAACAGTACTTCAAAATACAATAACGTATCGATTTTAAAGTTATGTGGACTTCTTGCTTGTTTGCTTAAGGTATAACTTTTTACAGGCTTTCATCGATGGTCCTTATAATACAAATATTATTTTATTGTTCATTTAATTATTATTTATATTTATAGACTTTATTATGTAATTAAGATTATTATCTTTAATTGAGGGTTTTACTATATCTAATTATTCAAGTTTTTAAGTCTTTTATAATTATCCTTATTTTGAGCTTGGTTTTGAGCTTGGTTTTGAGCTTGCTTCTTATGCCGATTTTGATTTAGCTTCTAAATTAAGTTTAAGTTTATCTTTTAATTACCCTTTATTTATAATTCTTATAAATGTATTTTACTCTTTTTCTTACAATTTGTTCAAGTAAGTATAATCTTTTGTTCATATTTTGAATAATTCTCTAATATATTTTTATTAACCTAAATTCTAATTTTGCTTCTAAATTAGATTCTAATTCGGGAATTATTCATATTTGGACATAACCACTCGTGTATGTATATATATATATATATATATATATATATATATATAAGTTTTAAATCATTAGCTTTAGTTTAAAATTATAATCTTCTCAATTATTCAAGTTCTATATGTCTTATAACCAAACTTGTTCTAAACTACTTTTTGATTCAATTTCTAAACCAGTTTTAGAATTAGGTTATGTTTTAGCTTCTAACCATTGTTTTATTTGTAAACTTAAGGAATTCCTTCTAGATTAAAATGTAAAATTCATCTAATTATACTCAAGTATTATAAATTTCCTATCTAGCTCTTAATTAATATTTTGATTGGTATGGTGCACTTTACGTTTAATTTGATTACCAAATTTGCTCTTGATGTGAGAATAGCTTATGTTTTTCATATAAATTCCTAAATTTATATTCCAAATTAGATTTATAATATTCTCCTATTATTATAGCATTATTGATTTAACTTAACATTTTCCACCTATTTAATCTTCCTATTTCACATATTACCTATTATTACTTAAATTATACATAAAGTATAGATCTAACGTGTTTAACACTATAATTATCATCTCTCACTATTAACTAACATTCTAAGATATTTAATTACACTTTAAATCAGAATTTAAACCAAATTAACCTTAAATCATAAAATGAACTTAAATATACCATTTTTACCTATTATTCTTTTATATTTATTTATTACATAATATGCATAATACATATATCCAACATCTTAAACTCCCTAAATACCATCCTATATTAGCAACTAACATCTAAAGATATCTAATCACATATTAAATCAGATTTTTCACTAAATTAACATTAAATTATAAAATTAAGCCAAAATATTACTTTTTATGTATGATTTTAAGGCCTAAAGATTAAGTAAAATCTTAGAAAATTAATTTTTTTTATAAAATCTCTTTATAGTACTTATACACACACACATATATATCCTAAATAGTCTGTATAAGAATTTTGAAGTCAAAATTATATCATTAAAGTCATCTAAATCAATATTGAAAATTAGCTTGGGTTTAGTAATTTTTTAAAAAAGTATATTCCGAGACCTAATTTTATCAAATTAACATTTTTCTCTAAATTTATATACAAAAATATCTTATAATACCAATTTTCATAATTTTTAGACTTAATTTACTATTTTTAGTAATTTATTAAAAATTAGATTAAATTAAAACACTCACAAGAAACTAACCTTACTGCCACCTTCGGCTACCTTAGGGTTGTTGGCCCACCAACACGAGTGGTTCACTGTTGAGTGGTGGCTAAGGTTGTACCCTAGGTCCTCATTTGATTGGCACCTTTAATTTAATCTTATTTGCATTATAATTTACTAAATTTTTGTAAAAATATTATTTCCTCTCTTCTCTCCTCTCCCTATTTTTTTTTTTTGCTTCCTAACTAACTAAAATAAGCTGTGGTAAGTGTTTTCTAATTTTATAGAAGGTTTTAGGTTTTTTTTTTTTTTTTTGGTTGCTAAGTGTCTTTATGCCTTCTTTTTTTTTTTTCACTTTCTAGTTAGATTAATTTTATTGGTTGATTTTTCCATACTTAATCTTATCTTGCCAAAACCCATATTTAGACTTTTCTTCACTTTTCCATATTTTTCTTTAAATTTTTTTTATGAATTTTATTTAATTAATTAGTATTATTTTAACATATTTCAAGTATTTTTAGTGATTTCAGGTATTTTAACCTATACGTGTATATATATATATAGTACAAATAAATACTTCTAAATATTATTTATGTTATCTTATGATTTTTAGTGTATATATAATTTTTCTCTGTAGATCTATTAATTATTGAAGTTCATTTTACATGTTTTTGATAAATAACGAGTAATATACGTATCACTTAATATTATCCAAACTCGCGGGATCACTTTTACTAATATTTTTAATTTCTTCATAAATTTCAAGTTCGATTGAATAATTTATGCTATCTCTTTAAATTTTCCAAACTATTTTTGAATCGATAGTTAATGAGTTAATCACCATTTTTTTTTTTGTGCGACCTCACATTTTCCAAACTGTTTTTGAACAATAGGTTAAGTTGAACCAACCTACAACTCACGGCCTTAAGGGTCAGGCTTGGTTTGACTTAACGATTAGGTTTAGATGTAATTACCATTTTTTTATCTTAAGGAGCTTACTTTAATTGCTAAAATACCAAATTGATGACAACGTGAGACGTGTTCAAAGTATCTCAAAGCTAGGCATGTAAAGATAAATATTATTTTGGAAAAAAGAAAAAAAGATAATTGTTGTCGTAATTGTTCTTAAATTTTCATAAACAATTTTTATTAGGAATGGATTTTGTTAATTTACCTTCTCTCAATTTTTTTTAAAAATTTACTTTCTTAAAATATTATTATGTGTAATCAATTGTTAAGATTTAAAAAAAAGGATAATATTGTGATAACATCATGTGTTATTAAAAAATTAAGAAAATATAGATAGTTAATTTGTAAATTAAGAAAAATCAAGAGAGAAGAATTAGGAGGATACAAATCTAATTTTATTAATACCTATGCTGCCAAATCGTTCACTTATATGCATATATGAACCATGTATGTAGAGAGAATATATAACTATCAATAGACAATTCTGGCAGTCTTACTTTTCGATGATATTAATAATTTTTGAATGACTACGATTTTGTTCATTTATCACTTAAGTTTATATTTGATATGCAATTATCTTTCAAGTCATTTTATTTAAGTGAGCTATTTCAGATTATTTATTATTTTTTTCTCAAAACTTTTGCAAGACAAACTTTTAACAATGCTTTGAATTAAAAAATGAACAACTTGATTTAAAAAACTAAACTTGACAAAAAGGTATTTTTCAATATCAAAGACAAATGTATAAGTAAATACCATAAGTACCAAACTTTTCCACTCATAAATGTACATTTAATATGTTGTCCACTTTGGTAAAAATAAAAATTGTGGCAATATATATATATATATATTACATATTTAAAACTCTATTTACCATTTATTTATATTACCTTTACACATTTATCTTTTATTGCTTTAACTAACACTTGTTTGGTAAGCAAAGGAGAAAACAAATTGAGAGAAGTAGATGTTTGGTTATCGAGAAAGAAAGGGAAGGTAGATAAAAATGAAAAATATATTTTTCCTTTCTAACCGTAAAACTTTTCCTCCTAAATTGTAATAAAACGAGAAATACGATGAGATTACATAAATACCCTTAATCAATAATGAATAAACATAACAAACAATAATAATTATTCTTTTCTAATTACATTTACCAATGATGAAAAGCAAAAATTTTCCTTCATTTCCTTTCTTTCTTCCCTTCTTTTCTTTCAATTTCTTCAATTTTATATTTATAATAAAAATATACTAAAGCATAATGGCTTATGCATTACTTTGTAAAAAGTTGATGACACCATTCACTTTCATAATAAAATAAGGTATAAATATAATTGTGATTCTTATAAAACACAATATTCTTAGTTTCTTAACATTACTCTTTCATTCAAATTACCAATAAATAATCAAAGATACGGTTCATTTGTATAAGGAAAAAAATTCAAAAAAGTTCATAATGTTTGGCTTTCTATGATTTAGTCTTTAATATTTTATTTAGTCAATTTTAATCTTTAATCTTTTCAAACGTATCAAATAAGTCATTTTGTTAAATTTGTTAAAATTTTCATTAATGAAGACACGTGTCATAATATAATTTGTCAACGTTTACTTTTCAAATAAAAAATTATAAAAAATGAAAATATAAAAAATACATACCTATAGACAAATAGGAAAAATAAAAAAGAAAATAAAAATTTTTTACAAAAGTTGAAACACCCTCAGTAATGTATATAATAGTTATATATATTTATATACGTATATATTAATATTTATTTTAAAATAAGTTAATATAAAATCACAAAAAATTAAAATCCGGCTACCTTGATGCTAAAGGGAGACTGATAACCACCAGGGAGCTAGTGTGTGACTGCCTACAAGAGGTCGCTAGCTATCCCATTGCTAGAGAGTGGCTGAATTTTATTTTTTACTTTTTTTGTTTTATTTTAATCTATTTTAAATTAAATATTAATATATACATTTCTATAAATTATATTATTTTCTAGATTTTTATATTTATTTTATGACCTTTTTATTATTTTTTTATATTTCTTATTATTTTTATGAATTTTAGTTATATAATATAATTATTAGTTTATTTAATTATATTAATTATTTGAACAAATAGAATTTGCCACATGTCTATACTAATGGTAAAACTAATAGACAGACTCTTTAGTAAATTTTTTAAAATGTTGAGGACTACAATAGATTAAATAAAAGATTAATGATTGATTTGTGTGTACAAATAACGTTATGGATTTTTTTATACTTTTTCCTTTGTATAATTAGATAAGGTATATATATATATATAATTGTGATTCGTAAAGAATATAATAGAGAAATAATAACTATTGTAGAAGATGAAAAATTATATTATTTATTTTTGCTTGACTTGATAGCTAAGTAGTAGGTTCTAAGAAGTTTGATTCATATCTAGGATGACTTAAAGAGAGTTCGTTTGGTGGGCTTAGAATAACAATGGTTGAACTAGTTTATGTAGTTTCAATATTTCTCAACTAGGCTCATATATTTACGAAGAATGCTATTGCTCTTGGGTTAGTTAGTAAGCTCATTTAGGATAATTATGAATTAATCAAACTCACTCTCATCCATTGATTACATAGATAATTTGATGGATGTTATCAAGTTTAAAAACCTATAAGTATCGAGTCATTTATCTTTATTTAAACTTTTAGAGAGATCGAGGAAATATTATTCCGTTATAAAAACTTTATTTTCTAAAATCAAACAAATAAATCATAAGCTCTTTATCTTTCACTTATGCATTTAAGGCACATGTTTCTTTTCTGTACGTCATTTTTTCTTGATTGATCTATGTTTGGGATAAAGGAAAGAATTTGAAGAGGAAGGAAAGTGAGATTTTTAATACATTTTCCCTTGTTTGGAAAGAAAAGAAAAGTAGAAGAAATGATTTAAAAGGGAAAATTTACTAAGAGCCCCACTAATTTTTATTCTTCGCCAAATTAAAGAGAAAATGGAGGAAAAGTTAGAAAAGTTATTTAAATTATAATTTTACCCATCTCTTGTTACTTTTTATGGGTATACTAGTAATTTGATTTTATACTTTATTTTATCTTTAACAATGATTAAATTTCCTTCATTTTTCTTTCCTCCTATTATCCAAATACAAAAAAGAAATAAAATATTCTCATAATTCATTCCTCTCAAAATGATTCGTCCCATATTTCTTTCCTTGCGCCAAACAAAGTATTAGTCATTTTGTTGGACAAATAAAGTATGCTTGTAATAACTCTAGTTGGAACCTTGCATCAATATTATTATTTATACTTGATATAATATTAATAACAGATTATAAATACATCGTTAACCAATTCATAAATATATAAGGAGAAAATATTAAAATATAATTATTATTCAATGAGGTGTAATTCCTCCAGCAATATAAATTCAATATGACAGCATTTCAATGAAATGTTACATCAAAACGGAACCTTGTACTTGGAAAAAGCACCACTTTTTTTCTTTATTTTTCAAATGGTCTTAGTCCTACTGTCGTCCATTTTCAAAACCATAAATTCAAGGCAGTTTCATTTCATCAATACTCACAAGAAGACAACTCAAAAACCCAAAAACTAAACCCCAAAAAAAGAAAACTAAAATTGAATTTCATTGAAAGATTATTATCTGGACGTCTTACTAAACTACATTACATGTGCTGCTCATCGCTTGTCCTGCTAACTTCAAAAACGGTCGACAACATTTACGCAAAAAAAGGTGAGCTTTTTTCCCTTTTTTCCCCTTCCCCAACCCCCCCCTCACACTACTTATTCTCTCTTCCTCTGTTCCCCCCTTTTCTCGTTGTGGGTTCTTTCTGAATTCTGTGAGTTTCAGAAAATGCGTGTATAGTTACTGTGAGATTAGTGTAAAGTTTGAAACTTTATGGTTTTGGGGTATTGAATGATCGCAGGAAGAAGGAGGAGTTTGGTGTGAGCTTTGCTAGGAACTAAAGGAACAAAGGGTATGTGCTAACCTTTCTTAAAACTTGTTAGTTCTATGTGGCTGCATGTCGAAAGTTACTGCTTTTGTAACATAAGGATCAAACTACAAATGGTTTCTGTTTTTCTAGAGTTCCTGTATTTATCTTATAAAGTTCAGGTGTAAATTTATCTACTGTTATTTTGAGACTAATGGTACTGTTTTTGTTACTTATTTTTTGGGTTCAGCTTTTCTTTCTTTATTTCCTTTTTTGTAAATTTATTTTTGATCTCTGTGCATCACTTGTTTGGGTTATGGTTCATGGTTGTCGTTAATTTTGGTGAATTTTTTGTGTGTACCTGATGGATGCACGAGCGTAGTTTGACCGGCTATCTTCGAGGTTGCTGTGATGTTATTTAGGTTTGGAATATAAGAAATTTTCTGAGGAAGACGTTGTTTTCCCAGTCTTAGGATTCTTATGACCTCACCTATGCCTTTAATTACAAGATGGAATTTCCGGCTTTATCAAAGGTTACCGTAGAATTTCAATTTCCTATTTTCATGACTTTCCTGTACTCCAGCAGAAAACGTGGAAACCAGAGGAATTTTTATGTAAAGGGCCTTATGGGCTTGACATTTGAGGCCAAGTCTGGCATAACCGTTAAGTTGCTCTTTCGATGACCTATAGGTGACGAGTTCAAGGCACATAAACAGTCTCTTCACAAAATGTATGAGTAGGCTGCTTATAAGTACATTATCCCTTCTCCTACCCTGCATTATTAGCCAGGGTGCAATTTGTGTACTGGTGCGCCCTTCTGATATCTTTTTACTTGTATTCGGCAGAAGTCTTCACCCGATAGAGCAACTTTTTGAAAATGCATTCATGCATAAACTAAAAACTGCGGACAAATTAAAAGTCAGTAAAGATGGAACAATGTTTACAATGTAGAGAAAACTAGTTGCTCTTGAACTGCTGGACCGTTAAACTTTAATCTATTTAATGAACTATTAAAAGGAAAAATGTTACCTGGTTAAGAAATATTGGGCAATGCAGAGTGATTATAAATATTTTTCCCCCGAAGCATTGCATGCACTGCAGTTTTGGATTGCATCTCCTGGAGGATAACTTCAGATCTTCCCTGCAGATTACTTTTATAAGTTATTCAAAGTTGTAGGCTCTCCTTTCTCTTGGGAGAAGCATATGGATTTCTCCTCGTGGTCATATCATGTACTTGAACACTGTATCTGCCATTACAGTAGAGAAAAGCTCTGCATCATCAATTAGATGTCTGAGTTTAGCTCTAATATGCTGTCCACGCATTACTCTTTTGTCATACTCGATTTCTCATCACCTCTTCATATCAGTTGGAGAGATTTATTACAATTTACAAATGTTTCATGCGTGAAGTTCTGAATGCATCATGATTCTTGGATCATATCTCCTGCAGGAGAAATTTGGATGTTTTCAACTTCTCGATGTCAGTTAGATTGCTTTTGTAGTCACTGGAAGCTGTGGCCTCTCCTGTCCATCAGGATCTGCCACGGACTACTCCACATGGTCATATCATGGACTTGAACACTGCATCTAGCAATAAATCGATAGATATTACCTTACATCATAACTTAGAAGTTCGAGTTAAGCACCCAAACATGGCCTGTGCGTTACCCTTTTGTCTTTACTCAGTCCTCATCCAAGTTTTACCATTGACCTTAATTTCTTGGTTGACTTCACATAGCAAAGTTCTCTTTCTTATGGGAAATTGTCATCCCTCATACGTCTATATCGACGTTTATAGATAAGATAGAGGTCATCGGGCCAGTTCGAAGCCTTATTTGGTAAGCTTGGAAGAAGAAGAAATTTACACCAGCATTTCATTGGTAAGTAATTATTTGCTAGCATTTCTGTGATATCTATGATGCTTTGAGAATGCAAGTCGTGCTGGGAAATTGATTCAACTTTGGTAAGCAATTATTCCTTAATCTTGCATATGAAAGTTGCTACTTGCAAGGTAAAGCCATAACAATTCAAGGAAGATGATTTGGTGTGCACATTTTCATGATGTCAATCTCTGTAATGATACTCTCGTTGCTTATAGTTTTCCCTATAGAGTGTCTTTGATTTGTTATGTAATTTGCATATTTTCCCTGTAATGATAAGCAATGTGGATTGTTGATGAGTCAGATAGATGTTGAAAAACTATGTAAAGAAGAACATATTGGAAACATGCATGTGTAGCATTCATAAAAGAATTTCTGGAGCATATATGGTGAAGCAGTCAAACTTTTATATTATCTTTAGAAGATATTCAAGAGGTGGCATGCAAGTTTTCGAAGATTTTAAGTTTATGGGTGAATAATATTTTTCTCCTTTATCTATGTATTTATCTTTCAGGAAGTTCCTTATAATATTTCCCCGTGTCAGATAGGCCCTCAAAGTTTACTTGATACTCGATGTTTATTACATCTTAAAAAGATTACAAAAGCAGAACTTTCAAGAAAGCAGTTTGCTATTTTAATTTAATATGCTTGTGAAGAATGAGGTCGATTTAACTTTTGGTTAAGCTTAATGTTTAAAGGCAGAACATTTACAAAGGTCTTAACTTTCTTAGTATATGTGTTGCAAAAGCAGAAAATACTTTCGCTATGAAAATATGTATGTATTGCTTGACCCACCTCGGATAATTTATCACAACTCTGATTTAATTTTTTTCCTTTATTTTAAAACAAAATAAAGCTAAAACATAACAGTAGCTAGCAAAATTGGCAAATATTTTATTTTTTTGGTAATTAACAATTATTTTATTAAATAATTCACTTTTATATTTGTTGTGGTATATTGAAGTTTATCACCTATACTGAATGAATTTAATAAAAAAATTGAAGGTTATCACACAGAGAGATCACAAGCAAACTTTCAGTGCAAAAAACATGGACTTGAGCATTCAACCTCTTAGCCCCGAAGCTTCAGCTCTTCTCTCAGAGAAGCGTACACGTGGTCGTCCGAGGAAGTATCCACCTTTGAGGGACTTAAGTCCACACCTGAAGGCGATTGTCCCTGCAGCCAACCATCAAAATCCACTTATCAGGGGGAATATTGCTGCCCCCCCAGGTTATGAGAAGGCAAATGGAAACCAGACCCGTCGAGCCCATGGAAGGGACAAACCCAATGATGTTCAAATAGGGAATTCGGTTTCTGGTGTAATTGATGGAATCTTTGATTTTGGTTATTTGCTATCAGTAAGGGTTGGCAATGCCGAAACAATCTTAACAGGGATTGTCTTTAAGCCAGGTCATTACGTACCTGTGTCCTCAGAAAATGATTGCTTCCCCTCCGTGCCAATGGTCCAAAGACATGAGATCCCCATTCCAAATGGAAAGTGTGTGAAGCGGAGGCACACCTCCACTGCTTGTTCTGGAGAGACCAATGGATCTCCTCCTTCGGAGACATTTGGTTGTGCAGCAATAATGTCTAAAGGCAAAAGGGTAAAGTCTGAAGCAGCTCTGGTTGCTCCTCCTACAGTGGCACGAGGCAATGTGGTGCCGGTCACTCTCCGACCTGTTACTTCATCTCAGGGGGTGGTCACACTCAACCCCTCATTAGATGCACCTGGAAATGTCTATGCAGCTTCCAGGGGTCAGCCATGTCCAGTTATGCTGCAGACTACAACTACCTTAAATGAGCCAACACCCTCCAACCCACCGAAATCTGGTGGAAACCAAGGTAGAATAGTAGATGGTATCGGTGTTAATTCTTCGAGAGAGGCATTTCGAGCAGCAGAAGCTGAATCAATGAAATTGCCTGGTGTGCCTTCTGAGAAGCTGCTGAGTGAAGTCATTAAGAAAATTCATGTTTCCAATCCGTTGGCAAATAATCAGTCCGTGGATGTGAATGGTCAGTCGGCAAACAAAACAGGTGGTAGCTCAGAAAATAATAATGGCAAGGATGAGCCTCAGTTTGTTGAGCCCCTGCAAATGCTTCACCCTGATTCTAATGTTCCCACCTATCCTGTTCACAAGCCTTTCGGGCAGTATGTAACTGGAAAAATGACTGAGCTTTTACAGGTATCCCGCAGAAAATGAAGGAAAAAAAAATTCTATCCTTATTCCCTTGTTTTATTTTTTCATATGTTGATAATTCACAACTAACCACTTCTAACTTTTACAAGGCCGTGCAAGGAAACATGATTCAAAATCAAGCTGGAAATGTCCAAGAGCCTTCTCCTGGCAGTAGCAGCAGCAGCAGCAGCGGGATGAAATGAATCAACGCTTAATAAGATCTTGTAAGGTAGAAAGGTCAAGGCGTCAAAACTTTTTTCCCTCCTCTCCATCTTAGCGTTTCATTAACTTATAAGGATTCTGGTGAAGCTGACGATTTGGGAATCTTGATTCGGCAATGCGAGTTAAACCGATAGGTAATCCAGCCTTTGCTATACTGGCAGACATCCTGAGTAGTTTGGCTTAACTTTTTGGCTTTCTTGTCTATAAATAACTGCTCTGCAAAGGTTTTCTGTTGTTGTAGCTCATGGTAAATTTGATTTTCATCACAGCCCAAGACCTTGCAATCCTGTTTAGACTTGTGGTATGTTTCATTCGGTTAGAGATCCTCAATGTAGCTGCCCTCGTATTTGTTGTTTTTATTATGTGGTTGCTTAGACATAGCGGCTGATATTATTAATACTACGATTCTCGTTAAATTTTGTAAAAAAATTCTTTTGATATGAGCGACGATTATTAGTATATGGCAAAAAAAAAGAAAAGAAAAAGAAAGTCCTAATTCATGTTTCTTAGTGCACTTAATAACAATATCATAGTAAGACTGCTTCTTTTCGTTAATTGTTCTACTCTCTTAAACTAGGGATAAATCAGACTCGAATCAAGCTTAACTTGAACTTGATTCAATTAAGCTTGAACTTTTATAAATTTTTCCTAAATAATATTAGATTTTATTTATTTTTGAATAAATTAAAAATTATATTAAATTGAATTAGGCTTACTAGCGTTGTCACATGTGCTTGAAAACGACAGCCTCAGTTGTGGGCACATGCGAATGCTAATTCTCCAAACTATACACATAAAACATGCGAATGCTAACTCTCTAACTCTCCAACTATACACATCAAAAAAATAATGTGAAGCAACAGAATCAACCGATTATTATCTTCGGTTTTGTACACAATTTCAACGTACCGAGATTTAGGAGAACTCATGATCTTGAAACCCTTAAGCATGCATTACATATTTTAACATATCCGGTGGCAGTATTCTAATCACCCAACAGTCTAACTAGTCGGGTCATCCGAAGATTAGTACTAAATGAGCCTTTCCATGTAGGTCCACAGTAGCCATCCAAACAAACGAGACGTCCCATAACACAAGTATGACCCGGCTATAGTTTTCTTCTCGTATCATAGCTTGTAACCACGGTGATTTTCTTGATCAACAACTTACAGACATTGTCGATCACATCCTTTTAGTAAACTACTTCATTCTAGAAAGCCCCCCCGTCCCTTATCCTTAGCCAATCACAAGCAGTAGAATTATTTAGTGCTTGTTATACAGGATTGTATTAACCTAACAAGAGTAGGCATCAACAATGTAACTGTGTAGCTGGAAAGAGTTTGTCAACAACCAATGGGATTTCTTCAGCTTTGGGCCATGATATAGAATTACAAGTATACTTGAGATAATCACTTTTGATTCCCTGCAGCTTTTACTTCCCACCTCTTTAAGTATCCTAAAAGATTTTAGTTTATACTTTCGGTGGTTTAGCATTAACTAGTTTCCCCATGTTTAATCATCCCCTCTTATGAAAGCTGCCAAAATAGCTTTGAACATTGTAAACACGATTGTAATGACAATTTAGTTGATAATTATGGTTTGAATCCTTGTTACTGTATAAATACATGCTAAAGCATCATCAAAATAAGTAAAAAGTAAATTTGGTATGAAATAAGTAAGTTTTAAATAAGGATAGACATGCTAAACAAAAAGAGTTTGAACTATTGATGAAGAGCTTGGAACTTGATATTGAATAAAATGAGTTTTTTACCCTCGAGACACATTTTGCACTTCTAAATGGAGTAGACTTATTTTTATTCTTTTTACTATAGAAAAAACAGATTAGTCTAAATTATTGTCCTTTTCACTTGAAGGCATTGAAAGTTACTATGAAAAGAGCATTCCCTAAGTTTTGCACAAATCAAGTGCTCTATTCTCATTACAAAGATTGCATGCTTTTTGCTAAAAATAAAAACTCTGCATTTTTCCTGTTACACGATTCCATCCACATTTTGGTTTATTCGAATTTCACGCACATATTTTCACTACCCCATCACAATTTCCAATCCAAATCCCTTCTTAACACAACCTCTAGGTATCTTTCCAAGTAATATTCAAAATAACATTTCAAGGGTGTACAAGATTCTCCATGTCGACTTGTTAATTGTACAACACTTCTAAACTTACACTATGTCCATAACTTTCTAAACCCATTACAATTCTTTTATCTTGCCATTTATTTATCTTTTAAAAAAATCTAAATCGTTAAATTCATAATTTATTTAATAATTTAGATTTAAAAGAAAAAAACATAAATTAAGTGTTAGATAATAATCAATACTGATCATATAAAAAATAATAATAAGATCGTAGAAAAATCTTAAAATTTGTGAGACAGAGAGAGAAGAGAAAGATCTTTATTTATTTATTTATTTTTATGTAAGATGTCTATAGGGATAAAAGAGAAGCAAAAAGGCATGTCAAGATTTTAAAGTCGGACCTAAAGTCCAAAATTACAAGAATACCCCTTTTATAAAATATTACATAAAATAAAAAAAAAAAAGGAAATAAGGATTATCTCATCTATTAGGGTCATAGATCTTGTAGTTGTTCACAAAGGATATTGAAATGGAATTCATTTGCTTATAATACTAGCCTAATTCATGCTTTTTAAATATTAACTAGCAAAGAAGACTAATAGGGGAATGGACAAACAACAACTAACTTAGTAAGTGATGGAAGACTTACCTCATACCATCATACATCACAACAATAGTTTACATTAAATGGCAAATGTCTTTTGCATATTTTTATCTTATTCGATGTGAAACTCAAGAAAATAATCTTATTTTAATCTAGTTTTCAAGGAACTAGGTTAAGGATATACATAGCCAACCACTAAACCTGATTAGTGCAATGAGTCACCTTAAACCCTTTCAAGGACCTTTTTGCACCTATTTTCAACTCCATCATGATCTATTCTTCTATTACTTAGCTTGATTGTGAGGTTAGGAAAATGTGAAACTTTAGATGGAGATTTAAGAAACTTGAAAATAATAATAAGTTATTTCCTATAATCTAAAATATAAGAACTTTTAAAATGGACTTGTTCTAAATTTTTCAATGAATAAATTTTTTAGTAAATTTTTTCTTTCTACTTCTCTTTAAGGAAAAAAGCTTTAATATTAACCCAAAATAAGATATTTATTCACAAATCTTACTCGAAATTATCTGGTTGCATAGAATGTATTGATCCAATCAATGGAAATTGTCACATTCTAACAGTGGAAGAATTTCTAATTGTGCAATGATCTTCTTTTTATAATCCTAAAAAAATCATTTTAAAAATAAGAAAGAACAAAAGTAAAATATTCCCCTTTCTGAATCTCTTTATAATGTCAATTTATGCTAATAAAACAACGGTTAAATTTGCCAAAAATCCAACTCGCACACACAACACCCCCTCTGACTCTCTCATTGAATTTTGCGTCATTTACATTTCCTCACTTGTCGTGCTCAAAGAGAAAGCCTGATCTTGGAGCTACAATATGTGATAACTAGAGCTTCAAAAGAAGCCGTAGCGAGGGTTGGTAGTATAGCCAGAGGCCGAGCTCTGTGACTCAAAACAAAGCTCGAGTGAAGCAGATGAATTCTTCTTCAAACACAATCTCTCAATCGTAGCCTCTTCCTCTACTTCCCCTTCCTCAAACACTACATGCCGCCATTAGCAACAGATCTATCTCTTTTCAACTCCAGCACCAAACGTTACTGTATTTTCCGATTCGGACGAAATAGATCTATTATGTCTCTCATCCTTATTATCATAGAATTAAGTTGTAAGGAGTTACATTTGAGGCTAAAGGAAGAAGAGATAGAGAAAATTCTAATGCCTACACTTGTAATGTCTGAGCGAAGGGAAAGTAGAGGAAGAAACCACGACTGGGAAGGGTCATGAAACTTTGTGCAGAGAGTCCTAGGAAGAAGATATTGCATTTGAAGAAGAGTTCATCTATGGGGGGCGATCAACTGAGACGTTATTCTGTCTGGAGAAAGAGAGAGAGAGAGAGAGAGAGGAGAATGTAAATTGTTCAAACCCTAATGAGTGAGTAAGGGGGTGATATCTGTATGGGATATATCTTGAATTTTTCTACGTGATTTCGTTCGTATATATATATATTTTTTCCAGTCTGACTCCCCATCTAACGTCTCTTTTTATATCCATTTACTTTAGACTATTAATGTACTATTTAAATCTAATAAATATAAAATTAAAAATAAAATAAAAAAGCGGTGAAAATATCTTACTATTGAAAAGTTATCTTACATAGTTGATAAGAGTAATATTTGGATAATTTTTTAGGCAAAAAGAATAAATTGTTATATGAAAATGGTAGAGTGTGCTTTAGTGAAAAATTTTAGTTATACAAAGGAGATTGCATAAGTACTCTAAAGTTCCACAAATTCAATCAACAGATTATTCAATTTGTGCACCTAGACAATTCGGAAGAAGATTTATTTCCAAATATCGTATTTTGTCTGTTGAAGGATATGCAATTAGTATATGATATAAATTGCAAAGCATTTACTTATGGATTAATGGAAAGAAGATCCCTTATTAAAAAATTATAAGAAAAAAAAAAGTCCTATTACAAAACACTTCTTTCCAATTTTCAAACTACATTAGATTTTAAAATACAGCCTTTTTTTATTCTTTAGTTTATCAACACAAGTTATATACACATACATAGTATGTTATATCATGCATGCATAATATATCTAATAAAATAATTAAAGATAATGAAAAGTAAAATATAAGAGATAGCAGAAAAGGTTCTACATTTCATTCATAAGCAATGCAACAAGAGAGGGATTAATGTAGAAATATCACTATAGCTTTAATATCCCAATAAAATAGGAAAGAAAAAATATTATGAAATCTCCTAAAATATAAACTACCAAATCTATTCTGTCCGAAGGAATCAAAGATATATTTGCTGGAAATAGAAAGATGCATGAAAATACTAAAGGAATGGATATATAATATTCTACTATAATTTATTTGTTACGTTGGACCATTTACATGTTATTTGTTTTATGTGTTTCGTACAAAGTTCTGTTATAAAAAAACTATCATTATTGCCTACATTAGCTTCTTCACATCCCCTATGTATGTTCTTTTCTTCAAATGCCATATTTTTCCGGTAATAGGATCAAATAGTAACTCTTGACTTAATTATATATATATATATATATTTAAATCAAAATCGTTGAATTCACTATTCATTTAATAATCAAGATTTTAAAAAATATAAATTAATAATGAAATAGAAAATAAAACCAATTACCTAAAAACATGAGAATAAGATCATAAAAAAATCTTTTATATATATATATATAGATGGTTAATTAAAAACTTATCCAAAGATATATCATATGGCATATAAAAATTTATATAAATATCTATATATGTAACATGGACTCTTTCATGAAATATCTACATTTTACGATAAAAACTTTGATTCATGCCAAATTTTGACCATGCGAAAAGGAACACATCATGCTGGAGAGACAAGAAACATTCAATTAGAGCATTGAATCATGCTAATGACAGTAAGTAATATTAAATCACTGAATCTTGCAATTAAACGTTAAATCATGTAAAAGTCATTAGATCGTACGGAAGCACCGACTCATGCAACCGCAACCTTAAAACATATATAAAAGCACCGCACCATGGAATTGAAAACCAAATTTATATTAAAAAAAAGAGCACTAAATTATGCAATTGAAATCCTAGATTATTTATAAAAAAATATGACAAAAAGGATAATAATTCAATAACACTAAAACATGTAAAACAAATAATAATCATGCAACAAATAATAATTTTTATTTACAACAATACTAACATCTTGAAAAGAAAGATTTTTCTACCGTCTCATTTCTTTTTTACAGCACTAAGTTATGTAAAATTCATCGGTCCATAAAAAATATAAATAAAATAGTAGAAGATTAAAAACTAGAAATAAAAACCAAACCATAAACCATTTTTGTTTTTTCTTTTCACGTTTAAAAGAAATATTAACGAACAAAAAAAACAAGTACAATTTCCTAGGCCACTACGGATCAATATCCTTTCTTTTCTTTTTTTTCTTTCCTAGAAAGATTACCGTTTTCATTAATTATGAATTAAAAAAAAAATGAAAACCAAGGGAGGCGAAGGATACAAACAGTATTGATTGTGTGGTGGGGACGGAGGCCGATTCGGGTGGCTCCACTGGTTGTCAACGGCTTCATATGTGTCGGAAGGCGCTCTGGCGGATCACTCCTGCTATAGGTAGCCTCAATTTGAGGCGTGGTTGCGTGCCATGGTGGCAGCGGCAAATGGTGTTCCGAATACCCAGAGGGAATCGACTCGAATCAGAGTCGATTTTGATGTGTTATCTCGCAATTGGCTGAGGGCTTCTGTGGTTTAGAGTATGGGAATCCTAGTGGCCGCAGAGATTTGGGTCGATATTGGCTTTAGAGAGAGAATTTCTAGAGAGAAGGAGAGGGATTCGTGTTATGGTAGAAGAAAAAAGGGAGTTTTAGATAATCAAATTTTCTTGTCCTCGTTGATGCTAAATATAGCTTTAGATCCACATTACGAAGTCCTGAAATTGGAAAAGATCGAATCTTTATCTTTATGTTTTGGGTATTTTTTTTCTTTTTCCGAATTTGTTTTCCATTTTAATCGATTTTGATGCAATTTGGGAAGATTATGATTTGTTTTCTAAGAATGTTGTACATCTTCTAGAATTAAAAAAAAAAAAAAAAAGAAAGAAAGAAAGAAAAGATCTCGTTCGATTAAAATAGGAAAGTGAAAAGTTATACTTTCCCGTCCGTTCCTTGGGTCAACAGGGTTGAAGACAGCCTCAAAAAACCCTAGCCGCTAGGGGGCTAGGCTACGTTTTTCACTGAGGATACAAAGCGGCTTAAACTCATTTCATACTCCAAAAAACCCTGGCCCCTCAAAAAGTCTATTTAATGGAAATCCTACTGCTCGTAAAATGGAAATTTGGGGGTAATATTGTTTTGAAATAGGTTACCTTAAAATAAGATTAAATTTCCACTCTTAAGTGTAAATAAATTGCATCTGGATCAAATGAAATTAATATTAAAATCCTTGCAATATTTTACAAACAGTCCAAACTCATTGAGTTGCTTATGTGCACTATGATTCTAATTTGTTTTCCTTTGTCTAGAAAATTATATTTTTCACCACAAAAAAATGTGTTTCTTGCTCATTATTTATATTTTCCTTCTTTTTGTTCCTTGTTTCTTTTTATAAAATTTCCTTTTTAAAAAATCTTTTTATCTATTTTCTCTCTTTTTTTTTGGATATTTTGACCTACTCATTTCTTTTTTGAACTTTTGATATAAAAAAAACTTAGCCTAAAAATAAAATATAAAAATAGGAAAAAATGGGTTTTCTACATGGCTACTAGATTTTATTTTCAAATAAAATTACATGTCACAAACATTTCCAACTATATAAGTTTGCTAAAATTGGAAGCATATGCAATAGCTATTATCATCTATAGGATTCTACCAATAAAGTATGAGAGGTTGGCCTTTACACTTATAAGGTGAGCCTGCAAAATAAAGAACAGTGAAAGATGTTAAAGTATTGTCTAGCATGATCATTCCGATTTTTAAGTCAGTTATGCATGTCGAGAAAGAGTATGAATACAGGAAAGCTCAAATGTAAGCTAAGTACACAAAGGGTGTAAGTGATTTATCGTTGGGATGTTATTTGGTGTTTATAAAAGAGGATTGTCGAAAATTAGGGGGACTAGTAGTAACACTTTGGCATGTCCACATGTTATGAGTAACAAGAGTGTGATATTTGATATAGCCCTAGATTTGTTAGGTAGTTGCTATTACTGACTCTTAAATCTTAAAGTTAACTGTTGTGGGCTTAGGATAGCTAAGCAGGTCATTTAATAGGTTTGGGTCGAGATCGGTTAATGGGACAGTTGTAAGCCTTAAAGTTAAGTCAAGTAACCGTAGGGTTGAACTTAGAACCTAAGGTTTAGGGCAATCGGTTAAAAGATCCAATCAAACCCAAATTAGAAACTATTGAGAGAAATATTAGTAAAACTGACCCCGTAAACTTGAATTTAAGAAAATAAGTAATAAAATAGGAGACTATAAAATTTTCAAATTTTAAGTATAATAGGTATTAATTACCGAAAATGCGAAAAGTGTCATGAAATAACTAATAAATTACTAGAGATAGATTATATGTATACTAAAAATTTTAGAATGACCAAAATAATATTTAGGAATGTTCACGTGTATCCTACATGTATTTACGTGTAGATAAAAATACGCGTAATTACTAAAATTGTCCGAAAACTAAGTAAATAATTAAAGAAAAATACAAAATAATTATAAAAAAATCAGAAAAAAAATCACTGCAACAAGATCAGGTTGTGGACTGAAAATAAAAAATTAACCAATAGGAATTGGACAAACAAAAAGCCTAAAATGAAGGAAATGGGGCAAATTCCCATCAAATTAATGCACATTAATTACTACATTTGTCTATAAATAAGGAAAAAATTCTCAGAAGTCATTTGGCTAGTTTGTGATCTGAGAAAAATTGAAACACAAAAAAATTCGAGAGAAATTCCAGAAAATAAAAAAAAAAAGAAAATTGTGCAGATTAGCAAGGTGAACTAAAACCACCACCCACCACCACCTGGGACCGAACCACCACCACCACCCTATAGTAGACCCACCGCCTGGACCGGCCGACAACATTGGACCGGGTTTGGACGGCCCAAAAGCTTCGGATCGGTTAGTCATTTATTCACCCGATTTTTGTATAATTTTGTAAAATTATGTATTTTGCCCAGAAAATTATGAAACTTGTTATTATGATGTTTTATTGTATGTAGATTTAGGGAAAAATATTTATTTAGTTTAATTATATCTGGAAATATAGGGTCCCTAACAAATTGTGTAAAACCGAGCATTTGTAAACCGGAAAATAAATAGGCTTAGGGATGTAGTTTGGAGTTCAAAATTTTTCTGTAGGATGCTCATTTGATGTATAACAGTGTTATGAAGCCATTTTTTTTAAATTTAATTTTCGAAATTTTTAAGTTAATTTTTAGCCCTAAATGATGGTAAAATTGGGTGATTAAGGGTTCATTAAGTGATTAGGATGTTAATTACTGATTTGAATCTTAATTAGAGGTTTAGGGAAGTTAATCTCTGTAGTGGAACCTTAATCCTATCCTTTAGGTACTAAGTATGGTTAATTAGGGAAATTAGGTAAGTAATATAATAAATTAGTAATATGTGAAAATGTAGATTAATAAATTTTAAAAAAATAAGGTTATTTAGATAATATTATAATAGAAATCAGAAAAATAAGAAATCTGAAATGACATTTAATTTTAAGTAAATATCTTAAAATGTAAGTTTTTTACACATCGGGAATAAATCCGATACCTCAATTAGGGTTAACGTGTACTGAATAGTTAGAATACCAAAATTTCGACCCAATAGAATATTTGAATACCCAAACATAATATGATTAACGTCACATTGGGATTCGAGCTTAATTACGACTTAGGAATTAAAACTAGAATCTAGTTTAGGAGCCGAACCCCGAAATAGAACACAACGAATCATTACTACGTTATAGGTATACATGAGGAAAATGAGTTATATTATGAGTTAGAATAATAATCCATAAAATATAAGTACTAAAAGAACCTATTTGTATTATAGGACACCCAGAAACAAATCAGCTCGCAACTAGACGATCGAGCGATCGAGCAAATTTATGTAAGTTGGGTTATTGCTTATTGTAATAGAGTACTAGTTTCGTAGTACTCGGAGACTTAGGCTTGTATATGATTGTGATTGTAAATAGTTTGCGCATGTGCTTGATGTATCTGAATTCGTGCTGGAATTTGTACTGTGAATGACTTTGTGACTGATTGAATTGGTATGAACTTGTTGAACACCCTAACCGGCATTTAATCTCAGTCGTCCCTAATAACCGAAAATGTCATGCATTGCAACCCGTTAGGGGATCATAGGACTATCCAACCAAATACCGACCCCTTCGAAAGGGATAGCGCAGGATTGCAAAACGGTCCCTTCTTCATCCTCAGTCGAACTAAGTGACAGGAGAGGAGGTCGCGGCGGGGATGGAGTCAATGGTTCGAAGGTAGTCGCGGGAGGAGCGAGGTCTCCATTGCACAAGCCTGGGTTTGGTTGTGAGCTGCTGCATAACATGGAACTCCTCAACCCGGATTGAAGCGGGTGAAATTTCTCTGATTTCGCAACGGACCGGACTACGTTGTGCGATGACACTTAATTGTTGCATTGCATGAAAATAATTGTTTGATAACTCTGTTTGTGCTTGTATGCATTCATGAGTCTCCAATTCAACTTACTGAGCTGTAGTTGCTCATACCTTTATAGATCCTTTTGCAGGTTCTGATTTGTAATCTCTTCAAGTACTATGCCGCCCTACAATTATCCAGAGGTTAGTCCTTTTGAAGCCAGAGGTGTGAGAATCAAGTTATTTAGCAAATGTGTAACTAGACTGACCTTGTAGTTAAAGGTTGAAGACTGTTAGTTATTTTGTAAATTAGTAAACTGTAGTTACTATGTAAAACTTCCTGGGAAGCTCTGTAAACATTATTATAAATATCTATGTTTTATAGAACTTTGTGGTAATTATCATAAAAGATTGTATAATCATTATCAAACTGTTTACTTCAAAGCGAGGAGTCATCGACGTCTTGTGTAGATTATCTCTATGGTAGGCACTGTGAGGCCAGTTACTATCATAGAATGGTTTACACGGCGGGACTGTTGCGACTTTGCGACTTCGGGGCGTAACAACAGTAAGGCTAAATACTATTGAATCGAGCCAAGCCAGGAGCGTAGACAAGTTAGAATAAGTCTGAAGCCAAAATACTCTATTAACAGTTATGTACAATTAATGTTTTCAACATATAAGGAAATTTAAAACTCTATTTTTTTATTGATCATGATTAGTATCTCATCACTTTAATGTGTATTTTTTTTAGTTAAAATAAATAAAAGATTAGCTATTTTTTCTTTAACCTTCCATGTCATCACTTATCTCATCCACATATGCAACTTAAAGCCATGTGTACGATTAGTATGTCAAAACTACTAGGCGTTAAAATGCGATCCAAGTAAATTTTTCTTCTTCCACCTTTTTTGTCTTAATTTTGTAGTGACAGGTAGCCTATCACTATGGATGGGCTAAATTACATACTTTTATTGATGAATTGCAATCTTCCTGCTTTTCACATTTCATTTCCAAGTTCGGTTACCCTCTAATCTTGCAATGATTAGCTTCCTTTATTTTAAAATTTTCTAGGTTTTTTCTTGTTTTATTTTTTAATTGTTCATTAGGTTATTTAAATGATTTATTTTAATGAATTAAGAGTTATAATCAAAATCCTAATTTGTAAACTTTGTAAAACACTAAAGACCAAAGAGAGAAAAACAAAAAAGAAAAAGATAGACTTAAATAAAAAGTGAACAAGTATTGAGAACTAAAAATGTAATGATAAAGATGTTAGAGATTATTTTACAACAAATTAGCTTGTGGTTTAATTATTGCATTAATTATAGAGAAAAAGATGAGTTCACCCGTTATGGGAAAAATATTTCTTAAAAAAAGGTCACAAACAAATTATTTTCATAAATATTGTTGGGAAATCGCACTTAGAGGATGAAATTTTTTTTTCCATTTTTCAATTGACATTCATTAGCGATTACAATGAAATCACATATACATAATGCGATCCTATAAATTTCATATAGAAAATGTAAGATTTAATTTGAACACGACTTGCAAATTGCATTTAAGAACTGTGAGATTTGTCCCAATCACACATAGGTTTATATAAGGGTTAGTTCTGAACTATGAACCTATCTGTTGGGCTACTGAATAGACCCGACCCCCTCTTGGATGGGCCTAACTTGGTCGTTAAATCGGCAAGCTGTAAGCCCCAAGGTTAAGCCAATTGATCATAGGATTGAACTTAGAACATAAGGTTTTTGTCGATCTGTTAAAGAATCCGATCAAACCCCAAATTATAAACTAACGAGAGAAATATTAGTAAAACTAACCCCGTAAACTTAAATTTAAGAAAATAAGTAATAAAATAGGAGACTATAAAATTTTCAAATTTTAAGCATAATAAGGACTAATTACTGAAAATGCGAAAAATGTAATCAAATAACTAATAAATTACTAAAGATAGATTATATGTATACTAAAAAATTTTAGAATGACTAAAATAATAATTAGGAATGTTCACGTGGACCCCACATGTATTTACGTATAGATAAAAATACGCGAAATTACTTAAATTGACTAAAAACTACGTAGATAACTAAAGAAAATTATAAATTAATTATGAAAAAATCAGAAAAAATCAGAAGAGGATAAGATGAATCAAAATCAGGTCGTGGCATGTCAGGATAAGCAAAAGAAAAATCAACCAATAAATTTGAACAACATAAAAGCCAAAAATAAATGAAAATGGGCAAAGTCTTATCAAATTAATGCATAATAATTACAAAAAGTGTCTATAAATAGCAAGAAAAATTCACAAGCTTATTTGGCCAGATACAAATCAGAAAAAATTAGAGAGAGGCAAAAATTGAGAGAAAAATTCGGTTTAGAAAAAAATTAGAAAAAACTATGCAATTAAGGCCTTTAACGGGAACCCCCACCAGACGAGCAGCTGGGAGTGGACGACGACCATCACCACCACATGGTGGTGGCAGCGCCCAGGCTGGACATCAAGGCCACGGCGGCCGGTGGTGGCCGGAGCCACCCGGATCGGTGAGTCCAATTTCTAGCTTGATTTTGTGTAATTTTGTAAAAATAGTAAATATCATTAGAAAATTATGAATTTTGTTATTCTGGGATATTTTTATATGTAGTTTGTAGGAAAAATATTATTTTGATGAAAACATGCCCCGTAATATATGGTCCCCAATAAATCATGCAAAATTGAGCATGTTTCGGTTTAGAAATAAATGACCTTAGGAGTGTAGTTTCAAGCCCAAAGTTTTTGTGTAGATTACTTAGGTGATATAGAACAGTGCTATGAATCCCATTTTCAAAAATTAATTTTCGAAATTTTTAGATAATTTTTAGGCATTAAAATGAGGCATAAATGGGTAATTTAAGGTTAATTAAGTAATTAAATTATTAATTATTGACTTAGTGAATAAGTAGATGTTTAGGGATGTTGAAATCTGATGGAGAATGATACTTGTAGCATTTAGGGTGTTAGATGTAATTATTAGGTTAATTATGTAGTAAATAAGTAATATGGGAAAATAGTACATTTTAAGTTAATTTTGTAAATTAGAGTAATTAGGAGTAAAATCTGATTTAGGATGAATTTATACATTTTGAAATGATAATTGATGTTTAGAGATGATAATTAGAGTGATATAAATATTAGAAGTGTAATATATACATAAAAGGTAATAATACATAATAGGTAATTATTGGAAATATAATAAATATGAAATATTATAATAAAAATTGATATAGCGATAATAATAAAAATGTACAATAAATCTTATAGGAAATTTGAATTTATGTAATTATATGAAAAATGTAAAAATTTCTCACATTAGGAGTGAATTCGGTACATTAATAAGAATATAAGTGTACTGGGTGAAAGAAAATACTGACTAGGGGTAATGATGGTATTTAGGAGATCGGGAAATAATGTGATTAATTTCACATTATGGGTTGAAACGAATTTCTAGGATTAGAATATAAATCGCTATTTAGAAAATAGAACTAGAACCTTATTTAGAAATCGATGCAAAAACTGAACCCAAACCTAATCCTAAACCTAGAATAATTGTAAAAGACTCAAGACCTAGATAATTAGATATCTTAAACCCTAAATAAAACATAACGATAAGCGTTATAGGATAAAACGAACCTATAATAGTTATATGAAAAACTGAAACCACGTTTGTGTTATAGGGATGATCGGCGATGGCCTGAGCAAATCGGACCTCGAGTGAGTGAGCGAGGAGTCGAGGTAAGTTGAGATTAATACAATACTGTATTTTGGGAGCCTTGAGATTATGCTTGGTTGTGTTGTTAGATAGTTGGATGTGTGCATGTGCTTGATTATGGGTGATGCTATGATTCTGTTTGTTGCTCTAGCATTTATTGTATGATTTGCATGAAATGATTGATCACCCTAAATTGGACTTAATCAAATATATGACTAGTAATCATAATTGGACATGCATAGCAACCCGTTAGAAGGACTTAGGACTCTTCGGCCAAATACCGACCCCTTCGAAAGGGATAGCACAGGATTACAAAATGGTCCCTTCTTTCTCCTCAGTCGAACTAAGTGACAGGAGAGGAGGTCGCGGCGAGGGTGAAGACAGTGGTTCGAAGGTAGTCGCGGGAGGAGCAAGGTCTCCATTACACAAGCCTAGGTTTGATTGTGAGCTGTTGCATTAACGGCAACTCCTTAACCAGGATTAGAACGGGCGCAATTTCTCTAATCTCACGACACGCCGGACAACGTCGTGCGATGACATTTATTTGCACATGCATTGCACCTAATAAGTGATTGAAAACCTTGTTGTGTGTATGGTATAGTTTTAAGTCCTCCGTTCTAACTTACTGAGCTGTGGTTGCTCACATCCTTATAGACATCATGCAGGTGCTGGCTAAGAAGCGGCAACAACTACTTTGAAGCTAGCAACTGCTGGATCCTGGGGAGTAAGGAAAAACATTGAAGAATCAACACATATGTTATTGCTTTTCATTCTGAATAATGTAATAACTGAATTATAGTATATATATATATATATATATATATAAATTTTCTCACTTTTTTAGATAAATGCTTTATCTAAATTACAAATTGTTTACTTCAAAGCGGGTTAGTCGTGGACGCCTTGTGTAGATCAGGCCTAAGATAGCGGTTGTAAGGCCAACTTCTATCTTAGAGTAGTTTACACAACAGCCCCGCCGTGTAAACTACTCTAAGATAGAAGTTGGCCTTACAACCGCTATCTTAGACCTGATCTACACAAGGCGTCAACGACTAACCCGCTTTGAAGTAAACAGTTTTGTAATTTAAATAAATCATTCATCTAAGAAAGTGAGGAAATATATATATTCACTATAATTTATTGATTACAATTATCGTTTGTAATGTTTATCCGAAATATATTTCCTAGTTATTACATTATTAAAAAAAACGAGAAGTTCTAAAGTAAAAGCTTAAACCTTAAAAATATATGTTCGTTCTTCGATATTTTTCCTCACTCCCCAGGATCCAGCAGTTGCTAGCTTCAGAGTAGTTGTGGCCTCTTCTTAGCCAGCATCTGCACGATGTCTATAGGGATGTGAGCAACCATAGCTCAGTAAGTTAGGACGGAGGACTAAAAACTATACCATATACACAACGAGGTTTTCAATCACTTATTAGGTGCAATGCATGTGCAAGAAAATGCCATCGCACGACGTTGTCCGGCCCGTCATGAGATTAGAGAAATTGCGTCCGCTCTAATCTGGGTTAAGAAGTTGCCGTTAATGCAACAGCTCACGACCAAACTCAGGCTTATGTAATGGAGACCTTGCTCCTCCCGCGACTACTTTCGAACCACTGTCTTCACCCTCGCCGCGACCTCCTCTCCTGTCATTTAGTTCGACTGGGGATGAAGAAGGGACCATTTTGCAATCCTGCGCTATCCCTTTCGAAGGGGTCAGTATTTGGCCAGAGAGTCCTAAGTTCCCCTAACGGGTTGCCATGCATGTCCGATTATGATTACTGATCAGATATTTGATTAGGTCCAGTTGAGGGTGATCAATTCTTTCATACAAATTATACAATATGTGCCAGAGCAACAAACAGAATCATAGCATCACCTATAACAAACACATGCACATATTCAACTATCTAACAAGCACAACCAAGCATAATCTTAAGCCTCTAAAATACAGCATCGTATTAATCCCAACTTACCTCAACTCCTCGTTCACTCACTCGAGGTCCGATTTGCTCAGGCCATCGCCGATCATCCCTATAACACGAACGTGGTTTCAGTATTTCATATAATATTATAAGTTCATTTTATCCTATAACGCTTATTGTTAGGTTTTGTTTAAGGTTTAATATGCCTAATTATTTAGGTATTAAGTCTTTTATAATTATTTTAGGCTTGGGGTTGGGTTCGGGTTCAGGTTCAGTTTTAGTTTTCGTATTGATTTCTAAATTAGGTTTTTAGTTCGATTTCTAAATAATGTTTTAGATTTCAACCCTATAAATCCGTTTCAACCCATAATGTGAAATTAATTGCATTATTTCCCGATCTCCTAAATACGATCACTACCCCTAGTCAGCATTTTATTCCATCTGGTACACTTAAATCCGTATTAGTGTACCGAATTTACTCATGTTGTGAGAAATTTTTACATTTTTCATATAATTACCTAAAATTGAATTTTGTTTCAGATTTGTTATGTTCGGATTGTCATTATTTTATTATCTAATTAAACCTAATTTTTCATATTTATTAAATTTTCAATTCTATATATTCCTAATTTCCTACATTTACCACATAACACCTTCATTACTTACACTTAACACTCCATAGACTAGGATTACGTTTTCATATCAGAGATTAACATCCCTAAATATCTAATTACTATCTAAATCAGTAATTAACATCTCAATCACCTAATTAACCCTAAATCACCCAATTTTCCCATCATTATAAGGCTAAAAATTAACTTAAAAATTTTGAAAATTAATTTTTAAAAAAATGGCTTCATAGCACTGTTCTACATCATATGAGCATCCTACAGAAAAATTTTGAATTCCAAATTACACTTCTAAGTCTATTTATTTTCCGGTTTAATTATGCTTGGTTTTGAACAATTTGTTAAGGACTCTATAATTACAGATTTAATTAAACTAAATCAATATTTTTCCCTAAATCTACATACAATAAAACCTCAGAATAACAAGTTTCATAATTTTCTGAGCAAAATAACTAATTTTACAAAATTATTCAAAATCGGGTCATTTAAGAGACTAACCGGTCCAAAGCTTTTTGGCGGTCCAAAGCTTTTTGGCAGTCCAAGCCCGATCCAAGGTTGTCGGCCGGTCCAGGCGGTGGTTCTAGTGTAGGGTGGTGGTGGTGGTTCGATCCCAGGTGGTGGTGAGTGGTGGGTTTAGCTCACATGCCCAATCTGCACAGTTTTCCCTTTTTTTTATTTTTTGGATTTTCTCTCGATTTTTTCAGTGCTCCGATTTTTTTCAAATGCTAAACTGATCAAATGACTTATGAAAATTTTTCCCCTATTTATAGACCTTTTTTTGTAATTAATGTGCATTAATTTGACAAGATTTTTGCCCATTTCCCTAAATTTTTTGCTTTTAAGTTGTCTCATTTTTATTGGCTAAATTTTTTTTTTTTGCAACTTTGGCCTGCCATGACCTGATCTTACTTCATCTTATCCTCTTCTGATTTTTTTCTAATTTTTCCATAATTATTTTATAATTTTCATTAATTATTTGCTTAGTTTTGGCCAATTTAGGTAATTACATGTATTTTTATCTACACATAAATATATGTGGTGTATACGTGAATATTCCTAATTATTATTTTGGTCATTCTAAAATTTTTAGTATACATATAATCTATCTCTAGTAATTTATTAGTTATTTCATTACACTTTTCGCATTTTCGGTAATTAATACTTATTATGCTTAAAATTTGAAAATTTTATAGTCTCCTATTTTATTACTTATTTTCTTAAATTCAAGTTTACGGGGTCAGTTTTACTAATATTCTTCTCAATAGTTTATAATTTGGGTTTGATTGGATCTTTTAACCGATTGCCCTAAACCTTGGGTTTTAAATTCAATCCTACGGTCAATTGGCTTGGCTTTAGGGCTTATAACTGTTACAACTCTGCCGCTTCGAAGCGTGATACAAGCCCTAAGGCCCTACTATCAATTCGACATGCAAAAATCGACAGGTTAAAAATATATATATATATAATATACATACTATACGTATGTACTATATATATGATGCAAACATACTATACATATGTTATATCTTATATATAATTAATATACTTTAATTATATCGAGTAAAATTTGATTTACAAGCAACGTATTGACATATTAATACAAAGTTTTAGATTTAGTTAAGAAAAAATAAAATAGATGAATAGGTCATAAATTATTTATAATAATTAAAGGAAATTCAGAAAAAGAGAAAAAAAAAAAAAAACAAAACCTACGGTTCAAAGGACGTAGAATTGGCTTAAGCCCAATCCCTTACACTATATTTGGATTAGAGAAAGGAATAGGAAAGGAAGGAATCATTAGGGAAAAAATGTACTTTTCCTTTGTTTAGGAGGAACATAGAAAAGAGAAGGGAAGGATTTGCAAAAGACTGTTTTCGTTGATCCCACAAAAGCTATTTCCTTCAAATATGGAGAGAACATGGGAGAAATTTATGTGTAGTTACTTGAATACCCTTCTAATGATAAGATTTTTTTGAGTTTCAAGGATAGTTTAGTGCTTTAGCTAACTTAAAAAAGTATTTAATTAACATTTCTTTCAAAATCTTTCGTTCTCATTCTTCCTAATTCCAAACAAAATTTGCCCCCTCACTTTCTTTCCTTCTCTATTCTTTCCTCTCACTTTCTTTCCTCTTCATTTACTTCATTCATCCCAAACATAGTGTTACGAGTTAGTCTTAGTTCACTCCCCAGTTAGCCTATGAATCGGCAATTCAGGATCGATTTTGGGCTAGGTTAAACTAACACATGGGTTTAATTACACACATCAATGGTTGCAAATAAAAATTTAGGAAAAGTAAGGAAATACAAAGACAAAAGTGGCAGAGAGACGACCTAAGGATGATAGATAGAGAAAGAGTAGTAAGTAGTGGATTTAAGAAGGATGCTTTCAAAACAATAGAAGGGAAAACAATGTTTGAGAGCTTTACTTTTCATCTGCAAGTTCTATTGACTTGCGATCTAAAAATTGACTGCCACAAAAATTGCATGTTAATAATGCGATTTAAAAATTGCATGAAGATGGGATTTCCAGGCTATATTGGAATAAATCACATTTTTTATATGGGATTTTCTTGTAAAATTCACCAATATCTAAATCACATCTACACAATGCAATTTTATTATAGTAGATTCGTAAATAGTTTGATATCTCAAAAATTAGTAATTTGGACATAAACATTTGAATGTTAAGGTAAGGCCCTGTTCTTGTATGATTAGGGTCGATAATCTATTTAAAGCGTTTGGGAAAATAACTTGAATAGGTTAGAAACTTACTAGGAACATGATGACCATAATTGAGGAATTCTTGTACGCTTAGAAGTAAAAAATTTAATAAAATATTAAGAATATAATCAAGATTGTCAAGATTTGCTTTATGTAAGCTTCTAAAGTAGTATTTAGGGCAATTATATTTAGATTTATGGCTTTTGAAAAGACTTCCTTGATTAAATCCAAATTTTACGATTAAGTTAGAAAAGTTAGTTGAAATGATTTAATAAAGTTAGATTTTAAAAATAACACCCTAAAAATCTAATTTTAGCTTTAGAAATGTAATTATTCAATATAGCATAAAATTCGTCGAAACCCCTAAAATCGAGCTTAAAATGTGATGCGAGTCTAGAGATAAATTAATTAAGTTATAAAGGAAAATAACATAGCATAATAGACTATATGAATATATATGTATTTTTATGAATATACTTGATATATATAATAAATATACCGGTAAATTAATCCAAAAGTCTAAAAATATATAAAATATAATACCATATAACTCCAACTTGTTAGCTTTTGAATAGTTTATATCCTTTATAAAAAAATATACTTATAAGTTAGGTCAATATGTATAAAACAGTTTATACTAATGTTACTAGTAACTAAAAAAATATAGATTTTGATAATAGAATAATGAATATAATAATATTACTAATGACTCGAGATAATATGTAAAAGTAATCGAATTAATATAAATTTAATTGGCTAGATATCTCTTTTTCATTAAATTGATTGGAAGGATTCATAAGCGTAAGAACGTTTGAATTACATTTAGACATAGATATATAATTATATAAATTAATAAAAAATTAATTGAAAAATTTAATACCTGAGAGACACTTTAGAAATTTATGATTTACAATAATATTCTTGGAATTAGTTAAACTCTCATGACTAGGAAAAAAAATTAAAAGAAGTAATTGTATATCTTTAATATTTCAATTTAAGCTTATTTATATGAAATTTTCTTAGAAGTATAAAGTTTATTGGGTCTAATTACTATAATGCAGAGTTTTGTAATTTTAGATATATCTTAGAATAAATTTTTTAAAATCAATTACGTGATTTTAATAATTAATATTGGTGAGTAAAATGTCATATAAATTGTATATGAATAAATCCCAAATGATTAATATAACTTAACTATATATTACATGTTACTCATATTTTTATTAATAATTATATTAAAACTTACTCGAAATAATAACGTATGGGAGAAAAAGGAATTAATGATTATAAATTATTTTTTATTGATAATGTTTGCGATGAAACGATAAAATATTATAGAAATTTAGATATGTATGAAATAAAATATAGTAAAATTACTAAAATATCTTTAAAAAAATTGTAATTTACTAAATTGCCTTAAAATCGAGCGGTGAAATTGTCACCTATATATATGGCTCTTTAGCCATTTGGTAAGGAGAATCATAAAGAGAAGAGGCGAGGAGGAAAGAGAGAAGGGGTGGGGTGGGGTGTGGCGTAAGGAGAATGAGAGTTACAAGAAAAAAATATATATAAATAAGTAAATAAAAGGGTATAGACACTTAATTTTTGCTTTCTATAGTTTTAATTTTAATTTTTTTTATAAGGTCCTAACTCAAAATTAATAAAAAAAAATAAAAAAATAAAAATTTGGAAAATGATGAAAATACAAAAAAAATGAGAAAAAAATATAAAGATTTTTTAGATTTTTTTTAGGAAAAAAATTATTTTAAAGTCAATTGTTTTACTTTTAGCTTAGTTCAAAAAATTATTTTAAGGAGTTGTTTGTTTTAAGTATAATTCAATTGTACTAAAAATCAAAATACAGGCTAACGACCTAATGGATAAATATTGGGGTATTTGATATGAAGTTAATTTGAGATCATGGGTTGGAATCTTACTAAACACTTACGTATCTTTTATTTTTCTATCTTTTTCATTTTTTACAAAAAGCGAGATAATATATAATCAAATCTTTTTCATTCAAATTAGAATCGTTCGAATCTAGTTTGATTTTATTAAATCGGATTTGAATTAACATAAATAATTTGAATCTAATTTAATTTTTATCAAATCAAGTATAATAGATTCTATTTGATTCAATACAATTTGGTTTGACTTTATAAATATACATACACACCAAAAAGAAAAGTAGTTTCAGCTTCGCCCCCATCCACGCTCACATCACACAAGAGTGGTCAGCACAATACGTCTTCACACTCATCCGCACAGCCCGTACTTTAAAGCAAATTCCATATCGTGCAGACGTCTGATTCTTTCACAACGCCAAAGCTCCAACCCAATTCAATACTCAAACAGCACATGGCAGCCTTCTTCCTCCATTGCGTGTAACTGCTGCAATAGCCACGTTCAACGTTATCACCCTCCGATCCACACCTTCCTTGCCTGAAACATAGCACTTCGCCAACAGCCGAATAAGCAGCAGCCACTGATTAATAACAGCCACTACTTAATTACACATAACGGCAAAGAACAGCAATACTGTGCATAAACACGCAATACGAAGCAACAGCAGCAGCAGTAACACAGTGTAGCGATCTCTACAGCATAAGCATCACATATACTCCACCCGAACAAGACTAGGCCTAACCATCCAGAACTACACTCTCATGCAAAACACCATAGCCCTATCACCTAGATCACGGTCTAATCAGCAACACCAAAACCCATACCAAATCACGATCAGCACTGTTGCAACTACAACAACTACTACACAGCAGGCCACTCTTCACTATGGAGCCCATCCTTACCAACAGTAGCCCAACACACAAAACCAATATCCATTGTAGCATCAATTCAACCGCGTGTCGCTGGTCAAGTTCACTCGCGTTGCAATAGTCCATATACGTACGTCCAACAGCTACGATACACAATCAGCATACTTCCGCTGCCGCCACAACAGTTCACTCCTAATCGCAACACAACTAACTCCCAACGTCCAACAAGTTCGATACATATGCTATCCACAGTACATGCTAATAGTAGCTACACACCTTCTTCACATCTACGAACAAAAGACTCCGACATCAATCCAACTCCAAAGCCCATTTCCTGTAGAAATTGCATACATTTACAAATTATCCCACTGTCAATCGCGGTGATGCCCGAGACCAACCAAACATGGCACTTGAACACATACGAGCATGCTGTCTAGTTTGATGTGAACACTACAACTCCAACAGCACTAATCATGCTTGAATATGCATGCCACTGCTCCTTCACTGAATGGCATTATAACAAACAACAACTAAGGTTCTGTTGCTTTTTTTTTCTTTACTTATTATTATTATTTGATTATTATTATGTTATTTGCTTAGTTATTTAATGGTATATATGCATTATCTATTTAGATATATTAATTTAGGAAACCTTGAGTATTAGTTTTTATATTAAGTATATTTCCTGATACTATTTGTAAATCCTATAACCAGCCACTCCAGGTTCCGATCGGCTAAAAGATCTAATCGAACTTAAATTATAAAGTAAAGCTAGAAATATTAATAAAAATAATCTCATAAGTTTGAATTTAAGAAAATAAGTAATAAAATAAAAGAATATAAAATTTCCAAATTTTAAGTATATGACTCGTTATTTATCGAAAATGCGTAAAATGCATTCCGATAATTAATGAATCGCTAGAGATAAATTATATATATACTAAAAATCATAGAATGACCTAAATAATATTTAAGAATATTTATTTGTATTATATATGAATTTACATGTAGGTAGAAATACGCATAATTACTTGAAATATGCGAAGTGTGCTAAAATAATATTAAATAATTAAAGAAAATTCATAATTAATTGCAAAAAAATAAATAAAAATCAGAAAAAATATGAAATGATTTAGATTTAGGTCATAACAACTGAGAAAAATAAGAAAAAAATTATCCAATTAAATTAGAACAATACAAAGGGCAAATTGAAAAAAGATAAGGTAGTTGTCAAATCAATTTAATGTATAACAATTTCCCTAATACTTTATAAATAGCAAGAAAATTTTAAAAGCTCATTTTGTCAGTTTGGAAAGTAAGAAAAATAAAGAGAGGTAAAATTGAGAGTAAATTAGGATTTTAGAAAAAATCACAAAAAATTTGTGCCATTGGGGATTTTAAAGAAAACCTGAACCCAACAAATAGTTGGGAGTGGACGACCACCACTACCACATGGTGGTGGCAACGCCCGGGTAGGTCGACACACCTATAGCCACCGACAGTGGTCGGAATCACCTAAATTATTGAGTTTGATTTCCAGCCTGATTTTGTTTAATTTTGTAAAAATATTAAGTATCCTTATAAAATTATGAAACTTGTTATTCTGAAATATTTTTGTATGTAGTTTTTAGAAAAAATATTATTTTGATAAAAATATGTCCTGTGATATATGATCCTTAAGAAATCATGCAAAACCGAGTATGTTTCTGTTTAGAAATAAATGACCTTAGAAGTTTTTTTTTAGCCCAAAATTTTTGTATAGACTACTTAGATGATATAGAACATTTCTATGAAGCTCGTTTTTAAAAATTAATTTTCAAAATTTTTAGACCTTAAAACGAGGCATAAAATGGGTAATTTAAGGTTAATTAAGTAATCAAATAATCAATTACTGATTTAGTGAATAATTATATGTTTTAAGATGTTGAAATCTGATGAAGTATGATACTTATATCATTTAGTGTGTTAGATATAATTATTAGGCTAATTATGTAGTAAATAAGTAATAGGAAAAAATAATAAATTTTAAGTTAATTTTGTAAATTAGGATAATTAGGTATAAAATCTAATTTAAGATGAATTTAGAAATTTTGAAATGATAATTGATATTGGGAGATGGTAATTAAAGTGATAGAAATATTAGATGTGTATTATATACATAATAGGTGATAATATATAATATATAATTATTGAAAATATAATAAATAGAAGATATTAGAATCAAAATTGATATTATATAAATAATAAGGATATACAATAAATCTGATAGAAATCTTGAATTTATGTAATTATACGAAAAATGTAAAAATTTTTCACATAAAAAATAAATTCGGTTTACCAATAAGGATTTAAGTGTACCGGGTAGAATAAAATACTGACTGGGGATAATTATGGTATTTAGGATATTTGAAAGTAATGTGATTAATTTCACATTATGAGATGAAACGAGTTTCTAGGGTTTAGGTATAAAACAACACTTAGAAATCGAACTAGAACCTAATTTAAAAAAATCAATGCAGAAGTTGAACCTGAATCTAGCCCAAAACCCAGAATAATTGTAAAAGATTTGAGAACCTAGATAATTGAACATATTAAACTATAAGCAAAAGATAGCAATAAGCATTATAGGATAAAACCAACCTATAATAGTTATATGAAAAATTGAAACTACGTTTGTGTTATAGGGATGATTGGCGATAGCCTGAGCAAGTCGGACCTCGAGTATGTGAGCGGAGAGTCGAAATAAGTTAGGATTAATATGTTGTTATATTTTGAAAACTTGAGATTATACTTAATTGTACTTGTTAGATAGTTGGTTATGTACATATGTTTAATTATAAGAAATGTTATGATTCTGTTTGTTGTTCTGGTTTGTATTGTATGATTTGTATGAAATGATTGATTACTCTAAATTGAACCTAATCAAATATACGATCTAGACCTATAATCGTAATTAGACCTGCATAACAACCCATTAGGGGATACCTAGGATTTTTTGGCCAAATACCGACCCCTTTGAAAAGGATAGCGCAGAATTGTATAATGGTCCCTTCTTCATCCTTAATCAAACCAAGTGACAGGAAAGGAGGTCCCGGCGAGGGTGAAGTCAATGTTTTGAAGGTAATTATAGGAGGAGCAGTGTCTCCATTGCACAAGTTTGGATTTAGTCGTGAGCTATTGTATTAACGATAACTCCTCAACCTAGATTAGAGCAGGCGTAATTTCTCTAATCTCACGATAGGCCGAATAACGTCGTGTGATTACATTTGCTATAATATGCATTACACCTAATAAATTGGTTGATAAATGTTTATGGTATAGTTTTAAATCCTCCATCCTAACTTACTAAGATGTGGTTGCTCACATCCCTATAAATATCGTGCAGATGCTGGCTAAGAAACGGTTTATAATTACTCTAAAACTAGCAACTATTGGATCTTGGGAAGCGAGGAAAAACTTTTGAAGAATAAACATATATTTTTGAGGTTTAAGTTTTTATTTTAGAATTTTTCATTTTTGAATAATGCAATAACTAGGAAATATATTACAGTGAAACATTGTAAATGTTAATTGTAATAACTGAATTATAGTGTATATATATATATTTTCTCACTTTCTTAGGTAAATGATTTATTTAAATTATAAACTGTTTATTTCAAAGCGGGATAGTCGTCAACGCCTTATGTAGATCAGGGTTAGGATAGCGGTTGCAAAGTCAGCTGCTATCTTAAAATGGTTTATACGGCGGGGCTATTATAACTCTACCGTTTCGGAGTACGACACTATTCATCTACTTAGGTAAATAATTATTTAATAATAGAAATATAGATATACATGTATATATTATGTAAACCCTAAAGTTAAGTCAAGTGACCGTAGGTTTGAACTTAGAACCCAAGATTTAGAGCGATCAGTTAATGGATTCGATCAAACCCAAATTATAAATTAATGAGAGAAATATTAGTAAAAAATGACCTCGTAAACTTAAATTTAAGAAAATAAGTAATAAAATAAGTAATAAAATAGGAGACTATAAAATTTTTAAATTTTAAGCATAATAAGTACTAATTACCAAAAAAACGAAAAGTGTAATTGAATAACTAATAAATTACTAAAGATAGATTATATGTATATTAAAAATTTTACAATGACCAAAATAATAATTAGGAATGTTTACATGTACCTCACATGTATTTACGTGTAGATAAAAATACGCGAAATTACCTAAATTGGCCAAAAACTAAATAAATAATTAAAGAAAATTATAAATTAATTATAAAAAAATCAGAAAAAAATCAAAAGAGGCTAGAATAATCCAAATTACGTTGTGGTAGGTCATGATCTGTAAAAGAAAAATCAACCAATTAAAATTAGACAATATAAAAGCTAAAAATCAAGGAAATTGAGCAAAATCTTGTCTAATTAATGCATAATAATTACAAAAATCGTCTATAAATAGGGAAAAATTTTCCAGAAGTCATTTAAACAGTTTAGCATTAGGGAAAAATAGGAAAACTAAAAAAATCGAGAGAAAATCTAGAAAAAAAGAAAAGAAAAGGAAACTGTGCAAATTCATGTAATGAGAGAAACTTACACCTCACCACCACCTAGGACCGAGTCGCCGCCACCACTATACCACTCTAGCCCCACCGTCTAGGCCGGCCGACAGTCTTGGACTGGGTTTGAACGGCTAGAAACCTTCGGACCGATTAGTCTCTTAAATTTTTCGATTTTGAATAATTTTGTAAAATTAGTTATTTTTCCTAGAAAATTATAAAACTTGTTATTTTGAGGTTTTATTGTATATAGATTTAGGGAAAAATATTGATTTAATTTAATTATGTCTGAAAATATAGAGTTCTTAACAAATTATTCAAAACCGAGCATGATTAGAACGGAAAATAAATAGACTTAGAAGTGTAGTTTGGAGCTCAATTTTTTTCTGTAGGATACTCATATGATATAGAACAGTGTTATGAAACCATTTTCTTAAAATTAATTTTTAAAATTTTTAAGTTAATTTTTAGTCCTAAAACGATGGAAAAATTGGGTGATTTAGGGTTAATTAGGTGATTAAGATGTTAATTACTGATTTAGATATTAATTAGATGTTTAGGGATGTTAATCTCTGATGTGAAACCATAATCCTAGCCTTTGGATTATTAAGTATGGTTAATTTAGGAAATTAGGTAATTAATATAAGAAATTAGTAATATGTGAAATTGTAAATTAATAAATCTAAAAAAATAAGGTTATTTAGATAATATTATAATAGAAATCAGAAAAATAATAAATCTAAAATAACATTTAATTTTAAGTAAATGTCTTAAAATGCAAGATTTTTACACATCGGAAATAAATTCGATACCGCAATTAAGGTTAGCGTGTACCGAATAGTTTAGAAAACCAAATTACGATCCAATAGGATATTTGGACACTCAAGCTTAATGTGATTAATTTCACATTAGGATTCGATCATATTTAAAGCTTAGGAATCAAAATTTAAAATCAAATTTAGGATTCGGACACCGAAATAGAGCACAACGAATCATTAAGACGTAATGGGTATACACGGAAAAAATGAGTTAAAATATAACTTAGAATATGAAACCATAAATTATAAGTATTAAAAAGACCTATTTGTATTATAGGATACCCAGAGATACATCAGCTTGTAATTAAGAGATCAAGCGATCGAGTCATTCCAAGTAAGTTGGGTTATTGCTTATTGTAATAGAGTACTAGTTTTGTAGTACTCGGAGACTTAGGCTTGTATATGATTGTGATTGTAAGTAGTTTACGCATGTGTTTGATGTGTTTAAATTCGTACTGAATTTGTATTGTGAGTGATTTTGTGACTGATTGAATTGATATGAAATTGTTTGAACACCCTAAATGGAATTTAATCTTACTCGACCCTAATAACAAAAAATTTCATGCATTGCAACCTATTAGGGGATCATAGGATTCTCCAACCAAATACCGATCCCTTCGAAAGGGATAGCGCGGGATTGCAAAATGGTCTCTTCTTCATCCTTAGTCGAACTAAGTGATAGGAGAGGAGGTCGCGGCGAGGGTAAAATCAATGATTCGAAGGTAGTCGTGGGAGGAGCGAGGTCTCCATTGCACAAGCCTGGATTTGGTTGTGAGCTGCTGCATAACATGAAACTCCTCAACCCGGATTGGAGCGGGTGAAATTTCTCTGATTTCACAACGGACCGGACTACATTATGCGATGACACTTGATTGTTGCATTGCATGAAAATAATTGTTTGATAACCGTGTTTGTGCTTGTATGCATCATGAGTCTCCAATTCAACTTACTGAGTTATAGTTGCTCGTACCCTTATAGATCCTTTTGCAGGTTCTGATTTCTGAACACTTCAAGTACTATGCTGCTCTACAATTACCCAGAGGTTAATCCGTTTGAAGCCAGGAGTGTGAGGATTAAGTTATTTAGTATAATGTGTAACTAGAGTGACCATGTAATTAGGGATGAAAGACTGATAGTTATTATGTAATCTAGTGAACTGTTATGTTTATGTAAAACTTCCTGAGAAACTCTGTGAACTTATATATATAATTATACATGTTATTAAAAATTTGCACTATTTATCATAATTTTAGTTTAATTGTTAATCAAACTGTTTACTTCAAAATGAGAAGTCGTCGACTCCTTGTGTAGATCATGTCTATGGTAGACACTATGAGGCTAGTTACTATCATATAATGGTTTATACGGTGAGACTATTGAGACTCTGCGACTTCGGAGCGTAACATATTAACTTAGGTGTTTTTTAGTATTAATTTTCTTTATAAAGTAAACATTGATTTAAATAAATGTTTATTTAAGAGTAGTAGAATAGATAAAGATATATATATATATATATATATATATATTAGTTTAGGGATTGTTAGGATTGATTCTTTTTTAGGATTCGGTCTTGTTTAAAGTTTTATCACAGAGAAAATTTTAAAAGTAAAAAAATTGATAACAAAAATCTTTTTTTAAAAAAAATTAGAATTTTATAGAGTTTTTTTATAAGATAAATTAATTTAAGAGTTAAAGCCCTTTTAGATTTTTAAGAATAAACTAAATCAATTAAAAATGTAAAATCGGTTGATTTTTTTTTTAAATCAACCAACACATTAAAGATTTTGGAAAGAATTATTATCGTTTGATACCGGCTAACAGATACATAGATATCTTTGGAGTGACGATAAAATTTGTATAAACTTAGATATTTTTTATTTTTGTTTTTATTTATTTTTTCTTTTCTTAAAAACATAAAAAAAAGATAATTAGAAAAATAATCCTAATTTCGATGAATAAATAGTGATACCCGTTAGGGTTTAATAGGTTAACCCCCGAATTCGGATTCCTCTAATTTGTATTAAATTGAAATCAAATACCGGTAGCTAAATCGTAATTACTTCGCCCAATTGATTACGATTTTTTTCCTTTTCTTAACTTCGATTGGGTGGCGACTTAAAATTCTTTTTTTAAATAAAAAACTGGAATTTCCTTAGTTTCTCAAGTTAAGGATTAGTAATAAATAGGTAAGGGTTTAGTATAAATTGAAAAATGGAAATCGAAAATCAAATAATAGAAATTTGAAAATTCTGACTTAATAAAGGGAAAGTAAGGAAAAAAAGAAGAAGAAGAAGAAGAAGAAAAAGAGGACCTTTGTAATCTTATTATTTTCCTAAATAGTGTATTTTATCCGTATAATTTCATAAATTTATTCTTTTCAAACTTTAAACTTAGAATACCGATAGTTGTAAGACTTGTATACTATTAGTATCGATTTTCAAAATAAGTGGATCTCTAACGATAATCAGTTATCAGAACTGTATTTTTACAAATTTAACATCATTACTTCCATAAAATTTGAATATAAATGATTTATTATATTTTATTACAAAATTATGTGAAAATATATTCTATCATTACATAATACAAAATCAATATAATATTAGTTACTATAAAGCTTTATCTATATTCTAAGATTAGAAATACCTTTAGAGATAATCTTTTAAGTGAAATACATAACACATATACTCGGGTACATACAAACTCTACGATGCTGACCTTGTTAAAACTGAATCACTTTAGGTAATAAAATAGATGTTTTCCGTAATATTACAAAAAATATCATCACACGATAATCTTTCTATAATTAAAATGCAATATAAATCATAGTAAGTACGTTTTGATTCTATCTAAATGATATAATATAAATAGTAGTAAAACTACTATATTAGATATTATTGAGCAAATTACTATAACCTATATGAAAAAAAATAAAATACTTAAAATATATGTGTGTGTATATATAACTTGTATGTATATAAATATATATATATACAGAATTCTACTAAATAACTGTATAAATAATATCTCAACTCAATATTAGATAAAACCCTAATATTTTCATAAATTTTAAGAAAACTGAATACGAGTTTCAATATATATAGGACTTCCAAGTGTGTAAAGGCAAACTTGTCGAAATCAACTTCAATACATGTAAGTAAGATCAATGCTTCACAGCATTTTTGGGTATTATTTGAAAATATTTGGAAATTTTGCTATTTATTTATTTGTGGTTGTAGTTAGCTATTTGTACGTATGCAACGCTTGTGTTTGAGATTCGATGTGTTGTGATAGGAGCTGAGTTCCATGTTATAGTTGTTTTGTGAATATTACTATGATTGAATTGCTTGAGTTTAGTTAATCACCCTAAAAATGAATTAACTCAAACTTGACTTAACATCTAACTTGATATGCATCGCAATCCATTAAGAGAAACGGTTAGAATTCTTAGGCTAAACACAAACTCCATTCAATGAGAATAGCTGAAATAGTCATTTCTCCACCTTTAGCTGAACTAAGTGATGGAAAAGGAAGTCGTAGAAAGGTTAGAGATTGTAGTTTCAAGGTAGTCACTGGAGAAGGGAGTTCTCTATTGTAGAAGCCTCAATTTAGTTTCGATTCATGAGTGCATAACGTCAATCTTCTCAACCCGGATTAGAGTGGGGCGTTTGCATACTAAGAACTTTTCTTTTCTAAGTACCTCTCAATTTTATAAATGCGTTTCATCAACTCTACTTACAAAATTTTTAAATCTTTCACTAGTCTTATCCCATGTTATCACCATCATTTAAACTAATACCTAAAATATTATTCAAAAATTGGTGTGAATAATTATTTTATTATTACATATTATAATAATAATATTTGTCAACAAAAGAAAGGAAGGGAAGGTGGAAAAAAATAAAAAAAGCAACCAATGCCAAAATGGCCAAATATGGCCACGACCGTAAATTTGGCCTCACATGTCCGATGCTTCATAGAACACTTAGGTACTTTAAAGCACCATTTGGTGCTTCTAGATTATAATGATAAGTTTATAAATGAGGTATTTTAAAAGATATTTAAGATGTCACATCAGCATTCTAAGTACTTTTTTTTTTAAGCACACCCTCATTTTATAAGTAGGTGCTTAATCAAAGTTCCTTAATCATATTTTTAAAGTTTACGTGGATCTCATACTATTACTATTTTTTTAATTAATACAAAAAAAGTTATTTAAAATTAATGTGAATAATTATTTTATCATTATAATCAAAGTTATTTACCAATTTTTTAAATTCTTTTGTGAATATTATCATTATATTTCAAACTAATAAAAAATATGTAAATATTTAATTTATTATTATATATTATAATAGTGATATTTTATTTATTATTGCTATAAAAAATTAATGAAAACAATTTTCTTTTAGGAAAAGAAAAAAAGAGTGACAATGATGTAAAGTGTAAAGCAAAACAAAAAGCCCCGATGAATTGTATAGTGTAACATTATCAAACAAAGGAAGGGAAAGAAATTAAAAAAAAAAAATGGGAAATGGAGATAATCAGAAGCTTATAAGTATCTACTTAAGATTTATAAATAAAAATGGGGTGCTTGGCACAGGAATACATGCTATGCACTCCTTATAAATTTACTCTAAGTAAATGTAGGGTGCTCACTAGGAACTATATAATGCATCCCTTATAAATAATATGCTCTTAAGTGAATGTTTAGAGGACGTATTGGAAATACTCCTCATATCTTTTCTTTTTGGTAATTAATCATGGGAAAAGGAAAAAAGATATTTGGTTTTCGAGGAAAAAGAGGTTTATTGAAAAAGGTAAGAGAGAAGGTATACAACAACTATTCCCTTACAACTATTTATTACCTAATTTACTTGAAAAATAGGTAGAGAATTTTAATTCTCATTGGCTATTTTATTCCAACTCTATTGAAAATAGTTATTACCTAATAAGAGGTGCAAACTCTTATTTTCCCAATAGAGAAAATAAAAATTTAAATGGTATGATTATTATACCCTTATTGAAAATTCAACTAATAACCAAATATGGGCAAACTATTACTTTTAGTTGTATTACCAACTTAATAGTACAAATAATGAGGTGAAATAAATACTAAAATAAGCGTTCTTTACAATAAAAAATTACACAAAACAAACATTGGAAAAAAAACTTCTATAATATTTAATAATAGCATTTTGGGAAAAGGAAAAAAATTGCCAAAAAAAAAATATATATGTGGAAAAATAATTATAAGATTATGGCACTTAGAATCGTCTTATAACAAGACAATTTCATCTTAATCTTGATGAAATTACCTCTGTTCCATATCCACAAAACATGTGCAAAGACACTTCTATTGAAACTAAAATCTCCTCTTTAAAAAACGATTTCAGGTATCATAGTTTTAGAATTATTTTCATAAAATTGGTATTTTTGAAAAAAATTTATTTTTTATAATTTTTTTTTCTTTACCCCAATCATTTCCAAGACATATAAATTCTATTACCAATATATTCTATTCTAGAAAGTAAACATGCATAAGTGATCGAGCTAAAAACCATGTCTTTATGTGGATTTCATAACAGCAACAGATTATTATTAGCCCCTTAAAAATTTGTATCAACTATTTGAACAATTAGCAAATAGGAAGAGCGCTTCATAGTTTAGGTGTGCCATTTCCACAAAACTATTCAACCACATTCATGTTCTCTTCATAATTCATACTCCACAATTCAAATAACATAAAAAGCGTATAAACGTAGCTGTGAACAATAGCAATAATTCAATGAGTTTCATTCATCTTGCTAAAATAACCAACAAATATAGGTGCATTTAAGAACAACGACTATAGAGTAAATTGTGCTAACTATCTTTAAGAACTTTAAAAATTATGTATGATCTTGACTTTTTAAAAAATGGACACTTATCACCCTCCAAAACCCCACCCCACAACACCTCTTGGAATAGGCTGTCATGTATAAAATAAACTTATGTAAACACTATATGAGGAAATTTATCGATATATTTATTAATGAAATTTAATAAATCTGAAAAAAAAAAAAACGGAAAGAGCTTATATTTACTTAAATATACGTATAAACGTAGTTAAACTAACTAGAAAATTATCGTGTAAGTATCTATATAAGATTATTTCACACGTAGCAGCCTAGTCAAAGGGGGGTGGGGGGTGGAAAAAAAAAAAGGGAATTGAAATTGTTTTAGAAATGGTAAATGCCAACTTTTAAAAAATTGGAGGTTCAAGCAATTTCTAAAGTTTTTAAAGAGCGAGAGCGGTCCGTACCCACTGTATTAAGTTTCATTCCTTTCACAGACTGAAAGATTTAGAAAAAGATAAAACTGAGTTTTTCTTTTGTCCTCCAATTGGGCTTCGAGCTGGGCCTATATTAATTGGTCCTCGTGTGGAGGAGTCCTAAAAAGATCGGTAGAACTCCATAGTAAGGCATAAAGTATGGCAATGGAGTTTATACAAATAGACCTGACTTGTCTAGATACTCATGTAATACGAGAATAAGAGCTGCTGGAGATGATAAGTCACCGTGGGAAGGTGGGGAATCTCTCCTGTGCGAATGGGCATACTTGCTAACACTTCCTTAACGCCATCCCCGAGACCCCTGAATCATCCCTTACGTCCAGGCTGTGATACATATCAAATGAGTTACGTAAGTCCTCTATGTTCATATTATAACACTAAATAAGTCTCTTTACTAGTATTTATACACGATTTATCCATAACCATATAAAACTTATTAGATACGATGATATAGACATAGGGGGGAGCTTAAACGACTTAAAATATATAACACTTAATGGCTCACTTAAATATAAAAGAATTAATCGAATTTGGGTGCGTGTGTGGAGAGAGAGAGAGAGAGAGAGAGAGAGAGAGAGAGAGAGAGAGAGGTATTTCAATAAACTAGTTCCCTCTAATCCACCAAGCTACTGTACATACTTACTACTATTGCCACATATCTTTATTCTAATGGACTACCGATACAAGACTATACGACTAACATCCAATATCTCCAAGCATCTGACAAATGAATATCACATCACCTCACCATCCTAATTTAGTTTCTTTGGCTGAATTTCAACAAGTAGCCCTTGGGATGGTACTGGCATAGAGTCTCTACTGAAGGATTGATCAGACGGTAGCTTGATGGAGAACTGAGTGACCAGATAATGGATCGCTACTAAGGTTTCACTCCTTGCAAATTCATTACTTGGACATGTCCAAGGTCCTTCACCAAACCTAATAAAGCAACAGGGTGGATTCTCATATCTAGATGGATCGATCTTTGATGGTTCCTCAAATCTAGAATCATCCATGAGAGTCATGTTTGAAGCCCAGGATATCCCGAAAAACAAGAGATGGCCTTAGTTTAGATACTTTTTGCAATTGTAGAAATGACTCAAAACACGCAGGAAACATGAAAGAGAAAATACACAAGTTCGTTAAGTGCATGCAGGGTGTCATGATCGATTTTTTATAATCGATTTGGAGTAAAGATACAAAACAATCTAGGTATTTCTGGTAAATTCTTCAGGTTGCAAAATGACAAATGGATATAGTATCTTACCTGCCATCCTTTTGGGATGACATATCCACCATACTCGATATTTTTTAACACCTTCCTGAAACCACCGAAAACAGATGGAAAATTCATAAGGTTTCCATTGCAACTCTCCATGTGTTGTGCTTCATCCCAAAAGATCTTCCCAAGTCAAAGGCTCTCCATTCTGTTTGTTCATAGCTATATATGTTCTCGCTCTGCAGGTGTAAAACAGGCTTGACTTGTTAGCAAGAGAATCAGCTGATGATTTGCAAATGGTATGTTTAGCCCAGCTTTTCAATCACAACTTGAAAGAAATTTCTACAGTAAAAAGCATACCCGTTTATAGATTCAACTCTTTAGTTACCCGCAGATTGTTCATTGGTCTTTTGTTTCAGATAAGTCTAACTTTAGAGTGGTAACTATAAACCTAATTTATCTAAATCTAATTTTTGAATATTCCCAGGATAATATCCAGAATTGTATCTGTTCATTAATTAAAATTGATCAATCTGTAATCCCCTGTGGTATGTTTCCTAAGATACACCACTTGACAATTATAAGATGAAATAAATCAGACAAATAAACTAGAAGATTTTCGATTGGATATACCTTGAAGAACGGCTGCATAAACTGTGGGTTCAATCAGCATGAGCCTTAGCATGAAAGTAATGGGAATTGCAGATGAATCATGTCCATCAACCATTAAAAGCATGATATTATGAATTATCTCCTCTTCTGTCAAAACTTGTTTACCATGCTCATCACAGATGCTTTAACAAACAGTCAATCAGGTCTTGAGGTGGGGTTGCAGATCTTTTTTGCAATTTCATCATCCTCTCTTGTAGACACTCCTTTCAACATTGTTTGAACCCTCTGGCTAGCACAAAGGCTCCTTCTATAGCGTGTGAAGGGAAAATTAATCAGCACGGATCACATTCCCCCCATTATCTCTTGGAAACTTTGCATATATTTGTCTCTTACATAACATATGATGCCAAGGAAAGGTACTCCAATGAGGGCAAACCCTGCCAGCAGCACATAATTTGGGATTTCTTTAAATGACGAAAATTGACTTGCACATTAAAGCCACACATCATGGATTCCCCAATTTTCTCTTGAAGTCATAACAATTGTACTACACAGAACTAGATGATAATCCACACATTTGGCATTTTTTGATACTAGGAATCACATTCCTGCACATAAGTTATAAAACTATATGTGAACTAAAAGAAAATTCTATATATCCTCTTAATGCTTCTTGAATATATTGGATTTAAAATGAATATATATGGTCATCCTCATAGTTAGTATAGAAAGTAGATAGCACATACCGAGACATCTTGCTTGCCTTGTCAATGCAATTCAAGGCACTTCCAGATTTCCTCATCCATATTTCCAACATATTCTCTCAGGGATTCAGGTTTCAATTGATCCCTTTAAGATCCTCACCACTGAGTTCCAATATATTGAGATCACTTTAAATCTTCCGCGTCGATTATACTTGTTGGTTGGCAATCACAGTGCTATCACCACTGAATATGAACTTGTTTGCTGCTTGTCCATGGATATAAACCATCACTTTGCCAGAGAGAGTTAGCTTTGATATGGGACCATACTTCTTCACTCTTTCCATGAGCCATCTTTCTACTATGTTTGCTCTCAAGGCTCATAGAAGACTAATACTTTGGCTTATTATGGGAATTCCTAGAGAACCTGGAGGTAGTCTTTTAGATGATCCTTATTTTGAATATGCCTGTAGGATGATTGGAAAAAGACAGAAGAAGAACAAGAAGTAGAATAGACAAGAAGTCCATGATGTTCTCCAGATGATGATGGCATTCGTATGAAGGAGCAATAGATATTTGAGACCATTTTGTCATTTCCAAATTGACATCTTTGACATTCAGATAGCGTTTTGTTGCGCAATTTTCGTAGTACTGGATTAAATTAAAAATTTTGTGTCATTTATTTTGTAAATTTGCCTAGTGATTGAACAAAAATTAAATTGATAGACTGAATAAAATATTTAAATTTTATCTCATTTGCATTATGGTACAAAAATGAAATTTATTGAACAAAAGCAAAAAAATATTTAATATTTCCAAAAATATCATTCCATGTTATAATATTAAGTTAATAAATATTATTTTTATTAAATATTACAAAAAAATATTTGTTTTATAATATAAATAATTAATTTTTAATATAAATTTTTTGTCCAATATTATGCAAGTCAAACATAATGTAATAAGTTTATATCATTTAATCTTCCAAATACTTGTTATATTCAGTTTTCTTTATCCAATTCAATCTTTACAACCAAATGTTACCTCAAATTCAACTTTGCCTTTCTGTTGTGAGGAATAGATCTATTTCTCCAGGTTCTACTAAAATAACTTGAAAAGGGAAGAGATAGAATGCTGGATTTTTTTTAGGGGTAAAAGTCAGATTTTCATCAGAGAAGATACAGGAATGCCAGATTCCAATTGAAACAAGATTTAGTTTTCTGTCACTCCATAGCCCACCCCACATTTACTTTTTTACAGCATTGGGTAAGACAAATATATATAATGTTAGCATTAATCATCAGATATACATGAGAAAAGGCCTGGCCACCGGCTGGTTCTAGGTTTCAGGTTCTATGCCCAGGGAACTAAACCAGTTTTATGGTTCCCAGAACTGCCACAAATGGAGCCATAAATCCCATTCCGGATCTATGAAAATGGAACCACACACTGGTTGTTGCTTGAGTTTAAAGAAAATTTCCAAGAAAAACCACCTAGAACCAGTTCCATGCTTACAAGAGAATATGTAACGGTTTAGACATCAATAGAAATGGGACTAGAAAGCTTCACTCCTAATTCATTGACGCAGTTTTATGATGAAAATTCCTGAATTAGTGCTATATGAGGTACAAGAATTCTAGACTACTAGCAATAATATAAAACATAGCCAATCATAGAGATCCTTCAAATACTACAATTGTGGTGAATTTTCAAGCTACATTGACAACTGATCTAATGCCTTTCATCGTGTTTAAATGGCTAGATGGATTTATAATCAAAGGTAAAGGTGGGTAAAACTGCATTAACAGCAAAATGCAGGCAAGGTACAATAGTTCTAGACTATAGCAGTTGAAATGGGCAAACAAGTCAAGCTTAGCTCAAGTCCATGGCTTCCCATCAGCTGGCACAACAAGCTAGATCATGTCAACCCCAAAAAAGAGAGAGAGAAATTACATTAAATCTTGAATGTGAAGCTAGACATTATTGTTGTGATCATATTTGCTCAAGGCCCTGACATGAAAGAAACTGTTTTGGCCTCCCATTTACATTTTAGATTCTTCACTGGCTACAAAGAAATAGAACCACAGAGAGAGAGAAGGATGGTAGACAATTTGACACATTTACATGAATTGTCTTGGAGGAATTTCATGTAAAAACAACATCAATTGAGATAGCACAAGATCATTGCACCAACAACTGCAGGCAAAAAAAAATGAGATGATAAAAATGTTTATAGACACACTGTAGTAAATAAAGGAACTTGCTCACTCTGAATATAACAACAAACAGTTACAGAGACATTGTTAGCAAGACCCATCGAGCAAACAAAGAGAGAAAGCATCTCGCAGATTCCTGTAGAGAACTATTATATTTATACATGATCATCTCTCATTAATCTTTTAAGAGACTCTGATTTGGAAATACATTCCAATATGGAAACATCACAAAATGTAGCATACCATTTTTAAGGACCGATGAGAATTTTCCTGAATTCATGCTTCTTTCCAGCAAGACAGCCTGCACTCATTAGAGAGGATATCCAAACCTGATCAGACTTCACAGGCTCATCATCATCATTCCTGTGCCAGCTCCACAGTGCATGAGATGAATTTATAATCTTGAGTTCACCATGACCAAAACTTGCTTCACGGAAGACAGACCAATCTGGTTGTGGATCTTTGTATCTGCTCATAAGTATTACAAAGATCATACTGAAACCTATCTTAGTAGAAACCTTTATCCAAAAGGAATAGCACCATCAAAAGCATGTTGTCAATTACATCACAAACCAGAAAGCTTTCCGGAAACAAAGACTACCTCTGAGCTAAACCTTCTCGGTTACCTCCATCTCCAATTGTAATATGGACAGCACCACATGGATCAGGGTTTCGATTATACACACGCCTCTGCTTTACAATAATCACATGGTATAAATCACAGGATCTACCTAGTCACAGCTTTGAACAGAAAAAGCAATGATGCTGAATCAAAAGAGACTTACTGTGCGTTCGTAAGCATGCACGTGTCCTGCAAGAATAAGATCCACACTAGCATCATAAAGCAATGGTTCCATGGCGTCCATCATATCTTCTCCTTCACCTTGATGGGCATAGTTACTATTATACCATGGCACATGGAATAATACAATAAGCCATGGAGTTTTGGTTCGATTCACCTTCAAGAGATCAGCCTGTGGATGAAGAAGGTGAAAAGGCAACATTAAAACCATAAGTAATTACTGAATCAAAAGATAACATGAAAATTGACTCTCAATCTTTTTAAGGAAAAAGGAAAAATACTTTAAACTGCAAATAACAAGTAGGTTTCATAAAATATCAGATTCACATGTCAGATAACAAGTTTGTTTGACAAAACATTAGCTGCACATGTTTGAGCTCCATTGGATCAACGAATTTATAAACCTTAATGATCTGGAAGAAGGTACTCAGCCAGTACCTTATTTCATCAGGCCCAAGGATGGGCCACAGAAATTTAACATAATGAGTTGTGAAACTTAAAATATAGATGTCAAGTAGCAAAAAATCCAAGCACAGACTCCCTAGGTACCCACGTTACAACTAGAATGTTAACTTCCGGATGCTCATTGACATAATAAATTTCCAATTAGACATATCTATGGAAGAACATTGTTCCTAATCCTTGAAAAACCTACATGGACATTTGTCAAAAATATTAAATCCGTTGCATTAAATTTACAATTATCTCCAACCAACCTTCAGCCAGCCATATTGATTAGAGTGCTCATCATAGTCAGTGTAGGAGCCAAGCATTATAAAATGGACTCCTGCAACCTCAAAGGAATAGTAAAGATTTGAAGTTGATCCACTTTCCTCAAATGGCATCTTCCACCTAGCATTGTAGGATTGAAATCCATCTTTGAGCAAAGGAATGCTCTCTTTCTCATGGTTTCCTTCTGTTACCATCCAAGGCCTTGCACTTGCAAGAGGTTGCACCAGCTGGCCAAACGAGTCCCAACGATGCTGCAAGTAATCAGCATAGGATAGATCCCCAGGAAGGAGATGTACATCATATTTACATTGGTCAATATGGTCCAATGTTGATTTGGTCCAACCTGATTGACCCAAATCACCCACCACAGCAAACGTAACTGGAAGTTGGGCTGGAGGAGTCTTAAGCTGGAACTCAGGACCTTCTCCTCCACAGCGATAAAAGTAAACTGTGTTATCCTCCAAAGGACCAATAACTGTGTGATGTATCTTTCCCGACTTATAGAATAGATAGCTGTAAGAAGTGCTCTCTCCTTGAGCTATTGAGTCGTATCGACTGGATGATGTCCCATATTCAACATGTGATGGAGAGGACTTATCGTCTGTAACCCATGAAATCTGCATATGTTTTTCTCCTGCCAACGAGATATGGACCTGCAATATGTGAAGATAATAGCTAAAAATATTGCACAAAAAGGCATGATCAAGAAATGCTCAATGAATTCTGGAAAGTTAAATATATCAAAAGTCCTGAAATTTTATTCACCTTCCTGGTCCAGTCCCATGCCAATCAAAAGCGTAAATTCACTATTAAACCTTCTCAAAATGTAATATTTTATCTCTTCTGCTAATGTAGCCTCTCTCCTCTCTAGTTGACAACAAGCCACACTAAAAGAAGAATGTTTAAGGCAAATTTGACCCTTTTGAGAGGAGACTTTGTTTGGTAAACTAGTACAAAAGGGAAACGTGGGGAAGTGGAAGTGAAGGGTAAAAGACAAAAGAGAGGAAGTTAAGGGAAATATTCTGACAGTATGTTTGGTTTATATGATTGGAGGGAATCAAAGAGAAGTGAAATATTTGGTCAATATTTATTTTGCTACTTTTCTTGTTTTTTTTTTTTTTTTTGGGTAATAAGTTCATAGTTTGTCACATTCTCTTACTGATGAATGAAAATTATGTCATTTCATCATATTTGCCCCCACTTCCTCACGTTTCACCTCAAGTAAGGAGGGAAAGATTCGGTTTTTAAAGTGCATATTCAATGTTATATTGTACTTCCCAGATCTAGATTCATGCAAAAACATATCTTCCCACATAAATTGAAACACAAACTGTTACTTTACCCCATTTTTAACTCCATATAATGTAAGAACAAGGAAATACCGAACCACTAAAGACCAAATCTTTGAGCATAGTAAGGACAATCCAGGAAGCTAAGGATAAAAGTACACTAATTGGCCTTACACCCATAAGAAACCTTTGCAGAAGCTACAAATCCCATGAATCCAAAAAACAGTACCTAAGTACGATACTATCACGTGTCGCCCTAGATTGAAACCGTAATTTCATAAATTTCACAAATCCATCACTCTGCATCTTCTACAATTACCATAAAGATCAAATCTTTAGCAACCGATTTACCGTAAAGCAACAAAAGCCCAAATCACCACTAAGAATGCAATCATGGGTCATTGTCGAAATCTGTACTAATCCCCAGAAAGACCAAAATTTTCTCATCCACTCACAGCTAAGTTCCATCAAACCTCAATTGAATTAAACTGGGAAAAATGTCCCCAAATGGACTTAAATATGAACCCAATTTCGGATCTGAACAAATTTCAGAATGAGGATAAATCGGATGAAGAATAATTAATTACCTGTTGTGGATAAGAAGAGGATTTGGGTTTCCATGACAAGTCTAGGGTTTTACGAGGTTGGGGTCTGACGTAATCAGCCAAGACAGTAACTGAGAAGATCTTGGAAAATAGTAGCACTAAATTTAGGAGGTGCAGCTTGTGATTCATGTTGTTTCCTTTCGTATGTCCGAATTAATTACCAAATCTATGTAGTGTCAGTGACACTCTGTTTCTCAAGTTTTAATCGAAAAAGGTTAATGGATATTTAATGTAAGCCACATATTGCAGGTGAGATTAGAAATGGAATCTTTTTCTTTTCTCTATACTGTCTTTTGCATGCAATCGTGATACTTAGCACCGTCGAGAGGTAACCAATTAAAAGGAAATTGTCATATACATTATATGGGTAGGTAACTTAGTTTAGTAAAACTAAACAGTACGATAAAAACCGAATGATATAATATAATATAAATGGTAGTATAATCCATTCATACTCTATATGTTATGCACAATAAGACACAAAACTTTTTTTTTTTTTTCAAAATGCACGGATTTTATAATTGAGAAAGTTTTAAAAATTATTATAAAGTAGACAAAAAGTTCAATATTATGATTTGAAAATATAGTATAAGGGTATTTTTAAATTTTTAAAGATGTTTTTATTTTTTACTACATGAAATAGATTTTTATCTTACTAAATATATGTTACAAATTTTTTATTCAATGTCTCAAGCTCTTTTGTCTATTAACTTTGGTCAATATACAAACTAAACAATCAACTAAAAATTTTATCAAATAATATATTATAAAAAATATGACAACTAAATGGTACCATAAAGTTAAAATATGTTTTAACTCAATAATACTTATTTGATCATTTTCTTAATCTACAAACAAATTTTTTTAATTTCTTTTACATTCTAATTTTTCATTAACAATCTTGAGACTTAAAGTTAGTAGCATTCTCAATAACTATCATAACATCCTAAATAAGTTTTAACATCATAATTTTTCAAGAGATGCTCTCTTAGGTATTAAGCAAGTTCAATCTTTTGGAAAGTATTTGGTACACCACTTGATAAGAGAATAAAGCCTTACAACATGTTTGGAACTATTAACGAAAGTATAAAAATGTAAGGAAGCATGCAAAAAGGAAAATAAAGGAAATACAATTTTTATTCTTATCGAGGAAAACAAAGGAAATGTAATTTTTATTCTTATTTGGACAAAAAAAAAGTAGAAATGGAAGAAAATTAATGGAAACTTTTCCTTTGCACATATCTAGTTAATGTAAGGGAATGAAAAGAAAAGAAAAGAAAAAATAATATGACTAAATTATCCTCTACAAATCTCCTCTTTGTTTTTTTAAGTTCTCCCACATCGTAAAGTTATATTTATAATTTTATCAACTTTCCACTCATTTCCTCTTGTTTCTCTCCAAACATAGGGAGAAAGAAAAGGGGTTCAAGGGTAGAAATAACCTGTAACACCCAAGGTTAAAAGTAGCAAATAACCAAGTCAACAAATATTAATAAACTCATTTTAATTACTTAGCCAAAAAGTTTCAAGCTTGTATTGATAAAGTATTCACAATCATAGTCTTGTAAACCAGTATCACACTTTCCCAAAATTCATATGAAACACTTAACTATGCATTTCACAATCTCCTTTCTTTAAACACGTAACATCCTTGTTGTGAAACCTTACAATTGAGGCCAAATCTTCCCTCATTTTCGGTATATGATTCGAGCCACTCACTATCTATAGGTCATCCTGAAAACATGCAAAGAGTTACACCCTAATAACACTCTTCATTTTCCTTGGACCTTTTCCCTAAATTGGAGTTATGCCCAAATCATCCACCTATTGATAGAGGGTCCGCTCTAATACCATTTGTAACGCTTTAAGCTAAAAATAGTAAATAGTTAAGCTAAAAATAGTAAATAACTAAACTAACAAACACTAATAAGCCACTCTTAACTACTTGGCCCAAAAGTTTTAATCTTATATTAATAAGGTGTTTATAACCATAATCTTATAAATTTATGTCATAACTTCTCATAATTCATATAAAACAATTAACCATAGGGTCTCACATAATCCTATCCACTTTCATGCATTTCATCACATTTCCACTCTAACTAAATACACTAATTCCTTCAACTTCCACCGCTTTCCTTAATTTTCTCTTAATTGCTACCAACCCAAACACTTCTAGCCAATTGAATTTCATCATTAAGAAATCACAAAGGAAGTTAAGTGGTTAGAAAGCTCTTTATCAAAGTATGGCTAAAAGAATTGTTTTAGTTTAACAAAGTTTATCATTGAAGCTCTTCTAATGTGATATATGCAAATGGGCAAACTATTTGTCAAAATTACCTTAAAATCAACTTTAATCATCAACAGTTTCCTTTAGAATGGCAATTCAGATAAGAAAAAACCTACTAAGTCAATTAGGAAAAGAATACTAAACCTAAAAAGATGGGTAGCCTTAGTATGTCAAATCTAAATGTTAAGAATAAAAATTGCTCAATTAAAAGATTTGCAGAACTAAAGATGCTAGGTTAGATTAATCAACGCTAAGTACAATAGAAAGCTAAAAGAGTGCAAAATAAAGAATATGAAATCCTTGTTGTTTATGGCTAAGGAGTTACTTGAAAGTAAAGGCTTAGTCCAGATTTCTAATTTTATGATCATAGGTGATGGTAAGAAAGCAAATTTCTTAGCAAATCCTTGAGAACGGATGGACTAGTAAGGCACCTTATTTATGGTCCTCTAGATAAGAACATAAATGAATTGACTGTCTACAATTATAGGAAGTTAGAGGATGATTGGAATAAAGAGAAAGTAGGGGTTTGTATATCATGGCTACTAAGGCAAAAGATTGAGCCAATGATGCTAAATTGACATTTGGTTGATCAAAAAATCATAACATGAGATATAATCTCTCCATTAAGGACATATATGGTGCTTTGTTATAGGAAAATAGGAATGCTAATCAAGATTGGAATTGGATCTATAAATCATTCTTTTTTATGAAGATTGTTTCCAACATCAATGTTATTTAAACCCCTCAAAAAGGCAATGGGAAACATGAGTTAGTTTGTAATGAATGTGGTTATCAAGATTTTTTAACATGGATTAAATTAAATTATCTAGGTAAAAAATAAAGATATGTCTAATTGTCATCCACTTAATCAATTTACTTTCTAAGTCATGTTATGGAAAATCTGGTCCTCGAGGATTCATATAATTCATCAACCAAATAACCCATCTAACCTACTTGCCTCAAGCTATTGGTTTCACATAACATGAGCTTTAGGCCAATTATTAAAAAAAAAAAAAAATCATACACAACATTAAGTAGCAAAACTTAACCCGGTCCACTCCTAGTCCCAGTTAAGTCAAACTTAACATAGATAGTTCAATCTTGACCTCAAGAAATCACGTAACTATAAGAGGTGTTGTTAGATACCAACTACATATCCTTATAGCGAAGCTTTCGGCAATTTATCGGGAGAAATGATCTATTGTACTCATATGGTATGCGACTACAATTGTATCAAAACATGTGGTAGGATAGTAGGTAATTTCTCAAAAAAAAAAAAACTATGACCACTATTATGAAATGTCCAAATATGATTTGTAGTTGCATATTTCTTTTGAGGTAAAGTAGGTTAGTAGCAATTATCATAAATATAAAATCAAGACTTTTTTTAGACAAGATGTGAAAACCAACAAGATGTTAAAACCAATATATAATTAGTTTGATAAATCCTAAATGAAATTTTCTACAGGAAAAACAAAACAACAACCTAATAGTTAATACAAAGTTCTACAAATATTTACATAATTCCTTCGATCTCGCGATAAGCTGTAATGTGATCCAACAAAATACTTTTGTTGTTTAAAATTCATAAAATAAATGAGAAATCAATGAAATTAGAAATAAATAAATTAGTATTAGTTGAATTTGTATTAGTAAAAAAAAAATGAAAAAAGAGAAAGAACTTTTTTATAGTTCATCAATCGCATAAAAGTGCTTGGGGTGTTTGATAGCCCAAAAGGCATCACCATCCACTCATATAAACCATTTTGAGTCTTAAAGGGAATTTTCCATTCATCGCCTTACTTCATACGAATCTCGGAACTATTATATGTCCAAGGTCCAATATGGAAATAATTTCAGAGGTTTTCCCTGACTTTGTCCGTGTCAACAAACAATTCGAACGAAACCATTCATTTTGAACAACAAAGAACGATTAATCAAGTCCGACAACGAATTTTCCAACAAGCCTTACAAGGAGCTTTAGGAACTCTGAATAGTTGTTTGAACAACGAGTTACACTTACGTACCATCAGTGCTAATATTGACATGTTTGGGGCGATGAAAGAAATAACTGATTAGTCCTTCAACTGTAGGCATTATTTTTTTTCTTACAAAAAAGAATTAAGAAATACTCATGGTAACCATTAGAGCCGACGAAATTAGTAATATTATCCGGGAACGTATTGAGCAATATAATAGAGAAGTCAAGATTGTAAATACTGGTACCGTACTTCAAGTAGGCGACGGCATTGCTCGTATTTATGGTCTTGATGAAGTAATGGCAGGTGAATTAGTAGAATTTGAAGAGGGTACAATAGGCTATATGTACATATATATAGCATATACTATTCATTATTGTTATTATTTTTTATTACTGGGGCATTTCTTTCTGTTTGCAAAAGAAATATATTGATTATTGAAATTAGTGTTGATTCTAAGGTTGTTGTTTATCTCTTAAATCATAACTTTAATCGTAAACTTGCTTTTCCATAATGTCTTCATGACTTGTAAGAAATGGCTCTTCTACCTCTAAGATGGAGAATTAAATTCATATCAAAGGAGATTAATGCAGTTTTTTATACTTTAGCTAGATGGATACAAAGGGAAGATGAAGATGCAATTGATTTTCTTTTTCCACCAATTTTTTGTCTAAGTTTGTTAATAAAAGCTATGGTTTGCTATTGTATATATTCTCTTATTTTGAATATTATTAGCACCTATTTACTAAAAAAAAATCATGATTTTTTGAGACACTAACCAAACCTAGACCCACCAAAACACACATACAGGGGTCGGGTCAAAAGCGAGAAAAAAATAAATAAATAAAAAGAAAGGGAGATTCAGGTTGGGTATGGATACTCTAAGAAGATTTGGATCGAGTCCTTGTTGACTCTCAAGCACAGTAGCTAATAGGAATGTTTCAGCTCGATCGACTCACCTTTTCAAGTGAGAAAATCAAATTTCATGAGAAAGTTACTAGCAAAATTTAGGTGAAGATCAATGCCTCGAGTTATAATGGTTGTTTTGGAGTGTTTTTTAAGTTTGAGCTCGTACAGTACCATTTATGTTTACTATGCAAAACAGTAAGTTCCAAATTGGGGATTGACGATAGATGTAACCTTGCATTTGGGTCGTGTATACGGCATGTGTCGTTAGTTTTGGATAAGGATTTGGATTGTTGGTTGTAGTGTTAGGTGGTCGTATGGGACTATCGGACACAAATGGTGGTTATGTGAGAGAGAAAGGGGGGTGCGACGATGGTGCTTTGGGGAAACTGGTTCGATCAAAGGTTAGGAATGGTTCTATTGATGGGTATAGGACTGTGATGGCATTAGGTACTGAATACATTGGGTTGTTGTAGTTGTGTTTAGGTCAAGTTAAGGTGAAGTGTAGACGTAGAGTATGTGGTCATGTTATGCGTAGACTAGCGTGAACCCATGACCTTAGACTTTTTCATGCCCAAGCTAACTAATTGAGTTATTGCTCTTTTCTCAACATGATAATCACATAAAATACATTTAAATTATCAACATTAGGCTAACTTTAATTATTATTTTCAAGCCTTATCCTAATTTTTAGTGAAATATACGTGCTTAAAATTTTTTAATACATTCTCAATTTAATAAATCTTGAATCTTATTTTAATTAATCTAATTAAAATATTCATTTAAATGTTTTATAGGATTAATTAAATATATATTTTTCAATGAAGCTCAAAATTTTTAAAAACTCTCAATTTATTAAATCGTACTTACATTTTTTACTATTGCTTAATTTGACCTTAAACGACTGACTAACTTGATTCGATACTTTTAAATTTTTCATTTTTTTTTATCTTTTCAAATTTTTTAAAAAATTTTCAAAAATAATTTTTTAAAACCTAGCTAAAAAATGATTTTAAAATAAAGAGTAACAAAAATGGGGTATCTACAGTAGTGATATATATATATATATATATATATATTGTTGGTCCAATTTTATGTTACCTTTCAAGTGTTATTTTGTAATGATATATATTTGATAGAGCTCCATAATATACTTTAAAAATAGTACAAAATTATATTGTACATCTAATTTTAAATTTTTATTTGTAGACTAATTAAGATTTAATATGATAAACTTTACTTTATAATCTATATTGATAGCATTTCAACTTATTTTTTAAATCTGGCTTTACAAGAATATTTCTTATAACTTTTGAAGGACTTATATTATCATTTGGTTTTATTTGAAACTAATTTTTCATTAGTTTTATGTTACAAAATAAGACTCTAAATACACTTTTTTAAAATATACGATATACATGGATAGCTTCTATTAATTATTTGAGACTTATTCATATACATATTATATATAATTTTATTTACTAATATTAATTATTAAAAACATGTATTTAATTTTAAAAAACTCATCATAAGTTATATATAAAATTACAAAACTTTATGTCATAACGATTATAGCCAATAAACTTAATACTTATAAGAAAATTGCATATAAATTAGCTTAATTTGAAATATTAAAACTATCTAGTTATTTCTTTTAATTTTTATTACTTAGCCATAAAGATCAACTTAATTCTGAGAATGTCAATATATATATCATATTTTCTATAATATATTTCAAGCACTAAATTTTTCATTTTACTTTTCATTAATTTATATACTCATATATCCAATCTAGGTGTAATTCAAACATTCTAATACCTATGAATGCTCCTCATTCGATACAATGAAAAAGAGATATTTGATAAACTAGGTGTCATTTTTGCTAATATTTTTAATTTCGTTTTAAAATTCGAGCTGAATCGCATAATTTTCTCAATTACCTTATATTTTACAAACTATCTCCGAATCAATCAATTATGAATTAATTACCAGTTTTTGTAGTGTTTCACATATACTACTTAAGCTTGGAAGCTCGACTTGGTTCAAGCTCGAGCCCATGATGAAGCTCGTCTATCTGAATGAGATGACCCGAGATCAAGCTCTAGTTCAAGCTCATGTGCCAGCTCGTTTGGATTTATGAGCAGACTTATAAGCTTTATATATATTACAAACATTATATATTATATATTATTAAAATCTAAAGGCTAATATATATATATATATAAATGTTATAGGATAATATATGATTTAATTTGTGTTCACTATTAGTTAATTTATTTATATATTTTTTTACTTTTATATACTTAGACTCGTTAGTAAACTCGAGAATGTTTTGCTTTAAACTAGGCTCGATTCGAGCTCAATTAATAAATGAATTGAGCTTGAGCTCAAAACAAGGTTTATTTATCTAAACGAACGAAGCTTAATAAAAAGTTCGATTTAAGCTCGAGTTCAATAATTTTTAAATAAATTGAGTTTGAATCTTTAGAAACTCAACTCATTCGTAGTCTTATCTACTGGACTACTCACTCAAATAAATCAAACAGTTTATTTCCTCAAGAACATACACATCATTCTTCATGAATCATAAAGTTTGATATCAGCAAGCTCATTTACCTATCACCGTATGTATTAGAGCCTCATTAAGATTGTTTATTCTTTCTCCCTTTTACTTTTGCTCTTGATCATCCTGCATATACAATTTGAGTTAAGTCATTTCTCTTTTTGTCACGTGTAGCGTGTTTATCATGCAATACGCATCTGATGCTTGCAATCACACTCCTTCGTCCACACAAACTTATGCTTACTTTATGCATATTTAGCTCCCATCTTTTCAATGAAGTGATTATTAACAACAAAACGGTCATATAAAGATTCAAATAATTTTCTATAAAGATTTAGGATCTAAGATTAGAGATTAACATACATAAAGTTAACGTAATATGTGGTATCGCATTTATCCGAAGCTTGGTATAAGTGCCAGTTCATCCTCTTGGAAATAGAATATAAAAATATCAAACTATTCAAAGGATTATATTACAAATCCGTTAACAACATATATCTTTTGCATTATAATATATAATTTCGAAAAGATCTTTATTAACACACATTTTCCAGATTATTTTTCCTATAATGATACATATGTGGTATTAACTTTTAATAATATACCTTTTAGTACTATTTATTTCTTTTAGCAGTGCTCTTCATTGCCAATTTTGATTATTGGTACTTTTTTGAAAGCAATCAGTAGATTACTATTGTAATCTTTCATTTTCTTTTTAATGGTGCCTTTTTTATATTAACTTTGACTCTGACATCCCTTTTTTCTTTACAGGAGTCTTGTTGGTGTTAACTTTTAATAATTAGTATTTTTCCTTAAAAGCCAACATTAGTTCTACAATTTAATTGTGAAGTAGAATAAACGACTTGCTCGGTATTATCTTTTTCTTGGTTTGATAGTGCCTTTTTAGTCTTAACTTTCGGTAATATAACCCTTTAATTTTATCTTATTTTCTAAACTAATAAATAGAACCTTTTGAAGGAAATACTAATAACCAAATATTAACACCTTAGAAAATAGAAACACTGTTAAAAGAAAATTAAACTAATACACACCATAGAGGTATCATCAAAGAAAGAAACTACTAAAAAAGTATGACAACAGAAAAATCTATTAGAAAAGAAAAAGCATAAATGGACATGCTACCAATGTTATAAACTTTCGAAATTATATATTATAATAGATTATAGCTATTTGTGTTAAAAAAAAATAAAAGAAACAAAAGAAGGATTTGGGCAAAAGCAAAAGCTCCCAACTGCTTATCTTCTCTTGTTTGCAAATTCTGGCTCTTTCCAGATGGTCCAATAAGGCCCTTCATCAAGAAGGTTTTTAACTCTAAAAACTTCAGTTGATCGACAATGATCCAACAGAGTACATCCTTTCTTCCACTCGATCAGTTGTATCGTCATATTAGGTTATAACTAGAAAACGCCAAAGGCCCGATTGCATACGGCATAAACGCTGTTCTTCCATCTTATCTTTTACTCTTTTTACGAGGATGTTCTTAACAAGAACCCGAAGGCATCCATAAAAAATTGTACAAATAATAAAATTTTTGTAGACATATCTAATCTGGGCCAAAATTTTTGTTCCACAGGGCGATTCAAAATAACCTTGCAAAACACGATAATTAATCAGTGCATAGAACTCAATAGTTCAAGAGCCAGTGCTTCTTGCTCTGACACAGATATTGCATCTGACTTGCGAGCCAAGTTCTCCTCACTATCTTTCCGCTCACCATCATCGTCGCCATCGCTGTCGAAGTATATCTTAGATTTTTTAAGCTGTCTGCCCTCACGTAGGTCTGTCCCTGAACCAGAAGCATCACTCTCAACCGCATCTTCTTCATATTCAGTCCTTCCCTTCTTGAACTTCATCCTCTGCTTTAGCCGTTTCTCCTTTAGTCGCTGGCGCTCCAGAATCTTGTCTTCTTTGTCTGCTTGCTTCATCTCTTCCCTTAGTCTCTTGTAGTATTCGACCTTTTTCTCTGCATCAATAAAAATTCACGCTTATTAGATCCCCTACGAGGAGTTCATGAGCACCCTTTTATCTCCCTTAATTTCCAATTCCTTTTAATGTACATACTCTACATGTCTGCTAAAAGGTTATTAACAAATATAGCTCAGGTTAAATATTGCCTCTTTTTTCAGTAAATTTACATATCACCACTTTCTTCAATCAAGCCAACAATTATTATAAATCAAATGGTTAAAGTCCATACCCCGATCAAGCATGAGTGATTCAGAAGTCTGGGGCTGTGCTACTTGAGCAAGCGGAGGCAGAGTATTCCCCTCATCATCAAAGACAACTCTGGTCCCGGCCGGTCTATGAACATTTATCTTAAGCTTCTTTTTCTTCAAAACACGAGTAGTGGGCCTATTAAACCAATTCACAAACCAAGCCAAAATAAAAATAGAGAAACATATGAAAATAATAATTAAAATGAGAAGGAAAAGATATCCATCTCTGAAATCTCACTTCTTCACTAAAAAGATTTCTTAATTAGGTAATCTATTATATTATATTCTGCATGCAGTTGTATACTTCCTTTAGGAGGAAAGAACACTACATGACCAGATGCATGGCAACATTTTCATTTGTTAAATTCCTCTCTCTAATTGCATTCCAGCACTCAGGATTCAATCATCTTTTGAGAAAGTCAGTACTATCCAGCTCACTGAATAAATTGCATAGAAAATATTGTGTCAATCCAAGTAAATATATGGCAGATAACTTACATTACATCCTCGATTTCAATTGTTTTCTGTTCACCCTCATCCTCGGAATTCTCTCCCAGAAGAGGACTTTTCTCCTCTTCCCCTCCAGAATCATCTGCAAGTAGTTCCTTCTTTGAGGCATTGGGTGTACTCTCCTCTGCAGATTTTTCTGGTTGAGGCAGAAGAGATTTTTCTGATGCCGCCTTAGATTTAATTTTCTGATTTAGAAAACGGACCCTAGGAGACATTGGTAAACCAAGAGATGCCGAAAAGTCATCAATTTGCAATTTTGTAACATCAAAAATCTCTTTATCTTTCTGTATATGAATGGACCGTAAATATGTCACAAAGGCTCGCTGAGCAAGATTCTGAACGTTGGGATACTTGACAAGCAAAGCTGCCAGAAGCCCAGAAACTGGTTGCAGGCGTTTTGCATTAGCCTGAGAGCCATTAAAAGAAACAGCTGTGTTAGTTAATGACCAGAATTCAGTTATACAGAAGAGGAGATACATTTTAATCAGACCAATAAATTGGGAGGCCACATAGTAGTCAAGAATGTATTACCTTGATAAATTGTAAAGGTATTTTAGCCGCTTTCAGCTTTTCAATCATTTTCATTTCCGAAGGCATCAAAAACAAAACCGACCTTCCACCAGATTGATAACGGGCAGTACGACCAACTCGATGAATGTATGAAGCAACATCTTCTGGACAATCCACCTAAGAATCATGAAAAGGCATTCAAGACCATAAGTAAAAACTACCAGTGTCTTTGTCTTAGATCACTCGATAGAAGGTAGCAAATTATGTATCAACAATTACCTGGACAACCCAGTCCACGGCCTTATTAAAATCAAGGCCTCTAGAAGCAACATCAGTGCATAAGAGAACTGATTTTTTCTCACAGAATTCAGCATATATTCCCATTCTTTTCTCCTGCTTCATCCTTCCGTGAAGACATTTCAATGGAATTCCAGGACGGAGTTTCTTAAATGCTTCATAGACAAATCTAACCTGTGATTTCAACTGGTCACTTTTCTTTCTTCAAGCACAAAATTAAAGTTATTTGTAGGAAAAATATCAACAAACAGACAAGAGCCCAAAAGACTGGAAATTTTAAACCAAAAAAGAAAAAAAAAAAAAGAACAAATGTAAGAATGCAAAGGCAATCAAAACAAGGAGCAACTAGTTTTATATCCACAAAAAGTTATGGAAATTTCTCAAACACAAAGTAACGGAGAAAAGTCTGTGTTATATGCAAGATTTCATTTCATTTCAAAATCCCCAAACTCTATCCACGTTCTAAACAAGATCCACTGGTTTGTGAGATCAGATACATCCTGTCTGATGGTCCCACCCTTTAAATTTTAATGCATAATGAAGCGTAGGCAATACCTGCTTGCAGCTTGAAAGAAACACGAGAATCTTTGAGTTCATATGTGACTTTATAAAACTCCATAGCATGTCTAGCTTCATCTCTAGAGGAACAACCATTGCAGTTTGCTGCAAGCGACTGGGAGTGGCTGTAACAGACTCTTCATGAACACTCAGATACTCAGGATCTTTCAGACTCAGTCTTGCAAGATCCTGAACAGATTTTGTCTGAGTTGCCGAAAAGAGGAAGGTTTGCCTCCGTTTAGGAAGCTGTGAAATAATTGCATTGAGGGTCTTCTTAAATCCAACATCAAGGATGCGGTCTGCTTCATCAAGTACCAGGACCTGTTCCCTGACCAAAAATTTTACCCAAAATCAGCCATGCCATTATAAAGAAACAGTAATTACCACCAAAAGTTCTTTTCGACCTTAAGCTGTGAACAATCAAAGTTTGGGGTCTCATCCATATGCTGAAGAAGCCGGCCAGGAGTACAGACAAGTATGTTCAGTTCATTCACTCTCTGCTTCTCTATGTCAACATCTTTACGACCACCAATCAGAAGTCCAGCACTAAAACCATGGTACTTGCCCACAATTTTCAGCACATCAAACAGCTGACCAGCTAGTTCTCTTGTAGGAGATATTATGATGCTTCCAACACCATCTTCAGGACCCCATCTTTCCCTATATAATTTTTCCAAAACCTGAACCCAAAAGTATTTAGAATTAAGCACTGCAGATAAAAGCAAGTATAAAATCAACAAAACAAAGTGGAGATAGAAGGATGAGATGCTTAAACAAGCACCACCCCTACTCCATCTGCATGAAAACAGATAATTTCAATGTATTGAGTTCTATAAAATGCATCAGAACCCGGGAACAAAATCCCATCTAATGTCCACCGGTAAGCAAACTCTTAAGAAAAGTCTCTGAGCACCCCCAAATGAATTAATAATTTGCCCCCTGGCCATGTATAGCCCATGGCAAGGGTGCGGTCTAATGATTAATGACCACCAACAAAGACAAATTTAAGGGGTTACTAACACACTGCAAAAGTTTAGCCGATATATAGATGTCTAATGATTAATGACCACCAACAAAGACAAATTTAAGGGGTTACTAACACACTGCAAAAGTTTAGCCGATATATAGATGTCTAATGATTAATGACCACCAACAAAGACAAATTTAAGGGGTTACTAACACACTGCAAAAGTTTAGCCGATATATAGAGTAATTTATGTGTTCAAAAATGGCTCTTCTAACTACAGTCGATCCAACCTCTGCCACTGAAAGAGAGAGTATTTTTTCAAATCAATCTGTCTGACATAACATATGCATAATCTTGATTCTCAGTACTGATTCAGAATACAATTTTTGGTTATTGAATTCAACTAACTTATATGCATTACTAATAATCTAGTCCATGTTTGTTTCATACATTGTTACCATCATCCCGACAAAGATTTTTTTTTTTTTTGGGGTAAAAGGATAAAGATTCAACAGAGATTACTACAATCTGACAAGCGAACATGCTAAACTGACAGCCCAATTTCAATTCTCAATTCCAATGCTCCAAACACGGTATTAACATCCCCAAAATAACCTCCATATACATTACATTTACTTGCCATAAGTCTATAATCGAAACCATCAAACTATTGACAAAACGAAAACTTCACCAGACCATGTTTCACTAAATACATGGTTCTATGTACAGAATGGAACCTGCATTAAAAGTTGATATTTGCACTTACTGGAATTAGAAAAGCTAGGGTTTTTCCAGACCCAGTCTTCGCGGCACCAAGAACATCCCTCCCACATAGTGAATGCGGAAGCGAAGCTCTTTGTATATCCGTCATCTTCACGAACTTGGCTTCACGTAAAGCACCCTTCGTCTTCTTGGATATCGGCAATTGATCGAACTGCGTGGAACCAGCGTACGAAGAGTACGACGTAGCATCGATTCGACCAATCGGAGCATTCGGCGGTGGTGGTAGAGAGAGAGGATTGGAACCGGAGTCGGGCTTTTGCGACTCGATCCACGATTCCAGTAGCACTATTTCTTCGCTTTCCGATAGGCGTTCTAGCTTCCGGAATTGCCTGGATTTTGGTTTCCTCATTGTGGGAAGGGTTTAGGGTTAGGGTTTAGTGGCGGTAGAGGAGAGGGAAGATTAGGGTTCGGGAGTGCAGTAACTACAGACTAGTGGGGTCGTAAGCGGGATTTTGGCTTTAGATATCTTGCAAATTGACGGATATAACCTCCAACATTTATATAACCCTAGCGGGTCGGAGGTTATATTCGTAAATAGAGTTTCTTAGGAACGGTACCATGTGTAATTGAACTATTTTCTTCTTTGACGAAAAATAAATAAATAAATAAATTTCTCTGTTTTTTTCTCTTTCCTGTTTCAGTATTTAAGATTCTATTTCTTTTTACTTTTTTTTTCCCTATAAATGTATTCAAGATTTCTAAATGTATAAAAGGGGGAAAAATTAACTTTACTTATGCCATTATATTTTTTTTCATTAAAATAATAAGACACGTTTTTTTCACTAAAAAAGTTTTAAACACTGTGAATAAACTTTTAAAGGTTAGGTTACTACTTACCTCTATGTATAAGGTGTATTTTTAGGTCTTATGGATCGAAAACCGAAGTTATCAAAGATATTAGTTAAGTAATAGATCTAATTTATAACTATTTTATATATACACACACATGATACTCACATAAACTAGGTTCAAATCCAAAGAAAGATATGTTCTAGAATCAATAGCTCAAACGAGCATAAAAAAGGAAGTGGTTTCATTAGTGGTTCGAATCCACCTCAAGCTATGCCATAAGTTCTAGATTATGTCATTAATGCTTATATTCTCCATGACCAAAATAAACATATAAATTTAGATATAAGCGACAAAAATTATATAAGAGAGTATTAATGTTTGAAAATAAGTAACATTTGAAAAGTTCAAATGAATTATTAACTTTTCATTAAATGGGTTGAATAAAGTATTTCGTTATCTCATAATTATAACGTCGTTCAATCAATCTGATATAACCATTAAATACTAGCTAACGTTTATATGTTGCTATATGGCCATACATGGAAATTTAAATAAAAATAAGAAAAAAATTAACAAGAAACATAGAAAATTATAAAAAAAGTAAAATATATGAATAAGTAAAAAAATGCAACATAATATGTGTATAATTGTACATATATAACTACATATCATATCATGTGTATGTATATATAAATGTATTATACAACTACATATCATATATATAATGTAATTAATAAAAAATATTTAAAAAGAAAAAGAAAGAAGCCAAAAATTTAAAGAGAAAAAAGCAACAATCAACCACATAATGCTTGGAGGTCGCTAGCGACTACTTAAATGATGTCTCATGACTCTCCTCAATCGGCCATCAATCTCTCCCTAGTATTGGGTAGTTGGAGCGACCACTAAACGTAAAGATATTTTACAAACCACTTAAAAATTGATTGTTTAATCTACCAGGGAATAGTAAATCACATGAACCCTTCGCCACCCTCCCCTTAGCCTACCCCTACCCACTTAAACCCAGGTTAGTAGGTAATCATCCCTATTATGACCTAATTGAGTTTTTTTTAACATTTTTTTCCTTCTTTTTTTAATAAACTGGGGTAGCAACTTGATATTTGGTAGCCATTCTAATCACCCAATTGTAGAGGGTGGTTAGGAGTCACCCAAGGGCGTTGCTTAACCTCTTCTAAATAGCTATTAATCACTTCCTGCCATTGAGTGGCTAATTATTTCTTTTCTCTCTTTTTTTTTCTAATATTTAGCTTTTTTCTATTCTTTTTTAGTTTTTGTTAATTATATTATATGATATATATTATGTAGTTGTATAATATATCTATGTATATATATATATATTTGGCCAAAGTATATAATATATATATAGTTATATGTGTAGCTATGCATATATTATTTTACAATTTTTCTACTTATTCAAACATTTGTCTTTTTTCGATAATTTTATATGTTTCTTTTTAATTTTTTCTTCTTCATTTTTATTTGAATTGCCACATAAGCACCATATAAGTGTCACGAGTAGATTCCCTTACTCGAACCCGTGCGACACTCAGCGTTCCTGACCACATTAGACACTCAGCGTTCCTGACCACATTAGGCACTCAGCGTTTCTGACCACATTAAAGAAGGCTAAGTCAGCCGATATCAACTCATAATGTTTAGAGAGAGAAAATATAAAGAGAGAAACTCTGATGTAAATAGTATTCACTTGAAATAACTTAATGATATAACTGAGGAGATCTCCTTTATATATATAAGAGGCATCTCGAGATCGATGGTTAAGATCAATTTGATCCAACGATTACAAATGAATCCTCACCTACCTTTACATTAAATGCAACTATCCACCTTATGTTACGCCCCGAAGTCGCAGAGTCGCAACAGTCCCGCCGTGTAAACCATTTTATGATAGTAACCGGCCTCACAGTGCCTACCATAGACATGACCTATACAAGGCGTCGACGACTCCTCACTTTGCAGTAAACAGTCCGATTAACAATTAAACTACAATTATGATAAATAGTGTGAATTTCTAATAACATGTACAATATTATATATATAACTCCACAGAGCTTCCCAAGAAGTTTTATATAACATAACAGTTCACTAGATTACAGAATAACTACCAATCTTTCATTCCTAATTATATGGTCACTCTAGTTACACACTATACTTAGTAACTTGATCCTCACACCCCTGGCTTCCAACAGATTAACCTTTAGGTAATTGTAGGGCGGCATAGTGCTTTGAGTGTTCAGAAATCAGAACCTGCAAAAAGATCTATAAGGGTATGAGCAACTACAGCTCAGTAAGTTGAATTGGAGACTCATGAATGCATACAAGCACAAACAGGGTTATCAAATAATTATTTTCATGCAATGCAACACTCAAGTGTCATCGCACAACGTAATCCTGTCCGTTATGAAATTAGAGAAATTTTACCCGTTCCAATCCGAGTTGAGGAGTTTCCATATTATGCAGCAGCTCATAACCAAACACAGGCTTGTGCAATGGAGACCTCGCTCCTCTCGCGACTACCTTCGAACTATTGACTTCACCCTCGCCGCGACCTCCTCTCCTGTCACTTAATTTGACTAACTATGAAGAAGGGACCATTTTGCAATCATGCGTTATCCCTTTTGAAGGGGTCGGTATTTTGTTGGAGAATCCTATGATCCCCTAACGGGTTGCAATGCATGACATTATTAATTATTTAGGGTCGACTAAGATTAAATTCCGTTTAGGGTGTTCAAACAATTTCATACCAATTCAATCAGTCACAAAATCGCTCACAATACAAATTCAGTATGAATTCAGATACATCAAACACATGCGTAAACTACTTACAATCACAATCATATACAAGTCTAAGTCTCCGAGTACTACAAAACTAGTACTCTATTACAATAAGCAATAACCCAACTTACTTGGATTTGCTCGATCGCTCGATCCCTTAATCGCAAGCTGATTTTGTCTCGAGGTGTCCTATAATACAAATAAGTCTTTTTAGTACTTAAAATTTACGGTTTCATATTCTAAGTTATATTTTAATTCATTTTTGTCCGTGTATGCTCATTACGTCCTAATGATTCGTGTACTCTATTTCGGTGTTCAAATCCTAAATGAGATTTTAAACTTTGATTTCTAAGCCTGAAATATGCTCGAATCCTAATGTGAAATTAATCACATTAAGCTCGAGTGTCCAAATATCCTATTGGGTCGTAATTTGGTATTCTAAAATATTCGATACACGCTAACCCTAATTGCAGTATCGGATTTATTCCCGATGTGTGAAAATCTTACATTTTGAGACTTTTGCTTAAAATTAATGTTATTTTCAGATTTATTATTTTTCTGATTTCTATTATAATATTATCTAAATAACTCTATTTTTTTAGATTTGTTAATTTACAATTTCATATATTACTAAATTTTTATATTAATTACCTAATTTCCCAAATTAACCATACTTAATCCTCCAAAGGCTAGAATTAGGGTTTCACTTCAGAGATTAACATCTCTAAACATCTAATTAAGATTTAAATCAGTAATTAACATCTTAATCACCTAATTAATCCCAAATCACCCGATTTTGCCATTATTTTAGGGCTAAAAATTAACTTAAAAATTTCGAAAATTAATTTTAAAAAATGGCTTCATGGCACTGTTCTACATCATATAAGTATCCTACAGAAAAAATTTGAGCTCTAAACTACACTCCTAAGCCTATTTATTTTCGGTTCTAATCATGCTCGGTTTTGAGCAATTTGTTAAGAATCCTATAATTGCAGATATAATTAAACTAAATCAATATTTTTTCCTAAATCTACATACAATAAAACCTCAGAATAACATGTTTCATAATTTTCTAGGCAAAATAACTAATTTTACAAAATTATTCAAAATCGGGACATTTAATAGACTAACTAGTCCAAAGCTTTTTGGCTGTCCAAACCCGGTCCAAGGCTGTCGGCCGGCCTAAGCGGTAGGGCTAGAGTAGCTTGGTGGTGGCGGTTCGGTCCCAGGTGGTGGTGAGTGGTGCGTTTAGCTCACTTACTCAATCTGTACAGTTTTCCCTCTTTTTTTTATTTTCTCTCGATTTTTTCAGTATTGCTATTTTTCCCAAATGCTAAACTGACCAAATGACTTCTGGAAAATTTTCCACTATTTATAGACATTTGTTTTAATTAATATGCATTAATTTGATAAGATTTTGCCCATTTTCCTTGATTTTTGGCTTTTAGGTTGTCTAATTTTTATTAGTTGATTTTTCTTTTGCAGCTTTGGACCTGCCACGACCTGGTCTTGATTCATCTAGGTTCCTTTGATTTTTTTCTGATTTTTTTATAATTAATTTATAATTTTTCTTAATTATTTACTTAGTTTTTTGCCAATTTAGGTAATTTCACATATTTTTATCTACGCGTAAATACATGTGGGGTACACGTGAACATTCTTAATTATTATTTTGGTCATTCTAAAATTTTTAGTATACATATAATCTATCTTTAGTAATTTATTAGTTATTTGATTACACTTTTCGAATTTTCGGTAATTAGTACTTATTATGCTTAAAATTTGAAAATTTTATAGTCTCCTATTTTATTACTTATTTTCTTAAATTCAAGTTTACGAGGTCAATTTCACTAATATTTTTTTCATTAGTTTATAATTTAGGTTTGATCGGATCCTTTAATCGATCGCCTTAAACCTTGGGTTCTAAGTTCAATCCTACGGTTACTTGACTTGGCTTTAGGGCTTACAATTCCACCCCCCTTTAAAAAAGTTTTGTCCTCAAAACTTCTGTATATCTAATTTACACTTAAATGACTAAATATAATAATTTATATACTTTTACTAACCTGGAAGTTAAAAAAGCCATAGATATTGCTCCATCATCGCAACTTTTGGTTCCCAAGTCATCTCCAAGTGTAGACTTTTATTCCATTGAATCTTCACATACTGTATATCTCTATTCCTTAACTTCTGAACCCGACTGTCCAATATTTTTATGGGTTGTTTCACCAGTTGGAAATTTCTCGTTAACTCCACTGGCTCTATTTCCACTATCGCATTCGAGTTTTTTATGAATCTTCTCAACATGGATACATGGAATACATTATGATAGCCCGATAAAATTGGAGGTAAAGCTACTCGGTACGATACATTGTCAACTTTCTCCAACACTTCAAATGGACCAATGTATCGTGGGTTCAATTTTCCTTTTGAACCAAACCGTCTGAGTCCTTTAAATGGGCTTTTTAATGTAAACATGATCACCAATTTCAAATTCCAAGGGTCTTCTCTTCAAATCAGCCCAACTCTTATAACGGTCCTGAGCTTCTTTCATCCGCTGTCGAACAATCTTAATCTTCTCACCTGTTTGATTGATCATATCTGGTCCAATCATGGCATACTCTTCGTGATCCCAATACAGCGGTGATCTGCACTTCCTTTCGTATAATGCTTCATAAGGTGCCATCTGTATGGTTACATGATAACTATTATTGTAGGCAAATTCTATCAACGGTAAATATTTGTCCCAATCACCTCCAAAATCCAACACTTAAGCTCGTAACATATCTTCTAGAGTTTGAATTGTTCGCTCAGACTGCCCATCTGTTTGTGGGTGATAGGCTGTACCAAACTGTAACTTTGTACCCAAAGCTCTATATAAACTCTCCCAGAATTTGGATACAAACCGACTATCTCAGTCAGAAACAATACTCTCAGGAACATCATGTAGCCTTATTATTTCTCAGACATACAGCCTAGCCATCTTTTCCATTGAATCACCCGTCCGATAAGGTAAGAAATGTACACTCTTTGTTAGTCTATCCACGACTACCTAAATGGAATCATATCCAACTTGAGTCCTTGGTAATACTACTACAAAATCCATAGTAATATGATCCCATTTCCATCGAGGTATTTCTAATGGTTATAATAATCCACCCGGTCTTTGGTGTTTTGCTTTGACTTGTTGGCACGTCATGCATTCAGATACATATTGTGCCACTTCTCTCTTCATCCCATTCCACCAATACATGAGTTTTAAATCTTGGTACATTTTATTTCCTCCCAGATGCACAGTATAACCTGTAATGTGTGCTTCATCCAAAATTTGCTTCCTTATATCAGCATTTTGTGGTACACGTATTCTTCCTCTAAACTTTATTATACCTCTATCATCCACTTTAAAATCAGGGTCCTGTCCATTACTTAATTTCTCCTTTATCTCCATCAGACCCTTTCTCCCTCTTGCTTTTGCTTTATTCTCTCTAAACAAGTAGGTTGCAATTCCCAGTTCATTAACTGGATATTAGGTTCATACCAATCAAACCCAATTTGCATCCTCTCAAATTCATGCACTAATTCACGTTGAGGTGTTAATAGTAAAGCAACATGTTCATAATTCTTTCGACTTAATGCATCCGCCACCAAATTGGCCTTTCCAGGGTGGTAATTTATATTCAGATCATAATCTTTAATTAATTCTAATCATCTTTTTTGCCTTAAATTCAACTCCTTCTGAGTAAAGAAATACTTCAAACTCTTATGAGTTGAAGATAATGTCTCCAAATCTTCAAGGTAAACACTACAGTCGCTAACTCCAAATTATGAGTTGGGTAATTCTTCTCATGTGGCCTCGATTGTCTTGATGCATATGCAACAACTTTTCTATCCTGCATCAATACACAACCTAATCCATTCTGTTAAGCATCACTATACACATTATAAGGCTTATCCGGATCAGGTAATGTTATTACTGGTGCTGTAACCAGTCTTTTCTTTAACTCCTAAAAACTCCTTTCACAATCTTTACTCCAATCAAACTTTACATCCTTCTGGGTCAATCAAGTCAACGGTTTGGCAATTTTGGGAAAATTCTTTATGAACCGTCGATAGTATTCAGCCATACCCAGAAAACTCCTTATCTCAGTCACTGTGGTTGGTTGCTTCCAATCCATTACTACTTTCACTTTACCCGGGTCTACAGAGATTCCTTCACCAGATATAATATGACTTAGAAAAGAAATTCTATATAACAAAAAATCACATTTACTTAACTTGGCATACAATTGATTCTCTCTCAACTTCTGTAATGCTAATCGTAAATACTCTGCATGCTCCTTCTTGGTTTTTGAATAAATCAAAATATCATCAATAAACACCACAACAAACTTATCCAAATATGGTTGATATATGCGATTCATCAGGTCCATGAATACAGCCGGAGCATTCGTTAAGCCAAATGGCATCACCAAAAATTCATAATGACCATATCGAGTTCTAAATGCAGTCTTATGCACATCTTCTGACTTAACTCGCAATTGATGATATCCTGATTTCAAATCTATTCTAGAAAACACAGTTGCACCTTGGAGTTGGTCAAACAAATCATTAATGCGAGGTAACGGATACATATTCTTAATGGTAACCTTATTTAACTCCCGATAGTCTATATACAATCTCATAGTACCATCTTTCTTTTTTACAAACAATACCGGTGCTCCCCATGGTGAAACACTCGGTCGAATAAACTTCTTATCCAATAGCTCATGAAGTTGCTTCTTTAATTCCTGAAGTTCCATAGGTGACATCCGATATGGAGCTTTAGAAATAGGCTCAGTTCCAGGAACTAATTCTATAGTAAAATCCAACTCTCGGGGTGGAGCTAATCTTGGTAAATCCTCCGGAAATACATATGGAAACTTATTCACTACACGTATGTCTACTATCTTGGGTATTTCCTTCTTTGCATCCATAGTAAACACCCAACAAAATTTCCAATCATCCTCCTTTACTTTTGTCTCCATTTGTTCATCACATATCTCCATCACTGATAAATTCAACCTACTTCCACCAGCCTTTCCTTGAAATATCGTTTCTCCCTCATTAAGATTGATAATTTTATTTCTACACTCTACAATGTCTTTATTCTTAGATAACCAATCTATTCCGACTATAACATCATAACCTTGTAAAGGTAATATTACAAGACTTATAGGATACTCCTTCTCTTGAATTTTTATCCTACCATCAGCTACTACTTCTCGTGTTGTTACTTTCTCCCCAGTCGGAGTTCTAACTTTATAAGTTATATTAACAGTAACCACACTAATCTCTTGTTCATTTACAAATTTCTGACTTGCAAAGGAATGAGATGCACCGGTATCAAACAGCACAAAAGCAGGTTGTCCATTTATCAGCACATGTCCTGGAATGTACTATTATTATGGTTACCAATTACACTAACATTCATAAATCTTAAAATGCAAATATTTCAATTTAATTCAAACTTAGAATTATTATTACAATAGATAGTCTGAGTACGTACCAGTTACAAGTCTTTCATCATTTTCCTCTTCAACTCCCATGAGCTCCTCAACATCATCATGGTAGTACTCCTCCATAAAATTTGAGAAATCCTCATTCTCCTCAATTTCCATATCCTCCAGAGCAAAGATACGAGCAGGTGCAGTAGTGTTATCAACACCTTCTGTTTGCTTCGCTCCTTGTACAAATTATGGACGGTACATAGAGAAATGGCCCTTTCTACCACATTTATTACACTTTACTAATTTCATCTTAGGGCATGCCTTTAGCACATGGTTCGGGTCCCCACATATAAAACATTTTCCCTTAAGCTGAGCACAATTTCTTGGAAAATGATTTGCACCACACTTCCAGCACTTAACATTTCCATCCTTGTCATAAAAGCTCAAACTAGGTACCGATTGCGCTGGGTTACTAGCCAGAGTTACTGGTTTCCTTCTTTTCTGCCCAGAACTGCTACTAGAGGCACCAGGATATGACCTCTTAAATGATGGACTTGGTCAATATCCTCTGTTGATCTTTTGACTCCACATTCTTGCGTCCTCATACGATTATCTTCTAGTTGTCTGGCTTTATCTACCACTTCATTGTAAGTGGTGAAACCATAATCCAACAACTTGTAACACATTATGGGGTCAAATCCGATCAGAAACAAATCTTTCTTCAACTCAATATTATCTCGGTATGAGCCAGGTACATATTGTAACAATCTGTTGAACTCAGTCTCATACTGGGTTACATTCATACTTCCCTTCTTCAGTTCAAACAAATCTCGCACCATTCTGTTTTGAACACTATGAGGAAAATACTCCTTCCTGAATTCCTCCTTAAATTGTTGCCAATCAATGTTTTTTCCAAGTTGCCTTGCTCTCGAGTCCCACCATACTCTCGTAGCTAACTTTAACATAAATATACCATAAGATAACTTTTGGAATTCAGGGACTCTAAAAGCCTCAAAACTCCGTTCAACTTGGGCTAACTAGTCATCAGCTACATCTGGCCTACCCATCTCCCCCTCAAAATAACAGTTGGCTTTTATAAACTCAGGAAGTTTATTTACCTCTTACGGTCGCTCTATTTGTTGTTCAACTTCTTGGGGTCTTCTGTTTCCCACATTACCACCAGTCATAAGATGTTAAATCAACATTCCTTGCTGTCTTATCATCGTATGCATACTGGCAAGTATTTGTCCAATAGGCATATTTTCTTGTGGAGGCGGCGGGGGTAAATCTTGTCTATGTTGTTCTCTTGGTGGTGATGGTGCTCGTGGTGGAGGGTTTTGATTCTCTTTAGTTCCTCCTTGACTACTCCCGTTTCTAGCTTTAGCTATAATCTCTTCCTAGTTTAACTTATAATCCTGCATTCATATCTATCTATAAGTTATCCCTACTTTTGTTTAGAGAATGTTTATAAATAAATAAATGCTTGCAATATGTACTCATATCAAATAGTAATGACGATAGTATTAAAGCCAACGTACTTAAAAATCTAACTTTCACTATATATTTCATTCAACCTTACATCATTACCATTATAACTTCAAAACAAAAGATACAACTCGATAACTTTCAAATACATACATCAATTTACAACTCGATTACATCATTCCTTATATAATCTAATACATACTCAATCTTTACAACTGTACAAGACAAAAGGTTACATCAACTGGCTACATCAAACTTACTTACAGCGTACATCTAACTTGATCCAGAAGTTAAAAAGTACATTAAAAGTCAAAAAATATATCAAAAGTCAAAAAAACACATCAAAAGTCAAAATACATTAAAAGATTCTAAAATACATCAGTTTCCATCAAAATCGCTACTGGATCATATCCAAAAATCTACCTAACTAAACAAGTCAATCATCTAATGAAGCTAGTCCTCCTCTGAATCCGTAGCAGCTACTCCATCAAAGGGATCATGACCCATATGGCCTCCTACCGAATGATCCACATGCTCACTCTCTGATGCAGAGTCTATATATACTATCTCTGGAGTCTCAGGGATCACAATCACCTCCTGTACATCATCATTATCATTTGACTCGACTGGGTTACTAGCTCCTATCCCAGCTATCTAGGTGTCTGCAATCACCTGCATGATTAAGGCATGTAAGTCTACACCAGGTTCATCCTCGTTCTCTTGCTCTTCCTCTGGGTCTTCTTCTGGCTCTTCTTCTTCTTCTAGATCTTCTTCTTCTTCTGGGTCCTCCTCTATATGAACTCCATCCTTGGGGTTCAACTGGAGGTGGGTTTTCTGGTGGTGGTCCTAGTATCTCAGGTTCAGGTTCAGGAATAGGGTTCAACGGTATCTCTATACCATCCCCAACAGGCTTTGGAAACTGAGGAAACCAATCAATAATCCCTGGTGGGTACTGTTTGGGAATGAATGGAATGTCAGCAGGGATGTATGCAATATCAGCTGGGTATGGTCTTCTATCTTCTAACCTAGTGGGAAAATATCGTAAGGGCATCATCAAAGTTATAATTCCTTCTGTCTCCAACCACCTCTGCTCAAAAGCTGGCATAGTTGTATATCTATTATACTGAGGTCCTAAACTCATCTCCATCCATGCCCACTCATCCTTCCAGCTATAGCACATTTGATCATGAAACTTATCAATGATTTCATCAACTGTCCTAAAGATGTTCCAATCAGCTAATTCCATCAATAATCATTGTAATCTAACCCTATAATCAATAAGGGATATGTCTCCATTCCATCCAAACTGTATCCAACTATGTATTAGTTCTCCCTTTCGACCTTGTAATTATATTTAAACTAATCAATATCTTCTATGTTAAAGATTATGGGTACTTATATTATAAAATCTTTTAGCGCCCACTTAATATTACCTACTCTCACTACTCTTATAATATCTATTTCTTTTTAAAGTATGACGCTTCAAAGCGAGTTTACTAAAACTACGCTCTGATACCAACCGAAAACCGTTACGTCCCGAATTTTATGATAGTAACTGGCCTTACAGTGCCTATCATAGACATGACCTATACAAGGCGTCGACAACTCCTCACTTTGCAGTAAACAGTCCGATTAACAATTAAACTACAATTATGATAAATAGTGCAAATTTCTAATAACATGTACAATATTATATATATAAGTCCACAGAGTTTCCTAGGAAGTTTTACATAACATAACAGTTCACTAGATTACAGAATAACTACCGGTCTTTCATTCCTAATTACATGATCACTCTAGTTACACACTATACTAAGTAACTTGATCCTCACACCCCTGGCTTCCAACAGACTAACCTCTGGGTAATTGTAGAGCGGCATAGTGCTTTGAGTGTTCAGAAATCAGAACCTGCAAAAAGATCTATAAGGGTATGAGCAACTACAGCTCAGTAAATTGAATTGGAGACTCATGAATGCATACAAGCACAAACAGGGTTATCAAATAATTATTTTCATGCAATGCAACACTCAAGTGTCATCGCACAACGTAGTCCGGTCCGTTGTGAAATTAGAGAAATTTCACCTGCTCCAATCCGGGTTGAGGAGTTTCAATGTTATGCAACAACTCACAACCAAACACAGGCTTGTGCAATGGAGACCTCGCTCCTCTCGCGACTACCTTCAAACCATTGACTTCACCCTCGCCGCGACCTCCTCTTCTGTCACTTAGTTCGACTAAGGATGAATGATAACTCTGATTTTAAACATATTTCATATGGTGATTTTATAGTATTTTCCTCACATTTTTGGTTTTATTTAAAGAAATTGATATTTAATTGAGTAAAATTTTGATTTCTAGGTTTGAACGCGTTCTATGATCAAAAACGAAAAAAAGGAATCAAATTTCACTCAAATCGGAGTTCAAATGAAGAAATTATGTAGTTGTGCAAAAAATTTTACCTTAGTATAGAAAGTTACACGACCTGGGGACACGACCATGTCCCAGGCCGTGTCTGGTGACGAAAACAAAATTTTTGTAATACACATATAAAAGGATATCTTAGGGTTTCAAAAGGGAGGAGAGATATTACAGAAACAAAGACACAAGAGAAAAGAAAGAGACTTAAGGAGAACATCAAGAAAGAGGCGAAAACAACATCAACTTCAAGATTAGAAAGATTGTTCATCAATCAAAGGGGTTTCCATGTTTTATTTTATATTATTGATGAGACTCGTTTTTAGATTCATTATGATAGCTTAGAATTCGAGTATTTAGGATTATGGAACCTAGGGTTTCATGTGATTCTTGGATTGATTTAGAAATTTCAATAAAGTTTTTATCTTTACTTGATTCAATTATGTCGTTTAATTATTGATTAATATTTCTAGAATATCAATATATGATATTATGCATGTTGATTGAGAAATTGCATGTGTAATTAGATCTTTATATAATTGAAGATGATTACATGTATACTTAGATATAAGATACATGTTTCTTCCGGAAAGCTAATTATTTATATGGGAATTCATTATACATTGATGCAATTCTAAATTATATTACTAAGTGAAGAGATTCCGGTAAATAATTTAGGATTAGGGTTAATATGCTTGAGAAAGATATTAACTTTAATTATGAATCCCTCCGGTCAAGAATAATAGAAACCGAATTGAATATATTTTAAGTGATCACATAACTAACTCTAGGGGAAATAATTCCTAAATATGTTATTACTTTCTTGAAGTCGTTCTTGATTTTATCATTTTTTCAATTACTTAATTAAGTCTTATAATTAAGTTAGTTTGTTAATTTTAGTATTTTTAATTAATTCAAACTTTCATAATTTTCCGATTAGATAATAAAGCTAAGGTTAATATTAATACTTGAAGTCTCTAAGGGATCGACTCGGACTCACATCCGCTATATTAAAACTGATAGGTGCACTTGCCTCATATCAATGAAGAATGGACCATTTTGCAATCCTGCATTATCCCTTTCGAAGGGGTCGGTATTTTGTTGGAGAATCTTATGATCCCCTAACGGGTTGCAATGCATGACATTATTAATTATTTAGGGTCGACTAAGATTAAATTCTGTTTAGGGTGTTCAAACAATTTCATACCAATTCAATCAGTCACAAAATCGCTCATAATACAAATTCAGTACGAATTCAGATACATCAAACACATGCGCAAACTACTTACAATCACAATCATATACAAGCCTAAGTCTCCGAGTACTACAAAACTAGTACTCTATTACAATAAGCAATAACCCAACTTACTTGGATTTGCTCGATCGCTCGATCCTTTAATCGCAAGTTGATTTTGTCTCGAGGTGTCCTATAATACAAATAGGTCTTTTTAGTATTTAAAATTTACCGTTTCATATTCTAAGTTATATTTTAATTCATTTTTGTTCGTGTATGCCCATTACGTCATAATGATTCGTGTACTCTATTTCGGTGTTCAAATCCTAAATGAGATTTTAAACTTTGATTTCTAAGCCTGAAATATGCTCGAATCCTAATGTGAAATTAATCACATTAAGCTCGAGTGTCCAAATATCCTATTGGGTCGTAATTTGGTATTCTAAAATATTCGGTACACGCTAACCCTAATTGCGGTATCGGATTTATTCCCGATGTGTGAAAATCTTACATTTTGAGACTTTTGCTTAAAATTAATGTTATTTTCAGATTTATTATTTTTCTGATTTCTATTATAATATTATCTAAATAACTCTATTTTTTTAGATTTGTTAATTTACAATTTCATATATTACTAAATTCTTATATTAATTACCTAATTTCCCAAATTAACCATACTTAATCCTCCAAAGGCTAGGATTAGGGTTTCACTTCAGAGATTAACATCCCTAGACATCTAATTAAAATCTAAATCAGTAATTAGCATCTTAATCACCTAATTAATCCCAAATCACCCAATTTTGCCATCATTTTAGGGCTAAAAATTAACTTAAAAATTTAAAAAATTAATTTAAAAAAATTGGCTTTATAGCATTGTTCTACATCATATGAGTATCCTACAGAAAAAATTTGAGCTCCAAAATACACTCCTAAGCCTATTTATTTTCGGTTCTAATCATGCTCGGTTTTGAGCAATTTGTTAAGAACCCTATAATTGCAGATGTAATTAAACTAAATCAATATTTTTTCCTAAATCTAAATACAATAAAACCTCAGAATAACAAGTTTCATAATTTTCTGGGCAAAATAACTAATTTTACAAAACTATTCAAAATCGGGACATTTAAGAGACTAACTGGTCCAAAGCTTTTTGGCCATCCAAACCTGGTCCAAGGCTGTCGGCTGGCCTAGGCGGTGGGGCTAGAGTGGCTTGGTGGCGGTGGCTCGGTCCCAGGTGGTGGTGAGTAGTGGGTTTAGCTTACTTACTCAATCTGCACAATTTTCCCTCTTTTTTTTTTTATTTTCTGGATTTTCTCTCGATTTTTTCAGTGTTGTTATTTTCCCCAAATGCTAAATTGACCAAATGACTTCTGGAAAATTTTCCCCTATTTATAGACATTTGTTGTAATTAATATGCATTAATTTGATAAGACTTTGCTCATTTTCCTTGATTTTTGGCTTTTAGGTTGTCTAATTTTTATTGGTTGATTTTTCTTTTGCAGCTTTGGACCTGCCACGACCTGATCTTGATTCATCTAGGTTCCTCTGATTTTTTTATAATTAATTTATAATTTTTCTTAATTATTTACTTAGTTTTTGGCCAATTTAGGTAATTTCGCATATTTTTATCTACACGTAAATACATGTGGGGTACACGTGAACATTCCTAATTATTATTTTGGTCATTCTAAATTTTTAGTATACATATAATCCATCTTTAGTAATTTATTAGTTATTTGATTACACTTTTCGCATTTTCGGTAATTAGTACTTATTATGCTTAAAATTTGAAAATTTTATAGTCTCCTATTTTATTACTTATTTTCTTAAATTTAAGTTTACGGGATTAGTTTTACTAATATTTCTTTCATTAGTTTATAATTTGGGTTTGATTAGATCCTTTAATCAATCGCCCTGAACCTTGGGTTCTAAGTTTAATCCTACGGTTACTTCACTTGGCTTTAGGGCTTACACCTTACCTACCATTTATTCTGAAATCTTTTAGATCTTTTAAAATATTCTGGATTATTTCCTCTTGGGCTTAAACGAACCTCATGATTTTGGACCCTTTTAAATCGGCCCGTGACATAAGCGATAGTTAGCACTTAGGGGGCATGTTAGATTAATTTAACAATGTTATAACTATGAGTTAAAGGAAACTCTTATTGGAACCGTTTAATGAAACATTACTCCAATTATTATACGATTTTAGAGGGGGAAGATCGAATTTGGTCCTTCCCATTATAAAATCAATGTTAAATCGTTGTACATATTTCCTTCATACTACATCATAAACAAACTAAACATGCTCTTCTCCCTTAAAAAATAAGTTGAATATCTCTATTCAATTTAGAATAATAGATATTTAATATTTCAATTATTTACTAGCTTTCCGGGTTATAGATCATTCAGGCATAAATTGAACTTTCATTTCTTAATTAACATAAAAACTTTTGATTTATTTAGAACGATAGCTTTATATCAAGAGTTATAATTGCTAGTTTTATATATTAATTCAGAACGGTGTAATTTACTTTTTGGGGATGTATTATTGCTCTTTTTCGCTTTGAGTATTTGTGTTGTTTTTTAAAACACTTTATGAATTCATGTTTTATTAGATAGTGAAAATGTATTTTTATTAGCCTTGACTTGATCTCGGATTGACTTTGGTTTAACACTCTTGACCTCACCCCTACTCATTCTTGAATCAATCTCTTGGTCCGAATTTAGAAATATTAATTAAAATTAGCCAGTTTAAGTTTAATAATACTGGTTAAGACTAGTCGATTCAATTCTAACCTTTCTATAGACTTCAATGCTCAATAGATCTACCTAATATGATGCACCCTCTATATGCTTCATGGATTAGAAAAGAAAGTTAATCGATCTCATTTGTTCATTATAGAATATAGATATGGTGTAATGGTGTCCATTCATTTTTAAGTCCGATAAGTATGATTTAGTTTTATGTGAATTCATTTATATCCTGTTCACTTGGAAGAAATTAATTTTTTTTTTATTTCTTATTACTTATTACAACGCTTACTTAGTTTTTTGTTTTCAAATCGCAATTCTATAGGAATTCCCATTACTTAAAGGGAATTTTTAGTACAACAAAGAAATCACCATTTCTTATAAAAATTCATATATATTTTTTCTAAAAAAGTCCTCATCCTAACTTGACAATGATCACCATCATTGTTGCCACCACCATTAACCAAACCGCCACTCCTACTAATTATGGCTATGGCCGGTGCCACTGCCACTGCCACTGCTACCATCATCAACACTGCCATCATCGACTACTACTGTGACATCGACATCGACAACTACCTACTACTATTACTATAGCCATCATCGTTGCAGCCATCATCGCTACTACTATTGCCATTATCGTTACTACTATTATCATTGCCGCTGCTATCACTACTTACTTTTACTATTATAGCCACCATTATTGCTATCATTAACGACCACTACTTAGCACTGTTGCTAATCACTATCTATTACTTTAGGATTGATTAAGAAGGAAAATTAACTAAAAATAATTTAATTATTAAAGTTTTATTATTACATATTTATTCTTAAATTACTTATAAATCTAATAATATATATATATATATTATATTCTTATTACATTACTTCAAAATTTTAATTATATTCCTCCTCATTTCATTTAATGAAATGATCAAGATATTAACCGTTAAGTTTTGAAGACAAAGTTTTAGATGTTAACAGATTAAAACTAAAGAATGGAAGATCAAGAAAAATATAATAAAGTGCCTTTTAACCGTCACATAAGCATGTGAAGTATGCTCTTTTTTTTTTTGTTTAAATTTTTTTTATGACCCCTCCTTAATTCATCTCATTTGAAGTTATCGTTCGATCTTAAATCATCATTTTAACATCGTATAAAGCATACGACTCGTGTTGAATAAACGTGGCACGAGAAATACCAGGCATGTATATATATAATCTTAAATATAAATGGTTAAGAATATTTCAACTTAAAAAAATGCTGTAAAACAATCTCATAGACTCCATAAGATGTAAACTTCACATAGTATATCTAAATATTTTGGAAATTGTACTTTAGGAATTAGGATAGGACGCTTAGCATGGATCACTAAATTTCCTATCATCTGCTCAACCTTAATGATTAAAATCTCATAGCACATTCAATTTGTAGGATGAAGTAGTGTAAAGAAACAAATCCAAGGAATATGTAGAGAATCAATGGCTTTTGCTTTGATTATTTTGCATTTAAAATGACACCAGAAAAACATTATGAGTACATACAACATATCCTTATTTATGCTCTACTGTTAGGTTCTACGATTTCATGAATAAATATAAAAATACATTAGAAACTATTGAGGAGTAACTGTTCCTCTTTGTCATGGGAATGGATTGCTATTTCGTACTTTGCAGCAACAAGGACAACGTGAAATAACTATTCGACGAACTATCCAGAAATTTAGGGTTTCAGGGAGTGAATAACTATTTTGTTTTACCTCTATATAATCAAGTAAACATGATGTATTTCATGGATATGGTATCAAGGATCTTCGGTCATTTTAAAAATAATTACAACTCATTCACTTTACTGGATAGAATGAAAAAAGAATGTAATTGGAATTCTTAAGAAATATAATAATGGTGTAATATATATTATTTTATTTGATTGGATTAATAAACAATTTAAGAATTGACATGTAATAGAACTTTAATAACTAAAATATCCTTAATTTTTTTCAAAGCAATAGATGATAATGGTGGAAAATCGACTGCGAAGGTAAAGGCAGTGGCCGATGATGGTAGCAATAATGATAGCGGGTGATTAATGGTGGTAGTGGTGGCTGAGGTAGTGGCTTGGAGGGGAAATGGGGGTAGTTGTGGAAGTGGTGACAACAGTAGTGATAGCGGTGGTCAGATACAGCGGTGGCGGCGATAGTAATGGTGACAACAGAGTGATGGTAGTAGCAGCAGTAATGTGATGATAACGATATTGGTAGTGATGATGGTGATAGTAATAGTGATAATACAGCGGCGGCGACGGCAATTATGATGGTGGTAATAATGGTGGTCGATGGTGACAGTGGCAATGACGGAAGTGGTGGTAGTCGTTGCAACAACGACGACAACGATTGTGGTGATTGTAATGGTGGTGATAGTAGTAGTGGTGATGATTATTGCTAAATTGATACGAAGTTATTTTTGAAAAAAATGTAAAATTTTATAAGAAATCGTGATTTTTTAGTTGAGTTAAAAAATTATTATTATTTGATTTCACGTGATATGGATTATTAAGGAATTGCGATTCGAAAACAGAAAACCAAATGATCGTTATGATAAAAAATTCAATTTCCTTTAAATGAACGGGTTATTAATATGTTTTAAGGCTTTTGGAATAAGAAAAAACAACATTCTTTCTTTTTATTTTCTTATATCTTTATGAATGAGAAGTAAAAGGTGTGGATACAATCAATATTCAATATTACACGGAAATATTAAAAATAAACTCATTTATGATCGAATCGTAAATTGAAATCTGATATGACTTGGACTCAATCATAACAACATGGCCACAGTCATTGATAAATAATTGGTAACAACTCAACGTGAATAAAGAATAACTTCTAATACTCAATGAAAGAGAAGATTTAAGTACTATTTATTTATTTATTTATTTTTCAATGTTATCGATGTCTTATTAGTATATAATTAAATATTATGTTTGGTAAAAATATGACACAACAAAAAAGAAAAAAAGAAACTATAATTCCATGTGTATCCTTCTTTATATACTATTTATTTTATTTATATTTACAAAAATACTAATTCAAATAATAATTTTCAATGCATAATATATATATTTTTAAATCTTTTATTTAAAAATACATAAATTTTCATTTCACAATTTTAATATTCTAATCACCGTCTTTATCATATTTATGAGATAGAAATAGATAAGATACAAATAAAATAATTTTTTAAATATCAAATTTTAAGTAGATATAAATTAGATATAGGTAAATTATAGAAAGAAAAAAAATGAACAAGACCTTAATATTTTTTTGACACAAATGTTGAAATAACTTAATAAAAGGAATGATCGAACTATCAATTATATTGGAGGTTGGAGGTCTATTTATATATGCAAATGTATAACATGTAAAGAGTTCAATAGATGGCATTAAAACAAATGGCTTTAACCACTAATAAATATAAAATATACAACTAATAAAGAAACTGATCGAGCTAAATAAAATAAAAGCAATGACATAAGGGTAAGAAAAGGAATTGGACTAAATCTACACATTTCATGAAGCCAGCTTACGCCGGTCTTATTTTGCTGCTGGCGGTATTTAGGTCGACCTTTCCGATTGACAATTTCGTGGTCAGACTTGCCTAGATGGATAACTTTGAATATTTGAATGGTAAAACATCAGATGGATAGATATACGGATAATTTGTAAGTATTTATAAATTTTTTTATATAAAAAAATAATTAATTTTAAAAAATATATGTTAATTTATTAATACATATCAAAATTTTGTTAATATTAAAATAAAATTAGACTGATTGATGCATTGAACCTTCCTCTGCCTTTGGCTCTAAAATTGTTGAGGTTTATCTCCGTTGACGTCAACCTCTCGTTCTATGATTTGTATCAAGCAAGCACCATCTAGAGTTCCTATTTATACCCGTAAGTATAAACAAATTGAATCACTAAAATAAAATTGGACTCAAAATTGAGCTCACTTAAAATATTCAAATCTCAACTTGCTTAGATTTTTTAGATTGGATTTGGTTTAAATGTTTCTTAATGAGCTTTACTAAGCTCAGCAGTATCGATAATTTTAAAAATACATGTACGATAAAAATTATATTAAACTTAAATATATATTTTCGAATTTTATGTATAGACAAATAAAAAATAAAAGTAAAAATGGTGTAGGAGTATGTGTATGTGTATGAAATACAGTTAAACATTTATAAATTAATACCTGATAAATTAATAACATGTATAAAATAATATTTTTTTTCAATCCCAACATTGATCGGTTTACAAAATCAGTAATTTTTATAAATTAATAAGATAATATTTTTTAGGAATATCCTTATATAAATATACAGTCCTATCAATATCATAACTTAATAATTCTCTAAAATTACAAACGTAACTAGGATAATTTAGTAAAATATAAATCTTATTGTTTTTTTTTTATTTATTTTTTCTTGAAATTTAAATTTAGTTGGATTTCATCTCTAACTTTTCTCATTGTTATATGTATTTGATTAGTGATTGTTGTTTTCTAGACACTTTTTAGACGAGAAGCCCTTGATGGATATCAGTTTAAGAATTTTTTCTATATTGTTTATATAGTAGTTCATTTAATCATATACATTGAATATATTTAGTTCTAGTACAATGAATCCATATATATACAAGTTATTTGTATTGAACTTTATTTAATTTGTTAATTTAATGAATATTGTTTAAGTATCCAAAATGGTTGATACCATTTATGTATTTATTTTCATAAATATATATATGTACAATAAATTTTCTTTTTAAATTAATTTATGAAATACAATACATATATCAATGATATACAATGATTTTTTATATAATTAAATTTATGTTCATTAAATTGAAAAGACACTCTTTAAATTAATAATTTATCAATTAATTAATATCTTTTTTAATTAATAAAATTTCATGGTTCTAATATTATTAATTTGTAGATGTTTTACTATATTACGCTCGCCATTATATTTTTTAAAAAATGTTTACTTGAATTTTGCCGGTTTTTACAATTAACCACCGAACTACTAGAGTGCTAATTTCACTACTCGGTTCAAGATTTCTACACGACAATACTACCTCGTCTAACTTCATTCACTTCTGTTTGTCTGCAGGATATTTCAACGAATTAGAGGGTACCTCTTGGCATAGGTCCTTAATTTAACCGACTTAAGCCAAATAAGATGTGCACGCGGTCCCGAATCCAAAAAAAAAAAAAAAAAACGAATGGAACTTCTCTTGCCCTCATCGGATTCTCCCTTTTAATATTAAATCCCTGATTGCATTTTTCTAAACTTAAAACTTAGCTTTCAAGCCAAATATCCAAACATTCATTAATACCCTAGATTTATAAAAACCTGCTGATTGGAAGCCAATTGTATTCCCCCCCAAAGCTTATCACAACACATTTGTTTGATTGCATCCTTAATGATTTCAGCTTTGAATCCTTTAATTCCAAATTGTTTTTTATATCTTGTAGGCAGAAGATAACATGTCCCCATAATCTTACACACGAATTAGTATTAGAAAGTTCCTTTTGTTGTGTTTTTTAGTAAGAATAATCGAGCAAAACATGTTTCAGGAAGAAGCTGAGTTTTCTAGTGGCAGCCGATCGGGAATAGGATCTTAAAAGATGGATGGGATGGCCTGATTAGATCTGTACAAATCCGTTTTAAATTGTGAATTAACTCGAAATTAGAAGTGGATGGATCCAACAATCAAGTTTTAAGAGTCCAGATAGTTTAAGAAAGGAAAATTGCTCGAATCGATGGGTCGCAAACTTACAAGTTGGCTTGGTTGGTTTACTTTTTAAAATAAAAAAAAAAGAAAAAAGAGAAAAGAGAGGTCATCAAGTAAAAATAAATAAATTTGATAATATCTAATAAATTATTGCATATCAAAATTACTTTATTTATAATGGTAAAAGATATTTTTTTTAAATAATATTATCAAGTTAATGATAAATAACTAATCATAAGTTAATTATGTATTATGATAGATAAAAAATTTAATTTTAGTTAATATAAGTCTTTTTTATAAAATTTATCAAATGTTAATGATTTAAATTTAAAGAAAAAAATAAAAAAATAAAAATTGCATTAATTCGGAAATTAATTACAAAATAAAAAATTATTAATGAATTAATATAATTAAAAAAAGAGAGATTATATTATTAGAAATTATTAATGCATTAAAAAAGAAATTAATAAAAAATATAAATATTAAAAAAATGTTTTGAGGGTTTTGAACTAGTTTAGAACCATCAGTTTACGAGTTGACTATGATTTATCATATCATTTAACCTATGAATCGAAGATTTGGATCTAATTTCGAGCCGATTCAGCTTGGTATCTAGGATTAAGCTAGCCTATGGACACTTTTCAAGACATTGCTATTTGGAATTTGAAAAACAATGATATTGGCACTGTTTCTATGGTCTTAAAACCATCGCAACGAAAGAGAAAGTGTTTGATTTCGATTTGAAGCTAAGTTTGAAGATTTTAATTTGAAATTAGGTTTTTTTTTTTGGAAAATGTAATTGGGATTTTATTAAAGAAAGTGGATCTTTTAAAGTTTTTTTTTTTCTAAAATTTTCTAAAGTTACAAATCAATGATTGTTATTATCTACATTTTCAAAACGTCGTATGATATCAGTATGATATTATCTGTTTTTAAAGAATCTAGACAATAATAACTATTAACTTAAAACTTTAGAAACTTGAATTTTTTTTTATTAAATCTTTGTGTACCTTCTCCATTGTTTTATTCAATATTGTTAGACCGGTCCCGATTTGTTGATGCAAACATATAAGAGATAAAATATTAGAGGCATAAAATCGAATTTAATAGCAATTCAATCGATGTTGGACTAAAGTTACACGGAATCAATTTTATAATCAGATCAAGTCAAATTAAATTGAACTATAAGAGTCAACTTAGATTTGATAATATTGATTATATTTCTAGCCTTCTTCTTCAATTTCAATTACACGTATTGCCAACATGCCACATGTACATCCTAGTTGGCTTAACTTGATTAAATTAATGACCAATCTTAAGTGGTGTGCTTTATTTGGTCAAAATACTTATGTATACAAATAAATATGAACAAAGTTAAATGAGATGGTATTGATGGAGAAATGATTCAATAGTGTTAATATTAACATAGCAAGTCGGTGAATCGATGATAATTAAGTATTAATAAAATTTAATATGTAAAAATATAAATGATAATTTATCATTATAAAATGTCTAAATATTATAACTATTCACTTACTAATAATCCAAATATATGTCTAAATGTAATTGGTATTCAACTATTCATATATTACTAATGTAGACACGTGTCACATTATATTATCGTCGTCAAGGCTTTTGCAGCCAATGATATAAATATTAGATTGACCAGTGTTTACCTTTTTTTTTTTTTCATAGTTGTTGTAATAATGTTAATAAAAGAACACTTGGAAAATTCATGGATTAATCGCAAAATGGTTAAATTATAGTAATTTGATAATTTTTCCTGACATTTTTATCCTATTCATAATAATACATCACTAGCCAGAAAAGGCGGAAAAAGATGCCGCACCCTGCATCCGCCCTAACATAAAAGCCTATTCGCAGTTGGCACCAGTACGAATTCGATTCCATACCAACCAAACACGAATTCTAGAAGGGGAGAGGGAGTATTGTAGAGAGAGAAAGCTTTGAATCACACTCAAGAAGAAGGAAGACAGAGAAAGAGGGAGAGATAATGGATTGTCGAAACGCACAGTATTGTGAAGATGAATCCTCACTCACTCCTTCGTCTTCTTCCTCTACATCTTCGTTTGATGAGCCGCTAGTGTTCACTACAATGAGCATCATTGGCCTTCCTGTGGATGTTCACGTCAAGAACGGTTCTGTTTTCTCTGGAATCTTCCACACCGCCTCTCCTCAAGGTCGGTATTCTTGATTCATCTCTATTCCCTTTCGTTTTTTGCTTGACGAATCTTAATATCTTATGCAAATGATTAATCTGTCTGTGATTTTGATTGCTGTTTTTACGAGTTAGAATGTTCATGTAAATTTGATATGATTGTAGTTCGATCCATTCGAATTTGGATCAGATTAGAAGCAGATTTTACGATAACTAATTCATTTTTGGTAAAGTGAGATGAAGATGTTTTACTTGATTCAGTTGTTTTCTTAGGTTTTTAATCCAACTACTTGAATTGCAATATCCATTGAATTGCTTGGACTTTGAATGTTGCTGTTTACGCGTCTGTAAAAGGATATTTAGGATGCACAAATCTTATGTGTTTAGACTTTTCACTTTTTGCAGCAGCTGCGTTGTTCCACAGAAAGTGAATACGATTTTAGAAGGGAAGGCTGTTTCTGATGTGGCCCATAGGTCTTTTTGTAAAAGTCTTGATCTGTAAATACAATCTTATTCTGATTGGATCTCGTAGGAGGTTCTGATATTGTAGCAGCTGTGTGGTATTCACCTAAGAAATTCTTCTACGTCCCTTTTCTTCTGAACTAAAGGAAGTCCAGGATGAAATGATGAAAGGTTTTTGAGAAAAAGGATGATATAGTCACATTCATGGAAATGTGATTACGGGAAAGAAGTACATCTTTTATGTTTGGTGATTTTCAGCATAGTTGTTAGGGTTATCCGATCATTAAATAGCATAGAACCTGCGTTTATTATGTATCTGGCATTGCATATCTTGTCTTTTAAGAATCATCATATCCATTGAATGGCTTCACTTTTGAATGTTATCGTCACAAACTCTATTCTGCATATACTAAACTCTTGTACTAATTTTTGTCAAGGTGTTGTTTTGAAGAAAGCAAAGATGACTAAGAAGGGGAGGACCGGTTCCAGTGTTGCCAATAAATCTTTGGTAAACACACTTGTGATTCTCTCGGAGGATCTTGTTCAAGTTGTTGCCAAGGCATGTAGATTATTCTGCTACAATCAATTTAGTATTCAATTTGTGAGATGTGTCTTGGTTTGCTGAAGTATGTAAAGGCTTTTTGCTATTTATTTATTTACTTTTTTTGTTCAGGGAAATTTGTTTCCAGCTGATGGTGTTACTGGTAGTGTCAGTGGTGATGAATTGAAATCTGCTTTGAGTGGAAATACTCTCCAGAATGTTGATCAACAGACTAGTAAACCTGGTGTAATTGCTAAGAGTAATAAGTGGACCTATAAGAAAAGGTACATTGCTAAATAATTGGCATTAACTGAAACAATAAAATTTTCTTTTACTTCTGTAAGATTGCCCGTAGTAGTGCATTCCTTTGGCATACTATTTCCTTCCAATTTGGGTGAGAAAATGAGATGCCTGGTTTCATATAAATGTAAGTTAGAATCTCTAAATTTCTCAATGGTGAAATTAACATCTTCTATAGAAATGGAAGTTGCAGAGTAGACTTGTATCCCTGGACTATTCTTAATTGAAGAATGTACACCCATTGTCTAACAATACATGATTCCTGCCAGTATGTCTAACATAGATACCGTATGTATTCTTGCTTCATATAGCAGGTCTCTTGAGAAATTTTCTTTAGCTTATCCAAGATTAAAATTTAATAGAAATAGAATTGATAATAAAGTGATGTGTCTTAATGATTCATCTTAGGGTTCAATGATAACGATACAACTAGAATTGATTGGTTTAGTTCACTTACTTAAATTGCAGGAAGTATCTTGTGAAGCAAAATTACTGCATAGACACTTCACAAGCCAAACTTGTAGTAAAAATGAAGGTTCTCTTCTTATTGTTCAAGTCTTCTTTTTTATGACAATAACTAATAACTTTTCCTAAGTAACTAGTAATTCTCTTCTCATCACTATTTAGGGTATTCTTATTAACCAAATATTTGACTAACCATATACACTACTACATACAATCACTTTTCTTTACTACAACATAACACCTATTGTATACTACACACTATGCATGTACGCCCGTCGCACAAAATACAACATGGCCCTTGTACACAGAACAACACACATTACAGCATACATTTTTATCAACTCCACTTCTAGAATTGTATCAATTGCCTCCTCCTTTTGAAGGTCCTCCTTGCCCTCAAAGACCAAATAGAGAAATAATCACTATCCAACTCCAATGGCATCAAACGCTACCATATACAAAAGAGAGATAGCACCATCCACAAGAACCCTCTAGAGTGAAATAACGTTTAGGTCCACAACAAGGAATGTTTGCAATAGCACCTTAAACAAGTCTACACGAGGTAACTTTGTTTTCACTATTTCCTTGATTAATAGCACAAGGAAATCTTCCTTCAGCAATGGAAAAAAATCTTTGATGGAGCTAATATACTCCTTATCATTGCAAGTAATGTTAGCTAATCTATTATCTTTTAATGAGGCATTATATTGAACATTGAACACCTAGTAGATAACTTTTAAATCCCTTTCCAAAGATAAGATCTGTAGTTCTAAAATCTTGAACACCCAATGTAAAACAATTTTCATTTATTTTCTCCTTTGACAGCTATTTCTCAATAGATGAAAACCTTAGGTCACATGTTGATAATCTCTTGCTCATCAAACCAAAGTTAGCAATTTTTGTTTGCTGTTCTGCATATTCCATTTTCCAGTCTTCTGCCTCAACTTCTGTTCTCCAATCGGATTCCTCCTCTTGATGGCTAGCAGTAGACTTCCACGGCCAAGCTCCTACTTGACAACCATTCTTTTCCAATTCCAAATTAAAAACTTTTAACCGTTGGTCAATTTCCGACTTCCATGGCTGATCTCTACTTGAAAAAAACACCACTAATTGGTCACCTTGATTCGATCAACCCCCTTTGTTCATTGGTCTCCATTAGTCATTTGAGGCGAAATGAAAATTCCTTTTTTATATTCTTGTTCAACGCTCAAGTACAACTCTACTGCATTGGATAGAGATACAGGTCTCAATTTCATCACTATAGTCTTGATATCATCCCTTAATCCATGCAAATAACATCAAGCAGTTGCATTTCAGTTAAATCTAGTACTTGTGAAGTTGGGGTTTCAAAGGACTCCATAAATGCAGTTATCGTGTTAGTTTGGCGCAGTGTTGACAAGCTCTTATAGGGATTTAGCACGTATAGCTCGATATATCTAGATAGCAATTCTTAGCGAGAAATATCTTAATTTAATAGAACCATTATTTGCTTTAACATTTTGAACCAACACACAACCCTTCCCTTCATACACATGTTTGCAACGGCAACTTTCTGTTCTTCCCTCACATTGTGAATTTCGAAATATCGATCCATCATCATCAACCAATGCATTGGGTCCTTACCTTCAAATGATGGAATTGCAGCTAACGTTGGAGAATTGGATTAGAACTCTTCGTTTGATTCAACTTCGAATAGATCTTCGACAATCTCTCTCTTATGTCGTAGCTTAGGTTGGATTCCAAAGGTTGATTGGGCTTTTTCTTTCAATTTCTTAGTCGCTCCTTCATTCTTAGTTATGTTTTTCAAGGCCTAATCGAATAGATGCTAAGGTAGCCTCCACTTTGGTCATTGAAGCCCTTAGCGAAGACACATTAACCACAGTGTTCTTATCAACGATAGAGATCTGGTGTTGTAATTCGCTAATACTTCCTTTCAATTCATCCCTCATTGAATTTACACTTTATTCCAAATTTTCTAGATTTTTCTCCGAATTATCAACCATAAATTCCATCCTAGTCATCTCTATTTACTTGTGATAGAGATTTCCTACAGACAGCACTAATTGATACATCTTAGGGTTCAATGAGAATAATACAACTAGAATTGATCAGTTTAGTTCACTTACTTGAATCGAAGGAAGTATCTTGTGAAGCAAAATCACCGTGTAAGCACTCCACAAGCCAGACTTGCAATAAAAACAAAGGTTCTCCTCTTACTGCTCAAGTCTTCTTTTCCAAGGCAATAATTAACAACTTTTTCTAAGTAACTAATAACTCCCTTCTCATCACTATTTATGGTATTCTTATTAACCAAATATTTGACTAACCATACACTCTACTGCATACAAACACTTCTCTTTACTACAGCATAAGACTTGCTGTTTACTGCACACTGCACATGCACACCCGCCACACATAACACAACACTACCCTCACACATAGAACAATACACTTTACAACACACATTCTTATCAACTTCACTTCTAGGATCGTATCACTTAATATAGCAATTTGCTGGATTTTGCATGTAATAATGATGAATCTTTTCGTTTCAAAGACTTTTGATAGTACTATCAATTTCATCTTCTATGACAATTTACATATTACCTTGCCCCCAAAACAGAAAGAGAGAGAGAGAGAATTTACGCATTGAACTGAAACTCCTTTTGCCTGTTATTTTATCAGATGGTCATGCTTAATGAAATTCTAGAGTTGACATGAGCTTCAGGTTGATGCATTTTTTAATCTTTGTGTAAAAATATAACAAGCTTATTCTTTTGGTATATCAAGAAAATCCTTAGTTTGAGTCTGTCCATGTCCCTTCGCTGATGTGTCATAGATACAATGTATCTGAAATGTTTTTTCTTCTGTGTGATATTCTGGACTGATTACTCCCTCTTTCATCTGCTTAAGCAGGACTTCAGTCCAAACTGAGAATGGATTCGATCTTGGTGACACAGATACAAGTCTCCAGGTACCATCCAGAGAAGCAGGGAAGGAGAATGAAGCACAAACGATGTTGCCCAATGACATGGGAAACACATTGGAAGCAAATGGGAGTAATGAGGGGACAGATCATGTTAAGGTATATCTTGATGATAATAGCTTATCATATCTTCTACCAACCATTAGAATGAGCTATTTTAATTAGAAAACATGTTAGCTCTTGATCTATTAAAAGTTGTTCTGTTGGTTCTGTCTGCTACTGTTGGAATCTGATGTTCTGCCTCCAATCAAATGCATGCATTGATCATCAATTCATCATTTTTTTCAATTAAGACAGAGCATCCTTTTTCATGTAACTGATTAGTTGTTCCGCATTTGTATCTAGACTGAAGAATGTTCTGCAGCAACCAGAGATGTAAGGTATTAATATGAAGCCTACTTTTATTGGGTTGTTACTGATGTAATTATAAAAAGCCAACTTTCTGTTCTTTGTGAAGTTACCTTAGCGGTACATCATTCTACTGCCTTCCTTAAGCAGTTATATTCAGCACAGTAGTCTGTATGGATATATACCTTTCTTCATAAAGTTTGGTCCTCCTTTGTTCTACGTCTCTTTGAACTACCATTCACCTCCATGGCCTCATGGGTATTGCCTTTTATGCCCCTCTTTATCAGCCAGTTTGAAGATAAAGAAGTGCGACCCCAACTGAATGACTGCAGTGGAGAGGTCAAGTTTCATGGAGAGTATAATGTATGCCACTTGCTTAAGCTATAACAAATGGATTCTTTCTTCTTCAATATTGATGAGTAGATAGTTCATGTGCTTACAGGGGGCTTTGTACTGATATGGACTTCTCTATTGCAGGAATCTCGAGATCTGGACTCAAGTGTAAGCTGTGAGTTCAGAACATGCATATTTGTTTAGCTACCTGTTCTTTACAAATAAAGATTGAATAGTGAAATACTAAATTCATTGATGAGAAAATGATAGACTAAACAGAAAAAGTGCCTGGGTCAGGAATGTAAAATTTGGTCTACAGTTTCATTACAAGTAGAATTTGGTGTACCTCTATACTGGCCCTTTTCAAAATTTGGTAAATAATGATGTTTAAGTTGAAGTTAGATGGGAACTGATCATCATCTGATCTCAGAAATTTGAATGGATAATCGTTCTTAGTTAACTGGTTTTTGGATAATGGAATTCTCTATGTATAGGCAGACTCCTCTTCAGGATATTAGCCTTGTGGAATTCTATTACAGTTATGCTCCAGTTTGCCATTGGAAAATGCTTTTCTAAAAAGTTGTGATCTCCATACTTGACTTCCATGCAGTGGATTCTCAAGAAAATTCAGTCATAAGTATGCAGCGGAAGATAATATCCCAGACATGCTCTAATGAAATGCCATCTGATCGTGCTTCAACTTTTGTCAAATCAGAAAATCAAATCTGCTCTAGGCCAACTTCAGTAGATACGAATGTTGTTTCTTCTTCTGCATCAACGACTTCTCCCACTTCTACAGATGCCTCTGCTTCTTCCTGCAAGTCAGCAACATTTCCAGCAGAGACAGTCCAAGTTGTAGAGTCAAACAAAAAGAACAAGGTACAACACAATTTGTATACCCTTGACTACAAAAATTTAATTATGCACCCAAAAGAAATAATAATAATAATTATGTGTTACATTGAATGGGTTAAAGGGAAAGAAAGAAAGTGAAAGGTTAGTCAATTTATATAGCTGCTATTTGGAATTGTAGGTTCTTTGGTTAGCTATCATAGATTATGCTACTACTTTTATTTAATCATGCATTACAATAAAATTGGTTGAAGACTAGTAGAAAAGAAATTGCAAGTGTTTATCAACTCTCATAGCTGCTATTTGAAATTGTAGGTTTTAGTTCACCAATTATAGATCTTTTCGGTCAGTACCAAATATAGATCATGCTATTACTATTATTTGGGTTTCTCCTCTTTATTTCTGTGTGTATTACATCAACTCATTCAACATACTTGCAGGAATTTAAGCTCAATCCTGGAGCAAAGATGTTTACACCTACATCGAGGAATTCCATATCAACTCCACCTCCTTTGGCTCAACCAGTTACAGGTGTCGTCAGCATGTCAAATGGGTCTAATTTGTTGCATGTTGACCCTGCTCAGACAGGAGCAGGTTTGGCACATCAGCCATTGGAACCTGCAAAAGCAATGCCCTACAACAACACGATAGCCCCAAATCTTGATATCGGTGGTCATGCACAAACTGTATGTACTGGTTTTTGGAACATTTCTGAAATATTTAGATTTTTTCCCCACTAGTAGTGTGCTGGTACGTATTAATTCTTTTCTGGCGTAGTGGCTAAAATCCTTTAGCATTGCAATTTGACTTTATGTGCATCAAGGTGTTTGGGTTCATTCAATTTTGTGTCTAGATTTTCTCTTGGACTCGTTGCTGGTTGGGAGGTACAGAACTTTGCGCAGTAACAGTTTATAAACAGTGATCATTCCCGAATAATGGGATTGTTCTTATGTGTTAAGGCCGTCTTTCAATCTGGTGTCAATTCAAGCACTGGAGGGCATTTCTTTCCCATTGTTTTGATAAATATTAAAAAACTTTTGACAAAACAATTTGTTCATGCAGATAGTTGGGAATATTGGAGCCAGGACACAACCACTCAAGTATGTCAGTCCAAATCAGGCCCTTCCACTTGGATCTTCTTATCTCCATCCAAATCCACAAGCTGTAAGATGTGTAATAATTGCCTAATTTATGTCATATTTTGTGTATTCTAATTTTTATGAGAGATTACTCTTTTTGTCTCTGTATCTCCAGGTTATGGTAGGAAGACTCGGTCAGCTTGTTTATGTGCCAGTTTCTCATGTAAGCCCTGATCTGTGCTTTAGGAATAGGGCTGCATGATTTAAAACCTTCTCAATATTGTAAGGTTAAGAAGTTAAGAAATTACTTATCCTGAGCTGTCTGTTTCTGTTGTTTATTGATACCCGAATTTTCTAGCTATCATTTTTTCTCTAATGAGGAACTTGAAAGCATTAGATGGACCTGGATGTACCTGATCTGTCACGCTCAAGCATATTGCATTTCCTTGTCAACAAGCTTTGAGCTCTGTAGTTATGCTTGTAGCCATATGCAAATGAGCTATGTGCTCTTGATATGAGTGGCGCATGGAGTGCGTACTCTCTTTGACAAGGGGAAGTCGCTGAGCATAATCTATTTTTCTTTTTCATAATGATCCAATTTTACAAGATAGGTACTGCTTTGCGTTCATTGTAAACTTTGGAAGTTGAGAGTTTATGCTGTTTCAATATTTGCACTTCATGCTAGTTGATGGCCCACGGTACATATTTTTCAACTATTGGTTAGATCTTAATTTCCAAGAAATAATGTCTCTTCTTAATCTCTAGCCAGTTGGCCATAACAGCATGGTGAAAAAATTATGAAGTCATCATACTGGGGGGGCCAGATCCAATTGAAACATTTGGCCAATTTGAACCATTGCACTAGCCATTTTAATATTTGTAGGACATTTAAGGGCAGACAATTTACCATGTCTTCAATAAAACTTGAGGAAAAATGTTCTGCATTGCTTGCTGGTTGAACAGTATGGGTGGTGATAGGAAGTTGGGTCAAGACAGTATTGAGTATTAAAAAAATAGAGAGCAATGGCGAAACAAGATCCAGATAGCTGATCTCACATTGTGGGATTAAGGCTCGAGTATTGTTGTTTATGGCTGCTATAGTTGCAGTATAGTTTTCTGAATATGGTCTATTGAGCATCCTAGTTGACTTGTTTGGCATTTTGGTGCTTGCTTTTGTATATTGTAGGTTTTTCCTTTATTGTATTGACACATTGCTTCATCTCTTGGCTCTTTCTTGTTGAAGGATGTGGTCCCGACTGCAGCTGCCAACTCCCTGATGCTTGCGCGCCCTTTGATGGCTATCAGTCCAGTCCAACTTCCAAAGCAGCAAGGTAATTTACTACTTAAGAAATCCAACTCAACGTTGCTGTAGCTTTGAGGTTCTCAAAGAGAATGCTGCGGTTAGATCCAGTAACCAGCATTCTTTTCTTTTACTTAATGCCATAAATGTAAGACGAGCTGAAGAGATCCTTAATTTGTTGAGGATTTATGCACTAATGTTCATCGCTTATCATGAACCAACCTTACATAGAAGTGCTTCATCTTAAATCACAGGGAATGTACCTGCGCAAACTTTTGTGCATCCGCATGTACCCGGTGCACAGCAACTCTATGCAGCTCCAGCGGCAGTGCCACTTGTGCAACCTCCATTCGTGCCAGGGCCTAATGGTTTCCTCCATACCAACTTTTCCTAGATCTAAATTTTGCTATTTGACAATTAGGATTACTTGCTTTTGAGTGGGGATTGATTTGGGCTATGGTTGTTTATTTGAGGAGCATAGTCTAAGCATCCGCTCAGATAATATTCTTTTACTGGCATTAAAAAGCCGGTTCTCATATCATATGATCTTGTCACTGTTGAGAAATGTGTACTACAATATGGAAAGGCCTCTTTTTTTTTTTTTTTTTTTTAATATAGATATTATATTAATGTAAGGCGGTCATCTTTAAAGTTGGTTGTATTGTGCTTTTTTTTTTTTAGCCTGGAAATTTTGTAGGATGTCCAAAACTACTCTTGTCATGAGAAGTCTGCGATAATTGATTCTCTAATGTGTTATTAAGGTTTAGGCTGTCCACAGCGTTTTTGTGTTATTGTTATATGATTATGGTCCTATTTTCATTTTCATTTTTTATTTTTTATAATTTTTATTGACTTACTTAATTTTATGTTATTTAATTATCTTATTATTTTAAATTAATTATTTGGACCAATTAAGTGCTGTCACGTGTCAAAAGCGATCCCAAAAGTTAATGGTATTAAAAGAATATAATGTTAAATAAAACAAGGATGATGATTGAAATAGAATAGCTGTCAAAATGTAGTTTTTCGTTTAACAGAGAAAATTCCCTCTTCGTGGAGCAAATTTTGCAATATTTTCCTTCTGCTACTTTTGTTGTCAAAAGCTGGGAAGATAGGAAATTTTGTTGCTTTGATAGCAAAGCAGCTATTTCCATGTCTGGCCAGCCACTAGCCAGCAAATGTCGCAATGGTCATCGCAGTATCTAGAGGTGCGCCCGGGCCAAATCGGCCCTTGAACTGGCGCCAAATCGACCAGGAAGTGTTCTTAAACTATTGGTTTACAAGTCACAATTAGTTGAATTAGATCTTAACCCTTAAGGTTACGGGCTTGAGTCGGTTTGAAGGCTCTTAAACTTTTTTTTTAAATTTATTTTTTTTTTATATTTTTATCATTTACTATTAATAGTTTATCATCTAACCATATATTTTTATTTTTTTTCCAAATAATTATAATATTTTATATGAACATGAGGTGATGTATGGATAGTTTATTTTTTTTTATTCAAAAATAATTGATTTGAATTACATGAGTTTGATGGCATTTTTTTTAAAAAAAAATAATAATTGAAGTTAAGGGTAACTCAAACATTTGGTTTAATCGGCAAGTCAATTTGCCGATTCAAGAGTTCGTTGGATTAGCAGTTCTTTAAGGTTGAATTGCTTAAGTCTTTAGAGATTGGCTGTTCATCAACCAATTCAAATCCATCTCCATCTGAGTTGAGTCGATTTATAGTGTAGAATTGGTTCTTACACAGGTTTAGCTATATCTGAATACTTAATGCTGCTGTTGGGAAAAATGGATATTTTTACGGAGTGTTTTTATCATTTATTTATTCATATTTTAAACTTTGCTTTGGCTGATATGGTGTAAGCCCTAAAATTAAGCCAACAGACAGTAGGATTGAACTTAAAACACAAAGTTTAGGACGATCGGTTAAAGGATCCGATCAAATAAACTATTGAGAGAAATATTAATAAAAATGACCCCATAAACTTGAATTTAAAAAAATAAGTAATTGTCACGTCCCGAAGCGGTAGAGTCGTAACAGCCCTGTCGTGTAAACCATCCTAAGGTAGAAGTTGGCCTTACAACCGCATCTTAGACCTGATCTATGCAAGGTATCCACGACTAACCCGCTTTGAAGTAAACAGTTTGTAATTTCAATAAATCATTTACCTAAGAAAGTGAGAAAAGTTATATATAATCACTATAATTCAGTTATTACATTATTCAGCAATGAAAAGTAATAACATATGTGTTGATTTTTCAATATTTTTCCTCACTCCCCAGGATTCAACAGTTGCTAGCTTCAGAGTAGTTGTGGTCGCTTCTTAGCCAGCACCTGCACGATGTCTATAGGGATGTGAGCAACCACAGCTCAGTAAGTTAGGACGGAGGACTTAAAACTATACCATACACACAACAAGGTTTTCAATCACTTATTAGGTGCAATGCATGTGCAAGCAAATGCCATCGTACGACGTTGTCCGGCCTGTCGTGAGATTAGAGAAATTGCGTCCGCTCTAATCCAGGTTGAGGAGTTGCCGTTAATACAACAGCTCACGACCAAACCCAGGCTTGTGTAATGGAGACCTTACTCCTCCCGTGACTACCTTCGAACTACTGTCTTCACCCTCGCCGCGACCTCCTCTCCTGTCACTTAGTTCGACTGAGGATGAAGAATGGACCATTTTGCAATCCTGCACTATCCCTTCCGAAGGAGTCGGTATTTGGCCGGAGAGTCCTAAGTTCCCCTAACGTGTTGCCATACATGTCCGATTATAATTACTGGTCGGATATTTGGTTAAGTCCAATTGAGGGTGATCAATCCTTTCATACAAATCATACAATATGTGCCAGAGCAACAAACAGGATCATAGCATCACCCATAATCAAACACATGCACACATTCAATTATCTAACAAGCACAACCAAGCATAATCTTAAGCCTCCGAAATACAACATCGTATTAATCCAAACTTACCTCGACTCCTCGCTCACTCACTTGAGGTCCCATTTGCTCAGGCCATCGCCGATCATCCCTATAACACGAACATGGTTTCAGTATTTTATATAATATTATAAGTTCATCTTATCCTATAACACTTATTGTTAGGTTTTGTTTAAGGTTTAATATACCTAATTATCTAGGTATTAAGTCTTTTATAATTATTTTAGGTTTTGGTTTAGGTTCGGGTTCCGCATCGATTTCTAAATTAGATTCTAGTTCGATTTCTAGGTACTGTTTTGTACCCGAACCCTAGAAATTTGTTTCAACTCATAATGTGAAACTAACCATATTATTTCAAGATATCCTAAATATAATCACTACCCCTAGTCAGCTTTTATTCCATCCGGTACACTTAAATCCGTATTAGTGTACCGAATTTACTCATGTTGTGAGAAATTTTTATATTTTTCATATAATTACCTAAAATTGAATTTTATTTCAGATTTGTTATGTTCTGATTTTCATTATTTTATTATCTAATTAAACCTAATTTTTCCATATTTATTAATTTTTAATTCTACATATTCCTAATTTTCTACATTTACCACATAACACCTTCATTACTTACACTTAACACTCCATAGACTAAGATTAGGTTTCTACATCAGAGATTAATATCTCTAAACATCTAATTACTATCTCAATTAGTAATTAACATCCTAATCACCTAATTAACCCTAAATCACCCAATTTTACCATCATTTTAGGGCTAAAAATTAACTTAAAAATTTCGAAAATTAATTTTAAAAAAATGACTTCATAGCAATATTCTGTATCACATGAGCATTCTACAGAAAAAAATTGAGCTCTAAACTACACTCCTAAGGTCATTTATTTCTAAACCGAAATATGCTCGGTTTTGCATGATTTCTTAAGGACCCTATATTACGGGACATGTTTTCATCTAAATAATATTTTCCCTACAAACTACATACAAAAATATCCTAGAATAACAAAATTCATAATTTTCTAATTATATTTACTATTTTTACAAAATTTCACAAGAATCGGGCTGGAATTTGGACTCACCAGTTTGGGTGGCTCCGGCCACCGTGGGCCGCCATGGCCTTGTCGGCCGGCCTGGGCGCTGCCACCACCGTGTGGTGGTGGTGGCCGTCCACTCTCAGCTCCTCGTCTGATGTAGGCTCCCTTTAAAATCCCTAACTGCACAGTTTTTCTTATTTTTTTTTATTTTCTAGATTTTCTCTTGAATTTTCAACTCTCTCTAATTTTTTCTGATTTGTATCTGTCCAAATGAGCTTCTGAATTTTTCTTGCTATTTATAAACGATTTTTGTAATTATTATGCATTAATTTGACAAGACTTTGTCTAATTTCCTTGATTTTTGGCTTTTAAGTTATTCAATTTTTATTGGCCAATTTTTCTTTTTCTGACCACGACCTGATCTTGCATCAGCTTATCCTCTTCTGATTTTTTTCTGATTTTTCCATAATTATTTTATATTTTTCTTTAATTATTTGCTTAGTTTTCGGCCAATTTAGGTAATTACGCGTATTTTTATCTACACGTAAATACATGTGGGGTACACGTGAACATTCCTAAATATTATTTTGGTCATTCTGAAATTTTTAGTATACATATAATCTATCTCTAGTAGTTTATTAGTTATTAGATTACACTTTTTACCTTTTCAGTAATTAGCAATTATTATGCTTAAAATTTGAAAATTTTATAATCTCCTATTTTACTATTTATTTTCTTAAATTTAAGTTTACGGGGTCATTTTTACTAATATTTCTCTCAATAGTTTATAATTTGGGTGTGATCGGATCCTTTAGCTGATCGCCCTAAATCTTGGGTTTTAAGTTCAATCCTACGGTTACTTAGCTGAACTTTGGGGCTTACAGTAATAATATAGGAGACTATAAGATTTTCAAATTTTAAGTATAATAATTGCTAATTATCGAAAAGGTGAAAAGTGTAATCAAATAACTAATAAATCACTAGAGATAGATTATATGTATACTAAAAATCATAGAATAACCTAAATAATAATTAGGAATGTTCACATATATCCCGTATGTATTTACGTGTAGATAAAAATATGCGAAATACTTAAATTGGCCAAAAACTTAGTAAATAATTAAAGAAAATTATTAAATTAATTAATAAAAATAAGAAAAAAAATGTGTGGAATAATGCAAATTTGGTCGTAGCAGGATAGGATTTGAAAAAGAAAAATTATCCAATTAGAATTAAGCAACACAAAAGCAAAAAATCAAGGAAATGAGGCAATGTCTTGTCTAATTAATACATATTAATTACCCAAAACATCTATAAATAGGAAAAAATTTCAGAGAACTCCTTTAGATAGTTTTGAATCAGAGAAAAATAGGGAACTTAAAAAATTCAAGAGAAAATCTAGAAAAAAAAAAGGAAAGGAAACTGTGCAGATAGGGCTAGTGAGCCAAACTTACACCTCACCACCGCCTGGAACCGAGCCACCCCCACCACCACCCCACTCCAGCCCCACAGTTTAGGCTGGCCGATACACTTGGACCGGAGTTGGACTGCCAAAAAGCCTCGAATCGGTGAATCCCTTATTTGCTCCAATTTTGAATAATGTCGTAAAATTAGTTATTTTGCCCAGAAAATTATGAAATTTATTATTCTGAGGTTTTATTGTATGTAGATTTAGTGAAAAATAGTGATTTAGTTTAATTACGTCTGAAAATATAGGGTTCTTAACAAATTGAGCAAAACCGAGTATGATTAAAACGAGAAATAAATAGGCTTAGGAGTGTAGTTTGGAGCTCAATTTTTTTTCTGTAAAATGCTTATGTGATATTGAACTGTGCTATGAAGCTATTTTTCTAAAATTAATTTTCAAAATTTTTAAGTTAATTTTTAGCCTTAAAATGATGAAAAAATTAGGTAATTTTGGGTTAATTAGGTGATTAAGATACTAATTACTGATTTAAATAGTAATTAGATGTTTAGGGATGTTAATCTCTGATGTGGAAACCTAATCCTAGCCTTTGGAGTATTAAGTATAGTTTATTTAGGAAATTAGGTAGTTATTGTAAGAAATTAGTAATATGTAGAATTGAAAATTAATAAATTTTAAAAAATTAGGGTTATTTAGATAATATTATAAGAAAAATCAGAGTAATACTAAATCTGAAATAAGATTTAATTTTAGGTAATTGTATAAAAATGTAAGATTTTCCCACATCGGGGATAAATCCGATACCTCAATTAGGAATAGCGTGTACCGAATAGTCTAGAATACTAAATTAAGATCCAATAGGATATTTGAATACTCGAGCTTAATGTGATTAATTTCACATTAGGATTCGAGCATATGAGTTAAATTATAACTTAGAATATAAATCCTTAAAGTATAAGTACTAAAAAGACTTATTTGTATTATAGGATACCCAAAGACAAATCAGCTTGCAACTAAGTGATTGGGCGATTGAGAAATTTCAAATAAGTTGGGTTATTACTTATTGTAATAGAGTACTAGTTTTATCGTACTCGGAGACTTAGGCTTGTATATGATTGTGATTGTAAGTAGTTTACACATATGTTTAATGTATCTAAATTCGTGTTAAATTTGTAATGTAAGTGATTTTGTAATTGATTGAATTGGTGTGAAATTATTTGAACACTCTAAATGAAACAAAAAATATCATGCATTGCAACCCGTTAGGGGGTCATAGGATTCTTCAACAAATACCGACCACTTCGAAAGGGATAGCGTAAGATTGCAAAATGGTCCATTTTTCATCCTTAATCGAACTGAGTGATAGGAGAGGAGGTCGCGGCGAGGGTGAAATCAATGGTTCGAAGGTAGTCGCGAGAGGAGTGAGGTTTCCATTGCACAAGTTTGGGTTTGGTTGTAAATTGCTGCATAACATGGAAACTCCTTAACGCGGATTGGAATGGGTGAAATTTCTCTGATTTCACAACGGACTAGACTACGTTGTACGATGACACTTGATTGTTGCATTGCATGAAAATAATTGCTTAATAATTTTGTTTGTGCTTGTATGCATTCATGAGTCTCCAATTCAACTTACTAAGCTATAGTTATTCATATCCTTATAGATCCTTTTGTGGGTCCTGATTTCTGAACATTTCAAGTATTATATCACCCTACAATTACCCAGAGATTAGTCTTTTTGAAGTCAGGGGTGTGAGAATTAATTTACTTAGTAATGGTGTGTAGCTAAAGTGTCCTTTATAGTTAAGGACGAAAGACTAATAGTTATTATGTAAATTAGTGAACAGTTGTAAATATGTAGAATTTCCTGGGAAGTTCTGTGGACTTACATATAATTATACATGTTTATTAGAAATTTGTAATATTTATCATAATTGTAGTTAAACTTTTAATCGAACTATTTACTTCAAAGCGAGGAGTCGTCGATGCCTTGTGTAGATCATGTCTATGTTAGGCACTGTAAGGCCAGTTACTATCATAGAATGGTTTACACGGCGGGACAATTGAGACTCTGCGATTTCGAAGCGTAACATATGGCTTATAAAGAACAAATTCCTTGAAATTCTTACATGATTTTGTCCCTTTTAAGACAAACTATTTGTGATATCTTAAAAATTAGCAATTTGGACACGAACATCTGAATGTTAAAATGAGGCTCTATTCTTGCATGATTCAGATCGATAGTTAATTTAAAGTGTTCGAGAAAATAACTCGATTAGGTTAAGAACTTACGATGAATATGATAACCTTAATTAAGGAATTCTTATAGGCTTAGAGTAAAAAATATAATAAAATATCAAGAATATAATCAAAATAGTCAGGATTTATTTTATATGAGCCCTTAAAGTCATATTTTAGGCAATCATACTTAGATTTAGGACTTTTAAAAAAATTTCTTTGATTAAATTTTATGATTAAATTAAAAAAGTTAGTTAAAGTGATTCAGTAAAGTTGGATCATTTCCAGTATTGTCACCTCCTAAACCCATCCCCGAATATCCTTGTTGCATATTGTACATGATGGGGATCTATTTTATAACCTTTGTGAAAGACACAATTGTATGCAAAAAAAAAAGTTATTTATATAAAGTAGGAAAGGTAAGTTTTAGTTGTTTCAAAACTCCATGGATTGATTTACTACTTTTGATAACTAAATTTTTGTTAGATTAAGCCTATAAGTCAAGGGTTATTGGAGTTTCGGAATAGACAAGAGCTCCATCAGGAATATCACTTTTGTCACTAGGATCTCAAGAAAGTGAAAAATCAAGTTAGGGAGGATGTTGTATATGTATGCAAAAAAAAAAAAAGAAAAGAAAAGAAAAGAGTAAATTGACAGGCCCTTTGCTCAATCATTTAATTAATAATAGTAGAACATAACATATTAATAATAGTTGGACCCGAAAGAAATTCCGTGAGACCATCTTACAGGGTAAAATTACCTTTGCAATTTGCCCTTTTATTTGAGAAAAATTCTAGGTGAACTGAGATTTAGTATGCATTTACTCACATCCAAAGTTTATACAATTTGTCTACACATGATAAATGTAATAGTGTAATATATACGTATCCTACTCCATAACTCAAGATATTTTAGCCAATCTGATGCTAGAGCAACAGGTGAAATTCTAGGAACTTTCAAGTCCTGATTGGTTATTCTATTGAATAAGGTTCTGAAGATCAAAACTCTTATTCTAATAGCTTGATTAGGATGTAAAACAGGATGATAAAAAAAAAAAAATTACTTCGTAGCTCCCAATTGCTTGGAATCCTTATTACTTGTGGGATAAAGGAACCCAACCACAACAGGTGAGGAGGTTGGATCATATTTTTCATTATTCACTTGCTCTCATCAAGTGTTTTTTGAAACGCAATTGAAATTTGGATTCTTTGTAAACCTATTCTAAGGAAAAATCAAGAAGCCTCAATGTTTTACATTTTCCAACAGAGGTAGGTAACATCAAATTGAAATCCAGAAATGTTTCATAAAGCTATGACATATTTATCCATTGCGATTAATATTACAAAAAACATGCTGAGATTGGTTTATAAACATGTTGGCAGAAGATTTCTTAACGGCAAAGAACTAAATTTTTGCAGAACCTGACGGACAGATAAGTTTAGAACACTCACACCAGCTTTTCTATTTGTCTAGTGAAGAAAGACATGCAATATAAAACAAACAACTCAGCAAATGTGACGGGTTAGCCGAAGATGCTAGCTAATCTAGACAAGCAGAATGCTCCACCAACGAAAGATCTTCTTTAAGTGGCATCTGGAGGCCAAAGATGCCAATTTAGGTATTGACATAAACTCAAAATATTATCAACACCTCTCCTTGTTCCTAGGAACCTGTGCTGTTGCTCCTTTAAGCACGCCATCATCCTCTGCACAACATCATGGATCTCTTGTCTGTTCTACTTCTTCTTCTTCTTTTACTTCTTCCAATCATCCTACTGACATGTACAAGAAGCGGATCTTCAAAAAGGCTGCCTCCAGGTTCCCTGGGAATTCCCATAATAGGCCAAAGTATCGGTTTGCTAAGAGCCATGAGAGCAAATACAGCCGAAGAATGGCTTCAGGAAAGAGTGAACAAGTATGGCCCCATATCGAAACTTACTCTCTTTGGCAAACCCACGGTTTTTGTTCATGGACAAGCAGCAAACAAGCTCATATTCAGCAGCGATAGCACCGTGATCGCCAATCAACAAGTGCAATCCATCAAGAAGATTTTGGGTGATCGCAACATAACGGAACTCAGCGGCCATGATCATAGACGGGTCAGGAATGCGCTTGTGTCATTCTTGAAGCCCGAGTCTTTAAGACAGTATGTTGGTAAAATGGATGAGGAAATCAGGAAGCACCTTGAATTGCATTGGCAAGGAAATCAAACTGTCTCGGTAAGTGCTAACTATTGTACTTGGGTGTGTGTGCTTGTTCACCGAAAATGTTCAAAATTTCTTTTTCATAATCAAAACTTCACACTTGCTTGGTATTGCTGCAATAGTACTCAGGATATTACTAAAAATTTTTAAGTGCAAGATAACAATGGTAGGAGACTTCAGGTCATAGATTCTCACATTCACCTTTCAACATTACTCTTTTCTGAAGGTTACTAATAATCAAACCATCCTATTATCATTACAATAATGTTTGACAAGCCTAAAGCAGATTCCATAAAATCCACGAAACACAGCATGAATTGGGAAATTTTCAGTGCAAACCAAACAAATCCTAAATAATGTGTTGCTCGCAGGTTTTGCCCTTGATGAAGCACCTTACCTTCAACATCATATCTTCGCTTCTCTTTGGTCTAGAGCGAGGAGCTGAGCGAGAAAAATACTTGCAAAGTTTCCAAGAGATGATAGAAGGAATGTGGTCTGTGCCAATCGACTTGCCATTTACACGCTATAAAAGGAGCCTTCGTGCTTCCAAGAGAGTTCAAACAATGTTGAAAGAGCTCCTACAAGAGAAAAGGTTGAAATTAGAAGAAAAATTAGCTGAACCACGTCAAGACCTGATTACCTGCTTGTTAAGCATTCGTGATGAGCATGGTGAACAACTTCTTACGGAAAAGGAGATAATGCACAACATCATGGTTGTAATGGTTGCAGGGCACGATACCTCATCTGTTCTGATTACTTTCATGCTAAGGATCATGCTGATTGAACCTGCAGTTTACGCAGATGTTCTTCAAGGTATTGTCAATAAAAAAACTTCCTAGTTCATTAGTTTGATTTGTTTCAGCTTATAATGTCTGGTGGTAATGATTTTGTTGGAGAAGGTTGAGACTGATCACTCCTAACCATTAAAAAAACAAAGAAAACACTATCGACACTTTTCAGTCACTACACATAGTCTATAACCATGGGAAAAGTGGGGATGGCTTTGGCACAGGACAATTCAAACTCATCCGAAACCAATGACAAGTTTGAAGCAATGAACAATATGCAAATCGAATAAAAACATCAATCTGTGATCAAGCGTAGAAATTACAGAATTTTACTTATTCATCATTACATGTAATAAATATTAAGTATTTATTGATTATATAAAAAAATATTACCAATTTACTAGGTCTATCTTGCATATCTAAAATGTGACATACATTTAATTATATTAATATCGGATTTTTTAAATGTGATACAAGTACATGTATCTATGTTGCATTTAAAAGATGCGATATATATATACAATTAATGTATGTTGAATCTCTTATATGTGACATAGTTATTATGAGCAAAATATTAAATCGCATTTATAAAATACAATACTTTTACTGTTTTTAATGTAAATGTAGTATTTCTTAAATCCGATTTAGGGTTTATATTTATATAATATCTTTAATTTAATCCATATTTAAGTAAATTTTTTAATCCATATTTATGTAATTTGTTTTCTAAAAAGCAGTAGACATGTTTTTCACCTGTAGAAACTGCCTCGAATTGGTCTTGCCTGTCCAGAAATTTCTTTCAAGTTATCGGCTAACAAGCTGGACTCTAGAATTTGTAAATCAGCCAACATTCCTCTCGTTGATAATGCCAAACTCGTTTTGGAACCTGCAGAACAAGAAAATATAGCAAAGAAGAAACGGGATGGAGATCCTCTAACTTGGGAAGATCTTTCCGAGATGAAATACACATGGAGAGTTGCAATGGAAACCTTAAGAATGTTTCCACCTGCTTTCGGTGGATTCAGGAAAGCATTGAAGGATATTGAGTATGGTGGATATATTATCCCTAAAGGATGGCAAGTAAGACGATATCATCTCTGTTTGCTGTTATGTAATCATTAAGTAACTACCGGAAATGACTGAATTTTTAGCGAAGAATCTTTGCATGATACTCCGTGTGCACCTAACACACCACATGTTCTTGTGTACTACCTGTTATTTTGGGAATTGCGGAAATGCTCCGAAAATCTAAAGCCATTGTTTGTTGTGCAGATATTTTGGGCTTCAAACATGACACATATGGATGATACTCTATTCCAAGAACCATCAAAGTTTGATCCATCTAGATATGAGAATCCGGCAGCAGCGCCACCCTATTGCTTTATTGCATTTGGTGCGGGACCTAGGGTATGTCCTGGGAATGAGTTTGCCAGGATTGAAACTTTGGTATCGATCCATTATTTGGTCACTCGATTCTCCATGAAGCTACTGTCAGATCCCTCTTTCTATAGGGACCTTTTGCCAGTTCCATCTCAAGGGTTACTTGTTGAAATTCAGCCGAAGAAATTGCATTAGATTGGTGATGTTATATCGACTTGGGTTTTTATACTGCATGTCCTTCCGGAAATTGCATAAGCTCTGTACAACGCTTACAACACTATCGCCACGTTTACTTTGCTCAATAAAACAAGATTTTAATGGACGAGCTAAACAGAATAAAGCTCTAATAAGCTGACAAGATATTACTTTGTTTGATTTATCGTTTGTTTAGTTAGTTAAACTATTTAAGGGATAAAAGTACAAGGATATCCCTATATAAAATTTATCTAAATATAATAAGATAATCTTAATTATGTGATTATGTTTTATTATTACTTATAATTATATGATTAATTTAGTAATTAGAACATATGATAATTATTAATTTTCGTGTGGGTTTTATATTTTATACTTATTATGCATTACTAAATACTACAGGTTATATGATTAGAATTATTATGTTATGATAAATACATTATTTATTTACATTATGCACTATTATAATTTTAATAAGGCTACTAGAAATAATTATAATTGAATCATTATATTTGGTCAATTGTGATTATGCTTTTAGGGACCTTAATTATACAATTTAATATACATTAAGTATTACTTTATAATAATATTAGTTTTTATATTAAGATCGCACATCACATTTTATATATTATCTAACTATTTTATTATGTTATGCATTAGCTATTAATATTAATCATATAATATCAAGATTTTAAGTAAAATGTTTTTTTTTTTTCCCATTCTAATAGAAATATTACAATTTCCATAAAAGTTGATGCAAGTAGATATGAAATATTCATATAAAATAATTTAAGATTTTAACGTCATTATTATTATATTATAAATAGATATGTAAAATAAATATTGAAACTTATTATAGATATGTATCGTACATTATTTTTATTTATTATGTTGTCGATATTTATATGTGATATTATAATATCATATTGTATATATATTACTTCCACTAGCGATAGTCAAAAGAGTCAATGAATAGTCAAGTAATAGCTAATCATGAGGTTGGGATCGTGAATTCCCTATTCAACATTTCTAGTAATATGAACTCATCATCGAATAGCAATTATGTGTTCAAGATGCAAGTGAATGCAATAATAACCGTTCAAGTTGGGAACGAGGGCGAATGGAATAGCAATTGGGCCCTAACGAACATGCCAATTTTTTTAAAGATATTTCAAGATCCAAACATAACATACATGAAAGATCTAAATTCAAAGAAGAATCGAAGTGTTAGGAAGTATATTAAAAATATAGTATGACATGAAAAGAACGATTTTATCGTTGGACAAATAAATACTTATATTTGTTACTTTTGATATTATGCATTTAGGAGATATTGTTAATCCCTATCATCTTTTATGATAATTATCTTTTAATAAATAAGTAATTCACGAGATCAATAATCCAACAAGAAATTTATCCAAAAATTAGTTAATAGCCGGGGAATTAGTTAGAAAGTTAATATCATATCATAAGCAAGAAATTTACGTGTTTATCATAATACAAAATAAAAATATATATATATATATATTATCAAAATATCACTTTCATATCGCATTATAAAAGTACTACATAGTTATTTGTATTAATAGTATATCTTCAAAATACGAGACAAGTAGAATACCGATATTAATACATTTACAACTATGTTGCATATGTAATATTAACATATTTATATCTATATCACACATCTTGAAGATGTAATGATATATAAATATTAACATTATATCTTGAAAATACTACATTTGAGGATAAATATAATTGATAATTATAAATTTTTTGTTTAAATTGATAAACATGTATTACACTCAATCATATAAACATAAGGAAAAGTTAGATTTGAGGACAAATCATTGTGGAAGTGATGTGCATCATGATCTATATATCAAACCTTGATTTGAATGCAAATCGAAATCGTCCTCGACCTCGCTCAAGTCAAGATTTCAATAATTTAGTAGCTGCACCGTAGGGGAAGAAGGAAGAGATACACTACCTTTCTGAGCAACCAAGGAAGTCTTGTGATCATAGAAGACTTTCATCTCCAGCCGGCCGAGTCCTAACCCATCTGACCGACCAGCCACATGAATGGAAGGAATCATCCAAACTGGCGTCTTGTTGCTATTTGAACTTAATCTTCGTTATTCTAGTTTCTGTCTTATTTATGATAATCCCGTTAATATTATGTATTACACAACAATCATCTTCTTTTCATATTAAATAACATGGATGATTTATGAAACAGGGAGCAAAGTTAAATCTCCTGAACTTTAAAACGGCATCTGAAAATCAAAGATGCCGATTCAGATATTGACAAAAACTCAAAATATTATAAACACCTCACCTTGTTCCTAGGAACCTCGGCTCTTGCTCCTTTAAGCACACCATCATCATCCTCTACACAACATCATCATGGATCTCTTGTCTGCTCTACTTCTTGTTCTTCTTTTACTTCTTCCAATCGTCCTACTGACATTTACAAGAAACGGATCTTCAAAAAGACTGCCCCCAGGTTCCCTGGGAATTCCCATAGTGGGCCAAAGTATTGGTCTGCTAAGAGCCATGAGAGCAAATACTGCTGAAAGATGGCTCCAGGAAAGAGTGAATAAGTATGGCCCCATATCAAAGCTCACTCTCTTTGGCAGACCCACGGTTTTTATTCATGGACAAGCAGCAAACAAGCTCATATTCAGCGGCGACAGCACCGCAATTGCCAATCAACAAGTCCAATCCATCAAGAGGATTTTGGGTGATCGCAATATATTGGAACTCAGCGGGGAAGATCATAGACAGGTCAGGAATGCTCTCGTGTCATTCTTGAAGCCTGAGTCCCTAAAACAGTATATTGGAAAAATGGATCAGGAAATCAGGAAGCACCTTGAATTGTATTTGGCAAGGGAAGCAAACCGTCTCGGTAAGTGCTAATTATTGTACTCTGATGTCTTTGTCCACCGAAAATGTTCAAAACCGTACAATTGCTTAGTGTTGCTGCAATAATACTCAAGATAATACAAAAACTTTTTACATTTTAGTGCCAGATAACAACAGTAGGCGACTTCAAGTGATGTTGGCTAACAACAACTGAAAATACAAATGCGAAAGGAGGAAGAAGATTTCCCTTTTTAAAAACGAATATCATTTTTCCTATTTTCCATAGATATTTCTCAACCACCACAGGTCATAGATTCTCACATTCACCTTTCACCATTACTCTTTGCTGAAAGCTACTAATAACTGAACCATCTTAATATCATTACAATAAAGTTTGACAAATGACTAGCGTAAAGCAGATTCCATAAAATCTGCGAAACACGGCATTAATTTGGCAATTTTTCAGTATAAAATCAAACAAATCCTAAATAATGTGTTGCTCACAGGTTTTGCCCTCAATGAAGCACCTTACCTTCAACATCATATGTTCACTTCTCTTTGGTCTAGAGCAAGGGGCTGAACGAGAAAAATACTTGCAGAGTTTCCAAGAGATGATAGAGGGAATGTGGTCTGTGCCAATCAACTTGCCATTTACACGCTATAAAAGGAGCCTTCGTGCTTCCAAGAGAGTTCAAACAATGTTGAAAGAGCTCCTACAAGAGAAAAGGTTGAAATTAGAAGAAAAATTAGCTAAACCACGTCAAGACCTGATTACCAGCTTATTAAGCATTCATGATGAGCATGGTAAACAATTGATGGAAGAGGAGATAGTGCACAACATCATGGTTGCAATGGTTGCAGGACATGATACCTCATCAATTCTGATTACTTTCATGCTGAGGCTCATGTTGATTGAACCTGCAGTTTATGCAGCTGTTCTTCAAGGTATATTCAATCTGAAATCTCTTATAATGTCAGGTGTTGTTATTTTGTTAGAACAGAAATCAGGAGAAGTTGGAAATTGATCATTCTTAACTAATGAAAAGATACGTTATCAATCTGTGAACATTCGGACTTATCTGGAAAAATTGATTTAGACAATATTAATTTATAGTTAGCATTCAGACTTATCTGGAAAAATCGATTTACTCCAAATCAATGAAACAATATGCAAAACAACTTAAAAACTCAATCTGTGAACAAGTGCCTTGCCTCCAGAAATTTCTTTCCTGTTGTTGTCTGAACAAGCTCGACTCTAGCATTTCTATATCGGCCAACAGTACTCTTGCTGATAATGCAAAACTTGTTCCGAATCTGCAGAACAAGAAAATATAGCAAATAACAAACAGAATGGAGAACCTCTAACTTGGGAAGATCTTTCTAGGATGAAGTATACATGGAGAGTTGCAATGGAAACTTTAAGAATGTTTCCACCCGTTTTCGGTGGATTCAGGAAAGCATTGAAAGATATTGAGTATGGTGGATACATCATCCCTAAAGGATGGCAAGTAAGACATTATCTCTGTCTGCTGTTACTTAACCTCGAGTAATAACTGGAAATGCCTGAACTTTTGCAAAGAATCATGTCTGCTGTTATTTAACCCTGCACGCACCTAACACTACATGCTTCCTGTGTGCTGTCAATTATTCCTAGGATTGCAAAAGTTCTCTGAAATTCTAATGCAATTGTTTGTTGTACAGATATTTTGGGCTTCAAACATGACACACATGGATGATACTCTATTCCAAGAACCATCAAAGTTTGATCCATCTAGATATGAGAATCCAGCAGCAGTACCACCCTATTGCTTTATTGCATTTGGTGGAGGACCTAGGGTATGTCCAGGGAATGAGTTTGCGAGGATTGAAACTTTGGTATCAATCCATTATTTGGTCACTCAATTCTCCATGAAGCTACTGTCAGATCCCTCTTTCAGTAGAGACCCTATGCCAGTTTTATCTCAAGGGTTACTTGTTGGAATTCAGCCAAAGAAACTGCATTAGAATGGCGATGTTGTATTTACTCAAGCTGTGCACAGCCTGATCTTCCATAAATTGCATAAGCTCTCTGTAACCACAATGGTTTGGAAGCAAACATGACACATGGATGATATAAGTTCATAAAAGAAGCAATGTTAGATCCATTTAAATATAAAAATCCAGCAATAGTACCACCCCATTCCTTTATTCATTTGGTGAAGAAGTCAAAAAGTTGTATGATTGTTGTTATATAAGCTTAACTACAATGTAGTGTCCAAAGAGTATTTACAGAGAGTATTGGGGTTTGTAACCCTAAGCTAATAGACATAAATGACATAGGTACAGTTATATGTAATACATGTCCAGGATATAAGTCTACAAATGTTGAATCTATGGAGACCGTCCACTATTTAATCATTTAAATCTCCTCAAGTATAGAGACCCTTTGTGTAGAGATCTTATAGCAGTACCGGCTCAGGCTCTAATTGTTGAAATTTAGTGAAAGAAGAAACATCATGCTATGCAGGTGTCTTCACCGTAAGTAGTCTATACATGTTTATTTTTTGAAATAATAAAGTAAGTGGCATCTCACAGGGTTGAATTGGATCACCTATGTACACAAGGAGGTAGTTATAAGAGTTGAATACGTAAGATAATAAAGGATATGATGCTTATAACTTCACAGAATAGTTTTACTATATAATTTAGACACATTAGAAATATACAAGAGGATGAATATCTAGAGTCAAATTGAAATAGAAGATGAAATTTTTGAGTGATTCAAATAAAGAATACCACTTTTCAATAATTCAAATAGAAGATAAATGTTATGAAAAATGGTGTAAATATAGGATGACGTTGCAGCTATAGTGGTACAACGTCAAATCTTGGTTATATAGCATGTTAAAAACACAAAATTTTTCCTCCTTTGGTATTAATTTCATCCTCTATTTGAATATAATCACCTTCTATTCGAGCTACTAAAAAGTTTCGACCTCTATTTGAACTTAACTAGAAATGTTGATACTTTGGTGTGTAATATTCCCATTAAACATTCCCACCAACTAGACATGAGTTAGAGATTAGAAGAACTCATTGTAAAACCTAATCTAGAGATGAGAGATTTGCAATCTAGATAACCGGTAGATATCAACTATTTTTATCAATACTAAACAAGATGCCAGAGGATCTAAAATAATGCATTATCGGATTGAATCACATCTTAACCAATTTCTCAATCTTTTTAACTTTCATGATTCTTATTGGGAATAATTGTTACAGAAAAAAGTTTTTCAAGCAAGTATCCAAAAACAGATGCAAATTCACTACAGCCATTCCAATCATATTGAGAGATTCTATAATTGAACATTTCAAATAAAATAAAGGATGATCGGTGCAAAACTGAAAACTGATGCTATAGAGTAAATTCAAAATTTCTTAGGGCCTACCTAAACAACTCATTGTGTTTCTATATGCTGATACTAGATACAATGTAAGAAAAATGAATTGACTCAATGAAGTTGATGATCAAACCAATCATACTATGTTTAGACAAGCAGAAAATTATAATAACGAAAATTCTGTTTTTCTCCATTGAAATATGCTACTCCGGAGGTATAGTATATGTGCTAATTTTGGTGGGGAAAGGCAATAGATACTCATCTAGATAGTGAAAATCTACAGCAGCATGAATATATCTAACCATCAGTCATATTGCATAGTGCTCTTTCATAGTTAGACACCATCATCCACCAGATCACTGCACACGGATGAATCTTTTCTACTACTTATTTTGCTGTTTCTTCTTCCTGTTCCTGTCATCCTGCTTGCACTTACAAGAAAAGGATCGTTAAATAGATTACCTCCAGGTTCCATGGGATTCGATGTTATAGGCCAAACTATTAGCCTCCACCAGGACAAAAGAGCCAACACAGGGGATTGAATGGCTTCAAGATAGAGTCAGGAGGTATTGTCCGATATCAAACCTTACTCTCTTCGGTAAAACCAACATTGTTCCTTCATGGACAGGCAGCAAACAAGTTTAGAAGATCAGGAGTGCCCTTGTACAACATCCTACCAATGAAAAACCAGCAACACTATGATCAGATCAGTAAGCAGGATCCTTGGTAACTACACTCTGTTGTAATCGAGAGTCAAAGACCACCAGGGCATCAGGGCTGCCCTTGCATCATTCTTGAAACCGAAACTTCTGAAGCAGTATGCCCAATACTTTGATTGATCAAATTCAAAGTTCTTTCTGATGAGTCATTAGGTTTCTATAATAGCGTAAAAATGAAAATAAATGCTTTGAGTCATTGCTATTTGACTCGGACCTGGAAACAATCCTTTTGCTGTTCAATAACAAGTATTTTCCTTTTCAAAAAAAGGATTTTGTTTATTTGTTCAGAGGAAAATGGATGAAAAAGTCAGGAGACCCATGAGTCACATTGGAATGCCAAGCAAAAGGTTGCTGTAGTAATCGTTTCACTCAATGAATATGAACTTTAAAAGCTACTTGGATTAAGGATCTTTCGGATATCTTTAAACGTATTCATGCTTGTAGGTCAGGCCATCCATGAAAATTCGGACCATCAACATTGTCTGCTTTCTGCTTCTGCTCTTTGGCCTTTGACAGAAGAGCTGAAAGAGAGACAATCTCAACAGGATTTTCAACATCATATTCACTATAGTTCCAGGCATCATACCCTTCAGTCCTGGTTACTTTTCTGCTATGTGTTCTATCCAATGATGCAGACATTTATCCAGCAGTCCTTTGAGGTACTCATGTCACCATCCCTTCAAGTTTTTAACTAGAATAGTGTCTAAATATCCGGAATGCACATTTCAAATAGATATATTTATCAAGAAGAATACAATTTGTCATGCAAGATTAAAGCATATTAATACATTATTGAAATGCTTTTCAATTGTCTTTCGGTTCAGATGCACCATAAATCCATCAATTTCATCCGGTGCATTAATAGATCCTTTTCTAATCACAGATCATTTCGAGTATTGCTACCTCCTAAAACCATCCTGATATCATCCTTCTTCTTGCATATTGTACGTGACAAGGATTTATTTTATAACCTCTCTGAAAGACACAATTGTATGCCAAAAAAGTTATTTATATATGGTAGGAAAGGGAAGTTTTAGCAGTCTCAAAATTCCATGGACTAATTTACTGCTTTTGATAACTAAATTATTTCCATTATGTATTTAATTTGATAACCTGAAGAGTCAGATATGAAATATTCCAACTAGTACATCTTCATGCAGAAGCATAATTCAATGAAGTGAATCTGTGCCTCCGCAGCACATCAGAGGGTAGAAAAGGCAAAGCCATGTGTCAACCATCAAAGTTTTTTAAACCAAGCAAGATTAGAAAATCAAGCATCATCACTGCCATACTACATTGTTCCATTGGAGCTGGACCAAGAATATGTCCAGGAAATGAGGTTGCACATATCAAGGCCCTGGTTCCTGCTCATTTTCTGGTCATGCAGTTTTCTTGGAAGTCATGCTCAGATGGTTCTTTCTGCACAAACCCTATGCAAATACTCAGTCAAGGGCTACCAGTTGAGATTCTACCAAAGAATTAAAACCAGAACTGTAGCATCTCATCATCTAGACAGTGAGGACCTCAATCTGCTTCCGGGCATATGATGGAAATTATCCAACAACTTTACCTGTGATGAAGGTTAAATATTGAAAATGGGGATATACTCTAAGAGAAGGCATATTACTTCCAAGGAATTCATACTTGGCTACTTGATTGTAATTTTTGGTGATCATACGGCCTTCAAAATGCTGGAAAGGAAATAATTATCCAAAAAAATGAACCAAGGTGTAAACTTCAATTAAGGAAATTTTTGTTAGATTAAGCCTCTAAGTCAAAGGGTTGTTGGAGTTTCAGAATATAGACAAGAGCTCCATCAGGAATATCCCTTTTGTCACTAAGATCTCAAGAAAGTGAAAAGGCAAGTTAGGGAGGATGTTGTATATGTATGCAAAAAAAAAAAGTAAATTGAAAGGCCCTTTCCTTAATCATTTAATCAATAATAGTAGAACAGAACATATTAATAATAATTGGACCCGAAAGAAATTCCACGAGACCATCTTCCAGGGTAGAATCACCTTTGCAATTCGCCCTTTTATTTGAGAAAAATTCCAAGTGAACTGAGCATCAAAGTGCATTCACTCACATCCAAAGTTTGTACGATTTTTCTACACATGATAAATACAATAGTGTAACGTATATGCATCCTACTCCATTACTCAACCAGTATATATTAGCCAATCTCATATTGGACCAACAGGTGAAACTCCAGGAACATTCAAGTCCCGTTTGGTTATTCTCTTGAAGATCGAAATTCTTATTCTAAGAGCTTGAGTAGGACATAAATTAGAATGATCAAAAAATTACTTCGTAGCTCCCAATTGCTTAGAATCCTAATAACTTGTGGGATAAAGGAACCCAATCACAATGGATCGGGAGCTTGAATCATATTTTTCATTATTTACCTACACTCATCAAGTTTTTTTTGAAACGCAATTGAAATTTGGATTCTTTGTAAACCCATTCTAAGGAAAAATCAAGAAGCCTTAATGTTTTCCATTTTCCAACACGAGTAGGTGACATCAAATTAAAATCCAGAAATGTTTCATCAAGCTATAGCATGCTTATCCATTGTGATTGATATTACAAAAAAATGCTGAGATTGGTTTATAAACATGTTGGCAGAAGATTTCTTAACAGCAAAGAACTAAATTTTTGCAGAAATTGATGAACTGATGAGTTCAGAACTCTCACACCAGCTTCTCTATTCATCATTAGCGATGCAGACATGCAATATAAAACGAACAAATCAGCAAATGTGACAGGTTAGACAAAGATGCTAGCTAATCTAAACAAGCAGAATGCTCCACCAATGAAAGATCTTCTTTTGTCTTGTTAAGAATGATTGCTTAGATGCAACTGTGGAACAATTAATTAGAGCATCCTCTTTAGTTCTGAATTAAAAAGATTTCTACCTAGATAGTGACAAATATGGAATGGTATAGATAGCAATGCAGTTGGGTTTGCCTGCTATTCCTTCACACACAATCACCGAAGTCCACTGGATCATTCCCATGGATGTTTCTTATCTTCTGCTAGCTTTGCTGTTTCTCCTTCCTGCTGTCCTGCTTGCAGTTTGAAGGACAGGACCATCAGGAAATCTACCTCCAGGTTCGATGGGATTCCTGATAATAGGCCAGAGCATTAGTCTTCTACGAGCCGTGAGGGTAAACACAGCTCATGAATGGCATCAAGATGGAGTCAGCAAGTATGGTCTAATATTAAAGCTTAGTCTCTTTGGTAAACCGACAGTGTTCCTTCATGGACAGGCAGCAAACAAGTTTGTATTTACTGGTGACAGCACCGTTATGACCAACCAACAAACACAATCGGCAACTAGAATTTTAGGTAGCCATAGCCTGTTGGAATTGAGTGGTGAAGATCACATGAGTGTCAGGGATGCTCTTGTATCATTAAAGCAGTACATAGGGAAAATGGATGAAGAAATCAGGAGGTATCTCGAGTTGAATTGGCAAGGCAAGCAAAAAGTGGCAGTAAGTCCTAAAGCTTAACTTCCTTTTTTAATTTGTGTATTTATCTTTTTCTTCTCTTCTTCTCTTTTTATTTTATTTTTGGGGCCAGGTCCTATCTTACTGAATATAACATAAAGGCTACTAAACGTGTAGAATCACTCTAGTAACGACATTTCATTTTGGTAGGTGTTGCCGTCAACGAAAATTCTAACCTTCGACATTACTTGCTCTCTCCTCTTTGGTATGGATAGAGGAACCAAAAGAGAAAATTTTCCGCTAAACTTCCAAGAGATGGTAGAGGGTCTGTGGTCAGTTCCAATAAACTTACCATTCACTCGGTATAGTCGCAGTGTCCATGCTAGCTTAAGGGTCATGAACGTGGTAAAGGAGCTCATACGAGAGAAAAAAAAATGAAACTAGAAAAGAAACTTGTATCTCCACATCAGGACCCGATAACCTGCCTGTTAAACATAAGTGATGAAATGAATAATCCAAAGCTCAGTGAAGATGAGATTGTGCACAATGTCATGCTCGTTATGGTTGCAGGACATGATAGCTCATCGGTCCTAATTACTTTCATCCTCCGTCTTCTGTCCAGTGATGCATACACTCGCACAGCAGTTCTTCAAGGTATCTGAACTCACCATCTTAAATGCTTTCAATTTGCATAACACTTGATGAACTGGGATTTGGGTTGGAGAGCCAAGAAAGCTTCAACCAGCAAATTTTAACTGACCTAATCTTCCATTTATATTGATACAGTCTACAGAAATACTGATTGCCTCTACATTCCCGTTGGTTGTAAATATTTACTTTGTCCAGTTACTTTTGATAGTTTGAAGAGAAGATTTACCATTGCTAACAAATCTGGCATTGCCAAGGACTAATAATTTGAGAATGTGATACTTCACCTCTCCAGAAAAACTAGAGATTAGAAAAGGCAAAGCTAAAGGTGAACCTCTTACTGGGGATGACCTCTCCCAGATGAAGTATACATGGAGAGTGGCAATGGAAACTCTGAGGATAGTCCTGTTTTCGGTGGATTCAGGAGAACATTACAGGATATAGAATACAAAGGGTACACAATCCCAAAAGGGTGGCAAGTGAGATATCACCATTACACTTCTAATATGTCTCTAAACTTTAACATGTGACGTGTATCCTCTGGAACAATATAATAACCAGGTTCTCTGATACAGATATTCTGGGCTACGGGCATGAATCACATGGATGAAACACTGTTCCCAGAACCATCAAAGGTTAATCCAGCTAGATTTGAAAATCAAGCATCAATACACCATACTGCTTTATTCCATTAGGAGCTAGACAAAGGATATGTCCAGGAAGTGAGTTTGCACGCATCGAGACCCTGGTTGCCATTCATTAACTGGTCACCCGGTTCTCATGGAAGCTATGTTCTGATATCTCATTTGGCAGAGATCCAACGCCAGTACCCAGTCAGGGGCTACTCATTGAAATTCTGCCAAAAAATCAGAACTAGAAACATAGCCCAACTTCTGAGGAAGCCTGATCCTGGTCCTTTCCGAGTGACGGAAGTTATCAGATCTCTCATGCATGAAGACATAAATATTGCAAATGGAGGATAAACTCCTATAGTCAAGGATTTTAGCTAGCTTTTTTTCTTTTTTGAGGCAAATCACGAATGCATTGTTCATGGGTGCTCTAGAAAAACAAATAGTTATCAAAATAGTGATTCTACTATTTATTTATATGTATGAAATTGGTAAAATGTATAAAATTGTACAAAATTGATAAGATTATAAACTCATTAAATCGTATATAAAAAGTTCATAATTTTAGTAAAAATTTACACATAAACGATTTTATATCCATTTTAACTAAGAAAAACATTATAAAATTATAAACTTATAAAATTATATTTTTACTTGCGATTTTAAAAACTATGATCATAAAGTATATGTATTCATGTCACTAGCAAAACAAGGTGCAAAAACTAGCAAACAAACATGCACAAATTAGAAAAATGAAAATGCCTTTCCTCAACGTAAAATCCTTTTTCCTTAAAGGCAGCACATCATGCATCCAAAAACGCGTTTCACCATCTCTCAAGGTAGTCACTTTTAATTTATATCCATGCTTCAATCTAATTCCTGAAAGGACTTCATGCTTCGGTCTTAATTATCCACAAATTTTGAAGTGTATTAGCATGCAAAAAGCATTTAATCTTATCAAAAGGTTATATTTTTTATGCCATATAACATATACATTTACTGAAATTGTATCTCCGCACTCACCAAAAAAAAAGAAGAAATTTTATCTCCGCTATCTCAAAACTTTCTTAACTCACCCTGTATTGGACATCTTCCATTGGATTCTAGACCAATGATCCTCATTCAGACAAGCAGAGAAATCTTAGAATCTAAGCCCTCTTTCTTTTATTTCACATACATTTTCTTTTGGGTAAACCAAATTTCATTGATAATAAGAAAGAATGCAGCCGCTCAATGGGGGAGGGGGGCTATAAAAGTCCAAAGTACAAATGTACAGAAAAACTAGAGAAAACCACTCAGGAAGACACAAGAGATGGTGTTAAATTTAAAATCTGCCTAGCTAAAAAACTAGGGGAGGGGATAGGCTTCCCCAAACGTGTAGAATTTTGCAATCTTCTAGTACAATAGACCACAGCTGAGAAAGTGACTTTCCAAGCTGTGGAAGGACCAAGTGATGGTGAAGAGAGGACACAAAACAGCTCCATTCCAAGTCAAGAAGGACCTGGGGCGACCTGAAGAGGTTGTTACATGATGCCACGCCACCAAAGAGAGAGACAGTCAAAAACTAAGTGCTCATGAGTCTCAACAGCCATGGTGCACAAAAAACATGTTAGCTGATCAGTTATCCCCTGTGAACAGAGCTTGTCAAGGGTGTATAATTTTATATTCCAAGCAAACTTAAGTATAAAACAGTGCCTTGGCAAGATTTCCTACACCATATGAGAGAACACCAACTAACCAAGCTCCCAACTGGCCTAAGAGCGCAGTATGCGCAATTTGAAGACAACAAACCTGGACAAGAGTGCAACCATGAGAGCTTGTTCACATTGGCTGTTCTTTGGCTTAATGGCATATGGGATGTTAAAGGATTCCCAGAAGTTACCACTAGGGAAAACCCAAGAGTCACCTTCAATCAGAGAACAAAGGTAAGCATTTAGAGGCAGCCCAGAGTTTGCAATCTCTCTAACAATATGCTGCAACACCAAGGACCAGAAGGGAGCCAAAAGCTTGCCCATAAGGATATGATTTCACATACATTTCCTTATTGAGGAGGAGAAAATAAGCTGCTTCAGATGGTAAAAGATGAACTTTAACCTTTATTATTTATTTGATGAATTTAAACAATTGAACTATGAAATAACTTTGCAATTACTAGCTTATAATTGTTTGAAGCTACCTTTATTTTCCTCCATTACCATTGCAGTCGTAAATGGGGAAAGCAGAACCCAAGATGTTTCACACTTTCCGTTGAAGTCCAGTGGTTAAACATAGGTTCCTTTGTTTCCTTGACTTCCAAACTAATAAAAATTCCAACAAGATGCCTTTAACCATATGATACATGTCTTCAACAAGACATTAATCTCCCCAAGAGAACCATGGCTCTTACACTTATGGATGGTTTTACCATATATTTTGCAGATAAATCTCCTAATAAGATTCGTTTTATTTGCCATGAAACCTCCTAGTACATGAATCTTGAAAATCTGCTCTTTGGATGCTTATAATAAATTCCCAGACTCCACATTTTTGTTCCTGGTTAGTGAATTCGATTACCTTTTCATCAGTTAAAATTAGGGCCAGACTTGGATGCTGGCTTGAAGGGAACTAGCTGAATCCTCTAAAAGTCGGATTTTGCAGCCATCACCAACTTAAAATCACAAATAGCACCCAAGAATTCTCTGAAAGTCAGATTCTGCTGCCATCGCCAACTGGAAATCGCAACCTCTTTGTCTTCTCTTGATCCTATAAGTCCTTCCCAAATCCAAACAAGATTTGAAGGCAACAATGGCCAAGACAGGTCTGAGATACTTCATCCTAATAACTTGAACATGCCCAGAACTATAACAAGCCAGTACAAAAATAGCGAGTCTCTGCATTTGAACATAAGTATACAGGAAAAAACGATAATATTTGATGGAAGAACAGGGGATCCTTCTACTGGGGCCTGTCAACACCATCCTCTCACATTTTCTAAGACTCGCAATTAAAGAACCAAACTAACACCAAGGACTTGTTTTTCTTGGGTGGTGCAGAATCAACAAAGTCCTCTCACTGATGGATGCACTCAAAAGGCATGAAAAAAATGTAGCTAAGCTTTGTCTACTCTTTTTGGGCCTAAAAATGGAGGCTCACTCAGCTACCCCTTTGACACTTCTTTTACTCATTTTCTCATCTTTACATATCCTCTGGTCATTAACCATGGATTCAAAAACATCCAAGAGGTTTTCCAGCCCTTCGGGATTATACCCTACTGCCTTCAGTGCATAAACTATACTTTCAACAGTGGATAGACATCCAGCCTTTGGCTGACTTCTAACTTCCCTATATAAGCTCATTGTATGCAGATCCAACTTTAGATGTGGTAAGAACCTCAACCAAGGATTCTCACTGTACATTCTCTTTGCCTTCATCCAAGTACCATCCAAAACAATCAAATTACTTATTTCAATATCCAATGCAATGAGCTCATCAACACCAAGCGCTTCCGCACTTGGAAACAGAAGCACCGATCCCGGTGGAACCTCAAGCTCAAACTCTTCGTATTCTTCCAAGTCCAGACTGTAACCATGTTGCTTCCTTTGCAACTTCCTCACAAGGAATCCTTTCGCCAATGCTTCACGAAGCATTTGACACTTAAATACATCATCGACATTCACTTTCTGGCCGGTAATAGACAGCTTCCAGCGATGCTCAATCGATCTAATAATACCCCTTTTCTCCATGGCAATACTAATAACCGGTTCTTCGTCTATTCTCGACAGATCATGCACACTTCTCAGTCGTCCTTGTGCAATCCTAAAATCATCACAACCTCTCTGAGGGCAATTAAAGTTCCTGTCTTGGGAGTGATAATCACCTACATTTTGGCCCACATTTTCACTTCTCAAATCAGAACGACCAAGTACTTCAAACCCATCACTCTTATTCACTGCCTTATCACCACTCCTATCAAAAGCCGTTTCAAAGTTTTCGTCTTTAAGCCAAATTCCAAACTTTGCATCATAAACAACATCAGAAACCATGACGACATGCACATTCCTAAGCCCAAGCTTGACAATTCTAGTGGAATTGAGATGGTGGCTCTTCTCCAAACTATGTTGGAGAATGGTTATGCTCACCGAGTTCTCGAGACCTGGAAAGAGAATCCGATTGCAGAGACAAGTTCGAGTCGGTTTTGAGCAAGATTCGCAAATCGGTCTCTTGGAACTGGAGTGAACTTTTGTTATTGCCGCCATTTTTAGGGTTCTTAGAAAGTTTGGCTTTTTGGCAATGGAGGAGAAGAGGATCGAGGATGGGATGCGCATGCTTGCCGATGCGACTTTTATACAAAGACAAGGTCTTCTTCAAAAAATAATATCGAAAAAGATCTAAGCAAAAAATAATCAATATAATCTAATGAAGGCATATATGTAAAGTATTAAAAGTTACATAAGACTGCGCATCCTTTTTTTTTTATAGCAGTCTGTATATCGAATAAGTAATAATTCATAATACATATTTATGATATTTTTTTAATAATTATAATAATTCATACTATATAATTCTTTTTTTAAAAATAAAATGTTAATGTATTCAAATACTAAGTAATCATAAATGTACCTTAATTTGTTAAATTTATTGTTATTTTATGAGAATTTCTTATATTTTGTCTATATTAAGGTATGTTTTATGGTTCAATAAATAAGTTATATGCATGTGATTATGGAAAATTCTAATGTGTAAATTGAAATTGTTTTTTTCTTTTTTTGTTTCTTTTTTTCTTTTTGGCTCTTGCAATGTATTAGGTAAAATTAATAAGTTGAAGTTAGATAACGTGTTACGCAGTTTAACAAGATGATATTATACGTTTTGTTAAGTTATTGCTTAGTGTATAGATGAAGTGTTTTATATCATCTTAATCTTCGATTCATGGAAACATTATTAGGGTAGAAATGACAAATTATATGAAAGTTATTATGTATGCAAATAGAAATATTATAATGAGTAACTTGAGGCTAGAGTATAACAGGGAGCTTATTAAGAAGTTGAAAATTAAAAAGGATTCAAACTTCTTTTATTTCATTCGAAGAACTTGTGAATGTGCTGGAGTTAACCTAAGTGATATTAACATCATGCACAGACATATCTTTTTTCTTGATACTGGAGTTGCTTAAAAGTTGATGAACATTAAAGGCGATGAGGATATTGAGAAATTTATCGAGATGGTTAAGTCTTTTTGGGATCAGAGTATTTAGGAAGTATACATAAAGTACAGTGAGGAATCGAATGCTCGGGCTGAACATGAAATACATGAATTAAACAATCCGACCCTTTTGACACTACATATGCGGTATACAATGATCGGTATAGAGCAAACAAATGCGAATATGTTAAATGAATAGTACATAGATTTTACTGAATACGGGTACATCGATATCATAAAAGAACAACTTGACAAAGTATTAGGTCTTATTATCGAACATGAAGAGTCTATGGTCCATATGTAGAGAAAATATGCATAGACATAAATCTCGACTATAAGGGTCAAGATGAGGCAATTAGGGATGGTAATGAGGATAATGTCGGACTCGAAGATGACGATGGTGAGAGTTACAAGGATTTGGGAGAACCCTAAGTGAGATAAGATGTTGTTGGCAGAAATGTACCTATCACACCCTGAAACGGCAAAGTCGTAACAGCTCCGCCGTGTAAACCACCCCAAGATAAAAGTTGGCCTTACAACCGCTATCTTAGACCTGATCTACACAAGACGTCAACGACTAACCCACTTTGAAGTAAACAGTTTGTAATTTCAATAAATCATTCATCTAAAAAAGTGAGCAAATATATATATTCACTATAATTTAGTGATTACAATTATCGTTTGCAATGTTTCTCTGAAATATATTTCCTAATTATTACATTATTAAAAAAAAACGAGAAGTTCTAAAGTAAAAGCTTAAACCTTAAAAATATATGTTCGTTCTTCAATATTTTTCCTCACTCCCCAGGATCCAGCAGTTGCTAACTTCAGAGTAGTTGTGGCCGCTTCTTAACCAGCACCTGCACGATGTCTATAGGGATGTGAGCAACCACAGCTCAGTAAGTTAGGACGGAGGACTTAAAACTATACTATACACACAACAAGGTTTTCAATCACTTATTAGGTGCAATACATGTGTAAGCAAATGCCATCGCACGACGTTGTCCGGCCCATCGTAAGATTAGAGAAATTGTGCCCGCTCTAATCCGGGTTGAGGAGTTGCCATTAATGCAACAGCTTACGACCAAACCCAGGCTTATGTAATGGAGACCTTGCTCCTCCCGCGACTACCTTCGAACCACTGTCTTCACCCTCGCCGCGACCTCCTCTCCTGTCACTTAGTTCGACTGAGGATGAAGAAGGGACCATTTTGTAATCCTGCGCTATCCCTTCCGAATGGGTCAGTATTTGGCCGGAGAGTCCTAAGTTCCCCTAACGGGTTGCCATGCATATCCGATTATGATTACTGGTCGGATATTTGATTAAGTCCAGTTGAAGGTTATCAATCCTTTTATACAAATCATACAATATGTGCCAGAGCAACAAACAGAATCATATCAATCCCTTTATACAAATCATACAATATGTGCCAGAGCAACAAACAGAATCATAGCATCACCCATAATCAAACACATGCACACATTCAACTATCTAACAAGCACAACCAAGCATAATCTTAAGCCTCCAAAATACAGCATCGTATTAATCCCAACTTACCTCGACTCCTCGCTCACTCACTCGAGGTCTGATTTGCTCAGGCCATCGCCGATCATCCCTATAACATGAACGTGGTTTCAGTATTTCATATAATATTATAAGTTCATGTTATCCTATAACGCTTATTGTTAGGTTTTGTTTAAGGTTTAATATGCCTAATTATCTAGGTATTAAGTCTTTTATAATTATTTTAGGTTTAGGTTTAGGTTCGGGTTCCACATCGATTTCTAAATTAGATTCTAGTTCGATTTCTAGGTACTATTTTGTACCCGGACCCTAGAAATTTATTTCAACTCATAATGTGAAACTAACCACATTATTTCCAGATACCCTAAATACGATCACTACCCCTAGTCAGCATTTTATTCCATCCGGTACGCTTAAATCCGTATTAGTGTACCGAATTTACTCATGTTGTGAAAAATTTTTACATTTTTCATATAATTATCTAAAATTGAATTTTGTTTCAGATTTGTTATGTTCTGATTTTCATTATTTTATTATCTAATTAAACCTAATTTTTCCATATTTATTAATTTTTAATTCTACATATTCCTAATTTTCTACATTTACCACATAATACCTTCATTACTTACACTTAACACTCCATAGACTAGGATTAGGTTTCCACATCAGAGATTAACATCCCTAAACATCTAATTACTATCTAAATCGGTAATTAATATCCTAATCACCTAATTAACTCTAAATTACTCAATTTTTCCATCATTTTAGGGCAAAAAATTAACTTAAAAATTTTGAAAATTAATTTTAGAAAAATGGTTTCATAGCACTATTCTATATCACATGAGCATCCTACATAAAAAAATTGAGCTCCAAATTACACTCCTAAGGTCATTTATTTCTAAACCGAAATGTGCTCGGTTTTGCATGATTTCTTAAGGACCATATATTACGGGGCATGTTTTCATCAAACTAATATTTTTCCTACAAACTACATACAAAAATATCCTAGAATAACAAAATTCATAATTTTCTAATAATATTTACTATTTTTACAAAATTACACAAAATCGGGCTAGAAATCAGACTCACCAATCTGGGTGGCTCCAGCCACCGCCGGCCGCCGTGGCCTTGTCGTCCGGCCTGGGCACTGCCACCACCGTATGGTGGTGGTGGCCGTCCACTCCCAACTCCTCGTCTGGTGTGGGTTCCCTTTGAAAGCCCTAATTGCACAGTTTTTCTAATTTTTTTTCTAAACCGAATTTTTCTCTCAATTTTCGTCTCTCCCTAATTTTTTCTGATTTATAACTGTCCAAATGAGTTCCTTAATTTTTCCTGCTATTTATAGGGCTTTAGGGGATTTATTGTGCATTAAATGGGACAAGACAATTGCTTTATCCCTTGATTTTTGGCTTTTATGTTGGGTTATTCTAATTGGCCGAATTTTTTCTTATTTTTCCCAGCTGCCATGACCCAATTCTGAATGATTCATGATTTTTCCTTAATTAATTATGAATTTTCTTTAATCATTTAGTATTATTTTAGCACATTTCGCGTATTTTAAGTAATTACGCGTATTTATACTTACATGTAAATTCATATATAGTACAAATAAATATTCTTAAATATTATTTAAGTCATTCTATTACTTTTAGTATACATATAATCTGTCTCTAGTAATTTATTAGTTATTAGATTACACTTTTTGTCTTTTCAGTAATTAGTAATTATTATGCTTAAAATTTAAAAATTTTATAGTATCTTATTTTATTACTTATTTTCTTAAATTCAAGTTTACAGGGTCATTTTTACTAATATTTCTCTCAATAGTTTATAATTTGGGGTTTAATCGGATTCCTTAACCGATCGTCCAAAACTTATGTTCTAAGTTCAATCTTACGGTCAATTGGCTTAGCTTTGGGGCTTATAGTACCGATCCGATTACCTTACAAAGATGACTCAAGTAGGCTACATCGTCACATTCATATAGTAATATCCAACAGTGGATTTACAAACTTTTCACCAATAAATGAACTGATGGATGGACTTGTGAGAGATCCTATTCCATTTTACAACAGCTAATACGACGGCAACAGATACGTGACATTCAAGAGAGAAGTTAACGAAATGTGCAGCAATATCAACAGATTTGATGATTTGAGTGTTGATATGCATTTTAACACCAAGAAGGATCTCATAGGCGTAGTTAAGTTAATCCACATAAGGAACCACCATGATTTCTATGTCGAGATATTGAAACTGACTGTATACGCAGTTTATTGTAAGAAAAATGAATAGGTTTGTAAGTGGAGATTATGAGCTTAATTGAAAAAGGTAGTGTCTTTTCAAAATCATAATTCTAAAGGGATCGTATACTTATGTAAACCCTATGATGAATTAGGACCACCTTCAAATTGATAGCAACATCATGGCTAGGTTATTCTTCAATAATATGCGAAATAATCTTGATGAGAAGATTCCAGATCTTGCAACTAATGTGCAAAATATGTATAGACACACAACAAGCAATAGGAGGGTTTTCGAGGTCAAGAGGAAGGCAGTTGAGATGGTATACGATAACTGGGAGAAGTCGTATAATGAGCTGCCGAAACGATTGAATACAATGAAAGTAAGCAATCTAGGGACACAAGTGGATTGAGGTTGGAGTAGTTCACCGAAGGTAGGTGAGTCTTAGTTTAAATGGGTTTTCTCGACATTCTAGCTATATATGGAAGCCTTTAAATATTGTCGCCTTCTTGTATGTATCGATAACACTTTTTTATATAGCAAGTATAGACATAAGTTATTGGTGGCATATAGCATGAATAGGGACAAGTCAACAGTTCCATTAGCCTTTACTGTAGCTGACACATTGACAAAAACTTAAGGGTGATTCTTATGGAAGCTTAAAGTCCACGTGATTGGTTAAAAGGAAGAAATCTTATATCTTATCTCTAACAGAGTATTCTACATTGATTCCACATACAAGGAACTATCAGTAAGGTGGCAACCTTTGTTTGCAGTTTAGAGACACTACTTATGGCACGTGGTTAGTAACTTCAATACAATCCACAAAAACCAATTGTATATGAAACTTGTTTGGTTTACAAGTGTCCAGACACAAGAAAGGAAATTCAAAAGCTTCATGGAGCAGTTGGGATAAGTCAAGGAGGACATTTCTGCGTGGTTTGATAATTTGGATTTGGACAAGTAGACACTTGTATATGATGGATATTACCGTTTTGGATACATGACATTAATCATTGTAGAGAGTTATAACTCTGTTTTGAAATAGGCGCATGAATTATTCGTCATTGCATTTGTCAAGAAGATATTTTATAACTATATTGCCTATTGAGAGGAGAGACATAAGAATGCCAAAGAGGTGATAGAATTTGGTAAGATTTACTCTGATTATGCTTTACGGATGTATGAAACGTGAAGAGGGCAGACTAGTGAACATAAAGTCATATCGTTCAGTTATCAAAATGATTTTTTTGAGATTTTGACTGGCAGTTGCATGATAAGGATAGGCTTAAAGGGAGGAGGAATGATACATACAATTAACTACATGGGTCATATATGTACGTGTCAAAAGTGGCAAATATATAGGATCCCTACTCTTACGCATATGCTGTTGCAATAAGTATGATGGTAGATAACAAATCGATAATAGGGCCATGATATAAATGGAAAAACCAAATAAAGTACTATCCATCTCATTTCTACCCGCTTAGCGACAAGTTGAACTGGCCACAAGTTAGCTTCCCTTATCTCTACTCGAACATTGACTTACTACGCAAGAAAAGTAAACCTAGGCAGAAGCGTTATCATATGGAGATTGACATTAAGGAGTGGTTAGATAGAACCAGATGCAATGCATGTGGTCGAGAAAGACATAATAGAAGGAGATGTCCAGAGATTAATATGGCTGGTAAATATTACTTTTCCATATATGCATTATATTACACAAACTACATAAGCATAAATAGATGCATAACCTTATGTCTATTAACCATGTTTGTTTGTGTTTTTAGGATAAATGAAGCTAGGACTTATCAATCTATACATGCTTAGGAGGCGAGCAAGCGAGCCATTCATAAGTCGTTTGGGAGGGCTGGGTCAATAATAGCATTCTCATGTACTTATAATTTTTTCATAAAAGATGTTTTACTTGCTAACTTCGTCGCTCATTTATGTAGGAAGTTGCCTATGTATTACGAGTACGGCGCAATGAGATATCATTAGATAAGGAAGAGCGAGATATTCTCATACATCTTCATGTGAAGCCTTATATACATGAGCAGGCTTTTAGGGAGTTACACAGCTTCCATTTATCATGATAGACTAGCACCTGATTAAGGCTCTAGTAGAGAAATGGAGGCTTGAGAAACATATGTTCCATTTATCTACCAAAGAGGCGACCATCATACTACAGAATGTAGAGGTCTAACTCGAGCTTTCAATAGAGGGGTTTGCAGTGGTGAGTCAAACTAAGATAGATGATGAAGAGAGCGGGGTTGATATAGGGGAGAGGTTGCTAGGTATAAAGCCTACTCAGATAAGGGGAGTTTGTATGTCTCTTATATGGCTACGATAGCACTTTTGGATACTTTCACATTAAGCGAATGATGAGACGATTCAATAGTACACGCGTGCATCCATACTCGATTTGATAAGGGGATTTATCTTTGCGAATAAATCTTCCAATTTTATTCACCTCATGTTCCTACTATTATTGGAGGACTTCTTGGTAGTTGGGCAGTTCAGCTAGGGGGGCACTTGCTTACCATGGTTATACCAATAGCTATATTCCACCTTATCCTCCAACATGCATAAGCTTGGTGAGGTGGCAATTCTGATGCGGGTCTGGGTTTGGGATAGATTCTCATATATCATCTCGTTTAGTCAATACGATTTTAGTATCAACAGGGAAAATCCATTAGTAGCCAGATGGAGGGTAATATGGGGTATTACTCGGCATCTCATATATGTAGTGGATGCATATTGTGCAACGTTAGACCTGTAGATGATACAGTAGGTATGATTAGACCTGCAAATGACGCAGTAGGTATGATATGATAACTTTTTCTCTTTTTCAGTCATTCTGTCATACCTATGTATTAACCTTCATTGACTCATGGTTTCTTTTCTTTTTTTATTTTTTGCTTAAGGTTATTTGGGAGTTATATACTAAGGAGTTGTTGTCGCCTTTCTATATTGTTGGGCGACACATTTGAACTGCCGAAGTTCCATTTATATGTTTCTACATAATTGAGTGGTGTTTACCTACCCGTGTCCTCCAATAGTTTGGTGGATATCGGCTCTATCAGTTGAACCTCCTGGGTAAGACAAATGTTGACTAGATCAACACATATGTTACATACATCTAGGCTTTGGGTCAAAGGTACGGATTCTTAGTATATATCTAGGGTCCCTATAGAGTTAACCAGAGTTACTGGCCATGGTACAAACAGATCACCCAGCATTACATTACACACTAAGGAGCTATCATTAGTCGACTGGTAAGTACATGTATAATCATCCAATTGTTTCTATACTCGTATGCATTTGCAATTATATATTTTGAAACCTGTATTTCTATTCATTTCAGGTGGATTTGTTCAAGGATGTGCAGTTGGTACTTGACTATCTTACAGTGCTTAGTATTGAAGCATTGCAATTTACTGAGCAGTACAACAGCCTCATCCTCTACCCACATCATGAGGGCATATAGTAGCTAACCCATGTGGACTACGACGTGGAGTAGGAACCACCTGTAGATGAGGATATGTCGGCTTCTCGTGCACCACCTAGAGTTAGAGCCCGAGTTTGAAGAAGCAGGGCTTGATCAGGATGTGGCTAGGGAGACCTCAATGATGATGTGCCACTATATGGGCTTCATTCTATAGACCTCCGCCAGATCAGCGTGGGACACAATACACACCCCTGATCAAGAATCACCTCCACCTCGGGAGTCAAATCTAACTTGAGGGTCAAATTTAGCTCTTATATAACTCCCGATTTAGAGTGATCAAACAATTTCACACCATTCAATTCATAACAAACACCAAACATAACACAGATTTTAACACAAAGTCAAATACATACAAGCACATACATATAACTACCTACAACCACGATCATATATAATCCCAAGCTTCCGAGTAATTTAAAATAGTACTCCAAAATATGATAAAGTACCAAACCCAACTTACTTAGAATCCTTGGTTCGCCCACTTAACTTATCGTAGGTTGACTTGTCTCTACGTCTCCTATAATATAAATTCTTTTTTATTATTTATATTCTTATGTTATATATAAACTTTATGTTATAATTTAACTCAATTTTCCATATATATTAAGTTCTAATATGAATTCGGTTCCAATTTAAGTTCTAAATTGGTCCAACAATGAATATTATATATAAATCCTAAGAATGCATTCTAAATTATAATATGAAATTAATCACATCATATTTAGGTATCCTAAATACCATTTTTAGTCCCTAACTAATATTCTAGTATGTATAGTACACCCTAGTGTAATATCCCATAAATCAGTAATCCAGACATGAACATTTGAGTGCTAGGATAAAGCCTTGTCTTTGCACGATTAGGGTTAATTCCTTAAAAAAAGCATATGTAATATTTAATCTCAATAAAATGTATTTTTTTACCTAGATCATTCGATAATTATCGAAAACTCAAAAATTTGAATCTCGAAATATAATGAACTCGTAGAGACAAATTATTTGACCTATAAGAATAATATTTTGGTGATAAATTATATGTAGTGTAATTATAAAATCATACTATGTACATTACATATACCCAATATGTAAATATATAAATACAATATTGTATAGTGTGAGTTAATAATACTTAAAATGTAATAAAATGTAGAATGAACTAAACCCTTACATTTAGATATTATAATTATACTAGCTCTAGCTCGTAGGCAATTTACAAAGCCAAAAATATTGAGAAATTCATATTTAGGGTCTTTATCTCATAATATAGGAACAATGAAAAATTTACAATGTGTAGTACCAAATTATGATATCAGACCCTTGGTAGCCAAAAAAAGAATAGTAACATGAAGTAGGAGTTTGAAAACAAGTTGAAATGTAACTAATGTTATTTATAAAAAGTTATTAGGTTAACCTTTAATTACCCTAAAAAGAAAGAATTAAGACTAGATGTATGATATAATATCTTACTATTTTTAATGTAAAGTATAAAACATTTACCTAAATGAAATCAATATGAAATTATATTCAAAGAGACACGTAAAAACCGGATTAACTCGAAATGATTATCTAAAATTTGAAGCTACAATTTAAGTCTTAAAGGTGAAGGAAATTCCACCTCCTTAAAATTGGTATGCCTTTCAAGCAAGATATCCAACGTCATCGTAGCATTATATAAAGGACGACACATTTCTAACACTCAGACATTTTAAACAAGAAGGTTCTGACCACCTATCAGCCGACTTGGTAGTACCCAATCTATTTCAAGCAAATGTGTGCGAACAGAACTAAGTAAGGTTGCTAAGATCCAATCTGCGTAGCCTACCTGAGCAGAAGAGAAGGAACCCCCACAAAAGTTTGAGAAAGGTTAAAGTTTAGGATGGAAGACGAGTGAGATCGAATGTCTCAAATACTAAGGATTTGGATACATGGTTGCTCAGTATCCAAATAGAAGAACAATGGTGATCCGAGGTGAGGTGCCGATTGTTGAAGTCAACAGTATAAATGAGGAAGCAGAAGAGTTGGAAAAGGATAGACAGATAAATTTTCGAAAGAGGAAGTTAACTATATAATGAGGAAGGCAACTTTATATCGGTCACTCTCGTATTAAGAAGGATGATGAGTGTTAGTCTAATACCCAAAGATGAACAAAAGGAAAATCTCTTCTTTATCGGATGTAAGGTGAATGAGTCTCTATATACGTTGATCATTGACAATGGGAGTTGCACCAATGGAACCTTTGCATTTATGGTCCAGCAATTAAAATTGCCAACCAAGCCCCACTTAAAGCCTTAAAAACTTCATTGGCTCAGTAATAAAGGAGCCCTATAAGTGAACAAACAGTTGTCTATGTCGATCTGCATTGACAATTACCAAAGTAAAGAACTCTATGATGTGCTGCCCATGAGTGTGTCCCACAATCTAGTTAGGCAACCGTGGATGTTTGATTGAGCAATTATATATGATGGAAGAAGAAATACATATTCTATGGAGCATAAAGGCATAAGGATGAAATTGAGTCCTATGACCACTGAGCAAATAAAGGTCATACAATCCTAACTGAGCTGAACCCTGAAGAAAGAGGCTCTGGTAATAACCCCAATCGAGCTGAAAAGAGAGATGGAGCTCAAAGGAGCATTTTATGTACTGGTCTGAAGAATTCTAGAGATGAGACCTAAGGAGAAGGAGTTGCCCTCTAAGGTAAAAACCTTACTAGAGGAGTTTATTGACTTGTTTCCAGAGGAGCTATCGAATGGTCTCCCCTTAATCCGAGGCATCGAACATGCAATCGACTTATAGCCAAGAGCCACACTACTAAACAAGTTAGCACATAAGCTGAATCCTGAACGGGCTGCTAAACTGTAGAAGCAAGTAGATGAGTTGATAAAGAAGGGGTATGTGCGCGAATCCCTTATCCCCTATGTTGTGCTAGCCTTATTAATGCTAAAGAAAATGAGTCTTTGAGAATATGTGTAAATAGCCTAGTGATCAATCGAATCACCATCAAGTATAGGTATCACATGCTAAGGCATGATGACACGTTAGATAAGTTAAGCGGAGCAAGAGTGTTCTCTAAGATTAACCTAAAATTTGGATACCACCAAATTCAGATGCATGAAGGAGATAAGTAGAAGACTACATTCAAGATACGATACGGATTATATGAATGGCTTGTGGTGTTCTTTGGGTTATCAAACGCCCTAAGTACATTTATGTGCTTGATGAATCATGTGCTCCGAAAACTAACAAGTAAGTTTGTCGTAATTTATTTTGATGACATCTTGGTATATAGCCTAGACTTGGAGCCTCATTAGAAGCATCTCCAAAGAGTCTTTGTAAAACTTCGAGTAAAACAGCTTTATGCCAATTTGAAGAAATGCAACTTTTGCTAACTCGAGGTGATCTTCTTAGGATTCATTGTAAGTAATGATGGCATATGAGTTGACGAAGAGAAGATTAGAGCAATCACCGAATGGTAAATGTTGATCACTTTGATTGACATGAAAAGTTTCCATGGCTTAGCATTATTCTATCACAGATTTATAAAGAATTTTAGTATGATTGTGTATTATGCCCTAAAAATTTGAAATTGTAACAGTCCCGTCGTGTGAGCCATCTTAAGATAGAAACTGTCCTTATAGTTGTTATCTTAGACCTAGTTCACACTAGGCGTACTCGACTCTATCCCTTTGAAGCGTTTAATTAGATACCTGTTTAATATAAACCTACGAAGCAATCTTCTGAAATAATTTATTAAAAATAAACTTGTAATTTGCCCTTATAAAAGAGTGATAGTAAATCCCATAAGTACCTATTATTTCCCTATAAACCAAAATATTAAAAACTATCAATCCTTTTGAGGAGTTTTGTGTGGTTTTCCTTAAAAGATAAAAAGTTAATATTAAGGGCAGTACCATCCCAGTTTAGTAGTGTCTTAGTGTTGGGTAAGCACTTGTAATTAATTTGAAACCTATAAAACAAACTATAAGGGAATGAGAGACAACTTATTCAATAAATGGGGTGGAGACAGAAGTATGCACTCAACACTTCACAAGTAGGGTTTTTAACTAAATTGGTTAAATGTAATATATGCACCAGCAAATGCTATTGCACGATGTTATCCGGTCTATTGTGAGATAAGAGAAATTGTGCTCGCTCTAATCCAGGTTGAGGAGATTGACATTATATACTCACAAATTAAAACCAAACCAAGGCTTGTGTAAAGGAAAACACTCTCCTCTCGTGACCACATTTAAATTATAGCCCCCAACTTTGCTACGACTTCCTCTCTTATCACTTAGTTCAACTAAGGATGGGAAAATGATCATTTCAGCTATTCTCATCAAATAGAGTCCGTGTTTAGCTTGAGAATCCTAATCGTTACCCTTAATGGGTTGCAATGCATATCGGGTTAGATGTTAAGCCAAATTTGAGTTAGTTTATTTTTCAGGTGACAACCAAGTTCAAACAATTTAAGCATAATAATATTTATAGAACAAGCATATCATGGAGCTCAGGTCTCATCATAGCAAATCGAAAGCCAACCACAAACGCTGCATAACCACCAATAGCTAACTCCAATCATAAGCCAATACATGCCAAGGTCTCCAAATATTCTAAAATAATATCCCAAAATATTGTGAAGCATTGATCCTACTTACATATATTGAAGCTTACTTCGACAAATCTGGAACGTTAAGGCTTTATTCATTCAGAAGTCCTATATATATATATATCAAAGCTTATATTTAGTTTTCATAAGATTTATGAATATGTTAGGGTTTTATCTAGTATTTAGTTGAAATATTATTTATACAATTATTAAGTAGAGTTCAGTATATATATATTTATATACATACACATTGTATATATACATATATATTTTAAGTATTTTATTATATCATATAGGTTATAGTAATTTACATATTAATATATAATTTATGCAATTTTACTACTACTTATATTATATTTTTTCGATTGTATCAAAACGTACTTACTATTATCTATAGTATTTAATTATGGAAAGATCATTGTAGAATGATATTTTGCGTAATATTACAGAAAACATCTATTTTATTATCTAAAGCGATTCAGCTTCAGTAAGATTAGTATCATAGAGTTTGTATAAGCGCGACTATACGTGTTATGTGTTTCGTTTAAAGGATTATCTTCAAAAGGTATTTCTAATTCTAGCATACAGATAAAACTATATAGCAACCAATATCATATTGATATCGTTTTATGCAATAAAAAATATATTTCACATAATTTTGCAACAAAATATAATAAATTATATATACTTAAATTTTACGGAAGTAATAATGTTAAATTTGTAGAAATATAAAGTTCAATTTTTAATAGTTCTGGTAAATAATTATTACTAGAGATCCACTCATTTTGAGAATCAATGCTAATAATATCCAAATCTTACAGCTATCAATATTCTAAGTTTATAATTGAAAAAAGAAAAAATGGTAGAGATAAAATACTTAATTTAGAAAAATAATGAAATAATGGTTATCTCTTTCTATAACTATTAAATATTAATTAAAAGACAATACTTATAATCATAGAAATAAGGTTACTCGAAAATATCGAATATAAAAAAATTAAATCTTTTAGTCTTCTTTTTTACCTTTTTCTTTTCTTCATCTTCTTAATTTTTTTCCTTCTCTTTTATTTTCATTTTTTTCTTTTTCTTCTCTCCATTTCTCTCTTTCTCTCTTCCCCCTCTCCTCTCTTTCTTACTTCTCCTCTCCTCTCTTTCTCTTGCCTCACCTCCCTCATTCTGTCCATAAGTGGCAATAAGCCACATATTTAATGGCCATAATTTCACCGCCTTTGTTAACATATATATATATATATATATAATTTTTTTAGATAATTTAATAAATTTAGTATATTTTATTCAATATCTATCCTAATTCCTAAAATATTCAAAGAATATTTTTTCCTTTCATCGTCAATATTATTAATAAAGAATAATTCTTGGTCGATTTTTTTTTTCCTATGTATCATTATTTCAAGTGAGTTTTAATGTAATTATTAGTAAAAATATTAGGAACAAATAATATATGGTTAGGTTAAATTAATTATTTGGAACTTATTTATATACATCTTATATGACATTTTATTTATCAATATTAATTATTAAGATGACATAGTTGATTCTAAAAGATTTATCCTAAACTATATCTAAAATTATGAAACTCTACGTTATAACAATTAAACCCGATAAATTTAATATTTCTAAGAAGGCTTCATATAAATAAGCTTAAATTGGAATATTAAAGCTATACGATTATTTCATTTAAATTTTCTCCTAATCATGAGAGTTTAGCTTAATTCCACGAACGTTCTTATAGATCATAATTTCTAGAGTGTGTATCAAACATTAAATTTTTCAATTAATTTATATGATTATGTATTTATATGTAGATGTAATTTAGATATTTTCATACCTATGAATATTTCCAATCAATCTAACGAATAAGAAATATCCGGCCAACTAGGTTTATATTAATTCAATTGCTTTTACATATTATCTTATGTTATTAGTAATATTATTGTACTCATTATTCTGTTGTCAAGATCTATATTCTTGTAGTTACTAGTAAGATTAGTACAAACTATTTTACATCTATTAACCTAACTTATAAATATATTTTTCTATAAAATATATAAAATATTCGAAAGTTAGCAAGTCGGAGTCATGTGGCATTACATATTATATATTTTTAGACTTTCGAGTTAATTTACAAGTATAATTATTATTTATATCGGGTATATTTATAAAAATATGTATATACTCATATAGTAAATTATACTATATTATCTCATTTTATAACTTAATTAACTTATCTTTAAGTTTCCGTCGTATTTCAAGCTCGATTTTAAGAGTTTCGAGTAATTTTGTACTATATTAAGTAATCATACTTCTAGTGATAAAATTGGGATTTTGGATAATTATTTTCAAAATCTAATTTAACCGGGTCACTTCAACTAAGTTTTTTATCTTAGTTGTAAAGTTTGGGTTTAACTGAATAACTTTTCTTGAAAGCCCTAAATTTGTGTATGATTATCCTAAATTCGACTTTAGGGTCTTATATAAAATAAATTCTCACTATTTTGATTGTATTCTTGATGTTTTTATTATATTATAGATTTCCAAACATATGAGAATTTCTCGATTAGGGTTATTATTTTTTTTGTAAGTTTCTAATATAATCGGTTTACTTTTCCAAGTGCCTTAGATCAACTATTGACCCTAATTGTACAAGGACAAGGCTTTGTCCTAACACTCAGATATTCATGTCTAGATTGTTGATTTATGAGATATTACATTATGGCCCTACTTATCGAACTCTCAAAGAAGAATGTTGAATTTAGATGGGGAGAGAAAGAGCATAGGAGTTTTGAGGAAGTGAAGGAGAGGCTGACTATAACTTTTATCTTGGCTCTGTCGAGCTTTGACAAAGTATTTAAAGTAAAGTATAATGTGTCTGTACTAAGTATAGGTGCCGTATTAATGTAAGAAGGCCAACCTATTGCTTACATTAGCGAGAAATTTCAAAGAGCTATACTCAACTATTCTGTATATGACAAGAAGTTTTGCTCCTTAATCCGAGTCCTAACAGTATGGCAACATTATTTGCTACCTAAGAAGTTTGTGATCTACACCGATCATGAATCCTTGAGGTATTTGAAGAGCTAATCTAAGTTATCGTGGAGATAAGCCAAATGGATCGAGTTCATTGAAGGATTTTCTTTTGTTGCGAGATACAAGAATGGGAAGAGTAACGTAGTGGCGATGCCCTATCGAGACAACATTCCCTCTTGACTGAACTACAGGCCAAGCTACTTGGTTTCTCTACAATAAAGAATTTGCATGTTGAGGATCTCTACTTTGGTCCTATCTATGCCTAGTGTAAAGAAGGACGGACATTAGATGACTATTATAGAGAAAATAGATACTTATTCCGGAAGAGAAGGCTATGTATGCCAACTTGTTCTATAAGAGAATTACTAGTACACGAGGTGCATGGAGGAGGATTGATAGGACATTTTGGCTAACTCTGAAATCACGAGGTGTTATCCTCAAGATTCTTTTGGCTGTGAATGATTAGAGATATCCAATCCGTGTTGGAAAAGTGTATGGCCTATCAAAAAGCGAAGAGTTGAGCCAAGCAAGGACATTGTCTACCTTTGCTAATCTCGACCAAACCATAGACCAACCTGAGTATGGACTTTATGTTAGGATTACCACAAACGTCTTGATGGAAGGATTCCATCATGGTGGTTGTGGATTGATTTAGCAAGATAACACATTTCATGCTTTGTTCCAAAATTAATGATGCTTCAGCTATTTCTTTTCTTTTCTTGCAAGAAATAATCAAGTTTCACGGAGTACCTAGAATTATTGTTTTAGATCGAGACTCTAAGTTCATGAGACTCTTTTGAAGGACACTATGGAGGTGAATGGGAACTAAGCTATTGTACAGTACATCTTGCCATTCGCAAACTGATGGATAGATTGGGGTTGTCAATAGAATAGTGGGAACTTTACTACGAGTTGCTATTGGACGGAACATAGGTGATTGGGATCTGTGTTTGCTAATCATTGAATTTGCCTACAACAGGACCGCCTACAACATAATGAACATGTCCCCCTTTGAGGTCGCTTATGGGTTTAACCCCGAACTCCAAATGGATCATATACCCCTACCAAAGCCTGATGATGACCTTCCACCTACAAAGAGGGTCGATGCCATTAAAGCTATGCACTAAAAGGTGGTAGAGCAATTAAGTCGAGCTACTACTAAGCTTAAGAGGCGAAGCCGTGGGCAGAGAAAAGAGAGAGTTTCAACCAGGTGATCTAGCTTGGATCCACCTCAACAAAGAGTGATTCTTGAATTTGAGGAGGAGCAATTATCTCCTAGGGTCAATGGACCTTTCAAAGTGCTTAAAAAGATCAATCTTAATACTTACAAAATTGAACTACCTAAGGAATATGGAGTTTCAAACTCCTTCAATATTGCCAATCTCCAACTGTATATTCTCTACAATGATCAATTCGGAGCTGAGCTAAATTTGATCTCAAATCTCAAACACACTGAAGGAGATGATAGGAATCATGGACTAATCACGCGCTCTCGAATTTACAGGCTTACCTAGTTGGCTCGCCGATCTATCTTAGGTGAACTGAGCACCTAGGAGCAATGCATTCCTCATTCCAACTTACCGAGTTGCTTCACTCTCTACATCATTTAAGAAGTTGCCAAAGAGACCGACCGACATGTTGAGTTGAACCCTTCACTACACACCAATCCCGGCCTCAAATTAGGATCATCCTTCACCAGCGTCGAAGCCAAGGTAACAGTTGTTAGGAGTCAATCATCTAAGGCCGACTTAAAAATGAGTCTCCCCTGAACCAACCCTTGTCCAATACCAACTACCTAAGCTCTTAACACCGACATGACAAGATCGAGACCTTATCCTTGTTCGGCCAGCAATATTATTAGGACCACAAAATTATCAAATTATGCACACGCTATCTTTTTCTGATATCAATGTAAGACCTACAACCAATTATTCGGGGTTTCGATCAGCTAAAGGATTCGATCGAGCCTAAATTATAAAGTAAAATTAAAAATATTAGTAAAAATGATTTCATAAGTTTGAATTTAAGAAAATAAGTAATAAAATAAAAAAATATAAAATTTTCAAATTTTAAGTATATTACTTGTTATTTATCAAAAATGTGCTTTAGGTATAAAATTTTCAAATTTTAATTGCACATTTTCATTTGCAATTACAGAAAGATAAGTGCAAAGTTGCAAGTCATGATAAACATAAAGTAAAACCAAATTGAATTGGCCAATTGTAACTGTACCATTGATTTAGGTTAATTTGGATGGAAAATCAAATTAATACTTGAATGTCACACCCCGAAGTGACAGAGTCGTAACAGCCCCGCCGTGTAAACCATCTTAAGATATAATTTGGCTTTACAACCGCTATCTTAGACCTGATCTACACAAGGCGTCTACAACTAACCCGCTTTGAAGTAGACAGTTTATAATTTAAATAAATCATTTACCTATAAAAGTAAGGAATTATATATATGTTATAATTCAGTTATTGCAATTAAAGTTTACAATATTTCTCTATAGTATTTTTCTATATCATTACATCATTCGGAAATGAAAAATAATAAAAACTTAGACCTTAAAAATATGAGTTTATTCTTCAATATTTTTCCTCACTCCCCAAGATCCAGCAGTTGCTAGCTTCAGAGTAGTTGTTTGCCGCTTCTTAGCCAGCACCTGCACGACGTCTATAGGGATGTGAGCAACCACAGCTCAGTAAGTAGGGACGGAGGACTTAAAACTATACCAGAAACATAACAAGGTTTTCAATCACTTATTAGATGCAATGCATGTGCAAGCAAATGCCATCGCACGACGTTGTCCTACCCGTCGTGAGATTAGAGAAATTGCACCCGCTCTAATCCGGGTTGAGGAGTTACCGTTAATGCAACAGCTCACGACGAAACCTAGGCTTGTGTAATGGAGACCTTGCTCCTCCCGTGATTACCTTCGAACCACTGTCTTCACCCTCGCCACGACCTCCTCTCCTGTCACTTAGTTTGACTGAGGATAAAGAAGGGACCATTTTGCAATCCTGCGCTATCCCTTCCGAAGGGGTCAGTATTTGGCCGGAGAGTCCTAAGTTCCCCTAACGGGTTGCTATGCATGTCCGATTATGATTACTAGTCGGATATTTGATTAAGTCCAGTTTAGGGTGATCAATCCTTTCATACAATTCATACAATATATGCCAAAACAACAAACAGAATCATAACATTACCCATAATCAAGCACATGCACACATTCAACTATCTAACAAGCACAACCAAGCATAATCTTAAGCCTCCAAAATACAACATCGTATTAATCCCAACTTATCTCGACTCCTCGCTTACTCATTCGAGGTCCGATTTGCTCAGGCCATCGCCGATCTCCCTATAACACAAACGTGGTTTCAGTTTTTCATATAACTATTATAGGTTCGTTTTATCCTATAACGCTTATTGTTATGTTTTATTTAGGGTTTAAGATACCTAATTATTTAGTTCTTAAGTCTTTTACAATTATTTTAGGTTTAGGATTAGGTTCGGGTTCGGTTTCTGCATTGATTTCTAAATTAGGTTCTAGTTCGATTTTCTAAATAACGTTTTATATTCTAACCCTAGAAATTCGTTTCAACCCATAATGTGAAATTAATCACATTACTTCCTGACCTCCTAAATATCATTATTACCCCTAGTCAGTATTTTATTTCATCCGGTACACTTATATCCTTATTAGCGTACCGAATTTACTCCTAATGTGAGAAATTTTTACATTTTTTATATAATTACATAAATTCAAATTTCCTATCAGATTTATTGTACATTTTTATTATTATCACAATATCAATTTTTATTATAATATTTCCTATTTATTATATTTTCAATAATTACCTATTATGTATTATTACCTTTTATGTATATATTACACTTCTAATATTTATATCACTCTAATTATCATCTCCAAACATCAATTATCATTTCAAAATGTCTAAATTCATCCTAAATAAGATTTTACTCCTAATTACCCTAATTTACAAAATTAACTTAAAATGTACTATTTTTCTATATTACTTATTTACTACATAATTAACCTAATAATTACATCTAACACGCTAAATGCTACAAGTATCATTCTCCATCAGATTTCAACATCCCTAAACATCTACTTATTCACTAAGTCAGTAATTAATAATTTAATTACTTAATTAACCTTAAATTACCCATTTTATGCCTCATTTTAATGTCTAAAAATTATCTAAAATTTTTGAAAATTAATTTTTTAAAAACGGGCTTCATATCACTATTCTATATCATCTAAGTAATCTACAAAAAAATTTTGGGCTTGAAACTACACTCCTAAGGTCATTTATTTCTAAACCGAAACATGTTCGGTTTTGCATGATTTTTTAGGGACCATATATTACGGGGCATGTTTTAATCAAAATAATATTTTTCCTATAAACTACATACAAAAATATCCGAGAATAACAAAATTCATAATTTTATAAAAATATTTACTATTTTTACAAAATTACACAAAATCGGGCTAGAAATTGGACTCATCGATATAGGTGGCTCCGGCCACCGCCGGCTTCCGTGGCCTTATCGTCCGGCCTGGGCGCTGCTACCACCGTATGGTGGTGGTGGTCGTCCACTCCCAGCTCTTCGTCTGGTGTGGGTTCCCTTCAAAAGCCCTAATTATATAGTTTTTCTAATTTTTTTTCTAAACCGAATTTTTCTCTCAATTTTTGTCTCTCCCTAATTTTTTTTTATTTCTAACTGTCCAAATGAGTTCTTGAATTTTTTCTGCTATTTACAGGGCTTTAGGGGATTTATTGTGCATTAAATGGGACAAGACAATTGCTTTATCCCTTAATTTTTGGCTTTTATGTTGGGTTATTCTAATTTGCCGAATTTTTTCTTATTTTTTCCAGCTGCCACGACCCAATTCTGGATGATTCATGATTTTTCCTGATTTTTCTTGATATTTCCTTAATTAATTATGAATTTTCTTTAAGCATTTAGTATTATTTTAGTACATTTCGCGCATTTTAAGTAATTACGCATATTTATACTTACATGTAAATTCATATATAGTACAAATAAATATTCTTAAATATTATTTAAGTCATTTTATTATTTTTAGTATACATATAATCTATCTTTAGTAATTTATTAGTTATTAGATTACACTTTTTGCCTTTTCAGTAATTAGTAATTATTATGCTTAAAATTTGAAAATTTTATAATCCCTTATTTTATTACTTATTTTCTTAAATTCAAGTTTACGGGATCATTTTTACTAATATTTCTCTCAATAGTTTATAATTTGGGGTTTAATCGGATTTTTTAACCGATCATTCAAAACTTATGTTCTAAGTTCAATTCTACGGCTAATTGGCTTAGTTTTTGGGCTTACATTGAACTAGACTTATTGATATATATATTGTACATTTGAAGACAACAAAATATATCCACCCTAGACTAGACCTTAGTGCAAATTGAATTGAGGATTTTATGCAATTTATTAATATCAGTTTGGGATCTTGACTATGATGTCAATACCTTGAGATTATATTAAGTTATTTTTGTCGTGAATAATAGGACCAATTGTCTTCTTAAAAAGTATAGAAAATGAATTTTAAGTTTTGACAACACAAATGAATTTTGTTATTCAATAGACAACAAGTAATAAAACTGGACCATAATTACTAACTAACTTGATAAAAAAATAATAAATAAATAAATATATCATGCTTACATATAGTAGAATCTAATAAATAATACATGAAGATCACAACTTTATATTTTAGTGAAAACATTCTCCCTTTGTCTAAACTAACATAGAGTTGATTGTTAATGAATTGGTCGTAATGTTTAGAGCGATATAGAGTTGATTGCTAGTAAATTGGTAGCACATACTAGTAATTCAAACTCATGAGATAAAGAAAATGATTAAAAAAAAAAAAAGGAAGGATTACAACAAAAAAAATACCCAAGATTCCAATAGACTATAAGATTACATAAAATAGGAAAAAAAAAAGACATGCTTCCATTGAATCAATGAAGTCCTACTTTATCTGGAACATCATAACTTCAAACCTCATGATTTCTATAAACCAAATTAAGAAAAAGAGTCCTTTTTTTCCTTGAATGACAAAATAAAAAAGTTGTTCGCTTTAAAATAAAACTTCCACCCAAAAGATAGCTTATAGTAAGACACTTTCTTATAAATACAAAAAAAAAAAATAGAAACTTAAAAGACCAAAAGTTATAACATTATCATACCTTAACTTGTTGTGAAGAAAATAGTAAGCAGTTAACTAGAATCAAGGCTAGGGTGTTTGATAAAGATGATAACTCGAAGAATGGTGCATCGTTGATGGAGATTTGATAACCAGAATCAAGGCTAGGGTGTTTGATAAAGATGATAACTTGAAAAGTAGTGCATCGTTGATGGAGATTTGATAGGGTGAATAGCCAATAATATAGTAGGTGAAGAGAAATAAGAAAAAGTAGAGTTTGCTTGAATAGAAATTTTAGAAGTGAAGAAGAAGTAGAGATTTATACTTTGTTTAGGAATCTTATAAACGATAGAAATTGTAGGAAAGCTATGGAATGGAAAAGAAACGAAAGGAAGCGTAAGTTTTTTTTTTTTTTGTTGTTTGAATATAAAAAATAGAAGTGAAAGGAAAGTTGTAAAATATTTTTTTAAATTGTCTAAATTACCTTGAGAGATATAGTAGTGATTCTTAGAGAGGAATAGAGAGAAGAGGGAGAGAGTGAGGGAGCCAATGCCCATTAGCTTTCAATCACCGAGAAGGGAACGAGAGAAGAGAATTGAAATTGTCATATTCATATTCCGATTGTGACAAGAAGAGAAGAGAGGGGGAGAGAGAAAGAGAAGATAGAAGGAATCCAACATTAACAAAGAAGATGATAAACAATTAATGTATTTTGGTATTTTTACAAGATTTCCATCCATCTCCATGGGTTTTTTTTCCTGAATTTGGAGAGAAAAAATTAAAACTTTCAAGTGGAATTCTTTCTGCCTATTTCCCTTATATTCATCTTCTTTTTACTTCTTTTAAGTTACCTAAACACATAATGTCTTTTCATTTCTATTGAATTTCATAGATTTTTATTTAACCAAACATATTGGTAGGGTTTCAGTAAAGAGAAGAAAGAACAAGTAAGATATGTTTGATGGAGATTTTTTTTATTAGTTTTAGTCATTGCATTATTAACTAATTTCAAACTAAAAGGAATTCTATTGGTTACCATTTACCCTTATCAAAGACTAAAACTAATAAAAAAAATATTATTCTAGTTTGCATCTTACTGTCCCCAATCCTCATGTAACTATGCCACTTGTCATGTTTAAGTTTTAGTCATAACAATGTAACCAAATTTCAACCTCATGTCATGTCATGATTTAGTCTACGACTAAAACTAATATATTATCTATATATATTATATTATATGAGCCTGTTATCGAGTATGCTTTATTTTAAGTCTGAACTTAATTCGTTTAGATAAATAAATTTTATTTTAAACTGAAGTTTAACTTATTTACTTATCAAGCTTGAGGAGCTAGTGAATAACTTAGCTTGCATGCATCACTATTTACGCGTCAGTAGGCTATAGCATTGGGTATTACAATTTAGGTACATTATGGTTGTTTAAGTGTGCTTGAATTTCTAAGGATAGAAGAGGAAAAGTGGAGGTAAGGAATGTAATTTCATTTTATTTAGCAATAATTACATAGTTATGTGTTGTACTTTATAGCTTAATGCTTTAACATGTAATGAATGATTTTCTTTATTGTGACTTTGAAATGTGTTTGTAATTTATATCATATTTTTCATCCCTTAACAAATTTACAAAGCAAACAAAATTGAATTATGAAATAGTGGATTAATCTCAAAGTTAAAGGCAAAATTCTCCGTGACCACTTTTTTTTTTTTCTAATAATTTTAATAAATAACTTTATAGAAAAACGTAAAATACTCTTTCTTTTATATACTTTTCCATTCTTTTCACCGTAACAACTTGCATGTGTATTTTTGTGTAATAACAATCTTATGTTGGTTGATTATAAATTTTATATTAAAGACATAATTAAATGATTCAACCATTATAAATATATACCTATAGTTCTTTTAACTTGATAAAGGTTATACTAAAATGCTTTCAATTTGTTATGAATCAATCGAAAAAAAAGGGAGAGATAAAAGAGAGAGAGCAACATACCTCATATGATGAAAAAGAGAGAGAGAGAAAAAAAAAGAAGTCAAATTAATATATATGTGGAATTTTTATATCATTGATGGATTTTATTGGTTGCATGATTAGGATCTTGAAATTTGTTTAGTATTGAGAAATTATTAAGTTTGATTTTTCTTTTCTTTTTTGTTTTTAATGTCACATGTTGGCCATAATTTTTACTCTTCAAAATAGGTTATGATTATAAGATTATGTTTTGATATTCACTATCATGGTTGCATATTCGAGTTTTGCGCATTGGCTAGGTTTCTTCTATTCCTTTTCTTTGGTAAATTTGTTTGAATTTTATAAGAATGAGTGGAGTAACATAAAAGATCTCGTTTTTTTTTTTTTAAATTATTTTCTAGAAAAAAGAGTTACTCTTTTTTAATTGGGTTTTCTTTTCATGCAAATGTTGCTGCATGTTTTAGGCAATTTTCCTTTTGATATTGAGTTGAATTAATTGCATTTTCTTATTTTGCTCATGACGCTCAAGAAAGAATGTTAAACAAAGCCACCATATTAAATTGGTATTTTCTTATTTTTTTTATTTTTGAATATTAGTAGCACTTTTAAATATTAAACTGGTATTGTAAATAAATATTGTAATATTATCGAACTTTGAAATAAAACCATATTACTATGTATGGATACAAGCCAACAAGATGCTATTTGATAATTTGTATGGTTTCTTTAGTAAGTTTTTATATGATTTCAATTTTACATTTCTCAATAATATAAATTAAATTGTAATTGAGCAAAGTAAGTAGTGTATATGCAAAATAGAAATGTTAACCGTCTTTTCTTTTTTTTTTTTCTTTTTAATTTTTCCCCACTTTTCCTTATATTTGGATTGGTAAATATCAAAATAAATATATGAAAAATTAACAAAGTTTTTATTTGGTAATTTAAAATAAAATTAAAAATATAAGGAAGCGAATCGAAGAAAAATAATAAAAATAAGTAGAAATCATTTGAAATTATATAAATACCCTCTCACTTCCAAAAATGTTCTAACTTTGTTAAATAATTTTTTTTCATTTCCTTTTTATATAAAAGCTTTTCATTTCTACTTTTATGATTTCTTTTAATTTTTACTCGTTTCATCTCCACCAAAAGTTAATATATATATTTATTTATTTTCAACCAATTTCTTTCCTTTGCAATTTTCCATCTAACAAAACAATAAAAAATTTTTCCTACTTTTCCTTATATTGGAGGAAACAAATTTTACCTTGTATTTGGGGTGGTAAATATCAAATAAAATCTACAAAAATCAATAGAAAGTTTGTGTTAAGTAATTTAAAATAGAATTAAAATTCTAAGAAAATGAATCAAAGAAAAATTATGAAAATAGATACAAATCATTTGAAACTATATAAATACCCCACTAACCTCCCAAAACTATCTAACTTTGTTAAATAAAAATAACGATAACGTATTATTCGATTTCATTTCTCTCTTAAATATTTAAATACAATACAAGAATAATATTTCTTTTCTTTTAATTTTCACTTATATCATTTCTTTTAATTTCTGCTCATTTCATCTCCACCAAAAGTCAATATATATATATTTATTTTCAACCAATTTCTTTCCTTGCAATTTTCCATCTAACCAAACGATAAAAAATAATTCAAATCCCTTCTACTCTATCCTCTTCAATTCTATGTTGGCGTTGGTGCTCTTGTGATCCCACTTCCCTTTCGAGTCTTTGTTAGATGACAAACCCTTCCTTCTCACTTCCTTCATCTTTTGTTCTTATGGTTCGCCTTCATGTAGAACTGATAGGGGAAGAAATCAAACTACATGGAGACGAACTAGAAGAACACAAAAGAAAGAAAGCGATACGAGAAGAGGTCAAAGAAACCAATAATGCAGGAAAATGGAAAAATCAATTAACATCTTCGCGGACAGTCAATTACCCCCTAAATCGTAAATTTGCCATCGTCTTTCATGCATGCATTTGTATTTTTATTCGTTATTTACACTGTGCTTGGTAAATTTTAGAAGAGATGTAATTTAGTACCTGCAACAAACAGCAGAAGAAGCTTTACAGTGAAGAAGTTTTGGTTTCATCGTTTTGTTTGAGTCATCCCCATGATGACGGCCATGGTGGAGGTTCTTCTGAGACTGCTTTGGCGATTGTGACTTTTCCAATAAAAAATTTCGGAGGAGGATGTGGAGCAGGGTGTTTTAGGATCTATTCGTGTACAGTTTATGCATTCTAGATGATTGTCTATATGTATCTTTTTGTCAGGTCTCAAGTGCAAAGATCTGTTCATATGGCCTTGTTCCGTGTCGAGAAATTTCCTCGTGCTAGGCCGGAGATGTCGCATGTAATTTTCTTATTAGGAAAGGAAGTAGAAGTGGATTCGCCTTCGCCTAAACAGCATGGATTCTTTATGGAGATGCTTTTCAAAAGCTCATATGGATATGCACCAGCGGGCGAACTGTATGGGGAGAGTATACTTACATCACGATGCCAAAAGGTCGAGTGGTTTTACTCATGCTATAAGGAAATTGAAATGCATCATTTATATAAGTATGATTTGATCATTAGAGGGCCTGCTTTATACTGCTTGTTTTATCGAGAAGAGGATGAAGCGTGGGAAGAAACAACCGAACATAGCTATGGATAACATTTACTTGTTAGATATTTTATCTTGCATAGAAAAATGCACTCTGTGTTCTATAAAGCAGAATGAATTTTCTTGAAAGATTATAGTATCTACAGAAACAGTTATAGATGATCGAAGAGGCCAGCATAAACTGCAAGATATGAATTGTAGCTACTGACATGAAGATGAATCATTGTTATGTCATACTATGCAAGCAATCTCAACCATTTTCATTTATCACATTATCTTCCCTAGCGTGAAGTAATAAATATAAGACCCTACATTGAATCTACAAGTTTAAGTTTTCAAATTAGACAGTTGTAGTGTTATGCTTAATATGATATTTGAACAAGAGGTCTTGAATTCAAACCCCTACGGCATCATTTACCCTTATTTAGTTAAGTTAGGCTTAAGCTTTTAGATTAGGTAATCATGGTGCTACTCTGGCACCATGTAATTACATAGATGTTTGCAGGATTACATTGGTGAGTGCACTTTTGACGTTCATAAATTATTTAGAATTTGTTGAACAGATCAACTTGATTTGAATTGGAGAGACCTGATTTCCAGAATAAACATCCCACTCTGTAAATGTTGCTTAAACTTTTGTGATTTGTTCATTGAAGAAAGCCATTTTAATATTCATATTTTTATAAGAAAATGCTTTGCATCCCTAGATATAGGGTAAGACCTTTTTAAAGACAATACCACCATAAAAGGGGGAAAAAAATGTGGTCTAGCACCCCTAAGGAGTTAGTGTAATGGTTAAGGCATAAGAAATACTCATGACAACTTGCATGAGGTCTTGAGTTTAAATCCCACTATGGATACTTCTTGGAGTTACCTACATATCGCGGGTTATTCTTTCTCGGTGCATAATGGGTCTTGTAGGATGGTTCATATGTTTGAAGGAAGTCGCCCTAATACAACCATGCCCCTCCATCAAAAAAAGAAAAAAAGTGGTCTAGCTCTTGTTATATCAAAATCCTATCCTATCTACTTGGATCATCATGGATCATGCCTGTCACATATGAATAATCAGAGAAAAGAATGGCTTGGCATGAATCAATCATCTCCTGTGTTATGTTAATGCCAGGGACATACAACTGTAGCAAACACAAAAAGAAGGAATGATTGAAAACGTTTTCTGCAGAACAAATGCACTTCCGGTATGTAATGCTGTTATTTACCGATCTCCTAAAGATTGATTTGGTTCTAAAAGATACTTGCTCTTACAGTTTACTGTTTTTTCTGTCATGTTTCACACATATTTAGAAGTCACTTTAGGAGAAGAATACTGGATATGAGATGTATTTTCTGAAGTTAAGATAGTCATAACAAAAAGAAATCAAAGAATGGCGTACATAATGGGGTGGAAATCTGGGATAATTTTTTAGTATAAGTTTGTTGCACTTGTCAATGGGGAATACCTCTGGTGAAAAACTCACTGATGCACCAAAGCATTTACACGGTATAGCCCATGAATGTCAAAAGACATGCATCATCATCTTTGGAATAGTTGAAGTCAAACCAGTATGTCATATTTGACCTCTCCAACCAGAAATGGGGCCCAATATTGATTCTTAGAGAGGTATGTCCTCCTCCTAGTCATATAAATCAGGAAAAGAAGTTCAAAATCACTATTTCATTGACTCTTTGTACTTGTTGTACTTGGGTTTTCATCTAGGATCAAACTTAACCAAAAACCAATTGCTGAAGCAGATATGTCTATTTGCACAATGCTTACTTGAGGTACTTCAATATGATTCAGCTACTTCTTTTATTGTTGATAGATGAGAGTATTTCAAACTTAATCAAGATCTTTGCTCTACAGGTTAACCCTTGCCGTTTCTGAGCATTGCAGTTTTTGGTGTTCTTTAGAATGAAAAGGTTTACTTTCCTTATTTTGCTTAATTTTGTAATCGGTCTTTCTCATAGTATGCACTTGACGTTTGCATCTGACACATTGAGTTCAAATCAGTCCCTCAAATATGGGGAGTCATTAGTTTCTTCAGGCCATACTTTTGAGTTAGGCTTCTTTTCTCCTGGTAGCTCAAGGAGTTACCTAGGAATATGGTACAAGTCTGATCCTAGGACTGTAGTATGGGTGGCTAATAGAAACAACCCACTTATTGAATCAAGTGGTCTTTTAAGCATTAATAATGATGGAAACCTTGTGCTTCTTCACCAATCAAAAGGCATGATTTGGTCTTCAAATTCATCTAAGCTTTCAAAGCATCCTTTTGCTCAGCTCCTAGATTCTGGAAACCTAGTTGTTCAAGACCGAGATAGTGTAGATTCTGATGGATATTCATGGCAAAGCTTTGATTACCCATCCGACACAATGTTACCTGGTATGAAGTTGGGTTGGAATTTGGTAACTGGTTTAGAAAGTTGTTTGACCTCATGGAAAAGCTTGGATGATCCTTCCCCAGGGGACTATACATATAAATTAACCATTGAGGGGTTACCCCAATTTGTGCTGAGGAAGGGAACAGTCATGAAACATCGAATGGGACCGTGGAACGGAATTGAATTCACTGGCATTGAGCATTACCCCTCTATAGTCTTCAAACCCATTTTTATTTATAGTGAAACGGAGATCTATTATGTGTTTAAGTCTAGAAATAGTGGAATTAATACAAGACTCACATTAAGTGCAAATGGCTTATTCCAGCGTCTTTCAGCAAAGAATGGAAGCGCTGCTTGGGATATCACCTATACTAGATTTGATAAACAATGTGACAGCTATAATAAGTGTGGTGCTAATGGTATTTGCAAAGAAAACAAAGATGTGAGTTGTGAATGCATGTTGGGCTTTATGCCTACCTCACTGGAAGAATGGAAAATGGGAAATTGGTCCAGGGGCTGTGTGAGGACAGTACCATTGGGTTGCTCAGCTGAAGAAGGCTTCGTAGCTCTTTCAGGGATGGAATTACCTGACCTAATAGGGTTTTGGTTGGATGAGAATATAAGCCTTGAGGAATGCAAGGCCAAGTGCATAAAGAACTGTTCTTGTATTGCTTATACTAATTCAGATGTTCAGGGAGGTGGTGCTGGCTGCCTCATGTGGTTTGGGGATTTAATTGATGTCAAAGAGCTTCAAGAAGCTATCACTAAATACCAGCAAAACATCTATCTGCGCCTTCCTGCTTCTGTACTCGGTATGCTTATACAACCTAGTAGATTTTTGAGATATCAGTTTTCCCTTTTGCTTGACTGCTACAGAATTGAAGTGAATCCTTCAGTGCTTAGATTTTTGAGACATCAATTTTTCATTTTGCTAGATTGCTGCTGAATTGAAGTGAATCCTTTAATGCTTGATTGTGTAGACTTATTTAAGAAAATATTTTTTAAAACCAGCCAGTTAAAAGATAATTACACAAGTACTGTTGCAAAAAAAAATATGTTGAACATGTATTTTTGTGGTGCTGGATTGGAGATCCAGTTTCCCGATGGCAATGCATTCCCAAGGAATGCATGTTAAGCATGCATTTCGCTTTTGGTTACAGTAGTGCATCCTTGTGATGGTGGCCATGGTAGAGATGCTGTTAAGACTACTTTGATAATTGTGACTTACCATTGATAATCAAACATGGATTTGCGGTATGGTGGTGGATATCATGAATTTGTTGTGGTTATGTCGTTCTGCCTAAAAATTAGAGGATGTGACTAACATATGTATGGTGTATACCTTATAAGGTACTTAGAGAAATCGGATATGGGTGATCCTTGGGCAGATGGATCCTTTAAATTATATATGATGGAGAATAAATAGGAAAATGCATCCTGAAGATGCCCCATTTTCAAAACCTCTTTTCCTGGAGCACCTAGTCAACACATGTTCATGTGAATTGCAGAAAAAAATGTACATGAGGCTCACTAGTGCAAAAGCACATTTTAAAGATCATTTTTACACTGTTACCACATAATACTTTCAATTTCCCAGTTTAAAAAAATTTTTGCCTGGGGATATTTCCACATTTTTCTCATTGATTGAGGAAACACTCAATAGCTTGCCCATGCAAGACAAATTTCTCAATATTTAGTTTCCAGAAGAAAGCACAACAAACGATGTTGCTGACTGGCTTTTAAGCTCTGTGTGGTAGAATCACTTCATCATGATCCTGGGAAGAAGAAAAGATTAATCATCACAGGGGTTTCAGCCATGTCTGGACTGCTTGTATTAGGAATTGCATTATGTTTTGTAAGATGGAAAAGAAGAACGAAGAAAAGCGGTATCTGTCTATCCACTCAAGTTCATTTCCTCAAAATCTTTGAGCAGGCACATTAACGCCCATCTGAATATGTTTGATCAGGTCTGACAGGTATAGAAGATGGAATTGAACTACCACTCTTTAGTTTCCCTGTCATTGCTGCAGCCACCAATGACTTCTCCCAGGCAAATGTGATTGGAGAAGGTGGATTTGGTCCTGTCTACAGGGTAATATCTAATACGTAATGTTTCTTAATTATGTATCACAGGCTTTCCAAGAAGACATGTAGTGGGCTTAATGAAAAAAATTATGCAGGGAAAGCTCTTAAATGGTCAAGAAATAGCAGTGAAGAGACTGTCCAAGAATTCTGGGCAAGGTCTTGAAGAGTTTAAGAACGAAGTTGTTCTGATTGTCAAACTGCAGCACAGAAATCTTGTAGGACTTCTCGGCTGCTGCATTGAGGAAGAAGAAAGAATGCTAATATACGAATATATGCCCAATGGGAGCTTGGATTATTTTCTGTTTGGTCCGAACCTCTTGATCCTCGGTTCCTTTACAGATTGCTATCATTATATGATTACCACTGTTCTTCAATATTTTGAACTTAAAGAAATCAAATGGTTATGTGGATTTTTTTTCCCCCAGATCGTAAGAGATGCAATCTTTTATCATGGGAAGCACGCTTTGACATAGCCATGGGTATTGCAAGAGGACTTCTCTACCTCCATCAGGATTCGAAGCTTCAAGTTGTTCACAGAGATCTCAAATCAAGTAATATTTTGCTAGATGCAAAGATGAATCCTAAGATTTCAGACTTTGGCTTGGCTAGAATATTTCAGGGGAAAGAAAATGAAGAAAAAACAAAGAGAATAATTGGAACGTAGTGAGTTACTAATCTTGACACTTGGCTATGATTTTAACAATTACCTTTGGAGAACTGAATTGTTTTGCTTGTTGCAGCGGCTATATGTCTCCTGAGTATGCCTTTGTGGGTAAATTTTCTGTAAAGTCAGATGTTTTTAGCTACGGTGTGCTTCTTCTAGAGTTAGTGACGGGCAAAAAGAATAGAGGGTTCTATGACTCAAATCACAACCATAGCCTTCTTGGACATGTGAGCAGAAAGCGCTGTTACCTCTCTTTGTTCTCGTGTGTTGTCTATATCTTGTTAAGCATCGCCAATTAAGCATACGTTATGATCAATTTCAGGCATGGTTACTTTGGAGCCAAGGCGAGGCCTTGAAACTTATGGATGATTGTCTGCACGAATCTTCAGTCAAGTCGCAAGTGCAAAGATGTGTTCATATAGGCTTATTGTGTGTACAAAGATTTCCCCACGATAGGCCAGAAATGTCGGAGGTGATTTTCATGTTGGGAAATGAAGGAGCGAATCTGCCTTCACCGAAACAGCCTGGATTCTTTGTGGAGACGCATTCCGGATGCTCTTATGACCATCCACCAGCGGGAGAGCTCTATGGAGACGGTATACTTACCATCACGATGCCGGAAGGTCGATAGTGGTTGTTTAGACATAGTATAATAAAATAAAAATGCATCATTTATGTTTATATAAATTTAAGAATGTAAATGAATCAAGTCGATTCGCAAACCATTCGATTCCAGTCAGAGTTTTACTTGAATTAGATTTGGCATTAGTTGAGTCGAGTTTGAGCTTGAGTTATTCGAGTAATAATTTGAGTTGAGCTTAAGCTTTAGAACGTTAAGTTTATTAAGTTTACGAGTCTAATCAAACTTAGTATATATATATTTTTTATTTTTATTTAGAGTATGAGGTTATTTAAGTAAAATTTATAAATAATTTGAGTTAAATCGAGTTAATCGAATCGAATTTAAATTTATCATATATATCTTTGAATTGAGTTTCGAGTTTCAAATTTAAAGTTTGATCGAACTTAAGTTTTAAGCTTATAAGTCGAGTTTTAAGCTTAAATTTGAGTTTAATATTAGCTCGAGCTTCGAGCTTATAAGTCGAATTTAAACTTAAGTTCAATATTATATTATTCAACTCTTATATGATCGTTTTTCATACCCCATGTTTTGTCAAGAAGAGAATGAAGAGTCGGAAGAAAAAATATCGTCCAATATGTGGTCTTGCATAGGCAGTAATGCTTTATGCCTTCGATGAATTTCGAAAGGTCACGGTATATACAGAAACGAGTTATCTATGAACAGTGCATCCTACATCTATCCGAAGACAACATTAATTACACGGGTATTCGCTATCTCTACCTGACCTAGCGGTCGGCGACAGGTCATAGGAGCTGCAGGTTTTAATTATGAGATAGTCTAAGTTGAATAGTCAATTTAATCATATATTTATGTACGTTCAACTTCACAGTAGGTCAAACTGTTTATTCAACTTAACTTTATGGCTTTATAACACATATATACTTTACGAGATCAGTGTTTGTGTAAATAAACTATAATGGTCTTATCGTCCTCTTTTTCTTATATCAAACTTCACTTATCTAAGCCTTTTGTCCTCTTTTGCTAAGTGAGAAAAATCATGTCTTTTTTTTTTTTTTTTTTTTTTAATTGAGAAAAATCAAGCCTAGTATTATATCTAATGTAGCTGTATGATTGATTTACAACTTTGACCACATTCATCTCTTTATGTTTATTTCTGATCTTTCATTACCAGTTGTTGTTTACCCTTGTTTACGAAAGATCATCGAATTGTGGTTATGACGCTCAGAATTCTAATTGGGGTGACGTTTCTTTCTCTCTTTCTTCTTCTTCTTCTTCTTTTTTTTTTTCTTTTTTTTTTTTTGGTGTCGGGGTTGTGAGGGGATGGGTGGGGTAACATTACAAGCACTCCTTGAATTTTGTGTATTTTTTTAATTTAAACCTAAATTTTAAAGTTACTGTGTTATACATATGAAATTTCATATTTAAAGTTGCAAGCTATTAAATGTTATATTTGATATGGCTTTTACTTGTTAGGTTTATTATTTTCATTTTCTTGAGAAAGATGACACCGAAAATACTTATCGGACAAAAAGTACGAATTTCAACAATTAAGGGTGAAGTGAAAATTTATTGATGAAAACTTTGATTGGGTATAAAATATATTAAACTTTAGACAAGAAATTAGAAAACCCTTAAATTCATGTAATGATTTTGGTAGTACGTAGGAAATATTTTCAGTTACTGAATATAATTATAAATTAAACATTTTTTATATATTCATTTACTTTAGGTATGAATGAAATGGCTTTTCTTCTCAAACAGTCATCACCATTTAAAATGTGAAATCAATACATAATCATGCATTGTGACCAACTTCATTAAAATCTACATAGATGTAGTATGTAATTAAGTATTTACCAACAATCCGCCTCATGTATAATCAATCCATATAATTAATTCATTAGGTATTAGAGATTTTTATTCTATCCAGGACTATTATGATCTTGACATTTATGCAGGGAATTTTCTTTATTGATTAAGAATTTTAGTAAGTGTTTGGAGAAGTGTTATTGTATATAGATCACTATGTAAGTAGATGCGCACATTTTCACCAGGAACTTTGGAAAAATAAACTCAGGACAGGATTCAGTCGCTCTGGATATATGCCAGTCCAGAAAGGATTTCAAGCAGGTGTTTACGACTTATTCTAATCCTTGAAAATTCAATGCCAATCTAGAATGCCAAGTAATGGAATATAGTAACGGTCAACAGAAGGCAGTAACAGACCTTTCACGAGTTTTTGGAGGAGGAGACTTCTACCATTAGAATATAACAAATTGATTTGAAGTTCAGACACGCATTGGGTGGTATCATCAATTCAATTTATAGACTTATCCTTAATAAATATGCAATCGTTTTGTTGGAACAAACAAACCTGACTTTTCTGTAACCAGTTAGCTCCTGAAATGCAGACCTGTAACCATGAGGTAAAAAGAAGAAGCTCTACAATGAAAAAGTTTAGTTTCCTTGTGTCGATTCATCTTTTTGTTAGTTCTTCTCTTTGTATTGGCTTGACAATTCCATCGGAGACTATGAGTTCGAATCAGTCTCTAAAATATGGGGAGTCATTAGTTTCTACTAGCCAAACTTTTGAGTTAGGCTTCTTTTCTCCTGGTAGCTCGAGGAAAAGTTACCTAGGAATATGGTACAAGTCTGATCCTAAAACTGTAGTGTGGGTTGCGAATAGAAACCGCCCACTTAATGAATCAAGTGGTGTTTTGAGTATCGATGATGAAGGTAACCTCGTGCTTCTTCACCAATCGAAAAGCATCATTTGGTCTTCCAATTCATCTAAGCTTTTGAAGCATCCTTTTGCCCAGCTCCTCGATACTGGAAACCTTGTTGTAAGAGAAGCTGATGGTTCAGATTCTGATGGATATGCATGGCAAAGCTTTGATTACCCATCCGACACTCTGTTACCTGATATGAAGTTGGGATGGAACTTGGAAACTGGTTTAGAAACACATTTAACCTCATGGAAAAGCTTGGATGATCCCTCCCAAGGGGACTATACATATAAGTTAAGCATTGAGGGTTTACCCCAATTTGTGCTTAGCATGGGGTCAGTCACCGTACATCGAACTGGACCATGGAATGGGATTGAATTCAATGCTGTTGAGAATTACCCCACTTTAGTCTTCAAACCAATATTTGGTTATAGTGAAACAGAGACCTATTATGTGTACGAGTCTCAAAATAGTGGAATTAATACAAGATTGACATTAAGCGCGACTGGCTTATTGCAGCGTTTTACAGCAAAGAATGGAACTGCTGCTTGGAATGTTACCTATTCCAGATTTGCTGAACAATGTGACAGCTATAATAAGTGTGGTGCTAATGGTATTTGCAAAGAAAATAAAGTTGTGAGCTGTGAATGCATGCCAGGTTTTATGCCTGCCTCACTGGAAGAGTGGAAAATGGGAAATTGGTCTAAGGGTTGTGTGAGGACAGTACCATTAAATTGCTTAGCTGGAGAAGGCTTCCTTGCTATTTCAGGGATGAAATTACCTGATCTATTAGAGTTTTGGTTGGATGAGAATATGAGCCTCAAGGAATGCAGGATAGAGTGCACAAAGAACTGCTCTTGTATAGCTTATACCAATTCTAATGCCCAGGGAGGAGGCGTTGGCTGCCTCATGTGGTTTGGGGATCTAATTGATGTCAAAAAGCTTCAAGAATCTACAGCCAACCAGCAAAACATCTATCTGCGTCTTCCTGCCTCTGTACTCAGTATGTATACACCATCTAGTACAGTTTTGATATATTGATTTTCCAAAACCAGCCAATTAAGGTTAATTGCACAAGTACTGATTCAAAAATATGATGAACATGAATTTTGACACTGCTAGACTGGAGATCTACCCATCCAGTGAAAAGGCATCCGAAGATGCACATTCTAATGGATTCGTATCCAATGTGCATTCTAGTTTTACTGCATGTTAAGCATGCATTCCATCTGTGTTTAGAATAGTGAGGTCACTTCAGTGACTGCAGCTTTTCCAATTCAATTTTTTGGACAAATATATATTAGTAACTATTTATGTATATATACTATATCTTTGTCCATACTCATTTACCTGTCTTAGGTTGTTCATTCAACTGTCTAATAATCTAATAGTTGTGGGCTGGTATATTGTAGAGGGTGTCATGTTGGCTCAATATTAGGTTCAATATGTTTGCTGGTACTTTTGGTGCTCTTGCCTAATACCTTATGGATCAGAATAATTGATTCATGTATTGTGGTGAAGATCATGGATTTCCTGCATGGTGGTGGATATCATGAATTTGTGCAGTGGTGTTGTTGTTCTGCCTAAAAATTAGAGGATGCGAGTAACATATGTTTGACGTATACCTTACATGGTTGTTATTAGAAATTGAATATGGGTGCATCTTGGCAGATGGAACCTGTGGATTATATATGATGCTGAATTAATAGAAAGCTCATCTTGAAGATGCACATGTTCAAAACGTGTTTTCCTTAAGCGCCAAGTAAATACATGCTCATGCGGTTTGTATTGAGAAGTGCATGTGAGGCCCACCAGTGCAAAAGCTCATCTTAAACATCATTTTTTGTCCAGTTTTTATTATATATTTTAAACTGGGGTATTTACATATTTTTCTCTCTGATTACCGTAACATAATAGTTTCTCAATATTTGTTTTCCAAAACAAAGCACAACAAATGTACGTTGCTCACTGGCTTTTAAGCTCTTTGTGGTAGAATCACTTCATCATGATCCCGGCAAGAAGAAAAGGTTAATCATCATAGGGGTTTCAGCCATGTCTGGACTGCTTGTATTAGGAAGTGCATTTTGTTTTGTAAGATGGAAAAGAAGAAAGAAGAAAAGTGGTACTTATGCCTATCCACTCCAGTTCATTTCGTCAAAACCATCGACTGTTGAGTTCACACATTAATGCCCCGTGACCGTGTTTGATCAGGTCCGACAAGTATAGAAGATGGAATCGAATTACCACTCTTTGGTTTCCCCATCATTGCTGCAGCCACCAATGACTTCTCCCAGGCAAATATGATTGGAGAAGGCGGATTTGGTCCTGTCTACAGGGTAATGTCCAATATATAATGTATCTTAATTAGCTATCATGCACTTTTCAAGAAGACATGCAATGAGCTTGATGAAAAAAATTATGCAGGGAAAACTCTTAAATGGCCAAGAAATAGCAGTGAAGAGATTGGCCAGAAAATCTGGACAAGGTCTTGAAGAGTTTATGAATGAAGTTGTTCTGATTGTCAAACTGCAGCACAGGAATCTTGTAGGACTACTTGGTTGCTGCATCGAGGGAGAAGAAAGAATGCTAATATACGAATATATGCCCAATGGGAGCTTGGATTATTTTCTGTTTGGTATGAACCACTTTTCCTCTGTTATTTTACTAGATTTCTGTCCCTATGTTTACTGCCATTCTTCAATAATTTGAACTTAAGAACTCAAATGTCGATGTGAAATTTTTCCACCAGATTGTAAGAGATCCTTTCTTTTGTCATGGAAAGCACGTTTTGACATAGCCATGGGCATTGCAAGGGGACTTCTCTACCTCCATCAAGATTCAAAACTTCAAGTCATTCATAGAGATCTCAAATCAAGCAATATCTTGCTTGATGCAAGCATGAATCCTAAGATTTCAGACTTTGGATTGGCAAGAATATTTGGGGGAAATAGAAAAGAAGAACAAACGAAGAGAATAATTGGAACCCAGTAAGTTACTAGTCCTCGAATATGGATATGATTTTAACAAAAGTTTTAGGACTGAACTTGATTTGCTTCTTGCAGTGGCTATATGTCCCCTGAGTATGCCTTCGATGGCAAGTATTCAGTAAAATCAGATGTTTTTAGCTATGGTGTACTACTTTTAGAGTTAGTGACTGGCAAAAGGAGTAGCAGGTTCTATGACTCAAATCACTACCATAGCCTACTTTCACATGTGAGTAGAAGGCATAGTTACCTCTCCTTGTTCTTGTGTTTTGTCTATGTCTTAGTAGTATTGCTAATTAGACATACATTACGATCATTTTCAGGCATGGCTACTTTGGAGTCAAGGCGAGGCCTTGAAACTTATGGATGATTGTCTGCATGAATCTTTCATCGGTTCTCAAGTGCAAAGATGTGTTCATATAAGCTTGTTGTGCGTGCAAAAATTTCCTCGTGATAGGCCTGGAATGTTGGATGTAATTCTCATGTTAGGAAATGAAGAAGCAGATCTTCCTTCTCCTAAACAGCCGGGATTCTTTATGGAGACGCCTTTCAAAAATTCAGATAACTTTGCACCACTGGGAGAACTTTATGGCGAGGGTTTACTTACCATCACAGTGCTAGAAGGTCGATAGTTTAGGATGCATCATTGATGTATGTATGATATGAACCTCAAGTGAAAGAACAGAAAATCTAAAGTATTTTGTATTGATTTTGTAATGAAATTTGATTACAAACCCTAATCTCTCTAATCAAGAGTCATGACTAAAAGCTCACCGATGAACATGAGCGCTAGCTCACAAATGATCTAACTGCCTATGCAAAGTATCTCGAGTGCCTCTATCTGACTCACACTACTTATTTATAGAGATAGCCAGTTTATATTAATCCCACATCAGCATGTACTACACTGCTAACAAATGTACTTCACTTATTTCATTTATTATCACATATATCCCATATTAGTACTATTAGCACTTGAGGGCATATCAACTTATGATCATATCGTTTGAAGGCCTTCTTTATACTGCAAATTTTATCAAGAAGAGAATAAAATGTGGGGAGAAACCATATCATACAGATCACATTTACTTGGTAGATATTTGGTCTTGCATGTGATGGCAATGCACTATGCATTCCATCAAGCAAAATCGATAGACATTTTCAAAAGATCATACTATTTAAAGAAAGAAGTTATATTTATAAATGACAAAGAGGCCAAAATAAACTGCAAGGTGTAGATGATATGTAGGTGATCTCAACCATTTTCATTTATGAGTGTCTTCCAAGTGTGAAGTAATAAATATAAAATTCCACACCAAAAGGTTCGATGTTTCGATTTGATGGTTGTGTTACTCTACTCAACATGATACTGAAGTAACATGTCTGGAGTTCAAACCCAAGTGTCGTCATTTAATTCTAGAGTCCATTTGACGTGCTTTAATTAAAGGCACGGTACACAGGTAAGTAGGGGTGTGAAGCAATTACATAAATGTTTCTATCTGCCCTTTCTATTTCATGGGAAAATATAAGTGAGTGCACCATTATGAATTATGCAGAATTATTGAACAGATCAACTTGTCTCAGGATAAAGAAAACCTGTTTTCAATACTAGACATTGCTTTCTGCACAAGTTTCAAGATACTTGTGATTTGTTCATAACAGATAGCTTTTTATTATTCATATTTTCATAAATGCATTGCAAAGCCACAAATGGGGGAAAAGCATTTGTAAAGGCAGTACCACCAAAAAAATGTGGTCTGGCTTTTGTTAAATCCAAATCCTGGCCTACCTGCTTGGACAATCATGGATCATGATTATCACATATGAATAACTAGAGAATCAAAGGGTCCAGCGTCAGTTAATTATTTTGTGTGGCAATATGTTAAAGACAGGGAAGTGCAAATGTAACCAACGCAAAGAAAACTGATGAAAGCATATTCCAATAAACAGACACAGGCACCAGTATGTAACATCGTTGTGTACATTTCTCCTAAATATCGATTAGAATCTACAGGATGAACCAAGGACGCTACTTGCTCTTACATTATGTAGTCTTTCCTTCATATTTCGCACAGATTTAGAAGTCACATCAAGGGAAGAAACTAGGTTTGATTGGAGACGTACTTTATCAAAATTATTATAGTTGTAATAAAAGGAAATAAAAGGATTGCCATATATAATTGTAGAAAAGTACAATAATTTCATGTATTTATTTTTTATTTTTCTGTGGAGCTATCCTGATATTACATAAGGATTAAGTTGTAGGATTCTATTAACTTATCCTTTCCTGATTTGATTGTTTTTCTGTTTAGCTAGAAGATTTGTATTTATCTTTCTAGACCACTGCAAGTATATTTATTCCGGTCCCATCAGTAATACATGTATGGCTTTCTGTCCTACTTTTTTCACATTTTATCAGAGCCATTCTTGTCAAGATAGATTAAGTAACTAGAGATTGGTGATAATACTTTAGGTGGAATCAAAACTCCTGATTCAAGAGTCAGATTCGGCTCCTTTCATGAAGGCGGACAGACTAACTGCACAAATGTGAACCCTAATTTGTCAAAACCAGCCACATTAATAGGTGAAAACTCTCTCCAAATCATCCAATACCGGTTGAATGGAAGCAACTTTCGTGAATGGGACCAATTTGTCTAGCTAGTCATCCGTAGTAGAGGGAAGTTTGGATACCTAACAGGAGCAAGTGAAGCACCAGATCGCAACACCCCAGAGTTTAGTACGTGGGAAGCAGAAAATGCCATGGTAATGGCATGGATTGTAAATCCAAAGGAGCCTAAGATTGGGAGGCTCTATTTGTTCTGTAATACGGCTAAAGAAATTTGGGACAAGTACAAGAAATGTACTCCGACATGGAAAACACATCCCAACACTTTGAGCTTTGATCGAAATTGAGACTGACAACTCAAGGTAATATGACAGTTACAGAGCATTATAATACTCTTATGGAATTATGGGAAGAACTTGATCTATTTTATAATATTGATTGGACTTATTCTGAAGATGGTATGGAGTTTGCAAAAATGCAAGAAAATGATAGGGTGCTTGATCTCTTGCAAGGGTTAAATACGGAATTGGATGAAGTGAGAAGGAGATTATTGGGACAGGAACCATTCCCAAGCCTGAAGGAAGTTTTTGTGGAAGTTAGAAGAGAAGAAACTCGAAGACGGGTAATGGTGACAACCCACTCATCTCAATCGGATCAAGTTCTCCCAAACTCTGCATTGACTGTTACGAAGGAATCCACACGTGACAAGTAGTGGTGTAATTTCTGTAAGCGGCCTTATCACACACGTAAGACATGTTGGAAGTTAAACGGCAGGACGACCAAACGAAGAAAACAGAAGATAGCTCCTAGACTTGTACGGGTGGCTGAGGCAACTAATAATGAAGAACATGAATCTGGTATGATCTTAACTCTTAACTAGGTGAACCATCTTAAGAAACTACTCGAAAATATTCAGGTTATGAGTAAAAAGGAGGGAGTTGATAGATCTATGCCACTTGCTGCAACAGTACAGAAAGGTATGTGCTTGCCTCTCGTTCATAATATTTCAAGTAATAATTGTGCGATGGACCATATGTGTAATTCACTATCTCGTTTTATGGAACCTTATGTGCACAGTATTCAAGTGACTAATGGGGAAAGTATTTATTCTAAAGGGAAAGGAGTAGTTAAAATTGGAAGCTTATATTTGTATGAGACTCTTTTTGTCCCTGATTTGAAATACAACTTATTATCACTCAGCAAACTAGCTAAAGATATGGCATGTAAAGTGATCTTTACTCCCTTTTATTGTGTTTTTCAGGACCAACGATTGGCAATGCTGAGGTGGTGAACGGGCTATATTGTCTATAAGGTCAAGTCAAGTCTAGGTCTTTGGTTTCTACTAGGAAGAATTATGAAATAATGCTATGGCATCAACGCCTTAGTCATCCAAACTTCGTTTATATATCTTACTTGTATCCAAAGTTATTCTTGAATAAAGATATTTCTGATTTCAAATGTGAACATTGTGTACTTGCTAAGTTGGGTCACTGCTTATTTGGATATAATATAAGTGGTTTATAACCTTTATTGATGACCACTTTAGAGTTTGTTGGGTCTATCTGTTAAAAGAAAAATCGAAAGTATATACTGTATTCCAAAGATTCCATCAACTTATATCCAATATTTTCCAAGCCTAAATACAAATTCTTCGTTTTGATAATGGGAGGAAATACTTTTCTAGAGAATTTGAGAGTTATCTAAGTGAACATGGTATTATTCACCAAAGCTCCTGTGCTTATACTCTGCGAGAGAATGGACCATCGGAAAGGAAAAATAGACATTTACTTAAAACAGCTTGCTCCTTAATGATAGCTAAATCAGTTCCACATTGCTATTGGGAGGAGGCTATTCTGACCTCAGGTTATCTTATTAACAGAATGCCTTCAAAAACACTTGATTATCAAACTCCTTTCAGTATCTTTCTCAACTATTTCCTAAATACATAAGTGTTCAATTCCTTATCACCAAAAATCTTTAGATGTACTGTATATATTTCAAATCATTCTCTTAATAGGCAGAAACTAGAAGGAAAAGCCCTTAAATGTGTTTTCACTGGATACTCTCCATCTCAAAAGGGGTACAAATGCTATCATCCACTGTTAAAAAGAGTTTTGGTCACTGTTGATATGGTATTTTTTTAACAAAGTCCTTGTTACAGTCAGTTGAGTCAGCAACAAAGTGTGGATCTTGAAAAAAATGTGTGTTTGCCTTTAGTTCCTGATTAGTATGGTCCAGCCCCAAGTTCAAGTGGAGTCAAATCTGTTGAGTATCTTAACCTAGAAGTCAGTCATGAAACTTGTGACAATGAGTCTCATAAAGACAATATAACCCAACCTAAATTACCTATCTACTCCAAGAGGCCCAAACATCTTCAGAATATGCAATCGTCTAACCTAGGAGAGAGGTCCAAGTCTAATATAGAGGCTGGCAGTGGTTTGCTGCAATCTAATGACGATGAGGCACAAGAAATACACGATGCTACTCCCTCTCAACCTGATCAGAATGTAGTTGACATCCAGCATGTAAATCAGGAGCTGGACATTCCTATAGCTCTAAGAGTAGGGAAGAGAAATTGTGCCAGGTAATTGATGTTTGATTATTTATCTTATGCTAATGTGTCTCCTAATTTTAAGGCGTTTTTAACATGCATTGATGAGGAGAGATTACCTAAGAATATTGGTGAAGCTCTATCATACGATAAATGGGACAATGCTGTCATGGAAGAAATGTAAGCTTTGCAAAAAAATAATACCTGGGAAGTTTGTGACTTGCCAAGGGGCAAGAGAGCAGTAGGGAGCAAATGGGTATTCAGTATTAAACATTGATCCGATGGAAGGGAAAGAGGTACAAAGCTCGCTTGGTGGCACAAGGCTATACTTAAACTTATGGATTAGATTATGAGGAAACTTTTGCACCAATGGCAAAGTTAAATTCTATTAGAGTTATACTATCTTCGGCTGCTAATCTTGATTGGTCTCTCCATCAATTAGATGTTAAAAATGCATTCCTGATTGGGGACTTAGAAGAAGAGATATATATGAGGCTTCCACCTAGTTTTGAATCAAAAGAGGCTAAAGGAAAAGTATGTAGATTGAACAAATCTTTTTATGGGTTGAAACAATCACATAGAACTTGGTTCAAAAAGTTCAGTGAAACACTATTAGGATTTAGATATCACCAGAGTTAGGCCGAACACATTCTTGCTGTGAAAATTGGTATTGATGGGAAGAAATCTATCTTAATCGTATACGTGGATGACATAACTATCATAGGTGATGATGCTACTGAAACTTTAGACTTGAAGAAGAGGATCAAAGAAAAGTTCAAGACCAAAGAGTTAGGGGATCTAAGGTACTTACTAGGTATGGAAGTTGCTTGAACAAAGAAAGGAATTTTTATTTGTCAAAGGAAATACATCCTAGATTTGCTAAAAGAAATAGGAAAACTTGATTGTAAATCGAAAGGTACTCCATTGCCGTCGAATTGGAAGAACTAATCACAAGAAAATGATGCTTTAGTTGATAGGGAAAGATATCAAAGGCTTGTTGGACGGTTGATTTATCTCTCTTTGTCAAGACTAGATTTGACATTTGCTATAAGTATGATTAGTCAGTTTATGCATGAGCCAACTAAGCATCATGAAGCAGCTGTAAATCATATATTTAGATATCTTAAGGGAACTTTAGGAAAAGGAGTGTTTATTAAGAAAAGCAATTGTTGAGATTTGGTTATTTATGTGGATTTCGATTGGGGTAGTGATCGGCTTGACTCCAAGTCTACAAGCAGGTATTATACGAAGGTATGGGGAAACTTAGTGACATGGATAAGCAAGAAACAACTTATTGTGGTTAGGAGTAGTGTGAAAGCTGAATATCGAGCAATTGCACAAGAAATATGCAAAATCATTTGGTTATAGAGATTACTTATAGATTTGAAGGTGAGCTAGATGTCTACTACATTATACTGTGACAGCAAATCAGCAATTAATGTGGTAAAGAGTCCCATCCAACATGAAAGGATGAAACATGTACGAATTGACAGAAACTTTATAAAATCTGAAATTGAAGATGGTGGAATTCAACTGAAGTATATCCCAACTAAGAGTCAAGAGGCAAACGTGATGACTAAGTCCTTGGGAAAGCAAATTTTTGCAAATTTATTGTCCAAGCTAGAAATGATGGATATCTAGTCCTCAGCTTGAGAGGGGGTGTAGAAAAGTACAATAATTTTATGTATTTATTTTTTATTTTTCTGTGGAGCTATCCTGCTAACACATAAGAATTAAGTCGTAGGGTTCTACTAGCTTATCTTTTCCTGATTTGGTTGTTTTTCTGTTTAGCTAGAAGATTTGTATTTATCCTTCTAAGCCATTGCATGTGCATTTATTTTGATCCCATCAGTAATACCTGTATGGCTTTTTGTCCTACCTTTTTCACAATAATTATGTGGAAATCCAGGTTGCTTTCAAGTGTAAGCTTGTTGCATTTCTGCTGTAATTTTATTCTAATGAAATTCTCTATGATGAAGTCAAATTTACGTCCAAAGGATCTTACGTGTTAAAAGGATAAACCATTGTTATCAAAAGACACATGCATTATCATCTTTGAAAAGTTAAGGTCAATCCAGCATGTCATTTTTTATCTCCAGCCAGAAAAGAGGCCCAATAGCTGATTGACAGAGAGGTGAGTACTGCTTCTAGCCATACAAATAAAAAAAAGTCTAAAATCACTAACGCCTTGACTCTTTGCCCTTGGTGTGCCAGGTTTTCATCACAAAATCAAACTTCATACAGAATCTATTGCTCTAGCAGATATGCCTATTTGCAAGAAGCTTAGTTGAGGTACTTCAATATAAATCAGCTACTTCTTTTATTCATCATAGATGAGACGACTTCAATATTAATCAAGATCTTTGCTCTTCAGGTTAGCTCTTACCTCACCATTTCTGAGTAATTGCAAGAGTTTAACATGAGCATTTACAACCATGAAGAAAACAGATATTGATAGAAGAAGCTTTGGAAAGAAAAAGTTTACTTTCTTGGTTTCGCTCAATTTTTTTATCAATCTTTCTCATAGTGTAAACTTGACGAGTCCATCTGACAAATTGAGTTCAAATCAGTCCCTGAAATATGGGGAGACATTAGTTTCTTCAGGTCAAACATTTGAGTTAGGCTTCTTTTCTCCCGGTAGCTCAAGGAAAAGTTACCTAGGAATATGGTACATGTCTGATCCTAGGACTGTAGTGTGGGTTGCTAATAGAAACAACCCACTTAATGAATCAAGTGGTGCTCTGAGCTTTGATGATGAGGGAAACCTTGTGCTTCTTAACCAAACAAAAGGCATAATTTGGTCTTCAAATTCATCTAAGCTTTCTAAGCATCCTTTTGCCCAGCTCCTTGATTCTGGAAACCTTGTTGTAAGAGATAGTCAGAGCATAGATTCTGATTCTGAATATTCATGGCAAAGCTTTGATTACCCATCTGACACACTGTTACCCGGTATGAAGTTGGGGTGGAACTTGGAAACAGGTTTTGAAAGACATTTAACCTCATGGAAAAGCTTGGATGACCCTTCCATTGGAAACTATACATTTAAGTTAAGCATTGAGGGGTTACCTCACTTTGTGCTCTGCATGAGAACAATCACAACATATCGATCTGGACCTTGGAACGGAATCGCATTCCCTAGCTCTGATATTTACCCTAGTTTAGTCTTTAAACCCAGCTTTGTTTTTAGTGAAACCGAAACCTATTATATGTTCGAGAATCGAAATAGAGGAGTTAATACAAGACTCGCATTAGGCACGACTGGCTTGTTGCAGCGTCTTGCAGCATTGAATGGAACTGCTGCTTGGAATATCATATATTCTAGATTCGATAAACAATGTGACAGCTATAATAAGTGTGGTGATAATGGTATTTGCAAAGAAAACAAAGTTGTGAGCTGTGAATGCATGCCTGGTTTTATGCCTGCCTCACTGGAAGAGTGGAAAATGGGAAATTGGTCTAAGGGTTGTGTGAGGACAGTACCATTAAATTGCTTAGCTGAAGAAGGCTTCCTTGCTATTTCAGGGATGAAATTACCTGATCTATTAGAGTTTTGGTTGGATGAGAATATGAGCCTTGAGGAATGCAAGGAAGAGTGCATAAAGAACTGTTCTTGCACAGCTTATGCCAATTCAGACGTTCAGGGAGGAGGTGCTGGCTGCCTCATGTGGCTTGGGAATCTAATTGATGTCAGAGAACTTCAAGAATCTACCACTAATTACTGGCAAAACATCTATTTACGCCTTCCTAATTCTGTACTCGGTATGTGTATACACTCTAGTAAATTTTATTGATTTTCCATTTTGCTCAATTGCTTAAATGGAATGAGCGTACTAGAATTGGCGGCACAGTACTATATGTAATGCAATAGGAAGAAATTTATGAATCTTTCTTCAGTTCTACAATCTATTATTGTGTTGTAATGTAACAAGTTGTTCAGCATCAAAAACAAGCCTAATATAGATTAAATACAGTATTTTACCAAAATTATTATAGTCGTAATAAAAAGAAATAAAAAATTGGCATATATAATTATATCAAAATCCAGGTTACTTTCAAGTGCAAGTTGTTGCATTTCTGCTGTATTTCATTTTAATGGAAATTCTCTCTGATGAAAATCAAATTTATGTACCAAAACATTTTATGTGTTAAAGGACAGTCCATTGATAGGACATGCATTATCATCTTTGAAAAGTTAGGGTCAAACCAGTATGCCATTTTTGACCTTTCCAATCAGAGGCCCAATAATTGATCGACAGAGTCTTAAGTCCTGCTTCTAGACATACAAATCCCAAAAAACTTAATTAAAGGACATGCATTATCATCTTTGAAAATTTGAGGTCAAACCACTATTTCGTTGACTTCTGTACACTTGGTGTACTCAGGTTTTCATCAGAACATGAAACTTCATTGAAAACCTATTGCTGAAACAGATATGTCTATTTGCAAGAAGCTTAGCTTAGATACTTCAATATAAATCAGCTACTTAATAATTCATCATAGACGAGAGCACTTCAATATTAATCAAGATCTTTGCTCTTCAGGTTAGCTCTTACCTCACCATTTCTGAGTAATTGCAAGAGTTTAACATGAGCATTTACAACCATGAAGAAAACAGATATTGATAGAAGAAGCTTTGGAAAGAAAAAGTTTACTTTCTTGGTTTCGCTCAATTTTTTTATCAATCTTTCTCATAGTGTAAACTTGACGAGTCCATCTGACAAATTGAGTTCAAATCAGTCCCTGAAATATGGGGAGACATTAGTTTCTTCAGGTCAAACATTTGAGTTAGGCTTCTTTTCTCCCGGTAGCTCAAGGAAAAGTTACCTAGGAATATGGTACATGTCTGATCCTAGGACTGTAGTGTGGGTTGCTAATAGAAACAACCCACTTAATGAATCAAGTGGTGTTCTGAGCTTTGATGATGAGGGAAACCTTGTGCTTCTTTACCAAACAAAAGGCATAATTTGGTCTTCAAATTCATCTAAGCTTTCTAAGCATCCTTTTGCCCAGCTCCGTGATTGTGGAAACCTTGTTGTAAGAGATAGTCAGAGCATAGATTCTGATTCTGAATATTCATGGCAAAGCTTTGATTACCCATCTGACACACTGTTACCCGGTATGAAGTTGGGGTGGAACTTGGAAACTGGTTTTGAAAGACATTTAACCTCATGGAAAAGCTTGGATGACCCTTCCATTGGAAACTATACATTTAAGTTAAACATTAAGGGGTTACCTTACTTTGTGCTCTGCATGGGAACAATCATAAAATATCGAACTGGACCATGGAATGGAGTCGAATTCCCTAGCTCTGATGATTACCCCACTTTAGTCTTTAGACCCATTTTTTTTCCCAGTGACTCTGAGCCCTATTATATGTTTGAGTCTCAAGATGGTGGAATTAATACAAGAGTCACATTAAGCACCACTGGCTTACTTCAGCGTTTTGCAGCAAAGAAAGGAAGTTCAGCTTGGAATATCACCTATTCTAGATTTCAAGAACAATGTGATGGGTATAATAAATGTGGTGCCAATAGTATTTGCAAAGGAAATAACAATGTGGTGAGCTGTACATGCATGCCTGGCTTTGTGCCTACCTCACTAGAAGAATGGAAAAAGGGAAATTGGTCCAAGGGATGTATGAGGACGGTACCATTGAATTGTTCAGCTGAAGAGGGCTTCTTTCTTCTTTCAAGAACAAAATTACCCGACCTATTAGAGTTTTCGTTGGACGAGGATATGAGCCTTGAGCAATGCAAGATAGAGTGCATAAAGAATTGTTCTTGTACTGCTTATGCCAATTCAGATGTTCGGGGAGGAGGTGGTGGCTGCCTCATGTGGTTTGGAGATCTAATTGATGTCAAAGAACTTCAAGAATCTACCACTAAATACCAGCAAAACATCTATTTACACCTTTCCAATTCTGTACTAGGTATGAGTATGCCATCTAATGAATTTTTCAGATATTGATTTTCCATTTTCTCAACTGCTGAAATGAAGTGAGCAGACTAGAATTAGCGGTATAGTATTATATCCAATAAAAAGCAAGGTAGAAAGAAGTCTATGAATCTTTTTACCAGACCACTATCTATTGTTGTTGCTTTAATGTTACAAGTTGTACTGAATTAAAATACAAGCTTATTATAGATTAAGTGCAATATGGATCCTCTTGATATATGCGATGGACAAAACATCCTAGCTCTATTTTTTTGCTTCTGCAATTGTATATGTGTGCTCAGTTGACAAATCCTTTAATTTTTTATTGTTTAAAAGTACAGAAATAACCACAACCAAGACTATTTTTTAAGAATCAGCCAAATGATAGATAATTACATGAGTATTGTTGCATTAATGCACGTTGAGCGTGAATATTTGGTGGGCTGGAGATCCAACTTTCCAATGGAATCACAACCCAGGATGCATTTTCTAGTGGATGAGCATTCCAACTTGCATTTTTACTAGTATATATGTTAACAATGCATTTCATTTATGTTTAGAATTGTGCATTCTGATGATTCTGGCCATGGTAGAGGTGCTGCTGAGACTACTTCACCAATTGTAACTTCTCCATTGCAATTTTAGGTGGAGGATGGTGGAGGAGGCTGTGTTAGCACTTATGCATTTTACAGGACAGTGTATATATTTTGAATGATATGCAGACAAAAGAACAAATCTATATGTTCTTTTATGTATAATGTATCATTGCTCCTACTTATTTACTTTTATTCGGATCATTTATTTGATTGTCTACTGATTGTGGATTGGAATAATGTTATGTAAAAGTGTCACGCTGGCTTAAGATAATAAGTTGACAACTTTTATCATTTGTTTGCTGACACATATTTAGTGTATACTATAATTTTGTTATTATTTGTTATTAGCCACTGAAGATGGGCGATGTTTGGGCAGATGGAACCTGTAGCTGTAGATTATATAAGATGTAGAATCAATAAGAAAAGGCATCTTGAAAATGCGTATCTTCAAGATGTGTTTTCCTCAAGTGCCAAGAGAACACATGCTAATGCTATTTATATTGAAAAATGCATATGAGACTCACGAGTGCAAAATGCATCTTACTACATAATTATTTTCATTTGCTGGTTTCATAATATTTTTCAAACTGGAGGTATTTTCATATTTTTCTCTTTGACAGCAGTAGCACACCTAATAGTTTGTCCTTGCAATACAAATTTCTCAGAATATGGTTTTGTAGAATAAAGCACAAGAAGTTTATGATGCTGACTGGCTTTGCACTGTTTGTGGTAGAATCACTTCATCATGAACCACACAAGAAGAAAAAGTGGATCATCATAGGGGTTTCATCCTTGACTGGACTGCTTGTTTTAGGAATTGCGTTTTGTTTTCTAATATGGAAAAGGAGAACGAGTAAAGGAGGTATCTGTATTTATCAGCTAAGTTCATTTCCTTCAAATATTTAAGCACACTCATTATGCCCCCTTGTGAATATGTTGGTCAGGTCTGGCAAGTATAGAAGATGGAATTGAATTACCAATCTTTGGTTTTCCCATCATTGCAGCAGCCACAAACGCCTTTTCCCAGACAAATATGATTGGAGAAGGTGGATTCGGTCCTGTCTACAGGGTAATGTAAAATATGTAATATATGTTGGTCAAATGTCACGCTTTTCAACAAGAATTGCAATGAGCTCAATGAAAAAATTATGCAGGGAAAGCTCTTAAATGGTCAAGAAATAGCGGTGAAGAGACTATCCAAGAAGTCTGGACAAGGTCTCGAAGAGTTTATGAATGAAGTTGTAGTGATTGCCAAACTTCAGCACAGGAATCTAGTAGGACTACTTGGCTGCTGCATTGAGGAAGAAGAAAGAATGCTCATATATGAATATATGCCCAATAGAAGCTTAGATTATTTTCTGTTTGGTCAGACCCTCTTGATCCTTGGTTCTTTTACCAGATTGCTGTCCTTATGTTTACCACAATTATTCAACACTTTGAACTCAAGACATAAATTTTAATTTGGATTTTTTTCCACCCAGATCATGAGAGATGCTTTATGTTGTCATGGAAAACACGCTTTGACATAGCCATGGGTATTGCAAGAGGACTTCTCTACCTACATCAAGATTCAAAACTTCAAGTCATTCATAGAGATCTCAAAGCAAGTAATATTTTGCTAGATGCAAACATGAATCCTAAGATTTCAGACTTTGGATTGGCAAGAATATTTGGGGGGAATGAAAAAGAAGAGAAAACGAAGAGAATAATTGGAACCTAGTAAGTTGCTCATCTTCACACATGGCCATGAGTTTAACAAAGTTTTAGGGAACTGAACTTGTTTTGCTTGTTGCAGTGGTTATATGTCCCCTGAGTATGCCTTTAATGGAAAATTTTCAGTAAAATCAGATGTATTTAGCTACGGTGTGCTTCTTCTAGAATTAGTAACGGGCAAAAGGAATAGAGGGTTCCACAACCCCAATCACCATCATAGCCTTCTTGGTCATGTGAGTAGAAGGCATTGTTTCCTCTCTTTGTTTTTGTATGTTGTCTATATCTAGTACTGCTGGTAATTAGATATGCAATATAATCAATTTCAGGCATGGTTACTTTGGAGCAATGGCAAGTCCTTGGAACTTATGGATGATTGTCTATACAACTCTTGTGTCAAACCTCAAGTTCAAAGATGTATTCATATAGGGTTGTTATGTGTCCAAAAATCTCCTGGAGAGAGGCCAGAAATGTCAGACGTAATTTTCATGTTAGGGAATGAAGAAGCAGATCCGCCTTCACCTAAACTACCCGGATTCTTCATGGAGATGCATTCTGAAAACTCAGGTGGATCTACACCAGCAGGAGAACTGTATGGAGACAATTCACTTACCATCACAATGCCTGAGGGTCGATAGGGGTTTCAACATGGTATAATAAAAATTGAAAGGCATTACTGGTTTATGTATACATTGATTATTCAGAGGCTTCCCTATACTAAATGTATCATCACCATTAGGAAGAGAATGAATCTTGGAGAGAAACAAGTAACGTTTGAGCATAACTAGTGATGACATTACTTGCTTAGAGTCCTTTAAGAATATTAACTGCTTTTTGTTGTCCGTCTTTTAATTTTCCCTAAAATGAAGATGAACTTCATGAAGCCAATATTTTATTATAGACTATGAACATGATATAATTAGTTATTTGCCAGTTCAAAGTGTGTCTAAATTTGTACTATATAGACAGGTCCATAGCCTCCCTCTTTAAAGCTTGTTCCTGTCTGCAGAGTTACAGTTGGTGGTGGCATTAGCTAGTGCAGCAAAGCCATACAATGGCAACTTGTTCTCATGGTGATCTCTTTCTTTACTCCATCACATTTGTGCTGCAAAAGGAACAATCAGTATTATTGAGTTCGATTTGTTGGACTAGCCTTTTGAGTCATAATCAAAGAAGTAAACCCATCATTGACTTGGTTGAGATGCCATCAATTGTCTCAAACGCATTACATGGATATGAATGTGCATTGAGTGAAAGATCTTCTCTCATATATGATGGTGTCAAGTTAAAATCTCGAACGATTTTTTTACACAAGAAGCTGCCTTACTTTCCTAAGCAAACAAAGTAGTCGATGTTATTGCTTGATGTATTAGTACTGAAAGTTGAAATTAAATTATTTAAACACACCTTTGGATTCTCCAGAAGTTATTATGTATTGTGAAGTGATAACTATTATCTGCTGCCCTTTATGTTATAAATTTTGATACAACATTTATGGCCTGAGACATTGACTAGAAATCAAGTAAATGGATAGTTAGATCAATGCCGTGTGGATTGAATTATCTCTTGTTATGATACTATATTGAATTTTACATCCATAACCAATACATCAAAAGTTTAACCTAGCAGATAGGAGTGTTTTTGTCATGTTTCATATTCTGACATGAAAAATAAATCAACTATGCCATCTTCAAGGATATAGACAGAGTGATTGTCTGGCCTCAAGGATCAAATTTCAATAAAACAAATCTAGGATGACTGAGGCTGCTCTGGATCTTAAAAATGATCATCTACCTAGAATTGCTTTTACTAACCTTTAATTTCAGGCATCTTTGTCTTCTTAACATAGCAGGAAGATATAGCAAAATTCATTACATTTAGAAGAAGCTAAGATAAATGTAACATATCTGAAGTCTCAGGCTGACATTGTATTCCCAGTTCTGCATAGAATTGAATTTTTGTCATTAAAGTACCACAAATTTCAGTTCTTGTTGTTTGATATGCAACCTCTAGATTTATATAATTACAGATTAAAGGCTAATTAGTTGTTGATGAATTGTTGTTTTTACTATTTTCTTTCTTAGAAGATCATGGATCAATTAATGTAGGAAATGTTGTTAGTCAGAAATTAATTATGTAAGTTGGTAGGTGGGGTAGGTGAGTTAATAATTTCCTACCAACCATGTTTGGACCATCTATAAATAGGTTTTCTTCTGTAAAATCTATGTGTTAGAAGATTATTTAAAAACATTTCTACAATATATTTTAATATGAGTGAAATTATAAATAAACCGACTGAGTTATTTCTATAATACATTTCTACGAATAAACTAGCATGAGCGAAATTATGTATTAGTAGATCACTTAAAAACATTTCTACAATATATTTCATCACGGTATCAAAGTCAAGTCAATCATAAATCGACTGACTTACTTCCAGTGTAAATAAACCAGAAGATACCCTTAGAACCAAAATCAGATTTGGTTCACTAGATGATATGACTACTTACTTTCGGAATCAATGGGTTCTTGGCTCTACAGTAGGCAAATGCATATTCATTTTGTATGATGATGATATCAGATTCATCTACTGCAATGGGCGCTTTTTCTACACCAGCAAAGGTGAAGAACTGTTGTGATTTTTGCCAAAAACCATATTTACACCCACAGAACTTGTTGGAAACTAAATGGCAAGCCTGAAATGTTGAGGCAATGTGGAAAACTGGGTTTCAAACCGTGAAGTCAGTCCCTTCAAATTCTAAATCAGTGCAGGTTGCAGAGGTGGAGAAGCATCCAAATTCAAGTTTTGGAATAAGTCTTACTACTAAACAGGTAACCCTGTTGCAACAAATTTTGAGCCAGACACAACTCACTTCTAGTAATGCTCAAATTAGAGAACAATCCTCTACTACTACCATTGCTAGAAACGGTAATCATTGAATTCCCTCTCTAGAAGTAGAAAACGGTACTTGCATAATTGATACTGGCACGTTGGATCACATGTGTAATTCATTACACTATTTTGAAAAATTGAATAGTAGTTGCAACAACAGTAGGGTATTGGTTGCTGATGGAGAGATTTCAATGGCAAAAGGGAAAGGAATTGTCTTTATTACTGGCTTAAAGTTGAATGAGGCATTATCTGTCCCCGAGTTGCAATATAACCTGATTTCAGAAGTAGATTGACAAAGACACGAATTGTCAACTGTTTTTCTCCTAATGGTTCTATCTTACAGGACCTTGGTTTGAGGAGGACGATTGGTAGTGTTGAGGAAGATCATGGCCTTTACTATCTCTCTGGAGTAAATTCTTATCGTAAGTTTGATTGCCAATCTCTTATGTCTGTCCAAAATGAGTCACATGTCATGATATGGCATAGACGTCTTAGTCATCCCAACTTTGTGTCGATGAAATAGTTGTATCCAAATCTATTCAAGAATAAAAATATTCATGCTTTTCGGTGTAAATATTGTATTTTAGCTAAGGTTTCCAAAAGTTCTTATTGGGTTCACTCTTACACTCCCTCAAAACCATTTCATTTAGTGCATAGTGATATTTGGAGTCTAACTTGTATATTAACTTATTCAAGTTACAAATAGTTTGTCACTTTCATTGATGATCATATGCTAGTGTGTTGGGTATATCTTCTTAAAAAAAAAATCTAAGATAAGTCATGTGTTTAAACCAGTTTCATAAGTTTGTTCTCAATGTCTTTCAAACAAACATTTAATTTCTTTGTAAGATAATGGAAAAGATTACTTCTCAATCAAACGTGAAAGTTATCTCACCAGTAGTAGAATGATTCGTCAAAGTTCATGTGTCTATACTCCACAATAAAATGGAGTAGTTGAAAGAAAAATTAGGATCTCCTTGAAACTGCTCATGCTATGATGCTTACAAACACTGTTCTAAATTGATTTTGGGGAGAAGTATATTAACTACAGCATACTTAATTAACCGAATTCCCCCAAAAGTACTCTAATTTCTAACCCCCGTAAGTGTCCTCCTTCAATTCTATTCCCAGACTTGCATTTTCAATGATTTATCTCCTAATGTTTGGATGTATTGTCTTCATTTTAAACAATTCCCCACAAAGACATAAGCTTGAATTGAAGGCTCTCAAATGCATATTTGTTAGGTACTCACCTGTACAAAAAGGCTATAAATGTTATCATCCCTAGCAAGCGCCTTACTACTTCAAATGTCATTTTCCTTGAAGATCAACCTTACTATAGCACTTTCCTTCAGATTCTAAGGAAGAGAAGTGGTGTTTTCCATTTACTTTAGGGAGAGATTTGATTCCATTGTCTTGTACTTTACTAGGTCTCTAATTAGAGAAGTTATTCAAGTCTTTGGGTAATCTTGGATTTGTAAAAAATTCGGGTAATGTTGAAAATTCCAAGCCTTTTGCTTCCATAGGTCCTTCTTTATGTTCCAAGTTAAAGTCTACCAAGCATATTAATGAGTCGAGACATGCCAATACCATGTATAGAAAAGATTGAAAACACAATTCCCACTACTATCAAGTCAAAGTCTATTGTTGATCCAAACACAGTTACATTAGAGTTACATATGGACCAAAAATCTATCTAGTTAGTCAAAAGTCCAACTAATGTCATGTCAAAGTCAAACTTTCCTCCAAATGATCAACATATTCATGTTTACACAAAAAGAAACAAACTTCCTTAACAAGGCCAATTATCCAACCTAGAGTATTAGGTTTGGCAAAGAGTTGACGATGCAGAGAAAGAGAAGGAAGATTTGCCTATTGCTTTAAGGAAAAGAGAACTTGTGCTAAGTATTTCATTTCAAATCATGTGAACTATTCTAAACTCTCACCACAATTTTGCTCCTTTGTTACATAAGTAAATGCTACTGTATTTCCCAAAGATATTCATGAGGTGTTAGTAAATAGAATTTAGAGAGATGTAGCTCTTAAGGAAATGAAGGCCTTGTATTAGAACAATACTTAGGATATTGTTGACCTTCCAATTGGAAAAAGGCTAGGGGTAGTAAATAGGCTTTCATCCTTAAGCACAGGTCTGATGGGAGTATAGATCGGTATAAGGTATAGTGCAAGGGTTAGAAAGCGATGGCAAGAAGCAAAGCCACAAGGAGGACAAAGTGCATTTTGTCTGTTGCTATTTGAGAGACGAGGCTTACATGTAATTCATCCCTAGTGTTCTCGACCATAGGGAATTAATGACACTAAGAAATGATGCTCAAATCACTCCTTCTGGTGGCTTAAGGTTATACCCAGACCTATGGCATTGATTATAAAGAAACCTTTTCTCCAATATCAAAGCTAAATTCTATTAGGTTGGTATTATCCCAGGCAGTAAACCTTGATTGGCCTTTACATCAACTCAATGTAAAGAATGCTTTTTTGAATGGAGATTTAGAGGAAGAGATTTATATTAAACTTACACCTGGCTTCACATCAAAAGGTAATGAAGATAAGGTATGTAAACTAAATAAGTTATTATATGGCCTAAAACAGACTCCTCAGGAATGGTTTAAACTTGGTAAAATGGATTGAAATCTATCTTAATATTCTATGTAATTGTAGACCTTCTATAAGAAACAAGTAAATTAGGTTGCAGACTAATGAACACTCCTCTTTCTCATAATTGGAAATGTCTTGTCCTAAAGAATGATACACCTATAGATAGAGTTCATTATAAGAGATTAGCACAGATATTAACCTACTTGTCTTTAACCAGGCTTAATCTTGCCCACTTTATTAGCTTGGTTAACTAGGCTATGCATGCCTCGACGAAACAGTTAATGAATGGTATAGATCACATTTTAAGATATCTGAAGGGGACTCTAAGTAAGGGTTTATTTATTAAGAACCAATACCAAAGCCTTGAAGCATTTGTGAATGCAAATTAGAGAGGAGGTATCGTAGATGGCAAATTAGCCTTAGCATTTTGTACTTAGCTTTGGGAAATCTAGTAACAAAGAGAAGCAAGACGTAGTTTGTAGTTGCAAGGAGTAGTGTGGAGGTTGAATATAGGGCCATTGCACAAGAATCATATGAGGTAATCTGGATTCAAAGGTTGTTACAAGATTTAAAGGTACAAGTTGATGATGTACAAATACTTAGAGGTAGCAAATCAACTCTTAATATTGTTAAGAATCCTGTCAGCATGATAGGATGAAGCATGTCCAACTTGATCAAAATTTTATAAAGACTGAACTTTAAAATGGAAGCATCAAGCTACAATATGCATCTTCTAGGAATCAAGAAGTTGATGTTTTGACTAAAACATTACCAAGACAGCTATTTTGAGAGTTCGCTGGCAAGTTAGAAATGATAGACATTTATTTCTTACCTTAAAGGGGAGTAAAGGCGAATTATTTGTTAATGAAATGTTGTTTTCACTGTTTTCTTTTTTAGAAGATCATAGATCAATCAAAGTAGGAAATATTGTTAGTTAAGAACTAATTATGTAAGTTGGTAGGTGAGATAGGTGAGTTAATAATTTCTTACCAACCATGTTTGAACTATCTATAAATAAGTCCTCTTATGTACAATCTATGTTTTAGTGGATTACTTAAAAATATTTCTAAGATATATTTCATCACAGATATTTTAGATTAAACTTGCATTAGGTCAACTGCACATATTTTAAGTGAAAGTTGGATTTGAGAGGCTAGTCCAAGCATTATTTCTTTTTCACAATTAATGTTTAGTACTTTCTAAAGTAAGAAAGTTCCTAATTTAGAGGCTGCCACTGTACTCTCTAATATTTATGAACTCATCAAACCAAAGTAGACATCAACTTCTCCTTGAATAACCAGATTCACATAAGCAGTGAAAGAGTTGTTCTCCTAGCAACTTTGCTCATTTTCTTTAAGGTTTAGTCCTATTAACCCATGAGTCCTAAGTATCTGGTTGTTTTATGCTACAATCACTATTGACCTCTTTCTTTCAAACAAATCCACGTGACTAATCACCTACTCTTGAATCTTATGACAAATTTGGCTCAAACCCCTCCAAGCAGCCACAAGGATGGGACCTTGTTGATGTTGCAACTACCATCTAAACCACAAAGTGATTTCCTATCATAATTATCCATTCAAACCGATAGATAGAGATTCTATGATTAAGTTTGAACAATCCATATATCGTGCTAAATTTTCACTTGTTGATCCTTTTCTAAGGAATATTTAACAATATCAAGTAAGATAAAGCTTGTCGGGTGCAATCATTACTAAAAGGATCATTACCATTTTTCCAGGAAGTTAGATAGTAAGGTTTTCCTTAAGTTCTTGTCATCAAGTCTAGTAAAGTGTTCCTTCCTAACTTTTGCAAAAAAATGCATTGCTCATGTGAAGAGAATGAAGAAAATAGTTTTAGACGATTATTCTTTCTATTATGTTTGTCTTGGTCATTTGTCTTTAGTATTTTGTGTTATTTGTTTTTATTCTAAAGCCATATCAAGTAGATATGGCTGTATCAAAGAGAGATATGACTGTTACTTGTGATAAGTTTTAGAATATCTCCCGTAGCTAAAAGTTAAGATATGTCATTATCCTATGAGTCTAATTTTACGTATTTATGATAGATTTTTGAGATGAATAAAGTATGAAGGAGATTTATTTCCTTAAATTCCTTCATGATATCGGAGCTTCAGTCAATCTCTAATCAACTGACATAATTCAATCATGAGTCAAAAAGAGGATGGTACCCTGGTTCCAAGTTTCGGTTTGGGACATTCGGAGACCCAACTACATCCCTTCAAATACGATCTAACCTATCCTCAGCAACTCCTAAAACCTTATCTTTGCAAATTACTCAACATAAGCTTAATGGGACTAATTTTCGCGAGTGGTCTCAGTCAATGAAATTGGTGATTCGTGGCAAAGGAAAACTTAGTTATCTGACTGGTACAATTGCTGCACCTAATCGATCAGCAAAAGAATACGCAACATGGGAAGCAGAAAATTCCATGATCATGACATGGTTAATCAATTCAATGAAACACAAAATTGGAAGGACTTATTTATTTTGCGAAACAGTGAAAGAAATATGGGACAATGTCCAAGAGACGTATTTGGACTTGGAAACTCATCACAACATTTTGAACTTGGGTCAAAGATCTGTACTACAACTCAAGGGAGTATAAATGTGATTGAGTACTACAATATTTTAGTCGAATAATGGTACGAGATGGATCTGTTTTATGAGATTGAGTGGAATTGTGTTGAAGATGGGTGGAAATATAATGCCCTGATGGAGAAAGATCGAGTATTTGACTTCCCCCATGGACTGAGCCCTGAATTAGATAAAGTTAGGGGAAGGTTAACTAGTAGACAGCCATTTCCAAGTTTGAAAGAGGCTTTTGCACAAATAAGAAGGGAAGAATGTAGGTGAAAGGTGATGATGGTACCTGAACAACCCATTCCTAACTCGACATTGCTAACTAATAAAGGTACTGCAATCAGAAATTCTAGGAAAGGAAAGGTTTGGTGTGGCCATTGTAAAAAACCAAACCATACCTATGCCAAGTGCTGGAAATTACATGGTAGCCAAAGAGTTTGAAGGCTAGGTATTCAAAAGGGTCTCTGTTACGCCCCGAAGTCACAGAATCATAACAGTTTCGCCATATAAACCATTCTATAATAGTAACTGGCCTCACAGTACTTATCATAGATATGATCTACATAAGGCATCGACGACTCCTCGCTTTGAAGTAAACAGTCTCATTTAAGTGTTTAACTACAAATATAGTAATTATCACAAATTTTTAATAAACATACGTAATTATATATAAACTGCACAGAACTTCCCAGGAAACTCCATATAAACATAATGATTCACTAATTTATATAACAACTATCAGTCTTTCAGTCTTAAATTACAAAGGACACACTAGCTATATATCCACTGCTAAACAAATTGATCCCCACACCCTTAGCTTCAAAAGAACTAACTTTTGGGTAATTGTATGGCGGCATAATACTTGAAATATCAGAAATTAGGACCTGCAAAATGATCTATAAGGGAATAAGCAACTACAGCTCAGTAAATTGAAGTGGAGACTCATAAGAGTATACAAATACAAACAAGATTATTAAGCAATTATTGTAATGCAATGCAAGAATCAAGTGTCATCACACAACGTAATCCGGTCCGTTGCGAAATAAGAGAAATTTTACCTGCTCCAATCCGGGTTGAGGAGTTTCCATGTTATGCAGCAGCTTACAACTAAACCCAAGCTTGTGCAATGGAGACACTACTCCTCTCGTGACTACTTTCGAACCATTTATTTCACCCTTACCGCGACCTTCTCTTCTGTCACTTAGTTCAACTAAGGATGAAGAAGGGACCATTATGCAATCCTGCGCTATCCCTTTCAAAGGGATCGGTATTTGGTTGGAGAATCCTAATGATTCCCTAAAGGATTACAATGTATGACATTTTTGGTTATTAGAGTTGAATAAGATTAAATTTCATTTAGGGTATTCAAACAATTTCATATCAATTCAATCAATCACATGACAAATTTCAACACGCATTTAGATACGTCAAACACATATGTAAAATATTTACAATCACAACCATATACAATCCTAAGTTTCCGAGTACCATAAAATAGCACTCTAATACAGTAAGTAATAACCCAACTTACTTAGAATTTCTTAGTCGCCCGATCACTTAATTGCAAGCCGATTCGTCTCTGAGTATCCTATAATACAAATAGGTCTTTTTAGTACTTATACTTTAATGATTCATATTCTAAGTTATAATTTAGCTTATTTTTTCCATGTATACTTATTATTTACTAATGATTCATTCTACCCTATTTCGTGGTTCGATTTCTAAATTAGATTCTAGTTTTGATTCTGAATATGCTTAAATCCTGATGTGAAATTAATAAAATTAAGCTCGAGTATTCTAATATCCTATTGAGTCTTAATTTAGTATTCTAAACTGTTTGGTACACGCTAATCCTAATTGGGGTACCAGATTTATTTCCGATGTGAGAAAATCTTATATTTTTTATACAATTACCTAAAATTAAATTTTATTTCACATTAATTATATTCTAATTCTTATTATTATATTATCTAATTAATCCTAATTTTTCATATTTATGAATTTTCCAATTCTACATATTCCTAATTTTCTACAATTACCACATAATTCCTTCATTAATTATACTTAACACTCCAAAGGCTATAATTAGGTTTCCACATCAGAGATTAATATCCCTAACCCGATAATTACTATCTAAATCAATAATTAATATCTTAATCACCTAATTAACCCAAAATTACCCAATTTTTCTATCATTTTAAGGCTAAAAATTTACCTAAAAATTTTGAAAATTAAATTTAAGAAAATGGCTTCATAGCATTGTTCTATATTACTTAAGTATTTTATAGAAAAAATTTGAGCTCCAAACTACACTCCTAAACTTATTTATTTCTAATCCTAATCATGCTCGGTTTTGTTTAATTTCTTAAGAATACTATATTTCCATACGTGATTATACTTAATCACTGTTTTTCCCTAAATCTACATACAATAAAACCTCAGAATAATAAATTTCATAATTTTCTGGACAAAATAAATAATTTTACAAAATTATACAAAATCGAAGCAGATGAGAGACTCACCCGGTCCCATGACTTTTGGCCTTTCAACACCAGTCTAGGTGTGTCGGCCGGTCTAGGCAATGGGTCTGGAGTGGGGTGGTGGTGGTTACTCGGTCCCAGGTGGTGGTGGCACGTGGGTTTGGCTCACTAGCCCTAACTGCACAGTTTTACTTTCTTTCTTTTTTTTACTCTAGTTTTTCTCTTGAATTTCGATACTCTCTATTTTTCTCTGATTTCTAACTGACTAAAGAAGCTATGTAAATTTTTTTCCCTATTTATAGAGCTTTTTAGTAATGAATGTGTATTAAATTAGACAAGACATTGCCCAAATCCCTTAGTTTTTGGCTTTTATGTTGCTTGATTTTGATTGAGCAATTTTTTTTCTTCATTTCCTGACTTGCTACGACTACATCCACCTCATTCCTAGTTTCTCTGATTTTTTTTATTTTTCCTTAATTAATTAATAATTTTCTTTAATTATTTAATAAGTTTTTAGCTACTTTAAGAAATTTTGCGTATTTTTATCTACACGTAAATACATGTGGGGTGCCTGTAAACATTCCTAATTATTATTTAGGTCATTCTATGATTTTTAGTATATATATAATCTATCTCTAGTAATTTATTAGTTATTAGATTATATTTTTCGCCTTTTCGATAATTAACAATTATTATACTTAAAATTTGAAAATTTTATAGCCTTTTATTTTATTACTTATTTTCTTAAATTCAAGTTTACGAGGTCATTTTTACTAATATTTTTATCCATAATTTATAATTTGGGTTTGATCAGATTCTTTAATCGATCGTCCTAAACTTTGTGTTTTAAGTTTAATCCTACGGTCATTTGGCTTTGTTTTAGGGCTTACAGTCTCAAATCATGAAGCAAATGGATATGAAACTGGCACGATAGCTTAATTAGAAAGCAACTCTGGTCTGGTATCAGGAGTAACACTAAGTCCTAGGCAAACTGCCATGATACAATCAATTTTAAGCCAAACTTAAATAAGCCCTGGTAATGACAATTCGGTTAAGACATTTGCAAGTGCTACAATTGCACAAAAAGGTAAAAGTTTAAATTGTTCAAATGAAGTATGTAGTAATGTTTGGATATTAGATTCTGGGATGTCAGATCATATGTGCAACTCATTATTATATTTCAAAACCTTAAATTTGTGTAATGAGTACAATTGGTAACTGATGGTAAAAGTATTGTGGCAAAAGGTAAAGGGACAGTAATGTTAGCTAATTTGCAATTGAATGATGTGTTACTTATCCCTGAACTCATATATAATTTGATATTTGTAAACAGGTTAGCAAGATACTTAAGTTGCAATATAACTTTCTCTCACAATATGTATAATTTGTAGGACCAGAGTTCAAGGAAGACGATTGGCAATGCTGAGGAGTTTAATGGCCTTTACTACATTTCTGGAATAAGGTCTCAGTTGAGTCATGCGTCTTTGAGTAAGTCGTTAGTGTTTGTTAATAACAACTTGAATATCATGATTTGGCACAAGCGTCTTAGGCATCCTTGTTTCTTTTACATGAAGTACTTATAACCAAATATGTTCAAGAATAAAAAAAAGTTGAGTGATTTCAAATGTGAGTCTTGTATCTTGGCAAAAGCCTCTAAAAGCTAATACCCTTTGCAATCATACACTACATCGAAACCATTCCACCTGGTCTACAATGATATTTAGGGTTCAACTCACATTCTGACTCATTATAGCTTCAAGTGGTTTGTTACCTTTATTGATGACTACACTCATATTTGTTGGATATATCTTCTCAAAGAAAAGTAAGAAATTTGCTAAGTATTTAAAGAATTTCATAAGTTCATTCTTAATGTTTTCATGACAAATATTCAAATACTTTTAATAGACAATTTCATAAGTTCATTCTTTAAATGAGAATGACATAGTGCACCAAAACTCATGTGTGTATACTCTACAACAAAATGGATTAGTGGAGAGAAAAAACCAACATCTCCTTAAAACAGCTCGCTCTATGATGTTTTCTAGTATGGTACCTAGTCAATTGTAGGGGGAAGCTATTCTTGCATCTGCATACTTAATTAATTGTCTTCCCTTTAAAGTGCTTAATTTTCGAACACCCATAAGTACCTTGCTAGCATTTTATCTTGGAAATCATGTATTTAATAACCTTCCACCAAAAGTATTTGGGTGTACAGCCTACATTCTTGATAATCACCTAAGTAAACATAAACTTGAGGGAAAGGCCATCAAGTGTATATTTATGGGATATTCATCCACACAGAAAGGTTATAATATAAGGTGTGTTTTTGTCACCTCCAATGTATTCTTTCATGAGGAAAAACCTTATTAGAATTCCTCAAACTAAGAAATGACCGTAGATGAAGAGGATAAATGGTGTCTTCTAGGGGGAGATGTACTCCAACCATTGTTTGCTCCATTACCAAATACTAGGCTATTTGTAAACCTTGATGTTAACCCAAATTAGGCTCTAGTGTCCGAACCCACCCATAAACACTATACCAGCTGAATCTTCAATGCCAAACCAGAATGTGTCAATTGATGGTTCACTTAGAGAGTCCAAATCAACATCAATTTCAGACCAAAATCTAAACACAGTGAGAGTGGAACTTCATCTAAACCTTATTCCAGGAACATAACCCATTTAGGTCTACACAAGGAGAGGCAAAGCTCCTCATCAAAGCCAATCCTTTGAATTGAGATAGCTGTCCCACTATTTGAGGTACGGTATGAACATGAAAATATGCATGAGGAAGAAGAACAATTGTTAGAAGGAACGTTCAAGCTAAGAAAAGATGATCTACCAATAGTGTTAAGGAAAGAAAGACGGACATGTGCTAAATATCCCATCATGAATTATGTTAGTTATAAAAGGCTTTCACCTCTATATTGTGCTTTTGTTACACAAGTAGATAAGGATTATATTCCAAAAACTATCAATAAAGCACTAGCAGATCCAAATTGGAAACATGTTGTGTTGGAAGAACTAAAGCATTATACCAAAATTATACATAAGACATAGTTGATCTTTCGGAAGGAAAGAAACAAGTTGGCAGCAAATGGGTTTTCAGTCTAAAATATAATTTAGATAGTAGTATTGCTCGGTACAAAGTGAGGCTTGTGGTACAAGGGTTTACACAAACTTATGAAATAGATTATGAGGAGGCCTGAGCAAGTCGGACCTCGAGTGAGTGAGCGAGGAGTCGAGGTAAATTGGGATTAATACAATGCTGTATTTTAGGAGGCTTGAGATTGTACTTGGTTGTGCTTGTTAGATAGTTAGATGTGTGCATGTGCTTGATTATGAGTGATACTATAATTCTGTTTATTTCTCTAGCATGTATTGTATAATTTGTGTGAAATGATTAATCACCCTAAACTGGACTTAATCAAATATACGACCAGTAATCATAATCAGATATGCATGGCAATTCATTAGGGGAACTTAGGACTCTCCGGCTAAATATCGACCCCTTCGAAAGGGATAGTCGAACTAAGTGATAGGAGAGGAAGTCGTGACGAGGGTGAAGACAATGGTTCATAGGTAGTCGCGGGAGGAGCGAGGTCTCCATTACACAAGCCTAGGTTTGGTCGTGAGTTGTTGCATTAATGGCAACTCCTCAACCCGGATTAGAGAGGGGGCAATTTCTCTAATCTCACGACCGGCCGGATAACGTCGTGTGATGGCATTTGCTTGTACATGCATTGCACCTAATAAGTTGATTGAAAACCTTGTTGTGTTTATGGTATAGTTTTAAGTCCTCCATCCTAACTTACTGAACTGTGGTTGCTCACATCCCTATAGACGTCATGCAGGTGCTGGCGAAAAAGCAGCAACAACTACTCTAAAGCTAGCAACTGCTGGATCCTGGGGAGTGAGGAAAAACATTGAAGAATTAACACATATTTTTTACTTTTCATTTCTGAATAATGTATAACTAGGAAATATGTTACGGAGAATTATTATAAACTTGAATTTCAATAATTGAATGATAGTGTATATATATATTTCCTCACTTTCTTAGGTACATGATTTATTCAAATTACAAACTGTTTACTTCAAAGCGGGTTAGTCGTGGACGCCTTGTGTAGATCAGGTCTAAGATAGCGGTTGTAAGGCCAACTTCTATCTTAGGATGATTTACACGGCGGGGCTGTTACGATTCTGCCGCTTCGAAGCGTGACACCTATTCTTAAGGAAAAATCAATGCAAAAATCTAGAAGTGTTTGTAAATGTAGATTGAAGTGGTGATATAGAGAATGGAAAGTTGACATCTAGGTTCTGTACAAAATTGTGGGGTAACTTAGTGACTTAGAGATATAAAAAATGATCAGTAGTAGCTAAAAGTAAAGTTGAGGCTGAATATAGGGCGATAGCTTAAGGTTTATGTGAAATTATTCGGGTCTAAAGATTGCTACAGGACTTGAATATAACGGTAGGAAATGTTCAGATGCTATGTGATAGCAAGTCAACACTTATCATTGGCAAAAACCTTATGCAACACGATAGGATGAAACATGTTTAACTTGATCGAAACTTCATAAAATCATAAATTGAAAATGGAGACATGAAGTTGGAGTTTGTCACCTTAAAAGCTCAAGAAGCTAATATCCTAACAAAGTCTCTTCCGAAGCAACACTTCAACCAAAATATTATCAAACTAGGAATAATAGATATCTATTCCTTAGCTTGAAGGGGAGTGAAGAAAATAGTTTTAGACAATTATTCTTTTAGTTAGGTTTGTCTTGGTCACTTGTCTTTGATATTTTGTATTGTTTGTTTTTGTTCTGTAGCCGTATTGAGTAGATATGGTTGTATCAAGGAGAGATAAGGTTATCACTTGTGATAAGTTTTAGAATATCTCCTATAGCTAAAAGTTAAGATATGTCATTATCCTATATGTCCAGTTTTATGTATTTATTAGAGATTTTTGAGATGAATAAAGTATGAAGGAGAATATTTTCTCAAATTCCTTCAGAAAACTTTGCTATAAAGTATTTCCAAATTATTATATTTGCTATTTTCACCATCTTTCACCATGAAATTCCCATTTTGAGGAATTGGAAGACCAAAAGCCACCATTATTGCCTTTATGAAGCACAAGAGTTCTATTCTCCTTTATTATTGTCGTGGCAGAAATATTGATGTATCAAAATGCCAACATACCTTGTGTGCATTACCAGGGTCAAGCAACCTAAAATTCAAGTTTACCTTTAGAAGAAGATAAAGTTTTGCCATCTAGGGATGGATCCTTTACAGTTTTATGGCATCTAATGCAGTGGGTAGAATGAGAAGAGACTAAGAAGTCTCTCATGGATGCTTTTTAAGGTTGTGATGATTCACTTATTGATTGATGATACTTAGGGCCTTTTCGTTTCTCAAAGCAAAGCCACAACGAATAGCACTTTGACAAATGATATAGAGTTGTGCCCCTTTCATTTTACATATGATTGGACAAATTCCCGTGTTGCTTTCTTTTTGCAACATAAAATTGACAAATTTACCTTGCCTTATTTTGTTTTCTAATACCTCCACCACCATTCCAGCCACAATTACCATAATTGCTGCCCCACTCAACCACCACCTCTGCCAGCTAACCACAACCACCTCCACCATTTTCCATGCTAATTGAATTCAGAATAAACCTCAGTGATGTAACCCCAATAAGCAGCATCATACATGAATTAGGGGAACGCAATTTTCTGGACAAGAATTATCTGATTATGCCTTTGATGGCAAGTTATTGGCAAATTTTGATGTTTTTAGCTGTGGTGCGCTTCTTCTAGAGTCAGTGACTGGCAAAAGGAATAGTAAGGTTCCACGAATCAAATCTCTACCATAGCCTACTTGGACATGTGAGTAAAAGGAACTTTTACCTCTCTTTTGTTCTTGCTTGCTGTTTACGTCCTCAATACGGCTAATTAGACATACATTATGATCATTTTCAGGCATGATTACTTTCGAGACAATGTGAGGCCTTGAAACTTATGGATGATTGTCTACACGAATCTTTCGTCGGGTCTCAAGTGCACAGATGTACTCATATAGGCTTGTTGTGTGTCCAAAAATTTCCTCATTATAAGCCAGAAATGTTGGATGTAATTTTTATGTTAGGAAATGAAGCAGATTTGCCTTCACCTAAACAGCCCAGATTCTTTATGGAGATGCATTCCAAAAGCTCCAATAGATCTGCATCAGTGGTAGAACTGTATGGAGACAGTTTACTTACCATCAAAATGCTAGAAGGTCGATAGTCGTTTACGCATAAAATTATAAAAAGTGAGATGCGTTATTGATGTATGTATGATCAGATCATTAAACTGCAAATTTCATCCTCAAGAGAATGAACTGTGGGGAGAAACAATATCATCCAAGCAGGGCCATTGATGATATTTACTCGGTAGATACTTGGTCTTGCATGCAGTGGTAATGCATTCTGCGTTCCATCAAGCAGAATCGACATTTTTGAAAGATCATACTATTTAAAGAAACAAGTTATATTTATATCTGATTGAAGAGACCAACATAAATTGCAAGTGGTAGATTAAAGCTGCTTATATGCAAGTGATCTCAACCATTTTTTCTTTTATGATAGTGTTTTCCCAAGTGTGGAGTAATAAATTTAGATTTTTAGGCTAGATGGTTGTGGTATTACACTCAATATGGTATTAGAGCAGGAGGTGCTGATTTCAAACTCATGTATCGTCATTTAACTCTAGTGTCCACTCAACGTATTTCAAATCAAAGTCGCAGCCACAAATGAGTAGGGTTGTGAAGTAATTATATAGACATCTTCGATTAAAGCCTTTTCATTATTCATATTTTCATAAGCAAATATTCTCAAAATATTTGTGATTTAGTGTGGCTTTTGTCATATAATACTTAGCCAGTCTATTTGACCAATCACGGATCATAGCTATCATATATGATTAAATAGAGAATCGAGAGGTTTGAAATAAATTAATTACCTTATGATACAATTGTTAATAATAGAAATACCTCAATGCAACAAATACAAAGAAAAAAAATGATCGAAAGCAGTTATATACGTTTCTCCTACAGATTGATTAGATTCTAGAAGATAATTTGAGGATACTATTCACTCTTACCCTTTTATAGTTTTTCTTCTCATAATTCACATAGATTTAGAAGTCAGTTTAGGAGAAGAAACTAGATTCGAGACATATTATACCGAAATTACGATAGTCCTAATAAAAAGAAATATGATAACGTGAAAATCAGGGTTTACTATCGAGCGTAAGTGTGTTGCATTGGATGTCGCATTTATCCTAATGGAAATTCTCTCTGGTGAAGTCAAAATTATGTCCAGAGCATTCATATATAAAAGGATAAACCATCGATATCAAAAGATACAGGCATTATCATCTTTGAAAAGTTCCAGCATGACATTTTTGACTTTTCCAATGTGAAAAGGAGCCCAATAATTGATCAACAGAGAGGTAAGTCCTGCTTCTAGCCATCACGAAACTCAAAATAAAATTACAAAAATCAACGTTGGGTTGACTCTTTGCACTCAGGTTTCCATCAGAATATCAAACTCGATAAAAAAAAAAGAAAGGAGATATTAACGCTTACCGGATACGATTTAGCTGCTACCTTTTTTCTTCATAGATGAGAGCAATTCAAACATAATCAGGATCTGCGCTCTACAGGTTAACTCTTCACTTTGTGTTTCTTAGTATTGCAATTTGCGGTGTTTAATATGAGCATTTGCAACCATGAAGAGAACAGATATTGGTAGAGGAAGCTTCAGAGTGAAAAGGTTTACTTTCATTGTTTTGTTTAATTTTTTTGTCGTTCGCACTCATGGTATGGACTCGACAAGTCCATCTGACACGTTGAGTTCAAATCAGTCCCTCGAATACGGGGATTCATTAGTTTCTTCGGGGCAAACATTTGAGTTAGGCTTCTTTTCTCCTGGTAGCTCAAGGAAAAGTTACTTAGGAATGTGGTACAAGTCTGATCCTAAGACGGTGCTGTGGGTAGCTAATAGAAACAACCCACTTAATGAATCGAGTGGTGTTTTGAGCTTTAATAATGAGGGAAACCTTGTGCTTCTTCACCAATCAAAAGGCATCGTTTGGTCTTCAAATTCATCTAAGCTTTCTAAGCATCCTTTTGCCCAGCTCCTAGACGATGGAAATCTTGTTGTAAGAGACAGTGAGAGTGCAGATTCTGAATATTCGTGGCAAAGCTTTGATTATCCATCTGACACATTGTTACCCCGTATGAAGTTGGGATGGAACTTGGAAACTGGTTTAGAAAGATATTTAACCTCATGGAAAAGCTTGGATGATCCTTCCATTGGGAACTATACATTTAAGTTAAGCATTGAGGGGTTACCTCACTTTGTGGTCTGCATGGGAACAGTCATAAAATATCGAACTGGACCATGGAACGGAATTGAATTCACTGCATCTGATGATTACCCCACTTTACTCTTTAAACCCATCTTTTTTTTTGGTGATACCGAGACCTATTATATGTTTGAGTCTCGAGATAGTGGAACTAATACAAGAGTCACATTAAGCACGACTGGCTTATTGCAACGTTTTGCCGCAAAGAATGGAAGTTCTGTTTGGAATATCGCCTATAGTAGATTTGATAAAAAATGTGACAACTATAATAAGTGTGGTGCCAATGGTATCTGCAGAGAAAATAAAGATCCGAGTTGTACATGCATGCCTGGCTTTACGCCTACCTCACTGGAAGAATGGAAAATGGGAAATTCGTCCAGGGGTTGTATGAGGACGGTACCATTGAATTGCTCAGCGGAAGAAGGCTTCCTTCCTCTTTCAGGGAAAAAATTACCCGACCTATTAGAGTATTGGTTGGATGAGGATATGAGCCTTGAACAATGCAAGTTAGACTGCATAAAGAACTGTTCTTGTACCGCTTATGCGAATTCAGATGTCCAAGGAGGAGGTGCTGGCTGCCTCATGTGGTTTGGAGATCTAATTGATGTCAGAGAACTTCAAAAATCTACCACTAAATACCAGCAAGACATCTATTTACGCCTTCCAGAGTCTGTACTTGGTATGTGTATACCATCTAATAAATTTTTGAGACATTGATTTCCCATTTTTTCCAATTGCTGAAATGAACTGAGCAGACAGGAATTTGCAGTATAGTATTCTATGAGGTTCAATAGAAAGTAAGGTAGAAAGAAATTTATGAATCTTATTACCGTTCTACTATCTATTATTGTTGTTGTAGTGTAACAAGTTGTACTGTATGAAAGTACAGGCCTATTACTGATTAAGCACAATGTGGATCCTCTGATACATGTGCCGTAAATAGCATCTCAGCTCTTTCCCCCCCCCAATGCTTCAGCTATTGTATATGTGTGCTCAGTTGAAATGAATCTTTAATTTTTTATTGTATAGAAGTACAGAAATACCCATAATTAAGAAAATATTTTTTAGGAACAGCCCAGTAAAGATAATTACAAGAGTATTGTTGCATCCTGATGATGGAGGCCATGGTAGAGGTGCCACTGAGACTACTTCAACTGCTGTGATTTTTCTATTGCAATTTTCAGTGGATGATGGGGGAAGAAGTTGTGTTAGGATCTATCATGTACAACTTATGCATTTTACAGGACTTAATTCATATATTTTGTATGATGTGGAGACAAAAGAACAAATCCATATATTCTTTAATGTAAACTGTATCCTTACTCATACTCATTTACTGTTATTTCAATCATTCATTCAAACGTCTAGTGATTGTGAACTGGAATGGTGTCATGTAAAAATGTCACATACATTGGCTGAAGATTATAAATTTACAAGTTCAATTGTATGTTTGCTGATACGATATTTTTAGTGCATAGCTATATTTTTTTATTGTTTGTTCTTAGAGACTGTATATGGGCAATGAATGAGCAGATGGAACCCATAGCTGTAGATTATATAAGATGCAAAATCGAATAGAAAATGCATCATGGATACACACATCTTCAAAATGCATTTTCCTTGCATGCCAAGAGAAACATGCTCATGCCATTTATATGAAAAATGCACATGAGACTCACCAGTGAAAAATGCATCTTACCACATAAATATTTTCCACTATGCTGGTTTTATAATATTTTTGAAACTGGAGGTATTTCCATATTTTTCGCTTTGACTGCAGTAATGCACCTAATAGTTTGTCTCTGCAACACAAATTTGTCAGCATTTAGTTTTGCAGAACATAGCACAACAACTGTATGTTGCTGACTGGCTCTACACTCTTTGTGGTAGAATCACTTCATCATAATCCTGCCAAGAAGGAAAAGTGGATTGTCATAGGGGTTTCAGCCATGATTGGACTGCTTGTATTAGGAATTGCATTTTGTTTTCTAAGATGGAAAAGGAGAACGAAGAAAAGAGGTATTTATATTAATCAGCTACGCTGATTTCCTTCAAATATTTGAGTGCACTCATTATGCCCAATGTGAATATGTTTGATCAGGTCTGACAAGTATAGAAGATGGAATCGAATTACCACTCTTTAAATTCACAATCATTGCTGCAGCCACCAACAACTTTTCCCAGACAAATATAATTGGAGAAGGCGGATTTGGTCCTGTCTACAAGGTAATGCAAGTTGTGGTATATGTTAATTAGATATCACACGCTCTTCAACAAGACATGTAACGAGCTTAATGAAAAAATTATGCAGGGAAAACTCTTAAATGGTCAAGAAATAGCAGTGAAGAGGCTATCCAAGAATTCTGAGCAAGGTCTTCAAGAGTTTATGAACGAAGTTGTTGTGATTGTCAAACTTCAGCACAGGAATCTTGTAGGACTACTTGGCTGCTGCACTGCAGAAGAAGAAAGAATGCTTATATATGAATATATGCCCAATAGAAGCTTAGATTATTTTCTGTTTGGTCTGAACCTATTCATCCTCCGTTCTTTTAACAGATTGTTGTCCTTATTTTTATTGCCATTGTTCAACATTTTGAACCTAAGAAGTCATATTTTAATGTGGAAACTTTTTCCCCCCCAGATCGTAAGAGATGCTTTATTTTGTCATGGAAAACACGCTTTGACATAGCCATGGGTATTGCAAGAGGACTTCTCTACCTCCATCAAGATTCAAAACTTCAAGTCATTCATAGAGATCTCAAAGCAAGTAATATTTTACTAGATGCAAACATGAATCCTAAGATTTCAGACTTTGGCTTGGCAAGAATATTTGGGGGGAATGAAAAAGAAGAAAAAACGAAGAGAATAATTGGAACCTAGTAAGTTACTCTTCTTCACACATGGCCATGATTTTAACAAGATTTTAGAGAATTGAACTTGTTTTGCTTGTTTGCAGTGGTTACATGTCCCCTGAGTACGCCTTCGATGGCAAATTTTCAGTAAAATCTGATGTTTTTAGCTATGGTGTGCTTCTTCTAGAATTAGTGACCGGCAAAAGGAATAGAGGATTCTACAACCCAAGTCACCACCATAGCCTTCTTGGACATGTGAGTGTAGTACCTCTCTTTGTTTCTTCGTGTTGTGTATTTCTGGAAGTATTGCTAATTAGACATGCAATATGATCAATTTCAGGCATGGCTACTTTGGAGCAAGGGTGAAGGCTTGGAACTTATGGATGATTGTTTATACAGCTCTTTTGTCAAGTCTCAAGTTCAAAGATGTATTCATATAGGATTGTTGTGTGTCCAAAAATCTCCTGGAGATAGGCCAGAAATGTCAGATGTAGTTTTTATGTTAGGGAATGAAGAAGCAGATCTGCCTTCACCTAAACAGCCTGGATTCTTCACAGAGACGCATTCTGAATATTCAGATGGATCTTCACTCATGGGAGGACCGTATGGAGGCAATTCACTTACAATCACAATGCCGGAAGGTCGATAGTGGTTTCAGCATAGCACAATAACTGAGATGCATTTTTGGTGTGTGTATATATGATTATTCAAGAGCTTCTCTACACTGCATGCATCATCACTAACAGGAAGAGAATGAATCTTGGAGAGAAACAAGCATCGTTCAAGCATAACTAGTGATGATGATACTTGTTTAGACTCCTTTAACAAATGCTTGACTGCTTTTTGTTGTCCATCTTTAAGTTTTCCCTAAAATTAAGATGAACTTCATGAAGCCAATATTCTAGCATAGACTAGCAACATGATATAATGAGTTCTTGGCCATTTTGATAGTGTATCTAAGCTTGTACTGTATATTTTCCCTTTTAGGCTTGTTACTTGTCTGCAAAGTTACTGGTGGCATTGAGGCCATACAATGGCAGCTTGTTCTCATGGTGATCTCTTTCTTCACTTTTGTGCTGCCAAACGGAACAATCAAGTATTATTGAGTTTAATAATCTTTAATTTCAAACATCTCCGTCTTCTTAAAATAGCAGGAAGATAGAGCAACATTCATTAGATTTAGAAGAAGCTAAGATAAAAATAATAAATCTAAAGTCTGAGGCTGACATTTTATTCGTTGTTATGCATAGAACTGAGTATTTTTGTCATTAAAATACCACAGATTTCAGCACTCTTTTCAATTATAGACACTTCAGATTAAGTTTGCATTAGAATAGCTGCACTTCTTTTATTTTTAAATTGTAAAGTTGGGATTTGAGAAGCTAGTCCAAGCACAAGTTCTTTCACAATAAGTGATTTAGAAATTTTTTAGTACTTTTCCAAGGTAACAAAGTAGTACCAAATCTAGGCAGCCAATGTACTCTCTAATATCCATGAACTCATCAAACCAAAGCAAACATCCACTTCCTTCTCCTTGGATATCCAGATCTGCATAAGCAGTACAAGCGCTGTTCTCCTAACAACATTGCTTACATTCTTTATTGTTCATAGTCTTGTTAACCCGTGAATCTCATGTATCCAATAGTTTTACACTAGGAAAGCTCTCTCCATAACCATAACTCACCTCTGTCCTTCTGACACATGCACCCAACTAATCTCCTGCTTCCTAATTTTGTGACAAATTTGGCTCAAACCCCTCCAAGCAACCACAGGGAGGGCACCTTGTTAACATTGCAACTACCACCGTGCCACAAAGTGCATACCTATCACAATTATCCATCCAAACTAATAAATAGAGATTCTATCGTTAAGTTTGACGATACATATATCGTGCTGAATTTCCACTTGCCGATAGCTTCTTGCTACAATCATCACTAGAAGGATCGTTGCCATTCTTCTAGGAAGTCCAGATAGTAAGGTGTTTGTTAGATTCTCTTTGTCAAGTCTAATAAGGTGTTCCTTCCTGACTTTTGCAAAATGTGTATAAACATGGGAAGAAATCTTTGCCATAAAGTATCTCCAAGTTATTACTATTGCTATTTTAACCATGTTTCACCATGAAATTCCCATTTTGAGGAATTGGAAGACCGAAACCAACCGTTATTGCCATTATGAAGCAACAGAGTTCCATTTTCCTTTATCATTGTCCTGGCAGAAATATTTATGTACCAAAATGCCGACATACCTTATGGGATCACCGGGGTCAAGAAACCTAAAATACATATTTACCTTCAGCAGAAGGTGAAGTTTTGCCATGGAAGGATTGGATCCTTTGCAGTTATGGCATCTAATGCAGTGGATAGAATGAGAACGACTAAGAAGTTTTCTCGGAGATGCTTTTTAAAGTTGTGATTCCCTCACTGATAGGCACAGCCACAATCAATAGCAATTGACAGAATACAGAGCTGTGCCCCTTTCGTTTTACATATCATTCTGTGTTCTATTCACAATATAAAATTCCTTATTCGGTTTTCTGATACCTCCACCTGCATTGCAACCACAGTTACCAAAATCGCTGCCCCAACCAACCAACACCTCCACTGCCTAACCGTCACCACCACCATCACCGTTTTCCATCCTAATGGAATTCGCAATAAACCTCATTGAAGTGACTCTGAAAAGCAGCATCATATATGAATGAAAGGAAAAGGAATGCAATTTTGTGGACAAGAATTACCTTTTTCCTATTAACTTGAGGCTAGCAGCGGTGCAGCATGTCCAATGATGTTTACGAAGGAGCACATTCAGCAGTGTATTATCTCCATGAAGACAAAACAAAGGGAAATCGTAAATAATCACCTAAACTTTGACCTAAATGCGAATTTAACCCTTATAAACTTTTAAATTGTAAACTTTAATAAATTCGCAATGTAAAGATATTTTACTCTTTTAGTTAAAAAAATTACCTACCATCAGAATTTAGGAGGTCTTACACTTTGATATTCAGCAACACCAAGATCAAAATTCATGGCCATTTGCAGGCCACCTATAGGCATTATAACACTTGAAAAATCAACAAAGATTTTCACACAAATCAAAGTTTATGTGGCTTATTTATATTTACCCCCCAAAATAAGATATGTAATTCTCTGTCTCGTCAACTATAATTCTAATGAATTCTCTTAAAATACATTGATCATAAATTTTAAGATTTGAAAAGGATATTTGCAAGATTTGCCAAAAAGCATGTAGCTATGCCTTGTACATTCCTAATCCGTGGTGATGTAAAGATGACAATGAAATTTCATATTGATTCTGGAAGTACAAGTTATATGATCGATCTGAGAGCCCATATCCCAATAAAAATAGTCAGATGTGTAAGACTTGAACCCCATCATCTAGAGTTATCATACAAACCCAATAAAATCATCCAACCTATCATCTCATCGTTAAAATCCCCATGTGATTAATATTTCATTAATATTCGTAATCATCTTGACAGTTGGGAGGATGAACTAAACAATGTTATCAACGAGACCGGAGAAATTCTCTGTCCGTACAATATTCGTAATCATCTTGACAGTTGGGATGATGAACTAAACAATGTCATCAACGAGACCGGAGAAATTCTCTGTCTGTTCATAGTTGTACAATAAAAATTCTACAGAACAAGCAAATTTTTTCGTACAATTGAACCATTTTATTCGAATACCACATATCAAGAACGAGCTACAACAATCACTTCCCTTTACATAGTCGTAGCACCTACCACTGAAACTACTAAATTCCAGTACATTTGGACACCACAATATCACATCACCATTGTTGATTCTACATTATAATAACATTTAAAAAACACTCGCAACTACATAGCAGTCCAAAACTGAGACCAATGTTCATGATTTCGCCCTCGATTGATTTTGAGTTCATTTGCATTAGCGAGGGAGTCAGCCTTCTCCACTTCACCACCTGAGAGAAAAGAAAGTCCATGACTTTGCCCTGTATTCCTCAATACAATAAATAAGCAAAATCTATGTTTCACCCGACACTTCCCCAAAATCCAGATATCAGTGTGAAACAAACGCTAACCACAACAACAATACAAAAATAAATAATAAACCTAATGATCCTTAGCTCCATCAACTAGCAGGGCCAACAAGAACTCCTTGAGAACCTTCCTTTCGGCCACCATCATCCTTCACCCTACCATCAGAGTTCCCTACCCTAATCTTATATTTAGCCTCAAAATCAGCTATCTCCTTTTTCTTCTTTTCCAAGGCCTCATTAAGCCTTGCAATTACCTCCTGGAGCCCTTCTTTATTGCGCTGGACGGCAGGTAGAACATCCCTGATGGTTCTCTCAACTAGTACACCTCCAATCATTCTGTAGCACCGCCTCAACGGGTCAACAGGTTGGATAGCATTTATGACCAGTGAATGTTCACTTGCTTCCATCTCCAACTCTGTTATTTTGGAGTAAATTTGGCTTAGTTCAGTTCTTAGAGAATTATAGATGGTTAGAACTTGCTGCTCATTAATGGGCTGGTTTCCTTCTTGGTTTGCCATGATTGCCTGAAAGCAATAAAACTGAAAAAATCATACTATCTCTGCACCAAGTCAGTTTAATTTGAAATGGCAATTAAGGAAAAGAAACGCAAGGTGCTTGCTGTGATATGAAAGAAAGAGTAAAGAGCAACAAAGCATCCATAAAAACCATAATACAATGCTCCATAAAAATTTAAATAAATGAAACATTTAAAACCAATAATCACAAAATAAAATGGATACGTCTATCAAGTGGCACATACAAGCAGACACATACATGAACATAACTCTCTTACATATTTACTTCCTGTGTACAAACGCAAGTGATCTTTGATTTTCTATTTTCTGAAAAAGACAAAAAGCTGACATCAAATACATATAAGAACAATTATGTCTACTCAATTTCACAATATAAAGTGAATTCAATTAAAAAAAAGCATAGTTTCTTGGTCAATGCAAATGACTAGTGTAAACAAAGGCTATGGAGCTTGCATCCCAAAAAAAACACCAAACATGCTAAATGTGTCTTGATATAGGGGAGAACCTTTCATTTTTCCTTTAAGAAGTACAAGAACATCCATCGAGTCATCATGAATGCACCTACAAACTTCCCTTTAAACAATTTACAGTTAGCAAAATATGATCTTCTATCCTATAATTCTGAGGGGTGGGGGGAGGTGGGGTGAGCCTTGTATTCGTTGAATTCATTTTTTTTTCAACAAGTACAAGGAAAGATTACAAGTATTTCTATCTTTTATCGGTCTGTTTCCTGATAAGAAACCCTAAGGATAAATAATGTATTGCATGCCCAAAAGCAGGAAAAAAGGGATCCATGTCCATCATGTCTAAAGTTGAAAAACCATTTATCAAGGAACTTCAACTACTACCAAATATCAATCTTATAACAAAATATGTTTTTACCATTTTTATTGTGAAAAGACGTCACTTCATTGCTGCAAATATCAAGTGAAAATAGGAGCCAAGCTAAAGCTCAAAATTCTGAGCTCTCGATACACCCTACATAAAGGCCCTCTGAAGATTCAAAGACAAAAAATCCTTAATTTGGTTGACTAGGCAATCCTTCTTAATTACCACATTTTTCTAGCAAAAGAGAACCTAGCTAAAACAAGCCAGAGTAAGATGACATGCGATTCACACATGGAGACTTAACCTGTTCTTATTGATTTGCAAGTGAAAGAAACGGCACTGATTTATTTTTATCTCAACATATTTATCAAAGTACAAATATTGAACACCAAAAGGATGTAACCAAAAAGTCTATGCTTATCCACATTGATTTCCAAAACAACAATAACCCTTTAAGAAAATTACTCAGGTTTGTGCTTTAAAATCGAACAATTTCTCTGTATTACACAATCATTAGGTAGTGAAAAAGCTATACTTGAGCCAAATTATAGTTGATACTACAATCTCCACATCATGAATCAAACATCATAGATCGACAATCGCAAACGAAAAAGCGGAAATCCAGAGCAATGAATTGATTAGCACTCTCGGGAACAAACTTCAGAACCTCAAGAACTAACCCGTCTAGTGATCCTGCAGAGTACAAGAAAAAACCATTAGGGTTAGGATTCGAAGAAAATAAGTGAAATACCATGAGAAAACGAAATGAAATATTAGAAGAGAGTGAAAGAGAAATCGGATGTGTGAGCGAGAGAGAACCTGGCAGGGTCGCGTTAGGGTTAGGGTCCGGCGTTAGGATTCGAAAATGTGATCGAGAGTGGGAGAAAGAAAGCGTCAGTGTCTCGGGTTGAGTAGAAAAATAAGTTTGGTGAAAAAATTAGAGGCATTCGGTCCGCTTTTCCTTAATCCATTAATTAAAATAGTCGAATTTAGTTTGTCTGTTTTTTAAATGAGCCGATCCAACGGTCCACTTTAGGTCACCGATCAAACAGACTCGATTCGAGTGGGATAAGAAATTTTAGCTCATACTTATTTAAAAAATAAATTAAATAGCTATAGCACAAAACTCATTTTTGGACCTTTAAAAAAACATGTTGAAAGTTTTGTACCAAAATGACCCTTTTTCCTAAAAATAGTGTAAAACCAGGCCATCCTGGAAACTTATTTGAGGTAAATAGAGTTAAGACACTTGCACACTCATCACTTTTTAATTTGCATGGCCTTCAATTTGAAATATCTTGGCAAAATTCCAAAATGAAGATGCACAAGGCACGTAGGGTTATATAAAGTTAAACTTCCATTTAACACTAGAATAGTTTGGTTCGGTATAATTCATCTTTTTTATTAAATTTTATTAAATTGAATTCAATATGACGATTCATTTCTTTCAAAAAAAATTAAACATAATCATATGGTTCCGTAGATATCTTATTTTTGTCTCTTTTTAATTTAAAATTTTTTTAGAATATAATAAGGAGTCCTAATTTAGAAAAGAAAAATACAAAAAAAAATTAAATATTAGAAAAATAGAAAATTTAGAAAAAATCAGAAGAAAAAAAAGATAAAATTTGGAAAAATCACAAAAAAAAATATAGAAAATAAGGAAACAATAAAAAATTAGAAAAATACAAAAAAATAGAAAAAGAAAAGAGAAAATAGAAAAAAAAAAGGAATAGATAGTTTAAATAGAATAAGGTTTTTTTAATTTAGCTTTAGTTTTTTAGATTTGAAATAATAAAAAAGGAAAAGGGACATTGTGCTTGAAATAAGTTTAAATCTAATCTTGATCATAGATTTGAATCATACTATAGCCACAAAGTGCCTTATTTTTTTTTATCCAAAATATACTCGTCATCTATCGAAATGTCATTACACCACATGTCTATTGAGGACACGTGGCATTACCCAATTCTTTAGCACTTTTATCTACGTGTCATGACACGTAGTGGAACATTACTAAACCACATGGCACCACATCAATGCTTCATCAGCACTAACTTTCCTTATTTTCCTCCTCTTACCTTTCTTTTCCTTAAAATTCTTGTATGTATCTATCTTAGGTAGCCATGTTTTAATCCATTTTTTATCCCCTAACTTTACAATTGCACCAAATTAATGGTGAAATTGTAAACTAAACTTGAGATATGTTGAATCCGATACAATAGCTTGTCTAGATTCATCCATTTAAGTAGTTAAATTTGAGTCTAAAGATGGAAAATATTCATTTTTTTCACTGAGGTTAGCTCCCTTGATTTAAGCTGCCATTTTGAAAATCCAAGTTGCCTCTCTCTTCAAACCCCAACAGGCAAGCTCTCTCTTTCTCTCTAAAAAATCTCCGTTTCGTACAAACCATAGACCGATCACAACTCAACCATTAACAACAGCACCCATAACATCCACTCTACCATCACTGTAATCAACCAACAAAAATCGAATCCCCCCAACCTGTGATCGCGCCCTTGTTGTTAATGAACGAGTAGCTGACTCCCACTGAGTACTGGCACACTCTATAGCGTGTCGAGCCAACTTAGAAGACAATACTGACTACAATGAGCTCTATGCAATCGTAAGAAGGCTCTCTAGGTAGTAGGGGAGCAAGACAATTGACAACATTGGGCTAGTCACCAGTAATAAGACCCCCTTTACCTAGTGTATCTAGGATGAAGTTCTGCCTCCAAATAGTAAACTTCCTACCTTAGACCAATACGACGATACTAATGATCTTGATGATCACCTCTTCCACTTCCGTACCCTTATGAACCTTAATGGTCATGGGGATGTTATTATATATAAGGCTTTCTCAGGTACTCTGAGGCAGGTAATTCGAAAATGGTTTAAACACTTACTCGATAACTCCATTGGCTCCTTTGATGAGCTAGCGCGAAGGTTTAGTCTTCACTTTAGGGCTAGCAAGTCCCCATCTAATGACACTTCATCCTTATACTTGATAAGCAGAGTGAAGGGGAGACTCTATAGGAATATATGGCCCAATTCAACATTATTGTGGTTGAGATCCCTCGGTTAGATAAAGGAGTAACAGCGCATGTTGTGCAGCTTAGCTTAAGACCTCTATGAGACTTCTTTCACTAGCTTACGAAGAGTAAGCTAAAAACCCTAGCCGAATTTTGGAGTAAGGCCCAAAAATACATGGAATAGATGGATAACATCTGCGTTAGGCACGATGCCAACTAAGAGAGGTCTTAAGGAAAGAAGGACAAGAAAAGATTGTCTGTGAAGGATTGCTTCAATAACAGGGCACTAAATAGAGCTAAGGGGGAAGGCTTAAGTAGTAAGAAGCGCCGAGCCGAGTAGAACCTACTCCTCCCCCCTCCCCCCCCCTCTATACACAGCATACCCTTTTAAGCCGACCCATCGCCTAGGTCTTCGCCAAGGTGCAGAATAGAGGCTTGTTGTAGAAGCCCCTTATCACGCTCCAAAGCAGCAAAGTCATAGTAGTCCTGTTGTGTAAACCATTTTAAGATAGAAGTTAACCTTACAACCACTATTCTAGACCTGATTTATACAAGACATCTACGACTAACTCGCTTTAAAGTAAACAGTTCGTAATTTTAATAAGTCGTTTACTTAAGAAAGTAAGAAAATATATATATACACTAGAATTTAGTTATTACAATTAATGTTTACAACATTTCACCATAATTTATTTCCTAGTTAATATATTATTTAGAAAAAAAAAATTCCAGGATAAGAGCTTAAACCTTAAAAATATACGTCTATTCTTCAAATGTTTTTCCTCACTTCCTAGGATCCAACATTTGCTAATTTCAGAGTAGTTGTAAGTCGCTTCTTAACCAGCACCTACAACGTCTATAGGGATATGAACAACCACAACTCAATAAGTTAGGATGGAGGACTTAAAACTATACTACGAATACAAATAAGGTTATCAACCAACTTATTAAGTGCAATGCATATTCAAACAAATGCCATCGCCGGACGTTGTCCAGCCTGTCGTGAAATTAGAGAAATTACGCTCGCTCTAATCAGAGTTAAGGAGTTGCCGTTAATACAACAACTCATAACCAAACCCAGGCTTGTACAATGGAGACACCGCTCTTCTTACGACCACTTTCAAACCATTGACTTCACCCTTGCTGCGACTTCCTCACCTTTCACTTAGTTCGACTAAGGATGAAGAAAGGACCCATTATGCTATTCAACGCTATCCTTTTCGAAAAAGTCGTTATTTAACCGGAGAATCCTAGGTTTCCTCTAATGGGTTGCTATATAGGTCCGATTTATGATTATAGGCTGTATATTTAATTAAGTTCAGTTTAAGGTGGTCAATCATTTTATACAATACAAGCTAGAACAACAAATAGAATTGTAACATCACTCATAATCAAGCACATGCATACGGCTAACTATCTAACAAGCACAACTAAATATAATTTTAAGCCTCCAAAATACAACAACATATTAATTATAACTTACTTGGACTCCTCACTTGCTCACTCGAGGTCTGACTCGCTTAGGCCATTACCGATCATCCCTATAATACCAACGTTGTCTCAATTTTCACATAACTGTTATAGTTTTGTTTTTATCCTATAAAAATTATTATTATCTTTAGCTTAGGGTTTAATATGTCTAATTATCTAGGTTCTCAAATCTTTTACAATTATTTTGGGTTTAAGGTTAGGCTTGGGTTCAATTTTCGCATTGATTTCTAAATTAGGTTCTAATTCTATTTCTAAGTACTATTTTATACCCGAACCTTAGAAACTCGTTTCAAATCATAATATGAAATTAATTACATTACTTACAGATATCCTAAATACCATAATTACCCCTAGTTAGTATTTTATTCCCTCCGATATACTTAAATCCTTATTAGTATACTGAATGTACTCCTGATATGAAAAATTTTTATATTTTTCGTATAATTACATAAATTTAAGATTTCTATCAGATTTATTATATATCCCTATTATTTATATAATATCAATTTTTATCCTAATGTCTTCTATTTATTATATTTTCAATAATTACATATTACACATCACCTAAGGTGTACAAAATGTACACATCTAATATTCCCATCACTTCAAATATCATCTCCCAACATCAAATAACATTCCAAATATCTAAATTTATCCCAAATCAAAATTTGAACCTAATTACCCTAAATTATCAAATTAACTCTAAATTTCTCATTTTTACCTATTACATATTTACTACATATCATGTTAATGATTACATTTAACACTCCAAATGCTACAAATAGCATACTCCATCAGATTTCAACATCCTAAAATATATAATTCTACATCAAGTCAGTAATTACCCATTTAATTACTTAATTAACCATAAATTACTCATTTTATACCTCATTTTAAGGCCTAAAAATTATCTAAAATTTTTTAAAATTCATTTTTGAAAAAAGGCTTTGTAAAACTGTTCTATATCCCCTAATTAGTCTACAAAAAACTTTGAGCTCAAAACTACACTCCCAAGATCATTTATTTCTAAATCGAAATATGCTTGATTTTGTATGATTTCTTAAGGATCATGTATCATGGATCATATTTTCATCAAAATAATATTTTTCATAAAAACTACATATAAAAATATTTCAAAATAACAAGTTTCATAATTTTCTAACTAATTTTGATATTTTTAACAATTTAAGAAAAATCATATAGAAATCGAGACTCACTGAAACTGGCAGCTCCAGCCATTGTCGGTGGCTAAGGGTATGTCGTCCCACCTAGGCACTGCCACCACCCTGTGGTGGTGGTGGTGGTCATTCACTCTCAGTTGCTCGTCGGGTCTAGGTTCTCCTTAAAAACTCTAACAGCACATTTTTTTTGTGATTTTTTCTAAAACCCTAATTTACTTTCAATTTCTCCTCTCTCTAATTTTCTAAAATTCCCAATATCCAAAATGAGCTTCTAAAAAATTTGGGGTATTTATAGAGGTCTTGGAGAATTATTGTGTATTAATTTGATTAAATAATTGCTTTCTCTTTTTCCAATTTGCCTTTTGTGTTATTCTAATTTAATTGGCTAAATTTTTTCTTGTTTTCCCCAGCTTCCATAACCCAAATCTGGATTATTCCTTGTTTTTTTTCTTATTTTTCCTTAATTAATTATAAATTTTATTTAATTATTTATTATTATTTTACCACATTTTACATATTTTAAGTAATTACACGTATTTTTACCTATATGTAAATTCATATATAGTATAAATAAATATACCTAAATATTATTTAGGTCATTCTATGATTTTTAATATACATATAATTTATCTCTAGTGATTCGTTAGTTGTCGAAATACATTTTACGTATTTTTAATAAATAACGAGTTATATAATTAAAATTTGAAAATTTTATATTCCTTTATTTTATTACTTATTTTCTTAAATTCGAACTTATAGGATTACTTTTACTAATATTTTCAACTTTATTTAATAATTTAAGCTCAATCGGATCCTTTAACCGATCGTCCTAAATCCTCGAATCAAACTTTGGGTAGTTGATTGTGAGTCTTTCACCCCCTAAGATAAGTGGGAACCTTAGTCGTTGGAACTTGGACAAGTATTGCCAATTCTACAATAACCATGGCTACAACATGAAAGAGTAATTCTAATTGAAGAATGCAATTGAATATGCTATTTAATGAGGCTTCTTTGATAAGTATGTGGCCCAACGGAGGAATGATGACCATTTTCATGATGATGAAGATAAAACACCTCAGAGGTGAACAACTAAGGGCACTCGAGCAAAGTAAAATGAAGATTGCTGTAATAAGCAAGTTTCCAATGGTGTGATTAATACAATTATTACGGGGTCACACTCAAGGAGTTGGCTAAACACTAAAAGCCTGATTAATGTTCTGTCCAAGGTGTTGGTATCAAGCTTAATTTTTTTGTTTCTTTTTATTTAAAATTAATTTTCCCATTTCTGATTAATACTAAACCCTAACCCATTTAATATTAATCTTCGATTAAAGAAATTGAGAAATTTCGGTTTTTTATTGAAAATAATTTTTGGAGTCGCTACCCAACCGAAGTCAGAAAAAAGAAAAGAAAACATAATTAATTGAGTGGATTGATTATGATTTGCCTATCGGTCTTTGATTTCAATTTGAATAAAAAACCAAAGGGTTCCGAGTTCGAAGGCTAACCTATTAAACCCTAACGGGTATCGCTATCTACTTACTGAAATTAGGATTATTCTTCTAATTATAATATTTAAAATAAATAAATAAATAAAATCAAAAGAAAAAAGCACTTAAGTTTCTACATATTTTATCGTCGCCCCGAAGGTGCCTATGTACTTGCTAGCCGGGATCAGATAATTATAGTTCTTTCCAAAAAATCTTTAATATGTTGATTTGTTTTAATTTTGAAATCGATTGGATTTACGTTTTAATTGATTCAATTTATTCGATAAAAATAAGAGTGCCTTAATTCATAAGTGATCAAAAGACTCAAAAACGCTAAATCTTTTTTATAAGAAATTTCTTTTTTATTAATTTTTATTTCTAAAAAAGATAATTTTCTATGTGAAAATTTCTAAAAATCTTAATCTTAAAAAAAATCCTAAGCTAATATATATATACTAATATTACTATTAACAACTATTTATAAATTAATAAGATCATATACTACTAAAAACTCTTAAAACTAGCATGTTCATATGTACCTATACTAGGGAACTAATAATAATAATAAAAATAAAAATAAAACCATAATCAATAAGATAAATAAATCATAATAAAAAGATAAATAAAAAAAAAATAACCAAACCTGATTTTAAAGACTAATTGTACAACAATTGCAAGAACGTGCATGTGTTGATTGGTATTGTTTGATTGTCGGTAGGAAGGTAAACTGTGGTTAGTGCTAATCGAAGCTGTGCAAGTGTGCAGATTGGAACTTGTGTGCAACGAAGAGCTTTGGTCATGGAGTGTTGCTGGAGTTGCGCCTGCAGTTGCGTGAATGAAGTGGTGGTTAATAAGAAACACGGTTCATCTTGGCTATCGGTGGTAAAGGTGAATGCGTGTGCAGTGGCGTTGGGACAGTGTAGAATCGTGTACTGTGTTGTTGTTGTGTAAACGTGCTGCTTTGCTATCCAGACCGTGCTGTTATTCGCCTGGTTGTGCTATTGTTCGCCTGGTCATACTGCTGTTCGCTTGGTGTTGTTGCTGTTCACCTACTGTTGTTATCCAGACCGTACTGCTTGGGCATTGCAATTAGCGGAGTGCTGCGTATATGAGGTCAATGTACAACAGTGAACTATTATGGAATGTGTGCTATTGCAAGGATTGGCGATTGTTGCATAGAGTTAGGAGTATTGCTACTATGCGAGTGAAGCAGCATAGGAATGGTGCTGTGTGGATCAAAGTTTGGTCGTGAACAGTAAGTGTATGGATGATGTTTGGCAATGGATTTTTTAGCTAAAAAAAAAACTCCTTTCATTTTGGCGTGTATGTATATTTATAAACCTAAATCAAATCGTATCTAATTTGATAATAATTAAACTAGATTCAAATTAATTCAAATCCAATTTAATAAAATCAAACTAGATTCAAATAATTTTAATTAGCTATGAATCCCGTTTATTCATCTCGCTTTTTGTAAAATATAGAAAAATAAAAGACATAAGTTCCTAATGAGACTCGAACCTAAGACCTTAAATTAAATCCAATCTGATACTTTAATACTTATCCGTTAAGCCGTTAACCTGTACCTTGATTTTTAGTACAACTAAATTATACTTAAACCACGTGACTCTCTAAAATGATTATTTAGACTAAGCTAAAACTATTTGTCCCTAATATGTGCTACTTCCTAAAAATCTACAAAATCTTTATAATTTTTCTTTTCTTATTTTTTTGGTATATTCATCATTTGTTAATTTTTATTATTTTTGTCTTTTATTAATTTTTTTATATTATTATTTTTTTATTTTTGAATTAGGACCCTTTTGTAAAAAATAAAAAAAAAAATCAAAAACTAGGATTACGAAAGAGCAAAAATTAAGTGTCTACAGTTAGCTATTAAAGAAAAGAGGTAGAAGATTGAACTTCGATCTCTTTCTCTAATGAAGACCTGGAGGGAGTAAAAACCCCTCATCAAGGCAACCTTATTATTGGGGGGCAAGAATCGTGAATTTTAAGGTCCTTAAAATTATGGTAGACCATAGTAGCTCCACTGACATCCTCTTCTTATATACGTAAGAGAGGATGCAAAGCAAATAACCTATCAAAATGAAGCCTTACTACCATAATTTCATCTACTTCAATAGGGAAATTGTTCGAGCCAAGGGAATCATCACCCTCAATAGGGAACTTAGAGATGACAACAATGTTGCACGATGACCAATGGCTTTTGTCGTACTTGACTGCCCATCCTCCTATAATTCTCTCTTGGGACAATTGAGCTTAAATGCTTTTGGAGATATCACTTCGTCCCTCCACCTGAAGGCTAAGTTCCCGACCCCTATAGGGGTAAGAATCTATAAGTGCAATCAGAAGCTCTCTTGAGAGCTCTATGTTACGGCTATTAGAGTGGATAGTATCTTCACTTTGGAGATCGACATGTAGGGGAATTCAACTAAGAGAGGCAAGCTGAGTGAAAAAATAAAGAGAGGCAAGCTAAGGATTTGTAGGAAGCCTTCGACCAAATGAGAAATACGACATAAAGCTAAACCCTTAAAAGTGTGTATTTGGGGTTGGCTTAGGCAAATTCCTAGGCTTCCTAATCACTCAGAGAGGAATCGAGGTCAACTTTGAAAAGATACAGGCTATCAACGATATGAAGCCCCCTTCCTTAGTCTGAGACGTATAGAAGCTCATCGACATGATAGCCACATTAAGGACAGTGAACAAATTTGTCTCTAAGAACGCAAATAAATGTGTTAAGTTCTTCAAAATCCCTAAGAATCCTAAGGGTTTTGAATGGACTCCTCAGTGTACGACAACCTTTAAATAGTTGCAGGACTTCATTATACACCCTCTAGTCCTTTTCAAGCCTGTTCCAAATGAGGACATATATTTGTACTTGGCCATTAGCAATTGAACACTGTCCTTTATACTAGTCATAGTAGAAGGGAGAAAGCACATGCTAGTATACCACGTTAGCTAAATACTCTAAGCGATAGTAATTGGATCACCAAGCCTTTGACTAAATCCAGAGCTCGAAAGCTTGAGAGTATGGTCATGAGATTCCTTCTGTGCCGACCTGCACTTCATGAGTCCGAGCTGCTTCAATCCACCAGTTTGCTGCCTTATTTGAGCCGAACCATCCTATACCTATCAATAGTCTTTGACTGCCAACCTGAGATATGCTCGAACAATAACTTAGCTCGCTCGATCACTTGTTCGGTCAACCTGGATATGAACTACTTTGAGCATATCTGAGCTAAACTCATCTTAGAAGAACCCCCAGTCTTGTTTGACACCTTTGCTTGGTAGTTGTTGAACCCGGTTTTTCATTCTACTAGTTCTTTTTATAAAATTAGGTATTCTCTAAATCGATCAGTACTAAATCTTACCCGTTTAATATTGACCTTCAACTAGGGTTTAAAGAAGATCATTTTTTCCAACTTGAAAAAATTTAGAGGCGCCACCTGACCGGAGTCAGGAAAAAGGGGTTAAGTTATAACAAATTGGGTGGATTGGTTATAACTTAGCTACTGGTCTATCAATTAAAAATAAAACCAATTTGTCAAACAGGTTTTTTGAAAACCAAAGATTTAAGTTCGAAGGCTAATTTATCAAACCCTAAACGGGTACCATTTTTTAACTTTCCGAATTTAACTTCGCTTTTCAAATATATCCTTTTTAATTTCTAAAAAACATTTAATTATGATACATGCAACTAAATTGATTAATTTATATAAATATCTAAAAATGGAAAAAAAATAAAACTTTCCATATTTTAAGTCATCTCGTATTTACATACAAGTGTCTACGTATTTGTTATTCGGGATTAGACATATGTAGTTCTTTTATAAAAAAAACTTTAGTGGGTAGTTTGATTTTAATTTTTGAAAAAGGGTTGTATTTACGTTTTTACCTAGTTCAATTTATTCAAGGAAATTCTTTTAAAGAGTTCTAATTGATGTTTTATTTTTGGAAACTCTAAAATAGTCCCAATTTGGAAAAAGGTTTATTTATTTTCATTTATTTTTAAAACGCTTAATTTTTCTAAGTGTGAAAATGATTTTTTTTTTTACTAAACTATTTATTCATTTTTATTTTTATTATATTATCTTATTTATTTTGTACTTATTATATCTATTTCTATTAAAATAAATAAATAAACTACTTTCGTTCTTTCTTTTTTTCTCTTTTTGTTTTTCTTCTCTTTCTTTTTTTCTTTTTCATTCTTTTTTATATTTTTTTATTATTAGTATTTTCTATTACATTTACATAAAACAAATAAACAAAATAAAACAAAAAAAAAGAATTAAAAATAAAAAAAATTGAAAAATTTTGGACAGATTCGGATACACGAGTCAAATCGGGTTGAGTCGGACTTAGGTTAGATCGGATTGGGTCGAATCTTAGCTTCTTCTTCTCCAGTACTAATGGGGCACAATTCAACTTATTTTGTCTACCAAAATGAGCGGGCGACAATCTTTTTATGAGTATTGGATTGGAGATTGGGGGGGGAGTAGGTTCAGTGCCTTGGTGTTTTGGAGCTGTTTGGGTGGTTTTTGAAAGTTGAACGTGGGTAATGGTGGTGGTTTAGCAGTGTGGGGGTTGCTGGGTATGATTAGTTGGTTGGGATAGGTTTTTCAAAGTGTAAGGATTTTGGTTGTAGGCTTAGTTTCGCTCGAGGGTAGTTGAAGATGGTGGTTTAAGGAGAGAGAAAGGGGGCGGTTAGGGTTTGATGGTGGTTGCTTGGTGGTACAGCTGGGGGTCATAGCGGAGGTTGAAAGCAGTTGGGTTAGACAGCCTAAGTTGTAGGTAGTCTTCCTAAAGTGGTAGCTTAGTTTGGGTCAAAGTAAAGAGAGAGAATCGAAGAGAGAGTGAGTAGGTTAGAGAGAGAAAGTGATCGGGAATAGATAGAGAGAGTGTAGGGATTGATTCTATTCGTTGTGTATATTCATCTATGTCCCATGATCATCAATTTATACACAAATCCAACCTGGAAACAAAGGAAAGTTGGAATCGGATTAATGAAGAATGCCTAGGAAAACAGCTTTTTTCCAATTTTTGGAGCTCAAATTGAATGCTCCTTTGACTGTATTTAGACATGTTTTTTGTACCGATTCCCAATAGGTTATGTATATTTTGCAATTTCGCCATTGATTTGGTGAAATTGCAACGAGAAAAGGTCCCAAAATCTTGCTGAAGTGGGTGGTCTAAAGCGGAAAGTGCTAGAAACCTGGAGAAAGTCGAGGGAAAAAGAGGGAAAGAGAGGAAAAAGAAGAGAAAAGAAAGGAAGGGGGAACAAAAAGTGGGCTGACGTGGTGCTACGTCAGCCGTGTTGACCAACCCCGGCATGCTACGTGTCATTTCGTGACATGTGGCAGCCGACGTGGCACACCACATGGCGCCACGTCAGCAGGCCAACAAATCCGATGATGCCACGTGTCAGGATAAATGGCGCAATTAAACCCTGACATGTGGTAGTCCCTGATGTGATTGAAAACTAAAAAATGAGAAAAAAGCCTACCTGCCTTTGCTAAGTTTTGAACTTAAGACCTTATGCTTAATGCTATCGCTATATCTATATGCTTTACCGTCAGGTTGTTGGCCTGTGCCTTGTCCATATGTGCAATTATGGACTCGGTTAGCCTGGGCTGTATTTAAATCTAAGCTCGGGTTCAATAGCCTAACTTCTAAACCTAAATTTAATCTAATAAAATGTTATCTTCTAAAATCTTTTATTTATTTATTTATTTTGTGATTTTTTTCAAAATTTCTTATTTCTTTTTATTTTTTATTTATTTTGTATTTTCCAAATTTCTTATTTTTTGTGTTTTTTTTTTCTATTTTCCTATTTTCTTATGTTTTTCTAGAATTCTTATTTTTCTAAATTTCTTCATTTTTTGGAGCTTTCTTTAATTTTCTATTTTTTTGAACTTTTTTTAATTTAGGACCCTATAACCTAATTTGAAAAATAAAAGGGGGTAAAAATTAGGTGTTTACAATAGTCGTCAGCTTAACCGTACAGTTTGTTTATTTCAACTAGAAATTCACTTATCAACTAACAACCACGTGTTCAAGTAATCATACAATAGAATCTCCCGTACAAGACAGATGTTTCCTTGATTTTCTCTTTATGCCCTTTCCTACTCTTTGTACATTACTTATTTAAGATCTTAATTTTTTTAGTCATTTCTATTTATAGTTGTTGCCTTAATATTTCGAGAATAAATACCCATTGTAAATATAGCTGCATCATCATACATCAAATATTGAACATACTCAGCTATTCCTTTCATGAGCCAACGTGAACCCTTAAGTAGGATTAAGTAACGAGTGACCTCATCGAGTTGCCCGTACGTCATATCAAGCTGGTTTTGTAAGTTTACAAAGTTTCCTTAGTACGTTGCATCCCTAAAATAGCTCGTGGTTTGCTTATTTATCTTGTTTTCTTGTTCCAGTTTTTGCATTTCATCACCTTTGATTTCAAGCTTTTTGTAAGCTTTAACTTCCTCCTTGGTGACTAGCCTTGTCTGTCCTTAACTCACATCGAATCACTAAGGGCCTAAGGTTACCTATACTAGAGTAGAAAAATTTGCTTTAGCTTTACTTCTAGCTACACCAGATCATCATACTTATGAAACCAACCATTACACATACTATTATAGAAACCAGGCTTGTCTAGATGGATGGTGAAGTACGCAATGGAGCCAAGCGAGTACAGAATCCAATATTAATTACGGACGACTTATAAGGCATAAGTGCTAGTTGACTTTGTGGTTGAATACATAAGAGAAGAGGAAGCACCATTAAGGGATGACAAGCCAGTGTTGATTCGCCATATTGATAGATCATCCACCTCAGGGGGTGGAGGTGCAGGTCTTGTATTGATTGGACCGCATAAGATCACAGTTTGATATACCCTCAAGTTTGGGTTCAGTACTAGCAATAACAAATTCAAATACAAAGCCCTAATAGCCGGTCTCAAGCTAGCTAAAGAGATTAACGCTGAGCACCTATAAGTTTTCTCAGGACTTTATGCTCGTTATCTAATAAATCTAGAGTAAATATGAGGTTAGGGATAACACCATGGCAAGATACTTGGAGAAAGTAAGAAGTCTCTTAATTGAGTATCCTTCATGGACCATTACTAAGATCCCTCAAATCGAAAACTTAATGATAGATTAGCTGTCCAAGTTCACTTTCATAAGGATATAAAGCCCAAGGTGAAGGACAGGAAGATTTTCATAGAGTACTTATTAAAGAAAAGCATAACTCTATGCTTAATTAAGGTCTTAAAGCTTACAGTAGCACTATCCAAGTCAAGCTAGATAGACCTTATTCGGAGTTACTTGGAGTAAGACACACTCCCAAAAGACAAAAGAGAGACAAAAAAGTTAAGATACCAGGCTGCCAACTACACATTAGTCAACAGCATCCTATACTGTAGGGGAGTTAGCCTCCCTTACTCAGATGCCTCCAAGCAGATGAGGGTTAACATTTTATTGATTCTTAGGTTTTACTTGTGATCATCAGTGGTTTTAAGGTTACCTCATATCATCGCCCTTTCTCTCTTTCGTAATCTTTTACTCTCAATAACCATGTCGTTTCCATAGCTTCTCATTTGTTTCTTTACACAACTTAGTATAGAATAAACAGAAGGAAATTTAGCAAATCTTGACTTTCCCCCATCTCAGATTCAAATGAGATGGTTAACATTTTAGATCAACTCAATTTAACTTGACCTGACTTGATAAGAATGAATGTGAGTTTTAACCAACAGTTTCTATAAGAGAGATAATATTGACAAGAACTTATTACTCGACATCACAGAATACACTGATAAGGTTAATGTAAGCTCCGTAACTATAGAATCAGACTTAATATGTAAAATTTAGAGCAATTGGCTAAAAGATCCGATCGAGCTTAAGTTCTAAAACAAAGTTAAAAATATTAGTAAAATGATCTCGTAAGTTTGAATTTAAAAAAATAAGTGTAAGCCCTAATGTTAAGTCAAGAGACCATAGGATTGAATTTAGAACACAAGGTTTAGGATAATCGGTTAAAGGATCCGATCAAACCCAAATTATAAACTATTGAGAGAAATATTAGTAAAAATGACCCCGTAAACTTAAATTTAAGAAAATAAGTAATAAAATAGGAGACTATAAAATTTTCAAATTTTAAGTAGAATAATTGCTAATTATCGAAAAGGCGAAAAGTGTAATCAAATAACTAATAAATCACTAGAGATAGATTATATGTATACTAAAAATCATAGAATAACCTAAATAATAATTAGGAATGTTCATATGTACCCTACATGAATTTACGTGTAAATAAAAATACGCGAAATTACTTAAATTGGCCAAAAACTTAGTAAATAATTAAAGAAAATTATTAAATTAATTAATAAAAATCAGAAAAAAAATCAGAAGGCTGTGGAATAATGTAAATCTGGTCGTGGCAGGTTAGGATCTAAAAAAAAAATTATCCAATTAGAATTAAGCAACACAAAAGTAAAAAATCAAGGAAATTGGGCAATGTCATGTCTAATTAATGCATATTAATTCCCCAAAACGTCTATAAATAGGAAGAAATTTCAGAAAACTCCTTTAGACAATTTAGAATCAGAGAAAAATAGGGAACTTCAAAAATTTGAGAGAAAATCCAGAAAAAAAAAAAAGAAGAAAAGGAAACTATGCAAATAGGGCTAATGAGCCAAACCCATATCTCACCACCACTTGGGACCGAGCCACCACCACCACCCCACTCCAGCCCTACCGTCTAGGCCGACCGACACACTTGGATCGGAGTTAGACTGCCAAAAAACATTAAACCAGTGAGTCTCTTATTTGCCCCGATTTTGAATAATTTCGTAAAATTAGTTATTTTGCCCAAAAAATTATGAAACTTATTATTCTAAGATTTATTGTATGTAGATTTAGGGAAAAATAGTGATTTAGTTTAATCACGTTTGAAAATATAGGGTTATTAATAAATTGAGCAAAATCGAGCATAATTAGAATAAAAAATAAATAGGCTTAAGAGTGTAGTTTGGAGCTCATTTTTTTTTTTATAGAATGCTTATGTGATATAGAACAGTGCTATGAAGTCATTTTTCTAAAATTAATTTTCAAAAATTTTAAGTTAATTTTTAGCCCTAAAATGATGGAAAAATTATGTAATTTTGGGTTAATTAGGTGATTAAGATACTAATTATTGATTTAGATAGTAATTAAATGTTTAGGGATGTTAATCTTTGATGTAGAAACATAATCTTAGCCTTTAGAGTATTAAGTATAGTTAATTTAGGAAATTAGGTAATTATTGTAAGAAATTAGTAATATGTGAAATTGAAAATTAATAAATCTAAAAAAATAGGGTTATTTAGATAATATTAGAATAAAAATCAGAATAATACTAAATTTGAAATAATATTTAATTTTAGGTAATTGTATAAAAATGTAAGATTTTCTTTCATTGGGAATAAATCCGATACCCCAATAAGGAATAGCGTGTACCAAATAGTCTAGAATACTAAATTAAGACTCAATAGGATATCTGAATACTCGAGCTTAATGTGATTAATTTTACATTAGGATTCGAGCATATGAGTTAAATTATATCTTAGAATATGAATCCTTAAAGTATAAATACTAAAAAGACCTATTTGTATTATAGGACACCCAGAGATGAATTAACTTGCAACTAAGTGATTGGGCGATTGAGAAATTCCAAGTAAGTTGAGTTATTACTTATTGTAATAGAGTACTAGTTTTATGGTACTCGGAGACTTAGGCTTGTATATGGTTATGATTGTAAGTAGTTTACGCATGTGTTTGATGTATCTGAATTAGTGTTGAATTTATAATATGAGTGATTTTGTGATTGATTGAATTGGTGTGAAATTATTTGAACACCCTAAATGAAATTTAATCTTATTCGACTCTAATAACCAAAAATATCATGCATTGCAACCCGTTAAAGGATCATAGGATTCTCCAACCAAATATCGATCCCTTCAAAAGGGATAACATAGGATTGCAAAATGGTCATTTCTTCATCCTTAGTCAAACTAAGTGACAGAAGAGGAGGTTGCGGTGAGGGTGAGGTCAATGGTTCGAAGGTAGTCGTGGGAGGAGCGGGGTCTCCATTGCATAAGCCTGGGTTTGGTTGTAAGTTGCTGCATAACATGGAAACTCCTCAACCTGGATTAGAGCGGGTGAAATTTCTCTAATTTCACAATGGATCGGACTACGTTGTATGATGACACTTGATTGTTGCATTGCATGAAAATAATTGCTTGATAATCTTGTTTGTGCTTGTATGCATTCATGAGTCTCCAATTCAATTTATTGAGCTGTAGTTGCTCATACCCTTATAGATCCTTTTGCAGGTCATGATTTCTGAGCACTTCAAGTATTATGGTGCAATATAATTATCCAGAGGTTAGTCTTTTTGAAGCTAGGGGTGTGAGAATCAATTTACTTAGTAATGATGTGTAACTAGAGTGTCCTTTGTAGTTAAAGATGAAAGACTAATAGTTCTTATGTAAATTAGTGAATAGTTGTGAATATGTAGAATTTCCTGGAAAGTTCTATGGACTTACATATAATTATACATGTTTATTAGAAATTTGTAATATTTATCATAATTGTAGTTAAACTTTTAATCGGACTGTTTACTTCAAAGCGAGGAGTCGTCGACGCCTTGTGTAGATCATGTCTATGGTAGGCACTGTAAGGCCAGTTATTATCATAGAATGGTTTACACAGCGGGACTGTTGCGACTCTGCGACTTCGGGGTGTAACAATAAGTAAGAAAATGATAAAATATAAAATTTTCAAAATTTAAGTATGTTACTCATTATTTATTGGCAATGCGTAAAATGTATTTTGATAACTAATGAATTGCTAGAGATAAATTGTACGTACACTAAAAATCATAGAATAACGTAGATAATATTTAGGAGTATTTACTTATATTCCATATGTATTTATATATAGGTAAAAATACTTAAAATTTCTTAAAATGCTTGAAAATTACTAGAAATTTGCTAAATAATTAAAGAAAATTATAAAAAAAATTAAGGAAAAATCAAAGAAGTGGGTAATTGACTAGAATTGAGTTGGAGCAGGGCAGGGAAGAAGAGAAAAAAATCGGCCAATAAAATTTACACACTTAAAAAGGCAAAATGGAAGGGATAAAGCATATGTCTAATCTAATTAATGCACCAAAAATTTACAAGAGCCCTACAAATAGCCAAATCTCACCAAAAGCTAATTTGGTTAATTTGCAACCTTAGAAAATTGGGGAGCACCAAAATTGAGAGGGAATTAGGGTTTTACAAAAAATAGCAGAAATTCTATATAGTAGGAGCAATTAGACCAAACCACCACCACCACACTTTAAATCGACCACTTAGACCAACGTTGCTAGTGGTCGGAAGTTCAAGAGACAAGTGAGTCCAAATTTCCAACTGATTTTCCATAAATTATTAATTTTATCTAGAAAATTATGAATTTTACTATTCTGATATTTTATTATATTTAGATTTGGGGAAAATATTGATTAGGTTTAATTACATCTATAAACATAGGGTGTTTCAGAAATCATGCAAAACCAAATATGTTTTAAATTAGACATAAATAAACTTAGAAGTGTAGTTTTGAGATCAAATTTATTCTGTAGATTACCTAAGTGATATGGAATAGTGTTATGAAACCACTTTTTTAAATTAATTTTCAAAATTTTTAAACCCTAAAATGATTAATAAAATGAGTAATTTTGGATTAATTAGTTAATTAAATGACTAATTACTGATTTAGTGTGTAATTAGATATTTAGAGATGTTAATCTCTAATGTAGTAACATAATCATAGCACTTGGAGTATTAAATCTAATTATTATAGGAATTATGTAGTAAATATATGTAATTATAAGGATATGTGAAGTTGGGATTATAATAAATATAAAATAATCGATTAAAATGGATAATATAATAATAATATTAATATGTATTAAATCTGATACAAAACTCAAATTTAGATAATTATAGGAAAAATATAAAATTTTCTTATATCGAGAATAAATTCGATACACTAATAAATATTTAAGTATATCAAGTAGAATAGAATATTAATTTAGGACTAAAAGTGATAATTAGGATACTCAAACCTAATGTGATGAATTTCACATTAGTATTTAGATCGCATTTTTAGGATTTATGTATAATATTTATGGTTAGAACTGATTTAAAACTTGAACTAAAATCGGATTTGAAAACCAAATCCTAAACTAACCTAGGATAAATTAATAATAACTAATATGTATATGAGAAAAATTAATTAAATCATAACCTAGAGTGTATATATATCATTAAGATATAAATACTAAAAACATATTTATATTATATATGATAGGACATAGAGACGAGTAGACTTGCAACATGTGATTGAGTAACCAAGGATTCCAAGTAAATTGGGTTTAATATTTCGTCATATTTTGGAGTATTATTTTAGAGTACTTGGAGACTTAGGATTATATTTGATTGTGTTTGTAAGTAATTATGTACAAATGTGCTTGAGCATCTGAGTTCGTGCCGAATCCTACATTATGTTTGGTGATTGATGTATATGAACTGGTGTAAAATTGTTTAATCACCCTAAACCATACCTAACCATAATCGACTTAAATATCCTAATTTGACATGCATTGTAACCCTTTAGGGGATTATTAGAGTTCTCTAACTAAACATTGACACTTTAGAAAAAGATAGTACTAGATAAACTAGATAGTATAATGGTCTTTTCCTCATCCTTAGCTAAACTAAGTAACAAAAAAGGAGGTTGCGGTGAGGATAAGGGCATTAGTTCAAAGGATAGTCTTGAAGAGAATGGTGTCTCCACTGCATAAACCTATGTTTAGTTGTGAACTGTTGTATTAATAGAAACTTCTCAACCCGAATTAGAGTAATTACTTTAATTTCCATAACGGATCGAACCATGTTATGTGATAACACTTGCTTGTTGCATTAAATATAATTAATTGTTTGATAACCTTGTTTATACTTTCATAAGTCTCAAACTTAACTTACTGAGTTATGGTTCTCATACTCATATAGATTCTTTTGTAGGTTCTAACTTTTGACTAATATGCCACATTACAACTATCTCAAGGTTAGTTCTCTTTTGAAGTTATAGGGAGTGAAGATCAAATGGCTATACGATTAAGTTTGTTTAATATCTTGATAGTTTAAATGATGGGAATCGAGCTATTGGCCCGTGACTTGCAGCCAAACCCAAAGACTGGAAGGCTTAATGAGATGAATTCTTTTACTCCAGCTGACTTTTGTCGAGGCTGAGTACTTATTTGTCGAGTCACTCCTTAAGCTGTATTGAATAACTGTCAATCTTTCGCAGATAGAATTCTAAGAAATAGATGGTCGAGACAATATTTAGTCCTTCATGCTTGACCACTTACTCGGCATCACCCTTATCGAGATGCTAAAAGAAAGACTTCGAACTACATAATCCATCCCTACTTGGACAAACCAACCGACCGTACTGTTTTGTCCGCATCTTCTAACAACCTTCGTCAATACAACATCCCCATGTGTATAGGACTACGTGTAGAATCCACCCCACTAATTATTACTTTTGTAAATATTCATTTTTACCCTTTTGTATTATTGTACATTATTACTTTAGGGTAATACCTATTTTGTCTTTTCTCTTTTTGGCAACTTGCCCTAAATTCTTGAGTATAAATACCCTTTGTATTTGTAAGCTGTAAATAGACAGAATCATCATTAATATACCGAGTATTTTCTTCCTTATGTAAACACTGTATGTTTACTTTCGGCATCACTCTTATCCTAACTCTTGAACAAGGCTAGGTGGCGAGTAACCTCACTAGGCTGATTCGTATGTCATATTGAATTGTGTCGTGAGTCCTCAGAAGTTTTATTGGTGCGTTATATGTCACGCCCCGAAGCGGCAGAGTCGTAACAGCCCGCCGTGTAAACCACCCTAAGATAGAAGTTGGCCTCACAACCGCTATCCTAGACCTGATCTACACAAGGCGTCCACAACTAACCCGCTTTGAAGTAGACAATTTGTAATTTAAATAAATCATTAACCTATAAAAGTGAGGAATTATATATATATGTTATCATTCAATTATTGCAGTTAAAGTTTACAACATTTCTCCGTAATATATTCCCTAGTTGTTACATTATTCAAAATGGAAAGTAATTCTAGAATAAAAACTTAAACCTTAAAATATGTGTTTATTCTTTACATGTTTTTTCTCACTCTCCAGGATCCAGCAGTTGCTAGCTTCATAGTAGTTGTTGCCGTTTCTTAGCCAGCACCTGCACGATGTCTATAGGGATGTGAGCAACCACAGCTCAGTAAGTTAGGACGGAGGACTTAAAACTATACCATACACACAACAAGGTTTTCAATCATTTATTAGTTGCAATGCATGTGCAAGCAAATGCCATCGCACGACGTTGTCCGGCCCGTCGTGAGATTAGAGAAATTGCGCCCGCTCTAATCCGGGTTGAGGAGTTACCGTTAATGCAACAGCTCACGACCAAACCCAAGCTTGTGTAATGGAGACCTTGCTCCTCCCGCGACTACCTTCGAACCACTGTCTTCATCCCCGCCGCGACCTCCTCTCCCGTCACTTAGTTCGACTGAGGATGAAGAAGGGACCATTTTGCAATCCTGCGCTATCCCTTCCGAAGGGGTAGGTATTTGGCCGGAGAGTCCTAAATCCCCTAACGGGTTGCCATGCATGTTCGATTATAATTACTGGTCGTATATTTGATTAAGTCCAATTTAGGGTGATCAATCATTACATACAATTCATACAATATGCGCCAAGGCAACAAACATAATCATAGCATCACCCATAATCAAGCACATGCACGCATTCAACTATCTAACAAGCACAATCAAGCATAATCTTAAGCCTCCAAAATACAGCAGCGTATTAATCCCAACTTACCTCGACTCCTCGCTCTTTCACTCGAGGTCTGATTTGCTCAGGCCATCGCCGGTTATCCCTATAACACAAACGTGGTTTCAGCTTTTCATATAATTGTTATAGGTTCGTTTTATCCTATAATGCTTCTTGTTAGGTTTTGTTTAAGGTTTAATATGCCCAATTATCTAGGTATTAAGTCTTTTACAATTATTTTAGGTTTGGGGGTTAGGTTCAGGTTCGGTTTTCGCATCGATTTCTAAACCAGGTTTTTAGTTCGATTTTTAAGTAGCATTTTATATTCCAACCCTAGAAATTAGTTTCAACCCATAATGTGAAATTAATCACATTATTTCCCGATAACCTAAATACCATCATTACCCTTTGTCAGTGTTTATTTTACTCGGTACACTTAAATCCATATCAGTGTACCGAATTCACTCTTAATGTGACAAATTTTTACATTTTTCATATAATTACCTAAAATTGAATTTTGTTTCAGATTTGTTATGTTCTGATTTTCATTATTTTATTATCTAATTAAACCTAATTTTTCCATATTTATTAATTTTTAATTCTACATATTCCTAATTTTCTACATTTACCACATAACACCTTCATTGCTTATACTTAATACTCCATACACTAGGATCAGGTGTCCACATCAGATATTAACATCCCTAAACATCTAATTACTATCTAAATCAGTAATTAATATCCTAATCACCTAATTAACTCCCAATTACTCAAATTTTCCATCATTTTAGGGCTAAAAATTAACTTAAAAATTTCGAAAATTAAATTTAAAAAAATGGCTTCATAGCATTGTTCTATATCACATGAACATCCTACAGAAAAAAAATTGAGCTTCAAACTACACTTCTAAGGTCATTTATTTCTAAACCGAAATGTACTCGGTTTTGCATGATTTCTTAAGGACCATATATTACGGGGCATGTTTTCATCAAAATAATATTTTTCCTACAAACTACATACAAAAATATCCTAGAATAACAAAATTCATAATTTTTTAATTATATTTACTATTTTTACAAAATTTCACAAGAATCGGGCTGGAATTTGGACTCACCGGTTTTGGTGGCTCCGGCCACCGCGGGCCGCCGTGGCATTGTCGGCCGGCATGGGCGTTGCCACCACCGTGTAGTGGTGGTGGCCGTCCACTCCCAGCTCCTTGTATGGTGTGGGTTCCCTTTAAAACCCCTAACTGCACAGTTTTCTTTTTCTTTTTTTTTTCTGGATTTTCTCTCGATTTTTCGGCTCTCCCTAATTTTCTCACTTTTCAAACTGTCCAAATGAGCTCTGTAAATTTTTTCCCTATTTATAGACATTTGCTGTAATTAATATGCATTAATTTGACAAGACTTTGTCCAAATTCCTTAGTTTTTGGCTTTTGTGTTGTTCAATTTTTATTGGCTAATTTTTATTTTGCAGCTTTGGACCTGCCACGACCTTATCTTGATTCATCTTATCATCTTCTGATTTTTTTTCTTATTTTTCCATAATTATTTTATATTTTTCTTTAATTATTTGCTTAGTTTTCGGCCAATTTTAGTAATTACGCGTATTTTTATCTACACGTAAATACATGTAGGGTACACGTGAACATTCCTAAATATTATTTTGGTCATTCTAAAATTTTTAGTATACATATAATCTATCTCTAATAATTTATTAGTTATTATATTACACTTTTTGCCTTTTTGGTAATTAGCAGTTATTATGCTTAAAATTTGAAAATTTTATAGTCTCCCATTTTACTACTTATTTTCTTAAATTTAAGTTTATGGGGTCATTTTTACTAATATTCTTCTCAATAGTTTATAATTTGGGTTTGATCGGATCTTTTAACCGATCGCCCTAAACCTTAGGTTCTAAGTTCAATCCTACGGTTACTTGGCTGAACTTTGGGGCTTACATTATATCCTTTAGAGTTATTCGTGGGTTTTACTTACTATTCTATTCGTCATTTTGTTCTTTCGTACTTTCCCCATTAACTTTTTTGAGCTTTCTACATGCTTGAACCCATTCAATGACCGGCCTTATCTATTCTTGGTCATGGTTCACAACATTAGGTATATGAATTAAGGTGCGAGATGTAAGTTAGTGACTGCTATAGTATGTGTAATTTCATAGGATTTTGAGATAATATGGATGTAATATATATATATATATATATATATGAATGATAATTCCAACTTTTATGTAAATTTTAGATCAAACTTTAATTCGGCTATTTACTTCAAAGAGAGGAGTCATGGACGTTTTATGTAAATTAAATCTATGATAGGGATTGTGAGGTTAGTTATTGTCATAGGTTGATTTACACAGTGGGATTGTTGTGACTCTGCGGCTTCGAGGCATAACAGGTAACTCGATATGAGACTCAATAACGATGGATTAATCATCTCAGATTTTCCATTCCTCTATTGGATTACTTATTGCAATTACTCATATGAAGGGTATTATCACTTCATACCTTTCTTATACATTAGGTTTCCTTAACGAATTTTCCTTTGATAACTAGTTCAACATTGTCAATATCTACGAAAATATCTTCTTCAAGTATAACTCATTTCATAGAAGAAGTATTATCTCATCTAAAAATCACACTTCTTCAATTTGGCATACCGCTTATAGTTACTCAACTTCAATGATGCCATCCATAAATACTTTATAAATCAAAATACTATTGATAGTTATCATAACAAGTTTTTTTGTATATAATTAGCATATATGTGATTCTCCCTATTTTGTAATTGCAGTTTATGCATTATTAAACTAAGAGACATCGCTAGGAATTCATGATGTTCGTATCATATTATGATACAAAAGCTTCTTCCAACTTAATCTTCCTTTAAGTCTTAATATCTCATTTATAATGTCCAATATAGAAATTTAGCTATATATTCAATTCTTGGTTAACTTAACCATATAATTCAAATATCTACAGACTAATTTTCAAAAATACATTTAAACATTCATATATTATTAGTAGGTCTAGTACTTGTTGGTACTTTCATTAGTCTCTCATTTGTAAATATCGATAAACTTCTTATTATTTGCCATTAGTAGTTTTTTTTCTAAATTCTACTTTAATCATATCCTACAACTTTTTGGATTAATATCCTTTATCCAATATAAATTCTAAATTGATAGATAATGATAATCCTAATCACCTTAAATCCCTTTCTGTCTACTAGTTTCTGACTTATAGGGAATGAACACCTCAATATCATTATCATATTTGCATTCATCTATTTGTATATACATATATTCTGTAGTAATTGTACATTATTCTTATGGTTATCAACTAATCCTTTTATTTGAATTTATTATCATTCAGCCAAGATAAAGTAAGAGTCCTTCACTGAAATCACTACTTATCTCCCAACTCCCTTAAGCTTAGATCCTAATATGATTATCTCTTATCAACATTTCTTATCCATCACTTCATCATGAGGGGTAAAACAACAACTTTCCAACTCACAGCATCTAATTTAACCAAATTTGATAAGGAACAGTTTCCATACCATCTTCATTTAAATACCATTATAACAATAGACTCCATTCCAACGTATTGTCAAACATTCGTTAAGTAATCCAATCCTTCTTTTAAAGTGTCTTGCTTCCAATTTTGTTTTTCCTATAGCTGAGCATAAGTACCGCATAATGATATCATTCAGTTTACTGCAACACAACATAAAGATCTTATTATCCACTTTATACTCATTTTGCTTTACCTAACTTTACTTACAACTCTACAGATATAAGTTTTAGATTTGTTATTTATTAAGAGTACTAAAGGATTCATAACTTGATTATTGCCTCATATTAAAATTTCTACAACCATTCTTACATATGTAAAAGACTTTTAATGTTGATTATCTAAAACACATCTTATCCTTTTACACCCTTAACTACAAGTATATAAAATGTTATCGCATGTGTATGTACCCAAAAGAATACACATTCATTGAGAAGCACAATTGTATCCATTAAAAGATCAATAGGATGTTTATGTATATGAATAACTAACATAGGATCAATTCTAACTCCTGACAAAACATAACCAGCTATAATATTATATCCATCATTTAAATCACTAATAACAATTCTTTGTTTAAAAAAATTATACCACATTTATCTTCTAATTTAATTCGTTATCATCACCACTTATTGATTCAGGAAAATATGAAAATCAATCAACACTCTCTTGAGGGTAATGCTTAAAGATATATGATGTGAAAATTGGAATATAAGTTGTACTTAACAGGGTAGAGTCTCTCTCTTCCGCTCTTACTAAAAGTATTTTACTAGCATCACTTAAGTTATAATTCCTTACTTCCTAACCATCTTACTTCATGTCATTATCACAATATATTTGTTACTCCAAAGACTCATATCAATCTCTTATATTGTCCATGGGTTCCATCTTCTACATTAAATCTTATCAATGGACTTCTCAATAATTCCATTCACAATATTAACATATCCCATCTAACCATTTCTAACAATAATCCTTATGTCTTAAATCTATATCGGATCAAAGACTTTCCTCCATTTTACTTGAATTACCTTAACAAATAATCAATTTTCCATGCGATCCCATAACTTGATTCAAGTTCAATTAATGTTTATCTCAATTTAGTATTATAGTCATTGCTTATCTTATAATTTATGGTACAATACTTTACTACCCACTCATTATTATTTACTTTCGATGTGGTTTCATAATATTCACTTCTTTTAATTATTATACTTCAAAGCGAGTTCACTAGAATTATGCTCTAATACTAACTTAGAACTGTTACGTCTCAAAATGGCAAAGTCGTAATAGTCCTAATGTGCAAACTATTATATGATAGAAGTTGACTTTACAGCCGTTATTTTAGACTTGATTTATACAAGGCGTTCACCACTAACTCGCTTTGAAATAAACATCTTATAAATTAAACAAATTATTTACCTAAGAAAGTATGAATATATAAATATATATATATACTAGGATTCAAATATTACAATTAATGTTTACAAGATTTCATTGTATTATATTACCTAAGCATTACTTTATTTGAAAATGAAAGATTGTAAAATAAGAACTGAGACCTTAGAAATATATATGTTATTCAAATGTATTTCATCATTTTTTAGGATCCAATAGTTGCTAGTTTCAAGATAAATATAGTTACTTCCTGTAAGCTCTAAAGTTAAACAAAGTGATCGTACAATCGAACTTAGTACACAAAATTTAAGGTGATCGGTTAAATGATCCAATTTAACCTAAATTATAAACTATAGTTAGAAATATTAGTAAGAATGGCCTCGTAAACTTAAATTTAAGAAAATAAGTAATAAAATAAGAGATTATAAAATTTTCAAATTTTAAGTATATTACTTGTTAATTATTGGAAAGGTGAAAATGCGAAAAGTGCAATCTAATAATAAAATAAATTGCTAGAGATATATTATATGTATACTAAAAATCATAGAATGACTTAAATAATAATTAGGAATGTTGACTTGTACCCTACATGTATTTATGTATAGATAAAAATACACGAAATTGTCTAAATTGCCTGAAATTAGTTAAAAACTTATTAAATAATTAAATAAAATTATAAAATAATTAATAAAAAATCAGAAAAAAAGAGGAATAGGGAATGACCTAGATTTAGTCGTAGTAGGTCAGGAATTAAAGAAGAAAAAATAACCAATAAAAAACAAGTAACATAAAAGGCAAATTGAAAGAGATTTGAGCGTTGTCTTGTCTAATTAATGTATAATAATTACTACATGGCTTTATAAATAGCAAGAAAAATTATAGAACTCATTTGGACAGTTAGAAGTTTGAAAAAATTGAGAGCACCAAAATTTAGAGAAAAAAATTCATGCTTTAGAAATTTACCTTAAATTTGTGTAGAGGGAGTAAGAAGGCTAAACCTACACACCACCACCACCTGAAACTAAACCACCACCACCACCCTACTCCATACCCATCGCTTGGATCGACCGACATATCTGAATGGGTGTTGGAGGCCAAAAAGCAATCGGATCATGTGAGTCTCACATCTTTTTCGATTTTGTAAAATTTCTTAGAATTGTTTATTTTGCCTAGAAAATTATGAAATTTATTATTATGATGTTTTATTGTATGTAGATTTAGGGAAAAATAGTGATTAATTTTAATCACGTCTGTAAATATAAGGTTCTTAAGAAATTAGACAAAATCGAATATCATTAGAATTATAAATAAATAGGCTTAGAAGTATAGTTTGGAGCTCAAATTTTTTATGTAGAATACTTAAGTGATATAGAATAGTGCTATGGAGCTATTTTTTAAAAATTAATTTTTGAATTTTTTAAATAATTTTTTTATACTTAAAATAATGAAAAATTAGATAATTTTGGGTTAATTCATTGATTAGGTGATTAATTACTAATTTAGATGGTAATTAGATATTTAAGGATGTTAATCTTTGATGTGAAAACTTAATCCTAGTCTTTGGAGTGTTAAGTGTAATTAATATAAGAATTATGTGGTAATTATAGGAAATTAGGAACATGTGGAATTGGAATTTTAATAAATATGAAAAAAATAGGTTTATTTGGATAATATAATAATAAAATCAGTATATAATAAATATGAATCAAAATTTAATTTTAGGTAATTGGATAAAAAATGTAAGATTTTTTCATATCGAGAGTAAATCCGGTACCCCGATTAGGATTAGAGTGTACTGAATAGGTTAGAACACTAAATTAAGACCCGATGTGATATTAGAATACTTAAGCTTAATGTGATTAATTTCATATTAGGATTCGAGCGTATTTAGGATTCCTCATAGTAAAAGACAATGTAGAATCAAAACTGGAATGTAATTTAGAAATTGAACCTCGAACTAAGGTAGAGTGAATCATTAGTAAATAATAGGTATATATGAAGAAGTGAGTTAAATTATAACTTAGAATATATATCATCAAAGTATAAGTACTAAAAAGACGTATTTATATTATAGGATATCTGGAGGCAAACCAATCTGCAATTAAGTGATTGGATGACCGAGAATTTCAAGTAAGTTGGGTTATTACTTTACCGTATTAGAGTTCTATTTTAAGATACTCGGAAACTTAGGATTGTGTATGATTATGATTGTAAGTAGTTTATGTATGTGTTTATGTATCTGAATTCATATTGAAATTTGTGTTATGATTAATTGTGTATTTTGACTGGATTGGTGTGAAATTGTCTGAACATTCTAAATGGAACTTAATCTTAATTGACTTTAATGCCCTAAATTGTCATGCATTGCAACCCTTCAGAGGATCATTAGGATTTTCTAACCAAACATCAATACCTTAAAAAAAGATAGCGTTTGATAGTAAATTATTCTTTTCCTTATCCTTAGTCGAACTAAGTAATAAGAGAGGAGATCGCAGTGATGATGAGGGTATTGGTTCGAAGGATAGTTTTAAGAGGAGCAGTGTCTTCGTTGTACAAACTTGGGTTTAGTTGTGAGCTGTTACATAATGTGAAAACTCCTCAATCGGAATTAGAGTAGGTGAAATTTCTACGATTTCGTAATAGAATGGACTACGTTGTGTGATGACACTTACTTGTTGCATTGCATGAAAATAATTGCTTGATAATCTTGTTTGTGTTTGCATATATTCACGAGTCTCCAATTCAAGTTACTAAGCTGTAGTTGCTCATACCCATATAAATCCTTTTACAGGTTCTGATTTCTGAATATTTCGAGTAATATACCACCCTATAACTATTCAAAGGTATTGTTGTAATTTTAATATTTTCATTATAATATAGGGGAAATTGCAAATAACTTCCTAAATTTCAACTTAAGAGTGGATTTATCTCTTAAACTTTCAAATATTACATATTACCATCCTAAAGCTTAATAAATTGACAATATAAAAGATATTTCTTTTTTCAATTAAAAAGGTCATGTTATGATCAAAGTTTAGAGGGTTTTAAAATATAAGAGGGTTTTTTCCGTCGTAAGATCAAAGTTTACTTATTTACAACCTATGAGGGTTAATTATTAATTTATCAAAATTTTATGAGGAGTGATTTGTAGTATTTAAAAACCAAATAGGTAAATCCGCACTTAGATGAAAATTTAGGAGCGTTATTTGTATTTTTTCCTATTATTTAATTCAAAATATTTAATAAAATTACTTAATTAAATTAATTATTATGGATTAGGCATTACTGATATTGACAAATAGAGATTATAAGTATGGAAAAAGGCAAAAATGAAAATACAAGTATGCAATCCAACAAATGATTAAAACACAATAATGCAAAATGAAATATCCCTATAATTATTTGGTTATTTCAAAGAAAAATTTATTTTGTTCAATTCCAAAGATACTTTATTTAATATATACAATAATTTTATTTTATCTAAAGACTATATTTCACATAATAACTCATTGTTCTAAAGAAAGTCCTATCCATTTAAATCAAGTTTATTGAATAGAAATAAAAAATATTACTCCTCACAAAGTTATCATCATATCGTCAACAATACTATTAATTTATTATACTAATGGATATAGCTATTATTAGTGTTATAGTAAGGATGAGTTAACAAATTGATTATATTATAGTGATGGTGGTGATAGTAATGCAAATATTATTAGTACTATAATGGTGAAGAGCTAACAAGTAAGCGATTTATAGTGACAGCAGCAATGCAATAACAATGGTAACGGCGGAAGTAGAGTTAAGTTGGTAATAAAATGAAAAATTGTAGTTAATAAAAATATATAATAAAATATACCTTATAACTATTTACCATAACATTTATTCAAAGGTTAGATGTAACAAACAACGTATGAATTTTTTTGTAAAGGAAAAGGAAAAACCGCGCTTCATGTATTGTATTGTTGTTTTTATGAAATCCAAATGCTACCTTAATGAGCTTTATTGTATGGAAATATAAATATTACTACAAATCTTCATCCACGTGTTCAACCTTGCTGAAGTTTTACCAAGGACTTTGATGACGATATTATGAACAGCCAATAGCTATGTCAACTTAGTCAAAAAGTGTCAAAAAAAAAAACCCACTCTAGTGGGGTTGGCCGATTCGGGGGGAGAACGTGGTTGGCCAAGATCTAAACTTTTTAATTCGAAAAAGAAAACAACCGCCCTCAGTGGCAACGAGCATGACTTTTCTTCCTTGAATTTTCCAAGTCTTCCTCCCGTACTTTTTATAAAATCGGTTTACTTTTCATCTAATATTTTATTTTATATTTATTAAATTTAAATTATTAAAATAATTACCTTTTCAACGATCCCAATGAAAAACTAAACTGATTACTTAGAAAATACGAACGATACATATATTTAATTATTTATATATTCATTATTCTCTTACATTCTTATTTGTTAGTTTTATTCTCTTAGAAGAAACTATATAACCCTAAGTATGACATATTAATTCTTAAAGAAATGGTCTCGGTGTACCATACTGATTTATTTATTTATTTTTTAATCCTGTTGGTCTAACTTATTTTTATGGGAAAAAATGATCTTAATCTTCATATAGCTTAAACGGTTTTTCCTGCAAAGTTGAATAAGCTGATGAATTCAGCAGTTTGCTTGAGCACTTCTTTATTTATTTTTGTTTGACTTGGTTTATCAATTCTCAATTATTTTGTATTAGGAAGTTCTAAAAGCATCCAGTTTCCTCCTTTTTCCCATTTTCGTTAAATTTCCATCTCTTCAATAATTTTATTAAGAGTGAAAATTACAAATATATCCCTTTGCGTTTCTTTATATGTACTTAAACTTTTTATATTTAAAATTGAGACTTTTAATCAATTATTAGAGAAGAAGAAGAATTGAACTCGATTTATCTCATTGGAATATAACTACTCATAACATTGGGTTATGATAAGAGATAAATGAAGCGTTCAAACGTACAAATCTTAATAAAAAGGTATTTTTACAAATTTACAAATCTTAAGAAAAAAAGCGTTTTTATACTTTATTATACTATTTTTTTCAATAGATATTAAAAAATACTATATCTTTGCCCAATTATTTTTAAAAGATAAAATAGTTACTAAGCATAAAAAATAGTATTGTTAAAGTTGGACCGAACCGTATGATATAACACGATTTGATCTGATTCGAATATAAATTTAGTTTATTCTAATCCTGATTCAATATTTGGTTGAATTTGATTTATCTCTTTAATTTTTGTATTTAGATTAATTAGTTAGATTGAGTTTGATAACATCGATAAAAATATATATTTTTTTATTGATTTAAAATTTTAAATATTTAATTTTAAGATAAAAAGGATATGGCGGTGAAAAAAAGAAAAAGAGAAGTCAAAACGGATAAGTTTGGACGAAGTAACGACTTTCGAAACGCGGGCCCCAAGAGGACATGTTGATGTTGTCCGCGTCTCCTCCGACCCTCCGTCTGTTTCTCACACACACACACGTATACACGCACGCACTTACATATACACGTTTCGTCTCCGGCGTCCACACCTAAAACGTAAGGGTCCTCTTAAATTGCATCATCGCATTCGTCATAGCCGACCATATCTCTTGGAAGGGTACACCAAGGTTAAATTAGGCTTCTAAATACATCGGACTTAAAAGATAATAATTACAATATTTTAGATATAAAATTAAAAATTCTGAAATTCGGATTTTAAAATTGGAGTTGTAATGATGTAATTCGGTAGCTCATTAGGAATAAAAAAAATATAAAAATGAAGGAATAGTTTGGATGGAGATATAAATATAAAAATGAGAAGAAAGAAGGCTAAAAAAAAAAAAAATAGAAACAAGTGAATATAAATGTTTGTAATTTTGGTTAATAGGTGAGACATAAAAATTAAAAGTAAAATTTGGAAAGAAAATGGTCGGTCGCGAAAGAGAAACCAGGATTATGTCGATAGTTTTTATTTATTTTTTATTTCTTGTTTTCAATATATAATTAGAGAGGTGGAGTGTTTTATATGCTTACCTGATAATAAGATTAGGAGAATTTATATTTATTTATTTTCCTTAAAGTAAACAATTTGTGCCCTCACTAAATGTTTGAAATGTTGGGTACTCGGAGAAACTTGCATGGTGTGTTCAATGCCTTTTCTGAGGTCTTTATTATGGAAAGGCTTTGTTTTTCCCTCAAATGTGTGTTACTGGCACGATACAATAATATCGATACAACCGTGTTGATTATACAAAGAAATTACAATATACGATATAAAAAGTATATATAATAAGAAATCGATATATTTACCTAATATGAATTGCTAGGCTTAAAAGGAGGGTTTAATATATGTTTATCATTTTTTTTAAATTATGTAAATCTAAATGAGATCAAATTAATTATATAATTATGAATGTTAAAAGATACAATTTAAAAATTTACAAAAAAATGGCATCATGGCATCAAAAATTTGAGGTCACGATAATCTCCTATTTTTAACCTTAGAGTTTAGAATTTGCACGCTGTTATTCCATTTCTCAAATGCCACATTGCTGGGTTTCAAATTCAATAGTTGTTTGTTTTTTTTTTTTCTTTTTTTTAATGCGACCTACGTATCAAATGTAATATCTCATTTTAAACATATGATTTAATAGTTATAAATATATAATTTTTTTATATAAGTTATATTTATATAATTATTATATATTTGGATCTGTAGACATAACACTTCTTCAACAGAGAAAGGAAAAAAAAATTATATATATATATATATATAGAAAAAAAAGAATAAACATAAAAAAAGTAAAAAGAAAGACCTGAAGAAGTCACCTCCGCCTTTCCTTGCAACTAACTATACGCAAAATTCATTAATACCTTATTACTACCATCCACCTTCCAAGAAGTCCGGTTTGCCGGTCTCCAAAAAAAGGACCGACCTTCCTCGGTAGGTGTTTCTTAGTTGTCTCCAACTTCCCCCCAGCTTCTTCTTAGGAATTTCCGATTTCCCCCTATATATACACACACAAAAACCATGTCTTTCCATCGTCTACTTCTCTGTTTCTCTCTCAAGACTTACAAAGACTGAAATTTTATTCCCGAAGGTCGAATCTTTGTTCACAAATGGCATCAAAAAGCACGTCTTTCCATGATTTTCTCCCTCTAATGGCTGAAAAACTAGGTGGGGAAGGCTTAATTGCAGAGTTGTGTAATGGGTTTAATCTTTTGATGGATAGAGAAAAAGGAGTTATTACGTTCGATAGTTTGAAGAAGAATTCAGCGCTTCTGGGCTTACAAGGAATGAGTGATGATGATCTTAGGTCCATGTTGAAGGAAGGTGATTTTGATGGTGATGGTGCTCTTAGTCAGATGGAGTTTTGTGTTTTGATGTTTAGATTAAGTCCTGAGTTGATGGAGGAGTCTCAGTTTTTGGTAGAAGAGGCTCTCCAGCAGGAATTTGATGGATTTTGTTAGTATGTAATATAGTTGACAATTTTTAGATGTTTATTTTTAATGTATGATTACAGATCATTAAATTTGTTCAGTGAAATATTGAATAGGGATTATTAACATCAAATTCTTTTGCACCTCACTATCCTCTTTGCACTTCAATTTATTTTATTTGTTTAGTACATTGGTTTTGTTTTGTCTTGTTTTTATAATAGCTGGAAGCTAATTCGTTGATTTATGTGGCCTATTGATGGGGATCATGACCGTACTTGGTCTTGAGTTGAAGATATTATCCATGGCGAAGTTGGAGCTTGGATTTGTGTCGACAGGTCACGTTTAGGTTTGTAGTGTCGAAGTCGCCATTTTTTGTGTGTTCTGTGGTTTAGTTATACTGTGTTGGGTTCATATTCTGTCTCTGTCCTCGCTTCTTTTCGCATGGTTTTCGCCATGTGCTAGCATTTCCGGTGCTACTTATTGGGTAATCATTGTTAGTTACCCATTAAGCTATGGTAAATATTATCACAATTGTAATAAAACTGGAAGTACTATGTAATAGTATACCTGAAAGCAATCCTGAGAAAAGGAAAGGATAATGCATGAATCTAAGATATAAATTTCCTTTAGGCAACGTGTAAGGCTTTTACTGGCATATATGATGTTAAGCGAACAACTTATAACTTCTACTGGAAGTAGCATGTATGGGAAAATATTGAAAAATTAACCTTTTTCAGAAATATCCAAGTCTAACCATTATTCTAAGGCATACAGCAATTGCTTGGTATGCATATGATTGTACAAAATGGTGTGAAAGTATACATGTATTTTATGTGAAATTAGGCTTGATTTTTGTGTTTTCTGATTAGTGTGCAGATGATGTCCCCATCCATCCAGTGCTTCTCAATCTATTTATTCAGTGAATGAAGGTTCAACAGTTAGAGAGATAGTCGATGTTGGAAGTATCCCATTGATTGCAATACTTCAAACTGATTGTCGTGTCTAGTCACTGTATGAAATGTGCAATGTACAGCAGCTAAACATGTTTGATGTTTAGTTGTTTGTGAGAATATTTGTGCCTGATATAAGAGGTGGAGCGGGCATCATGTTTAGTTTCCCTAACACTTCTCCTACTGGCTGCGACTACACTTCTCCTCCCGGGTATTATTGATAAGTGCATAGGCTTCCAGGCTAGCAGTTATTGTTGAATATAACATTTCAGCATTCTTTGCTTTGAATAACTCAGTTAGTTCTGTTAAAGAAAGTGTAAAGAAAGTACCATGGATGGTGCTTACTTTTATTTACAAAAAAGCAAAACTCAAATGGTGTTGGAAGATGCAGCAAGCAAGATAATGCAGGGTTCAAAATCCTTACAGGATCACTTGAACAGAAATAAATTCAATGCATTAAGGGCCGAGCTACAAAGGACACAGATGCTATCACTTTGCGAGCAGTACTAGGTGACACATCTCACACTTCTTTCTTTCTTTTCCCCCGTAATATAGTATATGATAGCATCTTAAGTGAGTTCCCCCATAATATGGTATATGATAGCATCTTAAGTGAGTCTCCAATGAAGTACTTGTTCTTCTCTGTTGTAAATACAGTAAATGTAGTGTCTGAGCATATTACCCTCTTGTTCTTCTATTAATAGTCGCATTTTTTTTTTTTTCCCACACCGTTAAGCATTGATGTAATATTTCATTATCTAATCATTTTCTTTTTCCCATGTCGCTTTGAGTTATAAAGAAGGCAGTGACAGTGGCCCTTTTAGTACAGTCACAATTCATATGAGATACGGTGCCTTTGGGATTCCAGAACCAATCGACCTCCTCCATTTTTTGGTTGTAGCTAAATGCTTTGTCTGTTTATTCTCTGGAATTTCAATTGCAGTTGACAAATGTTTTTGAGTGGCCTCCATTAGTAATGAGACCTCGTTTCTTAGAAATTGTACTTATGAGTGGGATTTTTTATTCGTCGTAATTCTGGGAGGAATTACTTGGGTATACAGTACAAAAATATCCAGTTAGAACTATTCTGTTGCAAATAAACCAAACGAATGAATGAATGGCTTTTCTAGCTTGATGATTAGCTATAGCGGCAATCTTGTTCTCCTTAGTAAAATGTAAGCTTTTAATTTGGACATCAACCTAAACTAGAGCAGTTCTCAACCCAGATTTGCAGCTCTTGGATACTGAAATTCTGTTTTGATAGATGATATAAGTGAAGTATACATGGAAAAATCTATTCATTGAATTAACGAAGGTTCAACAGTTAAGGTAATCAACATTGGAGGTATCCCAGTGAATTCTTCAAGTAGATTGTTGTCTCTAATGACTAAGAAATGTGTGTTGCACGGCAGCTGAATATGTTTCATGTTTAATTGTCTGTAAGAATATTTGTGCCTGATACAAGAGGCAGAGCGTGCATCATGTTTATTTTCCCTAACACTTCTAAAGGCTACAAATACATGTCAACCCCTGTTTGCTTTAAGATCAACATAGAATATGAATGTTATGATCAGTAGTTATAAAGATGTTTTACGATTCATCCATGTTTTTAATAGGAACTTTGTTATATTTGCAGGGAAAATGAGCAGAAAACATATGATTTCGTGGCTTCCAATTCCTTGGAGAATTTTCATAGCTAGTAGGGAAGAAGAATTATTACTTGTAGAATTGGAAGCCATGAGCTCGTGTTTTATTGTCATGGCCACTGTACTATGAATCAAGTCTTGTTGAAGACATTAACTTAATAAATTAAATTCTTTTGAATCATATTCCACGATGAATACCAAACAAGGGAAGTGGAGGAACCTCCTTAAAGATCAATACTGACTGCTGCATCTTGCATTACGGGGAAAACACTGTTATGTTGTCAAGACTAATCTTGCTAGTCGTAAAGCTATAAAAACATCATATTCCTACTATAATTAACCCCATTTTACTTGTAGAAGTGTTTTGTAACGAATGACAACTTTTATTATATGATGCAGGCATGGAAGTTGCATAATGCTGGCAAAGCTCCTGAACTAATCGATCCATTTTTTGTTGACACATGCAATATAGCAGAAGTGTCGCGCTGCACTCACATTGGTCTCTTGTGCCTGCAGGAGCATCCTGAGGATAGGCCGAGCATGTCGTCCGTGGTTGTGATGTTAAGCAGTAAGAGTCCTTTGCCTGAGCCAAAAAAGCTTGGTTTTCTTTCAAGAAAACCATTTAATGAGAGTTCCTCCTCCAGCAAGCCTGAATCATATGTTCAGTCAATAAGATGAAAGTTACTCTTCTTGCCGCTCGATAATGTAGTCAGCGTTCTACTCAATTCTGTACTTAACTAAGAAAAGATGCAGATATCTTTCTTCTCACTAGTGAGTATAGTATGGTTAGCAAAAAGGCGTATACTTTTACAGTTAATGATCGAACAAAACGAAGCTTAGTTCCAAAGCAGTTCCACATTCACTTCTTGAGATTGGCTTCTCATCTCCGTCCGTTGTACTCATTCCTGGATATATATGATAATAGATTCGGAAAATTGTTCCAAGATGGCCCATTCACTTGAAATGTCTCCAGGTAGCTATCCTGGAACTGGTTAAGTTTTCCATTCGTAGCTTGTTTAAGAGGAGTATCTTCAGAAAATCTTTATGGTCTTATTCGCTCAACCCAACTTATAATTTGACCATTAAATCTCTTATTATAACAACTTTCATAATAATTTAAACGGTTAGATTATAAGCTAGATAGCCCCATTGATGGGATCATAGAATATCTTTGCATGCTGTCATGCTGTAATTTTATATGGAATGTGATGCAAGGCAGACAAATATTAATCATACAAAAAAAAAAAAAAAGAAAGTTGGGGCTTTGTTTTCTAACGTCTTGTTACTATTAGGTCATTTTATCGTACCCGTTGATAGCTTTCATTTATGGTAAATCAATCCCACTTTTATTGAATTATGTCCATTAATCATAAAAACAAAACTATAGACAGCAATAACTAAGAAAATAAGGCTATCAGCATTCTTTATGAAAATTGTCGACAGTAGCTGTTGAAAGTTTCCATTTTACAGTTCTTGGACATGTTTTACGCATAATGGGAATGATTTACAATTACTTTACGGTAATATTACGTTACGGACATGTTTTATTATAGGAATTTGTAGGGGACTAAATTTGAATTTAGGTCTTTTAGCCCAATAATTAAGATAGATAGATATTATCTTTTTGAGCTAAGGTAACATGGTATAAAGATTTAAGCCCATTTATATTTGAGATAATCAATGGAGATTTAATATGATAGGCTTGAAATAGGATCGATTGAATTGATTCCCTTGAACTAACTTTTCTTAATTTGATTTATACTAAAATTTAAGACTTTTGTTAGGCTTAAACCTATGAAAATAGTGCACGTAAGATTTACTTATAGAAGGATTCAATCTTAACTGTTGATCAATATCATAATTTGACAGATTAGATCAATAAGTATTCCTTATAAATATTCCATTCTCTTTCTCATTTGGATAAGAGAAAAAACTTCCTATTAACATCGTTATTTTACTGGATTTCATACTCAAATAAATCAAATACTCAATCTTTTCAAAAACACATACCTTATTCTTTATTGATTGTGGAACTTGATGTTATTACACTTTTTTATCTATCACTATGCATATTAGAGCCTTATCAAGATTGCTTAATTTTCTTCTCTATCTTACCTCACTTGATTATCTCATACTTGTAATTCAAGTTATTTTTTTAGTCATATATAGTGCAATTAGATACGTGACATACATGCGACCCTTGTAATCGAACCCTTACACCCATAGGATTCTACAATTTTGCCTTATATTTTGATAAGACTGGTTCTATCCCTTATCCTATTTTTTTTTTTTTTTTTAGAATCTAAACTGTTAAATTCACAATTTATTTAATAATTTAAATTTAAAAGAATATAAATCAAGAGTGAGATAAAAAGCATAACTTGTCCCTTATAAAATAAGAACGGGATCGTAGAAATATCCCTTTTATTATGATACTTTTTAGTATACCTCTTCAATTTTTTTTTTTTTGTTATAACTGTAGTTTTTCAATCATTTATAGATTTAATTTAAAAAAATTCTTTTCTATAGTTTGTAATTTTTCAACAATAATACGTTTTAGACATTTATAATTTTTCACTATGTTACTTAAACTTTTTCACTAACTGAAATTATTTTCTTCTAATTATATTATTTAAGAGACATATACTTTAGATAAGAAGGTAACTATGGAGTTGCAACTTTTGCATGATTTATATGAAATAAAACAGTTTTAGTATATGATGTTACATTTGCATAATTGGAAGAGTCATATCCCTTTCTAAACCCCCCATATATTTTTCAAGAATTTTTTGTTTTAACACTTTTGAATGCTATATTCTTAGTAGCCTTTCGGTTTTAATTTTTTTTTGGTCATTTTTATGATTTTTCAATCACATAATTCAATCTTTGTTGAGCTGAAAATTCACTTTCCCCTTTTCTTAATTATATTTATATTAAACTTAGTCTGTTTTAATATAAGTCTCTTGATTAGATTAGGAAAAGGGTTGAATTTTAAAAAAAAATATTTTTAAGAAAATGGAAGAGCCACTTAACTAGGTTCAGAAAAGAGTGAAATTAAAGTTCATGATGAATGAACCTTAATTTTAGCTACTAGTCAATGGGTTTTTATAAAATAGTTTTAAAAAAGGGAAACTAAAGAGCATGTATTTATGCATTCAAAGGGCTAACTTATTAAAACCTTTTTTTTTTTTTTTTACCATAAAAGAAGTCCATAAATGAAGAATCAGGCCTTCAAATTTTCATAGGATTTTTCGAAATACAAAGGAGTTTCTATTAAGAAAATGGGAAAATTAGGTTTTACATTTTTTAGGGCCGCTCAAATTGCTTACATACCTATTAGCCATGATCAAACCTATATAGTTTTAAGGGTATTTTTGTAAGATTTTTAATGAGTTAGTGAATTTTATTTACAAAATATTTTATTTTAAGTTATTATATGTTAATTAATTTGTAAGAGAAACATATTTTTCCAATTTTTGAAAAAAATTCTAATAATTCCTAATTTTGAAAATAGCCTAGCTAGAATTGTTGTTTATGAAAATCATTTTTCTAAATGTGAGAAAACAATTTTATAAAGAAAAGACTGCTTTTAATTTTGAAAACATTCCCTAGATAATATGAATACAGCATAAAATTATAACCATCATATGTTATAAGTATATTAAATGTTAAACGTAAGGTAAAATCACACATTACTATAAAATTATATATATGCAAGCATAAATTATCAATTGTGCTAATAATTAATGCAATATATTACGTCTTAACAAGTTATCAATTCATTATATACAGACCATGAATGTACATATCATATTTAAATTTTATGTAAACTATCAATTGTCGTATTATGGCTTTATTAATATGGATACCAATTACTATTTACATGTATATTATATTACATCCACATACTTTTTACATTTAATCAATATGAATCAATATTATTAGATATATACAAATTATCGAATACATATTATTAATATATTGTCAAATCCCTTAAGGTACCATACATATTACAAGTTTACACACTATCATATTATACTATATTATTAACTCATATAATTCATCTCATAATTTCACACAATTAAATAAAGTCACATTATATCACAACATATTAATATTATATATATTTATAAGTTACATGTCACATTGTTAAACAACATTTTATAAATTATACATATTACATGTACCTAAACCATACAATTTATTATGTACAAGTTCCATTTAGTCATTAATTATATTACATTGATAATTATATGTTGTCACATTCATGGTTCATTGTTATGATTTTAAATATTAGTTAGACAAGTTAGTGAAAGTTGCAATTATTAGGATTAGTTAGTTAATGAAGATAGTAAGTGGTGGTAGGTAATAAAGTTTGTTAGGAAATTAGTTACAATGGAAAATATTAAAAATAGCAATTGTAAAAGACAAATGATTATCATTCTATTCATAACCAAATTCAATAACTTTTATTCTATATCTCTCTTTCCCTTCTCTCTTAAGTTTCTAGCAGTTTGTCCTTAACTCGAACTAAAGACAATCACAATTTTTTTTTTTTTGTTCATATAAATGAGTTACGCAAGATTCTAACAATGATGCTCTCGTTGTTCATTCCTATTGATTCGTTGTCATTTATTTGATCTTATTCTTTCTTTTCTTTTCTTTCACTATCATCACCATTTTGTTTATTGTATAATTTCATTTTTCGTTTCCAATCATGATTAATTTGTAAAATTCTATTGCACTGGAGCAAATAAAAAATTTGTTGGAGCAAGTAATATTGAAAATAGAAGCAGTAAGATAAAAAATGATGGCATCATTTGACAAAGTGCAAGAAGATTTAAATAAACTCACAACAAGTAATAAGTATCTGGAAGAATTGATTGTTAATATATTAAAGAAGAAAAATTGATGAAATGTTACAATGAAGATACTACTTCAAACATAAAACCTATGATTGAAGAAAATTTTCAAGAAATGGTTCAAAACAATGATCCAAAAAAAGTTGCTGTTGTAAAACAAGAAGATTCCAAGATTAATATTGAAAATAATTTTCATCATGATCAAGAAATTTTAGCACTTCAATTGCTTGGATTTTTAAGGAATCAAAATACGAAAGTGGTAGATGATAATCTCCTTGATGTTGATTATGGTATAATAATAGGGTTGATTGAAGTTATTACTTTCATTTCTCATAAGTTATATATTTTTTTGGAAGAAGGTGTATTTAATTTTAAAGATGATATTCAAAGGTATTGAAGAGATGAGTCATAAATAAGGAAGGTTATTTTATAGAGACAAATCGATAACGCATGTTTCAAGTTTTTTGAGTATTGTTGATAAATTTTTACTTTTATTAAATAGGATTAGTTAATTTCTATTTATTTTCATATCTTATTTCCTTAGACCTTGATGATAAGGTTTTTATCGAGACCTGTGAAATTATTATAATTTTAGATATTAGTTAAATAAGTTAGTGAATATTATATAATGCTGCATTGCACACATTTTAAGTATCATGTGACATTATACATCAACATCACGTAGTGATACATGGGTCAAACTTGGACCCACCTCTTCCTTCTCTCCCTGTTGTCGAGAAATGAACAAAAGCCTCGAGATTCAAAATGGCAACTTTTGCCATATATGTATTCGGATGTTTTTAACACGATTTCACCTAGTTTTTGCCACCAAAAATCAAGAAAAAATATGAAATAGAAAAAACATAAAGAATAAAATTTGGGCATGTCCAGTTTTTTTAATTTTTATTGAAGGAAAGTACATTAAAAAGAATAACAAAATCAGGTAACTTGTACATCTATAATATATGTACTCTTTCTGATTATTTATAAAAAATATGATATTAGATATTAGTTAGACAAGTTAGTGATTATTATGAATAGCAATTGTATTGGCCTTTTCCCTAAAACTTGGAATTTTGATTTAAAAATAAACTTGGAGTAGGAAACAATGGGGCGTCTAAAATTTTTTGCAAATAAAATTTGGAAGTTCTTTAATTATTTATAATTTTTCTGTAGCAATGCTTTTAGACATATGTGAGTTTTCATTTTTTCATCCAAACTTTTTCACCGACTAAAATTATTGTCTTTTTAATATTCCAAGAGATACATAGAAAACCCAAAAAGTTAATTAAGGAGCAGTAGTCTTTGCATGATTCAATACAACATAATACAATTTTTGGCACATGAAGTTGTGATTTCTTAATTTGAAGGATTAATAACTCTTTCAAATGACATAACATCTCACAGAAATATACAAAAAACTATTAATATTAACACTTATATAAAATCGGCATTAACATAGATTTATACAATCAAACAATAATATTCGCATCACATTTGTAATGGTTTCAAATACATAGTCTATTTAAAATGTTGATTGCAATAATTTTCTAAATAAATCTATTATCTATATATATTCTAAAATAAAATCCATAGGTAACTAGCCTTCACAATTCCCATAAGCAGCATAACATGGGGTCATATATGGTTTTTTTAATCATATAAAAACCTATCTTATAAAGTATCCTATAGGGTTAAGATTTTTATATGGTCGGTTTTGGAAATATGAGATAAAATCCTATAGAGTTTTTATAAAGTTTTAGAAAATATTAAACTCTATAGAGACAGTAACCTACCTCAAACCCATTCTAGTTGCATTCCTAACATGGGCTTCAACTAGTTTTCAAAATTCCCATAATTCGATGGCATAGACATTGGTGATATGAAGCATGCTCATGTATTTTGAATATATTACATGCTTGAATAAATTAGTCACGAGTAAATATTAATAAAATTTTTTAGAAAAAAAAATAATAGCAATAAAATTTTAGTAAGTAAAAATATAAAAAATATTTTAAAAACTACCACTATTACTAGGGAAGTTCTACGGTTCTATCTATATTTTTGATAGGATTGATCTCACCTACCACCTAATCATAATTTATTATCAAGTTAATCTGAACCATTAAAAACATAATCGGTTCAATGGTTGAGATTTAATAAATATAAAATCAAAAGTTAGATCAATGACGATACCCGTCTAGTAAAAAACATGAACGAAACCATAGAAAAATCCCTATTACTAATATCTATATTAATAATGTCCTTGAAGGTTTAAATAATTGTCATAATTGAAATTCCTATTTAGATTAATATCAAATATTGTTTAATAGAAAAACCAATACTAAAATAACAATTATGATATTATATATAATATATATCATGAGTAAAATTGTCTTTTCTAATAATTGTCATATTTAATTTCTCTCTTCCACTCTTTAAAATAGAACTCAAGCTTCTTCTCTCTCCCTTTTTTTTCTCTCTTTCACTTTCTTATTCTTTTCGTTTCACAATTTTCAATAAAGGTACTTTTTTTTTCAATTTCCATAATTTTTTTCATTCTTTTGATTTTTTCAAAGAGATCATTATAAATTATATAGATATATTAGAGGTGAAATTTATAATGGTAAATACAAAATATTTTACTATAAGGTTGAAATAAATGTACATTTCTTTTTTTTTTCATTAGATGCAAAAAAAAAAAAGAAAAAAAAAACTAATTTTTGTACACACAATATGGGTATGTGAACAGCTAGTATTAGTGTAAAAGCCTGCTAAGGTGTGCTTATATTAACAAAAATTATACATTAATGCAAAAGATTATGTAATTTAATGTCAATAAGTTCATATTTAAAAAATTGCATTGCACTATACAATTGTATAAATAGAGTTCATATTTAAAAGATTGCATTGATGCAATTATTCAATTGTATAAATAGTGATCATATTTAAAAATTGCATTGAACAACTATCCAATTATATAAATGCATTTATGTAAATAATTTATATGGCCATCGAAGCTTATATGGAATTTTATAATATTTAGAAAAAATTATAATGATTCGACTTATAAACATACAATACCGTATATCGAGAGTTCTATCATTTTACATGCAATTATTTAAAGGTTTCAACTCTTTTACAAATACTATTATGTATATAAAGGATATGTCTCTTAAGAAATGAAAGTGTTTGTGTAACAAAGAAACAATAAAAAGCATTATTAATAAAAAAAGAAACAAAAAATAAAAACTTTTTGGAAAGGAATTAAAAACGTCCATCATAAACTTATTAACTAGTTTCAACATAAATAGGTAGCTATTATATGTTGCACTTAAGAGTAGTATTAATATGATAATTCTTCATGAAACATGAGGACATAAAAAGGTAATATTAAAAAAGTACAATAATAAAAAAAACTTTTGAAATTATATATTATGATAGAATGAGTGAATGCAAAATACAGATATAAACATTAACGAAGAATATGAAAATTTTATCCTGTGGACTGAATATTGGCTCCAAAATCTAAATATGTATTTTTTCAAATGAAGTCCCAGCTAATTGCATTAAATATAATAAATTCCAACCATAAAAAGGGACATAAAGAAGAATCAGATCTCGTAGGATGTTTCATTCTCAAGTTCAGGACTAAAGGAATATTAGTTCATATTGCACAAATAGAACGACGCACAAATCCATCCAAATCATTCTGTAAAACTGAAAATTCCTTGCACCATGTGTTATAAGTTGTGAGAGCCCTAATCATCATTGTTAACATCCCCAGTTCTCTGAAACACAAAACCATGAACCGCTTTTTGAAGGAATTTCGAATCACATATTAACTTTCAGATCCCCTATGTATTGTAGCATTCAATATTGTATCATAACTTAATAACAGTGATTCATTTTGTGCTCAATCACCGTCTTTTAACTTAACAATTGATCATAAACATTGGAAAAGGCAGTTTTACATAAGATTAAGGTGATAACTTGAAGTAACATGGCACTTTCAAGAAAACATCTCTTTATATATTTTAAGTAAAAGGAATGAATCGTGGAAATCAAAGCACAATAGTATAGAATAACAGCTACATATGTCCTTCCTGTATACTGCCTATTACTCGCTATTGTTATTAGCTTATGACAAAAAACTTCTGAAATATCAAACAATAACAAAATAAGATAATACTTATGAGATCATCTTTGATGTAAAGGATAGGTCAAATAATATTTGCTCTTTTACAGTTTGGTTCTACTAAACCAGTACGGTTAAAAGATGTAAATTAAATTTTTATTTGGAGAGGGTGTACTATTTATAAAATTCACTGTTTTCTCGAAAGAATGATTCTTCTATAAAATACAATTTTTGAGATTTTTCTAAGGTCGTATCCTTATTCTTTAGGGGATCGATCTCGCTATCTTATTTTTGATTTGTACTCTTCTAAATCTGGATTATTGAATAAATAAATGGTGAATTTAACGATTTAGATTTTAAAAAATGGAAATGAATGTTGGGACGAAGGGAGGGATAGGTCTCGTCTAAATAGAGGATATGATTGTAGAATGTCCCACAACTTTTAAATCTAAAAGGGTACTTTTAGAAAAAGAAAGATGAAATAACTAATATATTTCTTGAAGTAATACTATTTTTAAATAAAAAAGGTAGAATGACTAAAAAGTTATGCTGGAGAAAAAACTTTCAAAATTATCTATTTACTAACGAATACTAACTAAAGTCACTTAATTAAATAAAATTTCATAGAAACATTAAGAAACCAATAAATATATGCAATTATCATTATAAAATAAAAATGCATATGGAAATAATAATAAAAAGTTTATTGGACCTACACCGAGATGAACAAAAATAATTCACCAAAATTTTCTTTTATTAGATATTTGATAGGTTTTTTTGCCTTTTTTTTTATTGTGAATCTATTTGAAATTCAACAACATGGAAATGACTTAAAGAATGCTTACCAAATTGATTATCCAATGAGTTAAAGGAGAGAAGAGAATGACCAAAAATAGAGTTAAGAGAGAGAATGTAGTCGAAATTGGAATGTTGTTTTGTATGTTGAAGTAGGAGAAGGGAGGGAGAAAAAATTTGAAGTTGAAAAGCAGTGGAGAGAGAAAAAAATAAGTGGAAAAAGAATATAAGGAAGCTGACAACTTTATCCATACTATTAGACATTTATAATTTTAGAAAACAATTTTAGTATTGTTATTTTGGTTGAATAAATATAGATTAGAGCTAGATAGATAATTCAAAGATCAGAAAATAAAAATAGTTACACAAAGCTCTTGGAGCTTAAATAATATTAGCAAATAACGTATCCGCATTGTAGTATAAAATAATTATAATATTTTAATTTAAAATTTCAATAAGGAGGAATTACATACATAGCTAAATCAATCTCCATGCGAGTTTCTTGAAAAAAATTAATCAATTGTGTACATTTCTTTAGAAAGAACAAAAAAATTATTCCAAAATAAAGAAAAAATGCTGAATTAGTTTTGTCTTTTAATTTTATTTTACCTTAATTTTAATGTTAGCCGAGAAATATATTTTATACAAAGATTCAAAATATTTTTTAAGTTTCTCTATTAATGCTTCTAAACACAAATCTCGACATTTGTTTAATCCTACAATATTGATTATGTAGACATCTAATAAAATTCCAGAATCAAACAATTAGATACATATATATTTAATATATCTCTATGTGTACGTGTTTTAGTGAAATTCTAAAATCACACAAATATATACATATATTATGGAAATATATTTTTATGTAACATATGATGGAAATAAAAAAATTAAATTATTGGCATGAAAGTAAGGATTTACATGCAAAGAAAGTAGGGGTTTGGGGAGTGAGATTAGAAGAGGGGAGTGGCAAATAAAGTAAGTTGATGGTTTGGTAGGGAAATTAGTAGCTAGAGAAAAATTAATAAGAGAAAAGTTGAAACAAAAAGTGTGTTTAATATTACTAGAAAATGCCATACCTGTACTACCAATGCTAAAAATTGGTAAATGATTGAGAGCAATTCACTAGTAAAAAAAAGGGAAAAAAAAAACATAATTCTATTAGCTTTGTGTTTCCTTATAGTTATATTAGAATTTTACTTTACCTAAATTTTTTTTTCTAGAATGATGATAACGGTTAGATTTGGATAGATATTTTCACATTTGAATATTCAAATATTCTTAGAAGTGTTATCTATCTACTATATCAATTATATTAAATATAACAAAGATATTAAAAGTAATGATAGAAATTATGAAAACTTTGGTAAAAGGGAGTTTAAAAAGTATAAATCTACCTATGATAAGAATAAATTTTCTTGTTAAAAAATTTTTTTTTGCTTCCATTTCAACAGTTCTTGAGGTATTTTTCTTAATAATCATACAAAAATGAATCCATAAATTAGAAAAATGAAAGAAATAATTAAGTTTTTTTAAATCTACTTCAACATTGAATTCTAACGAATAAAAAAAGCTATGGGAGAAATAGACCGCCGGGAAAGTTTTGATTTTCAAAGTCGAAAATGGGAAACGTACGGGAGAAATTAAAGTAAAGAGAGAAAGAGAAAGAGAGAAAGAGGATTGGAGGGAAGAGAAATTGAGGAGCTCGGAGAATTTACCCATATTTTAAGTGTTTATAAAGGTAAAATACTATATAAAAGTGTTGGTTTTTTTGTTAAAATATATTAAATGAAGGGTAAATGTGTAATTTGAATGGTGAGATTTAAGTAGCGGTTACCTAAGCATTTTAGGAAGGGAAAGGAAACAAAATTGCAAAAAAAAGAAAAAAAAAATCTCAAAATTATTAATCTTGAGAAAATAATTTTGGTATTATGGCAATGAATTGAAATTGTTTCTTGAAAAAGCCATTTCAGTTTAAATAAAAATCTATTTGGATGTGCTTTATAGCTATGGAAATTATCTATTGAAGAGGAGATTTCAATTTAGACTTAAAATCGCTTTTTCAAAAAGCGATTTTATTAGGATTAAAATGAATAATCTTTTGAAAAGGCAATTTCAGTTTAAATTAACATTATGCTATAGTCCTACGAAAATTTACTAAGATTGGTGCCTCGCCCTAAGTTAGAGAATCGTAATAGTCCTACCGTGTAAACCAATTTAAGCTAGATACCATCTACCTTAGATGCTAACGTAGGTATAGCTTACATAAGGTGATCACAACTCTATTACTTTGAAGTATCTAAGTTAGTATTTAATTGATATTAGCCTGTGATCTAACTTTTTAAAATAGTTTTTGAAAATAACTTTGTGATTTTATTACTTAAGAAAAATTAAGTTTTGTAAGCCTATGAAGAACAAAATCTCAAATTTAATAAAAAAGTTTAGGAAATACATTTACATGTAAAGGTAAAGTGACTACTAAAAAATTATTAAAATTTACAGGTTTACAGAGTATGGAATAAATATCATCAATTGAAAACTAAATGATTACCTAAAAAGACTTTATTAGTTTTTCTAAAAGTTAATAAATTCAATAAATAAAATAGAAACTCCTTAAACCCGTTCTTTAATCTTCTAGGACTTAGAGTGTTGCTTAATAAATTTATTGGTAATTTGTAAAATAGTTATAGAGGAATGAATGATAATTTACTTAGTAAGTGGGACATAAGTAATAGCACATATTTGTCCAAAGTAATTAAGATTTTCAAGTAGGTTTAGTTAGATGCTATGTATGTACAAGTAAGTGTCATTGCACGATGTTATCCGAGTTGAGGAGTTGACGTCTCATACATGAATTGGAACCAAAACGGGGCTTATACAATGGGGAACATACTTCACCTGAGACTTCACTTCGATTTACGGTCTTTAACCTTGCCATAGCCTTTTCTCCTATTACTTGGTTCAACTAGGGTTGGGGAGAAGACCATTTTAGTTATCCTCATTAAAGGATCTATAAGCCCCAAAACTAGCAATCTGAGATTTCGATCGGTTGAAAGATCCGATCGAGCCTAAATTATAAAATAAAGCTCGAAATATTAGTAAACTGATCCCGTAAGTTTGAATTTAAGAAAATAAGTGATAAAATAGGAGACTACAAAATTTTCAAAATTTAAGTATATAACTCGTTATTTATCAAAAATACGTAAAATGCATTCCGGTATTTAACGAATCGCTAGAGATAAATTATATGTATACTAAAAATTATAAAATAACCTAAATAATATTTAGGAATATTTATTTATACTATATATGAATTTACATGTAGGTATAAATACGCATAATTACTTAAAATACGCGAAATGTGCTAAAATTATACTAAATAATTAAAGAAAATTCATAATTAATTAAGAAAAAAATCAAGAAAAATCAGGAAAAATCAATAATGATCCAAATCAAGTCGTGGCAGGTCAGAATCCACAAAATAAAAATTAACTAATTAAAATTAGACAACACAAAAGCCAAAAATCAAGGAAATTGGGCAAAATCATGTCTAATTAATGCACAATAATTACACTAAAGCTCTATAAATAGCAAGAAAAATTCAGAAGCTTATTTGGAAAGTTAGAAATCAGAGAAAATTAGGGAGAGGCGAAAATTGAGAGAAAACCCAAAGAAAAAAAGAAAAGAAAAGGAAAACTGTGTAGTTTGTGCCACAAAGGAGAATCCAGACCCGACAGGCAGCTGGGAGTGGACGGCTACCACCACCACACGGTGGTAGCAGTGCCTAGGCAGACCGATAAGGCCACGGCGGCCGGAGCCCCCTAGAGTGGTGAATCCGATTTCCAGCCCGATTCTTGTGTAATTTTGTAAAAATAGTAAATAGTTTTAGAAAATTATGAAACTTGTTATTCTGTGATTTTATTGTATGTAGATTTAGGAAAAAATAGTGATTTAGTTTAATCACGTTTGAAAATATAGGGTCCTTACGAAATCGTACAAAACCTAGCATGATTAGAACAGAAAATAAATAGGCTTAGGAGTGTAGTTTGGAGCTCATTTTTTTTTTTGTAGATGCTCATGTGATATAGAATAGTGCTATGAAGCCATTTTTTTAAAATTAAGTTTTGAAATTTTTAAGTTAATTTTTAGTCTTAAAATGATGGAAAAATTGGGTAATTTGGGGTTAATTAGGTGATTAAAATATTAATTACTGATTTAGATAGTAATTAGATGTTTAGGGATGTTAATCTCTGATGTGGAACCCTAATCCTAACCTTTGGAGTATTAAGTATGGTTAATTTAGGAAATTAGGTAATTAATATAAGAAATTAATAATATGTGAAATTGTAAATTAATAAATCTAAAAAATTAGGGTTATTTAGATAATATTAGAGTAAAAATCAAAATAATATTAAATTTGAATTAAGATTGAATTTTAGGTAATTATATAAAAAATTAAGATTTTCTTACATCAGGGATAAATCCGATACCTTAATTAGGACTAGCGTGTACCGAATAGCTTAAAATACTAAATTAAGACCCAATAGGATATTTGAATACTCAAGCTTAATGTGATTAATTTCACATTAGGATTCGAGCATGTTTAGGACTTAGAAATCGAACTAAAACCTAATTTAGAAATTGATGCGGAAACCAAACCCGAACCTAACCCCAAACCTAGAATAATTGTAAAAGACATAAGACCTAGATAATTAGGTATATTAATCCCTAAACAACACATAACAATATGCGTTATAGGATAAAACGAACCTATAACAGTTATATGAAAAACTGAAACTACATTTGTGTTATAGGGATGATCGGCGATGGCCTGAGTAAGTCGGACCTTGAGCGAGTGAGCGAGGAGTCGAGGTAAGTTGGGATTAATATAATGCTATATTTTGGGAGGCTTGAGCTTATGCTTGGTTGTGCTTGTTGGATAGTTGGATGTATGCATGTGCTTGATTATGGGTGATGCTATGATTCTGTTTGTTGCTCTGGCATGTATTGTATGAATTGTATGAAATGATTGATCACCCTAAACTGGACTTAATCAAATATATGACTAGTAATCATAATCGGACATGCATGGCAACCCGTTAGGGGAACTTAGACTCTTCGGCCAAAAACCGACCCCTTTGAAAGTGATAGCGCAGGATTGCATAATAGTCCCTTCTTCATCCTTAGTCGAACTAAGTGATAGGAGAGGAGGTTACTGCGAGGGTGAAGTCAATAGTTCGAAGGTAGTCGCGGGAGGAGCGAGGTCTCCATTGCACAAGTCTGGGTTTGGTCGTGAGCTGTTGCATTGATGGCAACTCCTCAACCCGGATTAAAGCGGGCGCAATTTCTCTAATCTCACGACGGGCCGGACAACGTCGTGCGATGACATTTGCTTACACATGCATTGCATCTAATAAGTTGATTGAAAATCTTGTTGTGTTTATGGTATAGTTTTAAGTCCTCCATCCTAACTTACTGAGCTGTGGTTGCTCACATCCCTATAAACGTCGTGCAGGTACTGGCTAAGAAGCGGCAACAACTACTCTGAAGCTAGCAACTGCTGGATCTTGGGGAGTGAGGAAAAACATTGAAGAATCAACACATATTTTATTACTTTTCATTTCTGAATAATGTATAACTAGGAAGTATGTTACGGAAAATTATTATAAACTTGAATTTCAATAATTAAATGATAGTATATATATATATTTCCTTACTTTCTTAGGTACATGATTTATTTAAATTATAAACTGTTTACTTTAAAACGGGTTAGTTGTGGACGCCTTGTGTAGATCAAGTCTAAGATAGCAGTTGTAAGGCCAACTTCTACCTGAGGATGGTTTATACGGTGGGACTGTTACGACTTTGCCGCTTCGGGGCGTGACAGGATCTATATTTGGCTCGAGAATCCTAATCGTTCCACTAGTAGGTTGCTATGTATGTTTGGTTAGAAATTAAGTTGAAATTGAGTTAGTTTGCTTTTTGGGGTAATTATGCAATTTCGGACAATTCAACTAAGTACAGCATAAAGCTACTAATATATAAAGTTTGGCACTTTAAATAGCACAACCATATTTAAGCACATATGTTGCATACAAACAGACAACTAACTTATAATCACAAATAAGATATATACCAAGTCTTCCAAGTATTCTTAAATAATACTTTAAAGTGTGGTGAAATATTGATCCTACTTACCCGGACATGTGAAGCTCAGCAGTTCTGATTGTTGGTCTCGTTTGCTTCAATTTTCCCTTAATATTCAATACAATCACTTTAGTTTTACTAAATATCGAGTAAATAAGTTAATTTTTAATAATTCAAACATGGTTGTGACTTCTCTTTAGCCAATGGTATAAGTTTCGTGTTGAGCTCTAATTTGTTATTAAAGTCTTTAAACAAGGTTATGAAAGCTTACTTAATATTAAGCTTCAGTCTTAGAACTTTCTGACGAAGTCTCTGAACAAGTGTCTTTAAATCAGTAACCTTCTAACCAAGTATCTAAAGTTATCTTAGTTATACTCTTTATTCCACACAATCCTATAAACAAGCTTTTGAAGTCATTTCCTCTAAGTATTCCATACCATTCAATCCTTGGATTAAGTCCCCCAAGCCCTTTCATTTACATTTCCTTTACTAAATACTTTCTAAATAAGTTTATGATAGGGGTATAATTAAGTCCCTTTTACTATCTAACCTTCTAACTAAACCTTTGAATTAAAGGATCAAATCATTCTCTTACTGACCTATCCTTTGAAGGTGTCTCTGAAGTGATTTCATCCAAACCTTTTAAACCAACAAACCAACCCTCTGGTCAAGTGTGGTAACACCCTAAAACTGGAGGGCATCACAACTTGCTACGTATCCCTGCCATTCAGGAATATATTAAGGTTCTAAAACCAACTATATTCTCTAAAATCCCTTATAACCGTTTAATAGATATAAAATAATAAATCTCTAAATACATTAGTTCAAGTGACTCATAAGTGAGTCACTTTAGCTTTAAATATACTGGATAGCTAGATATTGATATTCTAACCCGATAATGGCAATTTCCATACTCATAAATTTATCGATTTGACTTGCAGTTGTAAAAATATAAGAGTAAGCTGAAGCCCAGTACGAGTGCACAAAAACATTCGAATGCTATGTCTAGAACATACACATGCGTATAATGCAATCATAACAGAATATAAGTAAACAATAGTTTAATTATCTTCAATTTAGGTTGGCATATAACACATGAATACTCATGACCCTGCCATACCTTGATTTTTATCCATATATATAGGTGGATATAATATAAGTTTTCCTTTAAGTTTTTTACGCCTATAATCCAGAGTTTAGGAACCTAATAGTTTAATTGCATCGTCTCATGTACAAATCCACTAAGGAATCCTCACATATGATCGACAGTTGTCCATTTAGGGATTTACCACTATAAGTCTCTAGAGCAAGCTTGTTAACTATAACCAGCAAACCAAATTAATTAGGCTGAATATAAATTTAATCCAATTTGATTACTAATTTCTAGTAAACACAAGCAACAACCAAACACCACATACTTGGAATCGCTCCACAATCGAAAACGAAACTCTAATCTCGTAACCTGAACAAAAACTTAGACCTCAACAAGGGAAACCAAACACCATGAATCTAAATGAAAAACACATAGCACGTTTAACCTTTAAGCATTCTAAGGCTTATATTTATTTTAATGAAAAAATTATATTTATTTTATATCTAGCATGTTGTAATGTTATGAAAAAGTTGATCTGATAAAAGATAAAAAATAAAATAAAATATAAGGAAGGAAAAGATTGCAATTATGATATATGTTTTGTATATGTAACATGTTCTTCTCTCTCTCTCTCTCTTTCTCTCTTGTGCCCTAAATTTCCTTCTTTCGTTCGTGTGTTCTTGTGGAGATATTTGTATCATTGTTGTTGTGTTGTGTGTGTTAAATATCTTATCACAAGACAATGGCATAATTACCTCCTAAGATTCCTAACATGACACCGGATTGGCCCGACTTGCCCCACCAAAAGCAACCATTTATGATGGCCACCCACCACCACCACCAAAACCCATCTTGGGTTGATGAGTTTCTAGACTTCTCAGCTGCTAGAAGGGGTGTGCACCGCCGATCGGCTAGCGACTCAATCACATTCCTAGAGAAGCCGATGATGGAAGAATGCCAAAATACAAGCGTCCCGGGGTCACACGGTAACAGCAACAACGAGTTCGATAGATTTGATGGGGAACAATTCATGTCGATGTTCACGGATGACATATCACCTAATGTTGGTAATGCAGTGTCGTCCTCGAATCCTTCTTCACCCTCCGATCACAATAGTATTAATGAGGATAATAAGTTGTCACCACCCGACAATAATCAAAAACAGCAGCAACAACCTCAATTGCAGCTACAAACACAGCCTAAGAACGAGCCTGAGGAAGTTCAAAGTCCAGGCGATTCCGACACAAATAAAGCTGCTCCTGATGCAACTCCAAATGCAAATTCAAGTGAAAGAATAATTGACCCTAAGAGGGTTAAGAGGTAATATATAATTGCCATTCATTTAATTTCATAATTTTTTTTACTGCATCACTCATAAAATAGACTCGAATGTTCATAATTATGGTGCCATTTTTTTATTATATTTTGTAATTAATGTTGTAACGAACGTAAGAATATGCATGCACGTATTTTCTGACATGCCCTAGTTTATTTTAATTAGAGTATAGTCTATGAATATGCTGCTTAATTATCTCCTAGGTATAAACTTCACATCCAATAAGTTCAATGTTTAATTTATTAATATAAATTAAAGCTCGACATACATGAAATGAGACCTCTTCCATGTATGTTTTAATCGATACTGAAATATTAAATTTTTCAATATGTCGTTGATCACTAGGAAATGTAATTTTATTGCACTTAAATTAGATGAAGATATTTGAGTTAATTAATTAGAAGGGTTTAGTAAATATATGGCTATGATAATTCTGATATATTCATTATAATAATTTTTTGTGAATTGTTTGACAATCGGCACAAGGATCACGGGTGAGGAAGCTCCAATATATATCAGAGCTTGAACGTAGCGTGACTTCATTGCAAGTACGTATATATTCTGTTTTTTCTTACTATCTATAAATTACATATATTCTTCAGAAGATTTTCGTAAGAGAGAACAACCTTTTAGCTAATTATAATAATTTTCAAATGTGAAACATATGTATAAACATCTCAAGTGATTTGTTTTTTTTTTTTTTTTTGAAAATATTTGGTCGTGGGACTGAAGGCTGAAGTATCAGTGTTGTCTCCTCGGGTTGCATTCTTGGACCACCAACGCTTGCTTTTGAACGTCGATAACAGTGCTCTCAAGCGAAGAATAGCTGCTTTGGCCCAAGACAAGATTTTCAAGGACGGAAAGTTATTGCTTAATTTAATTATTATATATTTCTTATTTTCTGGTTTTATAATTACAATGCAATTCCAACAGTATTAATTCCAAGCATATATATTGCTAGTGATGCGACTAAATTTCATCTCGACTATGTCTATCTAGAAACCATTTGAAGCATAAATGTAAAAAAAAAACACAGCTGTCATTACTGGTTCCACAGTTTCATATAGAGTAGTTGATTTTCCAGCTTAAGTTATTCAGAAATTTAGATCAAAGTGTGAATACCTTGATATGTGTAAAACTATACCTTAATATTAGTTTTTCAAAATAATATTAAATAGAGAATAAATAGATAATTTTAAGGGTAACGATTACTTAAATTTTAAAATACTTTAATAATATAAATAAATAATAATATATAGAATATTAATAGTTAACCACTGTTAATTGAAAAATATGGCGTGTTAGTATAGATAAAAAAATGTGGGAAATTTTGGGAAAAGTAGCTTGTTTTCACCGATAATAATGTCCAAGGTTCATTGTTAACATTCTAAGAATCAATTTATAAAAACAATAATTTTGACTTGATTCTCTCTTTAGACGGATGCAATCGATACGGAAGTCCGTTTTGCTAGAAAAGGTAGGTGCTCTTTTGATGATGATCTTAGGTCCATGTTGAACGAAGGAGATTTTGATGGTGATGGTGCGCTTAGTCAGATGGAGTTTTGTGTTTTTATGTTTAGATTAAGTCCTGAGTTGATGGAAGAGTCTCAGTTTTTGCTAGAAGAAGCTCCTCAACAGGGAGTTTGATGGATTTTGTTAGTTTGTAATATACTTGACTTTTTTAGATTTTTTTTTTTTTTTTATATGTTATGAAGTTCATTTGGAGAAATATTGAATTGCTCTTAACTTAATCTGCAGTTTTTGTACTTCAAATTGTTTTATTTTTTCGTGCTTGGGTTTGTTTGTTTATAATAGCAGGAAGCTAATATGATGATTTACGTGGCCTAGTGATGGATATCACGGAGCATAACTCGTCTCAAGTTCATCATAATGTCCATGGCTAAGTAGGGATTTCGATTTGTAAGGGCAAGTCGTGTTCGGGTTTTTGTTTTGTGTTGAATTTGTGTCACTTTCCCGTCTTATTTGGTTTAGTCATACTGTGTTGGTTCCATATATTGTGCTTCTGATTGCATGGTTTTTGCAATGTGCTAGCAATTATTAATTAACCCATCAGACTATGGTAGATGTGATCGGAGTCATGGTAAAATTGGAAGCAACATGTAATAATTTTCCTCAATAATAATATGGGAGAGTACATGCAATCTGCTTCATTGGGCGAACGAGCTCATGCAGCTAGCAATTAACTTGCCCAAAGTGCTCCAAGGTATACTGGAACAAAATTCCCAGTTGCTCATGTTATTTTCTTAAACTACTTAAGTTTGGTTGATAGGTATCAAATTGAAGAGAATGGTTCACTTCATAATGCTTTGAGGTATCCTATTGATAGATGAAGGTATATATATTTCCCTCTTCCATGAGAAGCATATTAGCAGCCTCTAAACTGCATTTTTTATGTCAATTATTATACAAGTAATCCTTGTAAGATGGATTCGTTATCATGCTTGAATTGTTGTATGTCTAGTTCATGTAAATTTCATCGGTGGTTTCAACAATGGGGTATTTAGGATCAAAATGATCAATAATTAAGCATTTATATGCAGGATAGATGGGTAATAAGGAGGAGTTTTAATAGGGGGTTATAAGATCACCCCGGTTGGGAATAAATAATTGGTTATTAGGTGTGAATATGGGGAATAGATGAGTAAATATGAAGGAGCTGGAAGATATGAATATGCAAATAGATAAATAGATTGTTTATAAAATGTATACCCGGAAGCAATCCTGAGAAAAAGGAAAGGATAATGCATGAATTTAGGATATAAATTTCCTTTAAGCAATGCGTAACACGGACTTTTGCTGGCATATATAATGTTTAATTGGAACATATTGAAATATTAACGTCGGAAGTATCCCAGTGATTGCAATACTTTTAAACTGATTGTTGTGTCTAATGACTGTATTAAATGTGCGATGTACGGCGGGTGAACGTGTTTCAAATTTAGTTGCGTCTGAGAATATATGTGGCAGATACGAGAGGCAATGCTGAGTGCATCATATTTAGTTTTGCCTAACACTTCTCCTACAGGCTACAAATAGTCAACTCCTGTGTGCTTTGAGATCTACATCCTAAATTTGAAAAATTTCATGCTTTAGAGTATGAATGTTATGAATTGCTTCTCTATGTATATGAAGTGAAGGATTATTGCCTGAAATCCCGGGTTTTATTGATCAATGCATAAGGATTCTGGTGTCTAGCAGTCATTGTTGAATATAGTACTTTAGCATTCATTGGGTTTTGAATAATTTAGTGTATTTTGAAAATGAAAGTGGAAAGAGAGTACTTGGGAGGATGCTTTCTCTAATTTACAGAAAAGAACGGAAGAATTCTTTGTTTTGAATGATTAAGGCCGCGACCTTGCAGGACATGTACGTAAGATACTGATTTTCTTCATTTTCAACGGTAGTGTGTATTATAAAGACTGACCTCTTTACTTTTTTTTTTTTGTTTTTCAGGACTGACAGCTGTATAAAACGGGCTACTCTTCTGACTTTAATCTCTTGATGGATGACAACAAGAGACCGTTACTTGTGATAGTTTGAAGCAAAATTCTGTTCTATTGGGTTTCAGAAAAGTTAATTTTAGTTGTGATCAAGCTCTCAATCAGATGGAGTTTCGTGTTTTGTTGTGTGGAGGAGGTCAATTGGTCACGTCGACGAGTCTTCACAAACTCGAAGCGTTCTCTCTAACGGGGAGTTTAAAACACCAATGAACTTAGGTTCCAACTGTAAAAGTAGTAATCCTAACAAACTGAAACATGTTTATGTTTATGTTTTTTTTTTTTTTTTGGTAAAGTCAGAAATTGTATTTAAAAAATCAAAAGAGCTATGATGTAGAAGCAAGAGCTAAGTTCTTTCGCCACATGTAAAAACAAAAAGATGTGGGTGATGAACTTGAAGACACTAAAAGCTCATAAGGCTATACATCAATAAGCTCACAAACTATACATCTAAATAAGATAAAATAGTCTTAACTAAGCTCGCCGCAACTGTAGGTACTCCTCCTACACGTTTGTTGTTCCTTTCCTTTCAGATGAAGTAGGCTATGATTGATGGTATTGTCTTCCAACTATCTAACCCCTAACCTCATGAATTTTGCAAGAAGTGATAATATGGAGGTTACTGTAAAAAGATTGGCAGCAAAGCATAATAAGCTATGTTTGATTTATGACCAAACACTTTTAGTATAAACAAAATTTAAAAATATATGTCTGTGGTCCTCTTTCTCCTCTAAACAGAGTAGGCAATGGTTTTGATCATTAATCCCCCATTGGAAAAATTTGTCTTGGGTAGGAGCTTTTCTTTCATTGCTAACCAAGGGATGAACGAATATCTAAGGGTATTCCTTTTGTTGTATACTATGCTATGCTATGGAGTCTTCTATTTCTTCCTTCTTAAGAGGTTATACATTGATTTGATAGTGAAACCTCTACTAGGCTTTGCTACCCAGAGAAAGGTGTCTTCTACAACCTGTAAGGGTGAAAAGGTAGGTGGTAGATTTGATCTTATGGTATCCTAAAATGCTCCGGTCGGCCACCACCATTTGTTATCATTGATGATATTGCTTAGTGTTGCCTCTTTAGGCCAATTCATTGCATAAATGGTTTTCTCACTTACCCAATTTGCAATTGGTCCATGTGGGTGCTATGAGTCATAGCAAAGGGAAATTTTGTTACCATCCCCAATCTTCCACACAAACAAAGGTCTTGCCCACACCTTAGCTTACATAATCTTACGCCATAACTAGGAGCATTAACCAGGTTTGGTGCTGCCCAAAAGTTCCTACCCCTTAGGTTCTCCCTTCTCATCTAACTTAGCTAAAGGCCATTGGGATCAACCATTAGTTACCATATGTGCTTCAATTGTGCAACCTTATTCCAAAGAATGATGTCTATGAATCCTAATCCTCCTTCATTTTCAGGGAAGCATATATCATCTAATGACACCTTCACTTTAGCTTTTCTCTCGTTTGATCCATTCCAAAGAAACTACGTCATCTTTACTTGAAGCTCCTTAAGGATTCTCTTTGGAAGCATAAAGATGGATGCTTAATAGACTTGAAGGGAGAAGAGAACACTTCTTATTAGTTGGGTTCAACTTGCATAAGACAAGTATTTAGTAGTTCAACTACTGACCTTTGATGTAATCCTTTCTACTATAATTTTACAACGAGCATGGGTGAGTCTAGAGGAGATTAGAGGAACTCCGAGGTATTTGAAAGGTAGAGTACCTTCATTAAAACCAAAAGAGGACAGAATTTGGGACTTAACTTCAGAGGCTACTCTACTAAAGTAAAGGTTGCTCTTAGAAGAGCTTGCCTTAAGGCCTAATAAGGTTGAGAACTCTTGTAGGCATTGTTTGAGTAACTTAGCTATGCAACATCACCTTTAGAAAAAAGTAAGCCTATGTGATTTAGCCTTTCATTTTTGCAATGCTAATGGTACTTAAACGATTGGTTCAATTGGAGCTTGTTAAGGAGAGTTGATAAAACTTCCATGACCAAAACGAAAAGATAAGGGGATATGGAGTCCCCTTGTCTCAATCTTCGAGAGCTAGCAAAGAAATCTACTATTTCTCCATTTAAGCGGAGAGAGAATCTTGAGGTAGAGACGCATGCCATAATCCATTGGACAAAATTGGTTGGGAAGTTTAGGGCGAAAAGGAGGTGTTCTAGAATAGTCCAATTCACATGATTGTAAGCCTTTATAAAATTAAGTTTTATAGCACATCTTGCCCCACACGTGTCTTTATGATATCCATGTATAAGCTCTTGAGTTACAAGGATGTTATCTACAATCCGTCGACCCTTAATGAAAGCGGATTATTCCTTGCTAAGTATTCTAGGAATAACCAGTTAAATATGGTTCACAATGATCTTCGATATGCACTTGTAAAGAACATTGCAACAAGAAATAGGCTTGAAATCGCCAAATGACTCTGGTGTACTAACTTTAGGGATTAAGGCTAGATAGGTGGAATTAATAGGCTTCAGAAGTCTCCTAAGAAAAAAAATTATTGACAGCTAGGCAAACTTCTTCACCTATAGTGTGCCAAGTCATTCGAAAGAAATTTGCATTGTACCCATCTGGACCTGGTGCCTTGTTCTTATCAATAGACCAAACTGCCCATTTAATCGCCTCATTATCAACTGGTTTCATAAGGAATGGCCAGTCCTCACGTTGTACCTTTTTTTCTTGATCAAAGTAGGCAAACTTTCTAAGTTAGGTGGAACAGATGTTAGAGTTGATAAAAGGTTTTGGAAGTATGAGATGGATGCCTCTTGAATTTGTTGCTTGTTTGAAATTCTCGAACCATTCTCTAAAACTATGGAGTGAATATCTTCGAACTGTTTCTACTTCAAAGACTGAAAGAAATAAGCCATATTCCCATCCTCGAGTTTCAACCAAGATTGCCTTGCTTTCTACTTTAGGAATGACTCTTTAGCTGCAGTAAGGAAGTAATGGTCCTCGAATCTTTTCTTCTCTAGTTCCCTATTTACCCTTTCAGGACTATTATGGTAATGAATTTGTATACTGTTGAGGGCTTTGAGGCTAATAGTAACTCTTGTTGAAATGTATGAATATTGCTTCTTGTTAAGATTCCACAACTCCGTCTTTAACAATTTTAGCTTAGAAACCATTCTGAACATTGGAGTTCCTTCAATTCTAACCTTTCATATGCACTCGACGAAGGGAAGGAATTGGGGATCCTTACTTCGAAAATCAAAGAATCTAAAAGGTATATTCCTTTTGATGGTTTGCAGATGTAAGTTGATTTTCATAGGTTATCATCGGATCTACCGGGGGAAAGATTGTAGCCATTCCATATTGACCAATATTCTATTTAGCCTTCTCATATAGAGATTTGCCGGGCTTCTATTTGTCTACGTATGAAGCGGGCCATTAGTTCTTGCTTCTTCAACTTCTACATCAAAACAAAACTTATTAAAATGATCCATACTTAGAGTTATCACTTCATTTCCACCAATTTTCTCCTTGATATAGCAGCATTCGTTAAAGTCCCCACCAAAGATCCAAGGACCATGAGCAGTAGCTTCGATACGTAACAGGTCAGACCATAGTGTCTCTCTTTCTAACACTACATTTGATCCATAAACACAAGTAAACCAAAAACAATGACCGTCATCAATCTTTTGGCATTGTCAATAGATAAATTGTCTACTTGAGGATGCTATATTCACTCTCCAGATGCTAGGATTTCAAGCAACCCAAACACGACCACTTTGATGAAATTCAACATTCCAAGATGGTCGGATTCTGGCCCAAGTGGATGGAGCTTTATTTAATTTAACCTTAGTCTCAATAAGGCCCAAAAGAGAAATGTTGTTTGATTCACAAAATCTTCTAACCATTTGTGTTTTTTTAGGGTCATTAAGTCCTCTGACATTCCATACTGCTAACATTATTTATGATTACCCAAGAGAGCAAATCAATACGATGGCCGAAGCCCACACTTAAGATGACAATGAGCTAGGGTTGTTCCTGGCTATGCCTTCCTTTTTCTTTTTCTTTACAATATTCCATGTAGAGTTAGTCCTTGCCGAGTCTTCCTCTTGATAATCTAGAGATTCTGGGACTACAGATACCGAATCCTTCATTGAATTGTTCTTTGCCTCTTCCTCCTTTTTTGGAAAGGCACCGGCTCCATCAGGGATTTTATTGGAGCATTCTCCTATGAAGTCTGGACCTGCTGACGATGAAAATTCTGTGGATGAGGAGACTACAACAGCAGCAAATTTGTCCTTCTTCTTACTGGGTGTGGTTGGCTTAAGGGCTTAGACTTGGTTTCCCTCCCTTATTACAACACCCTTTGCAAGAGGCACTATCCATTGTTCTAGACATTTTGGATTCTCATCTGATTTTTTTTCTGTCCTCCCCTTTTCAGACTTCGTATCATTAACCACAAGGTCCATGTCATTATTCATACATTTGTTCCCATAGTCTATATCACAGTCATCAGTTGCATGCCCAAACACCTTGCACTTAGAACATCGTGGTGGAACACTTTGATACTCCACATCAACCATTGCTAGTTTTCCATTGGCTTTTTTAACAGCGAAGCTGAAAGGTAGCTCAAGGTCGGCCTCAACTTCTATTGAAACTCCCACAAATCTAATTCTTTCAACTCTAACCGTAACAAGATCCACCTGGAGAGGTCTGCCTATGGCGCTTGCAATATACCTAATACCATCCCTATGCAAAAATTCCATCGGAACTCCCCAAAGCTTGACCCATATGGGGATCTTTTTGGGATAAACTTTGTCATAATCCACCTTGGAGGACCAACGTTCAAGGATGATGGTCTGGTTAGCAAACAACCATTGTTGCCCTAGAACCTTGTGGAGCGATGCTTCATCTTTAAACTTGAAAAAGAAGAAACCACATCCGTTAGCAAGGACCTCCACTAGCCCTTCATCCTTCCAGGACTTTCTAGCTATCTTCTGGACAGAGGGGAAGGATAGCCGATGCCCAAGAAAATAACCTACAAGGGTGTATTCCTCCATATCCTTTCCCCAAATAACGAGACCGACACTGGAGGCTCCACACAAATCAAACTGCCATGCTTGGTCGGAAGGTAAAAATCCAAAGAAACATCCACTAATGAGGCAATTGGTGACAATGGGTTTTGAGAGACCACCTGAGCAAACGACGATTGTTTAGGGTGGTTTGATTTTCTCGTACTATCGGACTTTTCCTTGCTCAGCTGAGCAGATGCTTCCACTTCTTCCGCCACTCTGGTCATTACCCTTAGGGTGGATTCACTAATGGAGCTATGACCACCACGGGAAAATGAGGGTGAGCCTACGCGCTTCTGTTCTTCATCGAAGACACCTAAGACGGTAGAGGGTGGGGCGTTTCTGCTCTCCGCAAGTTTTTTATCAGGAACGTCAGGGTTGGCGGATGACTCACTAGCTGGGTTCTGCTCAGCTGCGTCTGTGAAGTTAAAGTCAGAACCCAAGACCACCCTAGATTTCTTTCCCTTCAGCAACCCAGATCTGGCGTTCGAGTTACTAGAGGAACCCACAGATGGAGAGGAGGATTTCTTCTTTTTCTTGAGTTTTTGAGGCTTACCCGATCCTGATATCACTGCTGGGCCCGGCTCCCTAGCCGTTGGGGCCGCAACATAAAAAGAAACCTTTTTGTTTCTTCGAACAAAGGTTCTCATGTCAACAAGAACACCGTAAGGACCGAACCACTACACTAAGCCTGGTAGCGGGATGGAGAGTAGCAGAAAAGGCTCGAAGAAAGAAAATGGCGAAAGGGTGATGGGGGAAGAAAACGTGGAGGGTAGGCTTAGGGTTATTGGGGCAGGGGAATGAACGAGGGTGGGAGAGCGAAAGGAGGATAGGAGGAGACAACGAAGAGGGTGTGGTTAGGATTTATGAGGCGGGTACAGCACGAAGGAAGGAAAGGGTAAAAGAGAGCGGGAAAGGTTCAAAGGGCGAGAGAGAAGGGAAGAGGAAGGGTCAGAAAAGTGCAAGGGAAAGGAGAGCAAGCGGAGTGGGTTTTCTCTCTCGACATGTTGAAGAGAGAGAAAGTCAAACTGAAACATGTTGTAAACACTGATTTCATAGTTTATGCATGAAGAGCGCCACTAGAAATAATATGTATAAATGTATAAAAAAGAGTAAGGTTAATAGTAATGGAAGGAGTATTTTACTGCGATTTGAGTATAACAACACTAGGATCATATGTATTTGATAGTGCTGGTGTAGTGTAAAAGAATTCATGCATTTCATGTCCCTCGCTTGATTTTTCAAACGGCTTTCTCTTTTATGTCCCTGTTTAACTAGATCCTCTCAATCTGCTCATTTTTGCATGATGTCAGTCGATATCTTCCAGAAAGGCAACTGACACGAGAAATTTCCATAGGATTGCAATACTTCCAAGTTTTAGTTGTTGTTTAGTGAATGTTCCACAATTTGTAAAGTTTGTAATAACCTGTTACATGATATGCACGTATTAGAATTATGGACATCCTACTAACTTCTGTTTTGCATCTATGAAAACCTTACCTCATGTACATTTGGGTTTGGTCTTCGAAGGAATTAAAAAAAATTTTGGTTTTGGAAAATAAATGATAAGCTTTCTGTCTTAAGCATGAGTTTGTAGGGGTGCTTATGTTTGCGATATTTGAAAAAACAAAATCAGACTTTAAATCCCCATTTTAGCAGGGAGTAACAATTTTTTTTTTTTCCTTTTTTTGCATGCATTCATTAGTATTAGCTGATCCCTCCTAGTGTAAATTAAGGCTTGGGTGGTGTTGTGCTACTGATGAACATTTTTGACTTTTAAATTCCCAAATTTTTTTCCTACAACTACAAGTCAACACACGTGTTTCATCCTATTAACTGTATCCACATTATCCATACTAAAAGAACGATTCGTGCAAGAAACCTGTCACTTATCTATCAAAGCAAGTGACTCCATCACAAGAAGTTAAGTCTCACAGATTGTCTTTTAGCTTTTTCTCTTGAATACTCATATTACTAGTCAACTTGTTGGTCCTACATCTCTGACTATTAAATGGTTATCTACCTTCCGTGTTGCTTTTAGTTTGAAAATGGTAGTCATGCTTGCCATTTGCTCCGTTTTGAGAGCTAAGATATTTGGAATTTCAGAAACCAATGAAGACCTTCCATTTTTTTATTCTAGCCAAATGCTTGATCAGTTTATTCCTTAAAATTTCAGTGGCAGTCGACGCCTTGAAAGTGTCTCATCTCTGGGTGGTAACGAGACCTTGGTTGAGGGATGGAGCATTTGAGTTGGGATTTTTTAGTCCTGGAAATTCGAGGAAGCTTTACTTGGGTATTTGGTACAAGAGCATTCCTGTTCAAACTGTTGTCTGGGTTGCAAATAGAGATAAGCCAATCAATGCGTCTTCTGGCTTACTGAGGATTAGCAATGCAGGAAATCTTATTCTCATCGGTTAAAACAGTAGGCTTGAAATTTGGTCAACAAACTCTACTAGACAGGCTAACAATCCAGTTTTGCAACTCTTGGATACTGGAAATTCGGTTTTGAGAAATCAGAATCAAGATTCATATCTCTGGCAAAGCTTTGATTATCCAACTGATTCATTTTTACCTGATATGAAGATTGGTTGGGACTTTAGGACTGGTATTGACCGGTGTTTCTCGTCCTGGAAAAGTCCTGATGACCCTTCACCAGGAGACTTCACTTGGGGTATGGTGTCCACAAGTTATCCTGAGGTACTTGCCTATAAAGGTTCCAGTAGGTACTTCAGGAGTGGCCCGTGGAATGGACTACATTTCAGTGGTGCACCACAACAACTCCCAAATCCAACCTTTTCATACAACTTTACATCCAGTGAAGACGAAGTATTCTTTATGTACCACGTCAATGACAAATTGCTAGCTAGGATAGTTTTGAACCACACCAACTATCAGTAGGAATGGTATACCTGGAGCAAGTTAAGTCAGAGTTGGAATATTATCCTTGAAGTGCCAAAGGATCACTGTGACTACTATGGGCTTTGTGGTGCCCATGGGAAGTGCCTATCAACCACATTGGGTTATTGTGAATGCCTTAAGGGCTTTATGCCAAAAGATCCAGATAAATGGAGCTCGAGTGACTGGTCCAAAGGATGTGTCAGGAACAAACCATTAGATTGTAAGACGGATGGATTCATTAAATATCCTAGGTTGAAATTGCCAGACACTACATACACTTTGGTGGATAGTAAGGTAGATATCAAGGAGTGCAGGGAAAGATGCTTAAGAAACTGTTCTTGTACAGCTTATTCCTCCTCAGATATCATAGGAAGAGGTAATGGATGTGCAATGTGGTTTGGAGATCTAATTGATATTAGACAGTTTCCTGTGGGTGGGCAGGATCTATATACATGGATGCCTGCTTCCGAGTTAATATTGTTTTATAATTATTTTATAATTGATATAAAGTACATTTTGTACATCTGCACTTAATATTGATGGAAAAGGATCCCATGATCCTGAAGGGACAAAGTGCAGTAGAAGTATTTGAACTGTCAGAATAAGATTCCTGTCTATCTTTTTGTGTTAATTTTTTCTCCATTTTAGTGCTTCAATTGCTAAAACACGTTAGCCTCATTCGTTTTTTCAGCATAGAATAGGATTCAACAGAAACAGCTTAGTATTTTTTTAGGAATGATTGCAAATATATCTCTTAGCTATTGGTTATGTATAGATAGAATCGCAAACTCTAAAATTGTAACTTCACCTTTAATTTCTTTGAAAATATGTATACACATGCAGATTGTCGTTAAGGCCCTAAAACCTAAAGCATTACAAATAGTGACAATTTTGCAGCTGTAGTGATGGTTTGGAGGGAATGTGCATTTATTAAAGAGTTATGGTAAAGTAAAAGTATGCTTTAAAAGTTTAGAAAATCTATTCACATTTGACTAATAGTTTTAGAAATACTTTTGCAATTTGTCCATTTTGTTAATACAAACTTGGTTATATTGTAGGGAAAAATGAGCAGCAAATATATGGTTTCATGGCTTCCAATTCCTTTGAGAATACTCATTAGGAAGAAGAATTATTACCCGTAGAATTAAAAGCCACGAACTCATATTTTTACTGTCATTGCCACTGTAATATGATTGAAGTCATCGATTCCATCAAATCATATTCTGTGATGATTACCAAATAAGGATGTGTAAGAACCTCTTGAAAGAGCAATGCTGACTGCCACTGCATAAAATAACCGCTAGATCATAATTCATAACTGCCATGTCATTGGAAAATAACATGAGGAGATGTTGGTAGTTGAAGCGCTAAAAAAACATGATAGCTCAGGATACCTACTCCCACTATCCCATTTTACTTACAAAGAGAGTTTCCTGATGAATGACGTTTATATTATATGATACAGGCATGGAAGTCGTATAATGCTGGCAAAGCTTCTGAACTAATCGATCCATGCACTATAACAGAAGTGTTGCGCTGCACCCACATTGGTCTCATGTGCCTGCAGGAGCATCCTGAGGATAGTCCGAGCATGTCATCTGCGGTTGTGATGTTAAGCAGCGAGAGCCCATTGCCCGTGCCAAAACAACCTGGTTTTCTTTCAGGAAAACAGTTTGCTGAAAGTTCCTCCTCCAGCAAGCATGAAACATGTTCAGTCAATGATATGACCGTTACTCTTCTTGCGGCTCGATAAATCTAGTTAGTTTTAGTCATTTTAGTTAACTCTGTCCATAGACTAATTTATTAGCACATCTTTTTTCCTTCTTTCTGGTAATGCGGTGCCTAATGATACTTGTTTGAGGCTTTCAACTCTGTTGATGAGGTGATGAAGTTGTGTTATACCCTGAACTTAATGTAATTCTAAACTTTAGCAAGCCTTGACGCAACTGGTTAGGTTGCACCTTGATGACCAAACGATCAGCAGTCAACAGCCCCTTTGCCAGATGTGAGCATGAGACTGTAATAATGCAACTGTACTCTCCTATTATTCCTCCATCTGATCGTGCATTAGGATACACCTTTTACTCGTCGAGCAGAGTTTGGAGTGATGGTCCCTAAAGTCTCTAAAACAGGAAAATACACGACGATCAAAGCATTTCGTGCATCAAGTTGGGTGCTAGTATGTGTGGATTCAGGCCAACCCGATAGAACATCGAAATATCAGATGAGGAAATGCAGGAACTCATTATGTCATTCGTTGCTCATTTTCATGTGGTACTGTTGTAGAGCCATCAATCAGCATAATGATTGTGTTAAATTCTGCTCCGTGTCAGCATTTTTGGGTTGCAATCGCAGCATCTGTTCACCGAGTTCTGAGATAAAAAGAAGCAGCATCAATAGAGGAGGAGGAGTAAGAGGGATCATGCATTATAATGGCTCAGGCTATCACAAGAAACTTACCTTTTTTTTTCCAGTGAGTTGCACATTTACTTTACCGTTTGGAATAAACGTGTAATAGAATTCACGTTCCATAGGAATTGAATAAGGCCGTAACGGCCTTTACAATATTCACTTGACAAAGAAACACACAAAGAATAGTGCAGTAATAAAATTTAACCCTAATCAATTTGACCAAAAAAAAAAATAATCCTAATCAAACCGAGTAATCTGGATGTCTAAAATTTACCATAGTATGGAAAGGCTATGATTTTGAAGGCGTGTTGAGAAGAGAGTTGTGAGTGTGGAGTTGTGGGTGTCGAGCTGCTGCGGGTTCACAGGAGAAGAGAGCTATTCGCTGAGAAGAGAACTATCGATGTTAGATGTTGTAGGTGCGCTGGAGAAGAGAGTTGTTCGTATCGGTTGCTGTGCTGTGGGTTCGGCAGAGAGAGAGTTGTTTGTGTTCGTTGCTGTGGGTGCGCCGGAGAGAAGATCTGTTCGTGTGGGTTACCATAAGCGCGTCGGAGAGAAGATCTGTTCGTGTGGGTTATCGTAAGTTTAGTTCTAAAGCAATTCCACATTCACTTCATCGTGTTGCTTCTCATATATCTCCTTTTTTGTGCTAATGTTTTTCTAGATAAGATTTTAGTGAAGAGTCAATGCAGCTAGTCATACCTATTTTTTAGATATATCTTCAATATCAAAAATGATATATAGATTAGAAAAATTGTTCCGAGATGGCCCGTAAATTATCTGTTCACATGAAATATCTACCATTACTAGCTATCCTTTTATTTGCTTGATGAATCACATGCATGCAATTGATTAAGGTTTTCTTTTTATTTTTTTCCCCGTAGGTTGTTTAAGAGGAATACCTCCTTGTTCTAATTTGATGAACATGGTTAATTTAATTAGATGAATGTATGATCGGCCTCTCAAGTGCTTTGAGTTTTTCTCTTCTTCTTCTTCTTCTTCTTTTTAAGTTTATCGACGTGTATCTGCAAGTTTGATGAACTGTTTGTGAACTAATGTTTTAGAAAAAATGTTCAGCATTTTCTGGATTGGACTAAGATAAAGAAAATCATAAGACGGATCTCTTGATGGATGCGGTGATATAGGGAAGTGGGCCTTAGTTGAGAAAATATCTTAGATTCAATGGACGAGAATATTCGTAATTCAATTCAAAGTATGAATAGATTCATAAATAATAAATTCATAAATGAGTTGGTTGATGAATAAATCCACTAATAAATTTATTGATAGAACTCTTTAGATATAAGTTTCTTAGAATCATATAGATCTAACGTGCCTTATTATTTGAGGGCCTGCCGTCTTGAGCTTAAGTCTTAGGTCCGACTTAACTAGGTCCAAGAGACTCTTTAATGGCTAGAAGATGCTGAATAAGTATAAGAGACTAAGTTAACAACCACTTCCTGTATAAGTGGGATACGTTGAATACTATGAACCTATTCTCCCATACTTGTAGAAAAAGATTTTGCCCTTTAACTACTCTCTAATTGTCGATGCTGCACCAGTATAAAACTCGATTACTATTTAACTGTAAACTACTTAATACTTTATGCATTTAAATTTATTTATTATTCTCGAGCATTCTCTACTCTTCAAATCACCTTATTAATTTGAATATCAAAATGGTTACACCAAACAACCCCTGATATTTACTTACAGTACTCCATTTTATAGGCTTATCCAACGTGCAAAACCCAATTTCTACTGAAAAATACCCTAAGATGATAGAATCAATTCAATAGACTTTATAGTTTATGAATCATTCATAATTATATAAATATGTAATCATGCCTTACTGAGAAACTAAAAAGCACTTAAAAAGGAAGGAATTCTAGCACACTAAAAGTTATATTCCATCACCAAAGAAAATTTAGCACGTCATGTGATATGTACATGCGCTCAACCCTAGTTTTATTCTAATTATTTACATGCCTTTATGATGCGATTCGAGAAAGAAAAGATTTGATTAGATTTTATTTTATTTTGTATTAGGTTATATATGATTTAATTACTGTTTTTTATTTTAGGATTTTTCAATTATAATCAATATTTAGTTTCTTAAAATATTAAATTTTATCGTGCCTATAAATAGACGAAGCTTTTAATCAATTAGAGAAGAATGATTAAATATTGAATAAAATTATTTTTTGAGTTTGTGTAATACTTCTTTTTCTTATTGATAGTATAAGGCCATCATTTTTCTCATCGAATCTCATTGTGTCTCACATAGGTTATATAATTCATTAGTGGTGATATAACGATCAGATATATTTTTTTTTAGTTTTAGTTTTTTTTTCATAAAAAAAAAAGAGTTATTGTTTAGATTAATTTTTTTTATTGATTTTCATACTTTTTCTAATTTATCATTCTTTTATAATTTTTTCTTCCGCCGTCAAACATCACTTTACAACTAAGTATAGAGAGCACCACACGTATTTGATTGTGCAAGAGGTAGTGTGAAATACTTCATAAGGCATTTTGTTGTCCTGTCTGCTGATTTTTTCGAAGGGGCTTTATCCTTTATGTCCCATGTTTAACGAGATCCTCTGAATCCATTCTCTTTTGCATGAAGTCAGTCAATGGCTATTAGAAAGGTACTTGACACAAGAATCACCCGGAGGATTGCAACATCTTCTAAAGTTGTTGGTTGTTGTGTCGTGGATATTCCACAAGTTGTAAAGTTTGTTATAAACTTTTGACATTATCTGCACGTATGAGAATCATGGACATCTCATCACAAGTACTAAGCTTTTATTTTTCATCGATGAAGGCCTTTGTCTTATATACATATGCTTTTGGAAGAACTACTTAGATTAAGTCGTGTACGGACGATTTCATGCGAAGTCGCGATGGGAAATCGTGGTGTATACATATATATATATAAATTATGGTATATCATATAGATTTTGGTATACGTTTCCATTACCTAAATATACATATTACCAGAATATACAGACATGTGCATGTAAATTCTGATATCGATAAGTTTTATCAGAATTTGAATGTTGTATAAGAATTTATATGTACATGTTAAGTCCCCGGTAGGTGACTTAACACATGAAAACGCCTATGTATGGTTTTGGCCGTCCAAAAAGAATAAAAGTCTAACTTTGGTTTTGAAAAAGATGACAAGCTTTGCTGTCAGAAAGGACATGGGCATACTTTTTGGGTCCATTTAGTCCAGAACCGATAATACTACAATTATGTGATGTATTAGTTCCATCAGCAGGCAAAATCAGATTGTATAAAACTTGGTTAAAGGTTAAGCATCAAGATAACGATTTATAAGAGATCCTGGATTCAATTCAGAAATTCGATCCTTGAACCGTCCACCGTGTATAGATATAATCTAACTTAAGCATGAACATGTGTATATAAAAAAACAAAAAATAGAAATGATAAGAAAAGAAAATCGGACCGGTTGGGGTTGTTGCACTATTAATGGAACATTTATGTTGTTTACTTTCCTTAAAATTTTCTCCTACAACTACAAGTCAAAACATGTGTGCTTCGTGCTATGAGCTGTTTCCACATTATTCATAATAAGAAGGATTAGTGCAAGAAACCTGTGACATATCTATCAAAGCAGTTGACTCCAGGCCAAGAATGCCAGTCTCAGAGATTGTCCTTCAGGATTTTTCCCCTCTGGTTCTTCTATTACCAGTCAACTTGTTGGTCCTACTGCTTCATTAATGACCCTTGAATTGTTCCATCTACCTTTGGTGTAGCTTTTAGTTATGAAAATGGCAGTCTCACCTGCCATTTACTCCTTCCTTACAGCTGGAAAATTTGGAATTTCAGAAAACCAATGAAGACCATACATTTTTTCCTTCTAGCTAACTGCTTGATCTGTTTCTTCACTGGAATTTCCTCGGCAGTTGACACCTTCAATGTGTCTCAATCCCTCAGCGGTAACGAGACGTTGGCTTCAAGAGATGGAACTTTTGAGTTGGGTTTTTTCAGTCCTGGAATCTCTAGGAAACTCTACCTGGGTATTTGGTACAAGAACATTCCTGTTCAAACAGTTGTCTGGGTTGCAAATAGAGATAAACCAATCAATGACTCTTCTGGCATACTGAGGATCACCAACGCAGGAAATCTTATTCTCCTCAGTCGAAACAGCGGCCATGTGGTTTGGTCAACAAACTCAACTAGACGGGCTCAGAATCCTGTTTTGCAACTTCTGGAAACAGGAAATTTGGTTTCAAGAAATGAGGGGAACGAAAATCCAGACTCATATTTGTGGCAAAGCTTTGATTATCCGACCGATACGCTTTTACCTGATATGAAGATTGGTTGGGACTCTAGAACCGGTATCGACTGGCATTTCTCGTCCTGGAAGAGTCCTGATGACCCTTCTCCCGGAGATTTCACTTGGGGCATGATGCATACAAGCTACCCCGAGGCCATTGCCTACAAAGGTTCCCGTAAATACTTCAGGAGTGGCCCATGGAATGGACTACATTACAGTGGCGCTCCACAGCAACTCCCCAATCCGATCTTTTCATACAACTTTACTTCCACTGAAGACGAGGTATTCTTTATGTACCATATCAACGACAAATCATTTCTAGGTAGGATAGTTTTGAACCACACCAACTATCACTGGGAAAAGTATACCTGGAGCAAATCAAGTCCGGGTTGGAATATCATCCTTGAAGTGCCAAAGGATTACTGCGACAACTATGGCCTTTGTGGTGCCCATGGGATGTGCCTGACAAATGAGTTGGGTTACTGCCAATGCCTCGATGGATTTACACCGAAAGATCCAGATAAGTGGAGCTCAAACGATTGGTCGCAGGGATGTGTTAGGAACAAACCATTGGATTGCAAGACGGATGGATTCATTAAATATCCTAGGTTGAAATTGCCAGACACTACATACAGTTGGGCGGATAAGGAGCTAGATATCAAGGAGTGCAGGGAAAGATGCTTGAGAAATTGCTCTTGTACAGCTTATACGAACTCGGATATCAGAGGGAAAGGTAGTGGATGTGTAATGTGGTTCGGTGATCTGAATGATATTAGACAGTTTCCTGTGGGTGGGCAGACTCTATGTATACGGATGCCAGCTCCCGAGTTAGGTATGATTTGGTTTATACAACTTAACTCCAGTCAATGAACCACATCCCAAGAAGTTTGTTCTCTGCTTGCTCTTGGCATAGAGTACTCACTGGATATATAAACTTGCCTCTTATTTTGACAGGAAAGACGCGGGCTAATTTTTGGATTGCTGTAATTGTCGTACTAACATTTGCCGTGATAGCTGGCATGCTTACAGCTGCATGTTACATCTATAAGAGGAGGATGAAATCTAAAGGTATGCAAAGGTTCATCAACTCCTCCCTTTTTATCTGTTTCTTTCTTACGCTCTATATAAGTACCACTGCCACTTTTGTCACTAGTAGAGTTTCCAAGCATGATCCTGTTCTATGGTTCTGCAATTATGTTGAGAGTTGAATCAGATAAATTGATTTGCCAGTTGCAGCTGAGTTGGTTGGTGAGGAACTTTATGAAATATTTCTTGTCAATGGAAAGGGATCGATGCTTCTTATTTTTTGCAATAACACTTGAGGCAATATTCCAGATTTGTTAAACATGGCGATAGAGGAAAGCAGGCAAAAACGTTTTAAAAATCATCTTGTTTTCAATCAATTAAATGGGAGTGAAAACAGGGAAGATCAAATTGAGGAAATAAATGTATAGCTGAAATAACGCTACCATTATTTACATACTTCCAGATTTGTATTTTATGCATATTTAGTTTAGATGAAGAGTTTGCAGTGCTTCCATGACGTGTTGTTGTTGTATGGGATTCAATTGTCTATTTGCAAAATTGAAGCTACAATAGTGGCATTTGCAGATAAAACAGAAGAATTAGCAGAAGACAAAGATGTTGAATGCCCAGAGGATGACTTTGAACTCCCAACTTTTGATCTTGACAAAATTATTAAATCTACCAATAATTTTTCAGCAGAAAACAAACTAGGTGAAGGTGGTTTTGGAGCTGTATATAAGGTACCCCAAAAAAATCAAACTGTGGATGATCTAAACCACGAAGGAATCACACGTCTATTTTGTATTGACAACCTTCCAACTCGTATTTTCAGGGTGTGCTTGAAGATGGGCAAGAAATCGCCGTGAAGAGACTATCAAGTAGTTCAAGGCAAGGAATGAGAGAGTTCAAAAATGAAGTTATATTGATAGCAAAGCTTCAGCACCGGAATCTAGTGAAGCTTCTTGGTTGTTGCATTGAGCGTGAAGAGAAAATGCTCATCTATGAATATATGCGGAACAAAAGTTTGGATGCGTTTCTTTTTGGTGAGTAATGACAATGTTTTGCTAACTTAGTGCACCATTACAAAATGAAAAAGAATTGCTTCCACCAAGAGTAGTCATCATAGAAATATATTTTCGTTTGAAATCTGCTAGATGAGACAAGAAGCAAAGAATTGGACTGGGGTAAGCGTTTCAACATAATCTGTGGGGTTGCTCGGGGCATTCTTTATCTTCATCAAGATTCAAGATTGAGGATAATACATAGAGACCTCAAAGCAAGCAATGTCTTGCTTGATAACGATATGAATCCCAAAATTTCAGATTTTGGCATGGCTAGAATGTTTGGGGGAGATCAAACCGAGTGCAATACAAACAGGGTTGTTGGGACCTTGTGAGTACCTTATCTTATACAAGTCATTGTTGATTGATCCAAATAAGTAGCTGAATTTGTATGATAACAATGTGTTTCCACTACATTTGTACTTCTCAGTGGCTATATGGCGCCCGAGTATGCCATTGATGGGCTGTTTTCAGTCAAATCGGATGTCTTTAGCTTTGGTATTTTAGTCCTGGAGACCATAAGTGGGAAAAGAAATCGGGGATTTTATCATGCAGAGAACAGCTTAGCAGGACATGTGAGTAGAACTCTGATATCTTCCTAACTAATGCTCTTCTTTACATGCTTTTCTCTTAATATAGATAGATATTATGTGCAATATAGCCCTTCCTTTTTCATAGAAAAGGATCCGTTGATCCTGAAGAGACAAAGTGCAGCAGATCTATTGGTCAGATCTGCTTAGGATTGTTTTTTTGGAATAATTGCAAATACACCTTCAGATCCATTGGTCAGATGTAAAGAGAGTTTTCTAATGGAATGACATTTATATTATCCATAATGCAGGCATGGAAGTTATATAACGCTGGCAAAGCTTCTGAACTGATTGATCCATGTTTGGTTGACACATGCACTATAACAGAAGTGTTGCGGTGCACCCACATTGGTCTCTTGTGCCTGCAGGAGCATCCCGAGGATAGGCCCAGTATGTCATCTGTGGTTGTGATGCTAAGCAGTGAGAGTCCATTGCCTGAACCAAAACAACCTGGTTTTCTTTCAGGAAAACCATTCACTGAGAGTTCTTCCACCAGCAACAGCAAGCTCGAATCGTGTTCAGTCAATGATATAACGGTTACTCTTCTTTCTGCTCGATAATCTAGTTAGCATTAGTTAATCTTATTCAGTTCCTGTACTTAAGCCTGGTTTACTAGCACCATCTTTTATACTTCTTTCCCTTAAGGCAGTGTCTAGTGATACTTGTATGAGGCTTTCAATTCATCATATGTGTGTGCTGATGAGGTAAAGTGAAGTTGTCTTTATACCCTGAACTTGATGCAAATCAAAACTTCAGTTCTGAATTAAAAAAAGTAAAGCTGAATCAGGAAACCTGTTCCAACTATTTAATTTCTCATTACGATCAGGGTGGAAATATCCCCACCCTCTCCCTCTTCTCTAATTTCCTAGAATCTTAGTATTTTGTACCCCTAACACTGGAACAAGAGCCCTTTAGTCTGTTTTTAAGGATAAGTAGAGCCGAGCGAGTCTTGTTGCAACTGGTTAAGCTGCACTTTAACCATGGGAAGCCTGTGCTGGGTTTGGTGATTTATCTTTAGAAAAATGTATTCATGTGTTGATGCTGGGGTTCGGTTTGGGCAATGTATGTTTTCATGCTCACTTTGTTGATCCATAGGTAATTTACATGGATACCTTCGCAATAATTTAGTCCCCAAGGCTTTTAAGCTTTTCCATCAGTTGCTCGTAAATAGTTGTGCATTTGATCCAGGCTTGTACTCAGACTGCAGATTTCAGATGTGGAAAAATATTTCACAGATGTATGTACAGGAAGGGTCTTAAGCAGTTTACCTTCTTGTTGTATGATTTGAGGTAAATTCTATTCTTTGTCCGCATCTTTCTGTTTACAATCAAAGCAATCTGTTCATCGAATTCTGAGATAAAATGAGCAAGAGTAAGCAGAATCATGATCGGTTGTATGGTATTCACCACAATCTGAACTGTTTTGGGAGAAAAAAGAAGAAAAAAAAAGAAAAAAGAAAACCTATTTTGATCTGAATTGGTTCGATTTAGTTCGGTTTAAATGATTGCCTTGCTCACTCCTAATCAAAGCCAAAGTACAGGAGCTCAACTCAACCCAACTCAGATGGATTCATGGTTCTTTGAACTGTTCAATACACCGAAATTGATTTTTACTTAAATTTTACATCTATATTAAAGAAACAGTCACTTTGAGTAAAGAAGTAAATAGTTTTAACTCAATTTTAGACCCCAAGAGCTAAATAGTTCTGACTTGATTTTCAATAACAAAGATTTGCTATCTTATTTCTACAAAATGATTATCCATCTATACTATGATATTTGAAATATGAGGCAACAAACTAAAAAGTTTCAATGTTAGTACCATATTACTAAAGATTGAGAACTTTTTGATGAAAGTTTATAAGTATTATCAGTGATCAAGATATTTATTTCTTCTTTCATATATTATTTATGACAAAATGTTAAATGTTGTAAATAGAAATGATTTATTCTATTTCACTTTAGAACGGTCTGAATTTTTATTATAATTTAATTTTATATTTTCAGTTTTTACTTTTTTAGTAGTAATTTTCTTTTTTTTTTCTTTTTTCTTTTTTTTTTTTTAATTTCCAAACATCAATTGATATGAACCCATTGGGGGAGGCGATGAATAGACTCGTAGGCTCAAGTTGGATTCGTGTTTAGATTTGATGTGCTAGTTTTATACTGATTCATACAGTACTATCAATCTATGCTTAAATCTAATTATCGTAACAAACGTTTTTAAAATGTAAGACACTAGTTAATAAGTTTATAATAGAAATCTTTTATCTTTTCATATAGCAAAAATAAACAAAACAAAACTATATAAATGAGATATCCGTTAATTTCTTCTCTTTTGATTTTTTTTTAATAAGAAAAATAATTTTACTTACGGACCATTTCTCCATATCCAAAAAGACTTCCTTGTATGCAATAAAAAGCACAAAACAAAATGAGAGCGTCGGCTTTCAACTGCCATACTCAAAGACAACGCAATGAGCAATTCGAGTTTCTTACGCATATCTTGCCTATTCTACATTCGGCAATGGGATTTCTTGTGTAGCCCAATAACGTGGCTTCATGCCAAGCATTCAGAAACTTCCTAGACAACTATAAAATAATGTTATACAATTCAAATTATTTTCTTCCATTGATACATCATACGTGTGTGTTATTGCAAACTTATGGTCTCCTATTACTTTATATTGTAAATTATTCAATTTCGTTTAGACTTTTGTATAAATAGGTTGTGAGGCAAATTTGTGTGTAAAAAGTATATTATTATCGATATTACACCTACTAATTCCAATTGCAAAACATGGTTCAATAGTTCAAAGCCTAAGATCATGGTGGCCTAAGAACATTCCCCAACTGGCAAAAGCTACTAATAGGCTTGATTTACTATCTAAGTAGTTACCTACTAGCTTGGTTTGGATGATCAGGATACCGATAAAACCCTCAACCGACTATCTCTCAGCTTATCCATCTCCTGGCCTGATTTAGGACCCACAAACTGCGAGCCAACATTGCAAAGCCATCATGGCAATAAGCCTTGAATAAGTGCACAACTTTTGGGACATGACTTCTCATCATCCTTACAATGTTCACATCACACTTAATGTAATGTGATAACTAGCAACTCAATTTAACCAACTAAATATAGCCTAATAGTACACCACTATACTATAGTGAGAAGGATGAGACTGTCATAAGGCTTAAGAGCAATCACTTCCCCCATTAATGTCAATTTGACAAATCCCAGGGCTAGACGAATAATGGTATGTTCTATAAATACCTTATTTGAGTCTCCAAAAGGTAAGCTAAATTCCTGAGCTCATTACTTAAGTCTAAGTAATGGAATGAATCGCCTACTCTTATACTCACCATTTTAAGCTAAAAGCTTTCTTTTGCTTTTCATTAATATAAGTATCGGAAGTAGTCATATCGAATATTTTTTTAACGTAGTAACTCACTCCTTATCTATTTTGCAAAAAGTTTCCCCGACCCTTCAAACCTCTCGAATTAGGCCTATTCCAACTTAGGGAGCCTAAAAATTCTATCAATAAAATATCTAAGGCAAGAACATCTAATCACATTAAATGGGACATGAACTCAAACATACTAGACGAGATTAAAAAAAAAAAAAAAAAACACTCTATCCATGAATTCAAATACCTATATAGCCATTTGACCCTAATTTAGCTGTTCAACAAAGTAGGTTTCAATAAATATCTTATAGCAGTTATTCATGGCCTAAATTTTACAAAATGTTTATTCACATTCATGTAAGTATTATATTTAATCCAATTTACACGTATTCCACTTGTCATTTGAGAGGAAGACATACTTTCCATAAGTTTTAAGATTCAATTGAGCATTAGAAAGGAATAAGATTAGATCGAACATTGACGGAGTCATCTAGTACTAAAACTATACTTTTATCCAATTACTGTTTGAGACAAAATAAAAGGAGAAACGCAAAGAAGATAAAGTGTGAATTCCATAGCTTTTGTCGTAAGGGAATAAGATAGACCATCATGGCCCATGGAATGGGATTCGTGAAGGCAAAGTCATTTTTGGTTTTGATGATCATGTGGGCCTTACCTTATGTGCAAATTGTGAACGACATTAATGGCGATATATCCATCTTGGAATCGTTACTTTTATGGAAAAAATAATAATTTTTGTTTGTAAATCAAATGACCATAATTAGTGATTGAGAAAAAAGGCCCACCAAAGATCTTCAAATTTTCTCCTTGAAAATTGAACTACCACATGGTAGTTATTTCCATATAACTCCATCAATTTGCTTTCAATAAGTGCAAAAATGGTTCGTTAAATGTTTTTATTTAGAATATTAGACCAGTAAGATTTTTTACATGCAGAATTAGTTATCTACTTAAGTCTTACCGGCCCACATAAAAGAATAAACTACATGTAAAAGACAAAGGTATGGACTAATGTTCACCGACTAAAAAGTAAAGAATTTTTTGCATTTTGGAAATATAAAAAAATAAGAGAAAACCGGAAAATACCTATAAATAATTTAAATTAATAAACTCTCCTTTGGTTCCAAGAATGTGTAAATGTGCTTAGTAATTTCTAATATCATATGTTTTTCATAATTTTGTTTATGGAAATATTAATTCACGATTCTTTTTTGGAATCAATAACTTTACTACAGAGTTGGTAAATTTACCCCCTACCATGAGCGAGTATCCTGTTGAACAAGATACCGCCAGCAAATTCCACTAGATATTAAAATTCACATAATAAATCTTAAGTATTAATTTTTTAAAACTTTCTTCTTGAAAGGGTTATAGTATAATGTTTTTATACCCTATACTTATTATAGAACTTATATTTTAAGGTATATTATATGATATAGTTTTAAGGTATCACTTATCATAGAACTTATATTTTAAGGTATAGTATATGATATAGTTTTAAGGTACCAATGTATATTCTTTAAAATTTGTCAAATAATATTATATATATATATATATATATTAATGACTGAAAAAGAATTCTATATTTTTTTTTATCAAGGAGAATAAAAGAATAAAAACAAGATCTAATTATTGTTAAAAATAAATGGGTCAAATCCGGTACAAACACTAAACTTAAAAGCTAATAAAGAATGCCATTGACATTCAAGTTTCATGTTTCAAGCATGGAAAGGAAAAAATTATAACTAGAGTTTGTCATAAAAGAAAAATTGTAAGTTTGGAATTTATGGAATGATTAAAAATATTGATAAGTTTCACAAATATCTTGTACCTGTAAATTCTACGGAGTACAAATTTCAGAGAACTTTTAAGATGTTATAAGATAGGAATAATTTAAAAATTATTATCTATATAATAGGGTATAAGTAGGGCATCAAATCTTACTCACATTGATTTGGATTCCATACGCTATTTTGCTTGGGTTTGCTTTTTATTTGTAATTCCACCCGAAATTCTTAATTAGTTATTCTATCTTGGAATTTTTGTTAAATTCCATCGCTTCCTCTATGGCTTTGTAAAATCATTTTCGTAATTACCCTCAAAGTTAGCAAGTCTCTTCATTCATAATTCTACTTAAATATTCATTCGGACCTCCTTAAGTTGCATTATTACATTCCTTTGATTTTCCATAACATCAAATTTACATAATAATATAACATAGCTTAATTAATATTGCTCCTTATTTTCCTGTTAATATCGTTACTTTTCATAATTTTGCTTTAAAAATGCAACTTCTCTTAAAGTCCATAAATCTTCTTAAATTTTTGTAACAGTCTTTTATTTCAAGATTATGCTTTCTTTTCTGTAACTCGTAACTAAATTTCAAATCCACTTAAAATTTATAAATCATCTACTCAAAAAATTCATAAATGTTATGAATTTGTGACACATAAATAGTAGTTAAAATCGCGATTTTATTTATATGATTCTACGAGTTTATAATTTTAAAAATATCTTTCGAGTTAACTTATGTTTAAAACTATTTTCTTGTAAAAAATTACACTTTAAACCAATTTTATAGATTAAACTTAGTAGAAATTTACGTTTTTAATCGAATTTATCAATTTTATATATGTGAATTAAATGAGCAAAATATTAAAAAATATATATATAACCAGGCTTCTATTATCACATCAATTATTAAGATATTAAATCATTTTCTCTATCCTATTTCAATTTTCTTTCTCTTTCTTTCTCTCCCATTCCCTTCTTTGATATTCATAATCTTCATCCAAGTTTCGATTTTTATAGAATTTCTTCAATTCATTACTTTTTTTAGACAAAATAATAGGAAAAAGAAATAGTTTTGGCCCTACTTGTTTATATTGTAAATATTAGGTTATAGAATAAAAAAATTTTATGGAAGAAGAACTTAATTTCTTTATTTTAATCATGTATGTCAAGTTTTTTTTATAACTATATAAGAAAATCTATAATTTCTTAAATTTTTAAAAGTTATTTTACATAAGTTGTAAAATAGTGAGTTTTATAACCTTAAATACATATTAAAATTTTATTAATATTTAATTATTACCAATCAACCTATATAGTGTGCCAAATATAGGTTCTCTTGCAAATAGCTTTATTATTCTTAATTGTCTTCTTAAACTTCTCTTAGTTACATGAATATACTTGAAAAATTAATAACACAACTCGAAACATTAGTTACAATCCATGATGACTTAAAGTCGAAAATAAGCTAGATTAAGATAATATAATATTAAGTTTGAACTTGATGAAAATTAGAATTTTAAATTTAAACTTTATTCAAAATAGCACACAACAAACTTAAACACAATTCTATCAAATTTGTTTTCACCATTGGATTCATCTTGAGTAATGTTTTAGTTTAATTAATTAATATCGGTACGTTGACTCGAACTCTAATTCGATTAATATTTAATTTCAACTCAGTGAACTGGTTGAACTAAGTATCATAAAAGCTAGTTAGATAGCATAGAATAGTGGAAAATTCTCTCTTGACTTGATTGTTGTTGATTTTTACCGAACAAATGTTAAGCCAGATTTAAGCCGCTGTTAAATAAATTAGTATTATTTATACTCGTAATATGCTGCATGTACTTCTGAATTATTGAATCCTAGCCCCTATTATAAGACAATTTAGCTTTTGTCAAAAAGTCGTTAGGTTTTATGGCCCCATCGTATCATCGTTGCTGTCGTGTTAAGAGAGAACACGTTCAGTATTTCTCGATGCCAATGGAATAAGACAGAGAGAATTACCAACCATTTCCTTAACTTTAAATATATCATTAATGTTTCGAAATATTTAAATAAATTATTAATATCTTATAAAATAAAATTATATTTTAATAATTATTTAATAAAATTATTTGTATCATTTTATAAAATATTTAATTTTTTTGAATATTAATATGTTATTTTAATTACATTAATTCGTTATTTTAACATTTAGAAATATTTATTCCCTCTTTAGATTTATTTGAAAAATGTATCGCCTTCGTCGAAATTGCATGAGGTAACCTATACAGTTGGAAAGAAAGGAAAAACGACAAAACAAAAAGGCCGAGGATAAGGACATTAAAATGAACCACGTGTTAGTTATTATATTTCAATATCTTGATCCTTTCAACGTTCTCGTGACACATCTGATTTGCCAGTAACAATAGGGTTGCAATGCAGTGGTTCAACCTATAGTAGCTGCGCCCATATGCTATGCATAGCATTTAACTCTTTTTTTTATGGGAAATATACCGATGTTGGTTAATTATTTAAATACATAAGAGGATTAAAAATTAAAAATATAAATTGAATTAGATTCAAAGTTATATTATGTTGGATAGTATCCGTTATGTAAAAAGATTAGATCTAATTAGATTAAACTTTATAGATTAATTCAAATTTTATATTGATATATTCTTTTTTTTTAATTAATATCACTTAAGCTTCAGATCATACCGATTGAATTCGCAATGAGTGGAAGCCAATAAAAAGACAAACTATTACGATAAAATATAATTCATTAAATTAATGAGCCTAGGTTACGAAAGTATGTGGCAAGAAGTACTGCGAGCGTAGTGGCAAAATAGCATTAGGTTGTTGATTCCATTTTCTAAAATGGAATAACATCAAAAGTCCTACTCAAAATTTTCGGCGTTCTCTAAATTGCAATTTTAAACTTTAGAATTTTTAAATATTATACCAACTATATATTTACTTGCCGAAGTCTGTATTTAATCGACTTATTTTTATCAAATTTATTAGATTCATCACTTGTCGTTTTGAGAAAGATGACGCGGTAAATACTCATTGAACAAAAAAAAAGTATAAAATAATTAAAAATAAGATATTAAATTTGATAAATAAAAGTCTAACTAAATATGAATAAACAAATTTAAATTTTAAATAGGAGATAAAAAAAAAAGTTGAAAGTTTAGGAAGTGTAGTGATTTTGACACTATCATTTTGAAAATATCTAATACATGGTAGGATCATTTTATTCATGTTATATATGTGGGGTACAACAGATATTTATCAATTTTTAAATATATATATATAATTTTAATTTATATAAAAAATTATTAAAATATCGTAATTATATAGCATCATGAATATATAATGCATCTTCAAAATGCGACACAACAAGTGTATACCAATAATGTCGTATCTTTAGATGCAATATATATATAAATATACTATATATTTATACAAATATCACATCTTCAAGATCCAATACGCACGTAAAAGAGGCTGTCAAATTGTTAGAAGGTCGATAAAATCGTAACATAAAAACGTAAGTTTTTATAATTTATGTAAAATAGTTTTAGAAAATCGTGAATATGCTTATAGTAATTATTTAAAACTTGAAATACATGATAAAAATAAAGAAAGAAAAAAACTAAGTTCTTTTTTTCATAAATAATTCCTAATAATATATAATTTAATATGTATAAATGACTAAAAGAGAGAGAAACAAGAAAAAAAAATTAAAATAGGATTGGAAAGATATTATAATAACTTAATAATTGATGACTTATAAAAACTTAATTGGATTTTTCATTTTTTAGCTCATTTAGGTTATATATGTAGAATCCGTAAACCTGCTTAAAAACATAAATTTCTATCGAATTTACATGCTTGGATAAAAATATAAACTTTTATGCAAAAATGATTTTATATCCCAGTTAATTCAAAAGATTTTTATAAAATCATAAACTTGTAGAATCATATAAGTAAAATCGTGATTTTGATAACTACATATACAAATACTAATGTTGCATATAACATAGTTACGATATTTTGATAATATTTTTTATATAATTTATAATTATATAATATTTATTAATTTTGATTATAAACATACAAATTTCTCTATATATGTATGATTATATAAGATCCATTATTATTTGAAAAATACTATATTTCTTCTAATTAAGTTTATAAATATATATATATATAGATATGTGTAATTGAATCAATCATGTATAATAAAGTTCAATATATATTTAAACTCAATTCATGTTTAATTATATTTATAAGTTTATAAAGTTAAATTAGTTTAAAATCAAACTCAGCTTGATAAATTATGTTAAACTTATTAATATTAAACTCGAACTTGATCTAACTATTTGATTGGATTGAGATGAAACCTAATGTCGCTGATGACTCGGCTCGAATTTAAACTAGACTTAGAATCGTTGGCTAGGTTGGTGAAAGAAATATATATATATATATGTATATATATGCTCCTTATAAGACATATTTCATCCACGTCAATTATCAAGTACAATATGTCAGGTTCACCCGTCTCGATTGATTAAAAATTACTTGAATGAGCTGGATTCGGTGGACCAAGATGCATGATGGATCCATGGTAGTATATTAAAATGAGAATATTGCAATTTTCCAAATAAATGACTTTTTATAAATAGTGCAAAGACTAATTAATTAATTAAAAGAGCACAATTTTAGAATTATTCTTTTACTGAACGCAGACATATATTTGGCCAAAGTTTTCAAATATCATGAGCCAAGTTGCTAGTCATGGCTGAATATAGATATATTGACTTTTTTTTTTTTACTAAAGATGTTTGAGTCTTATTCAAGCCCAATTTTAAAGAAAAAGGGGGACATTCTCCCGTTATTTAAATAATACCTTGCTTGAATTTGCTATCTTTATTTAACAAGCAACCATGAAAATAAACTCCTTTGATGTAGATCTTGATAAGACTAATATGGCAATTTATCCATTAGTTAGACTTTAGACTTCAATTTAAATTTAAAATTTTGGATTTATTTTGAATAGACAGTTTTAAGACAAAGTTTCTTGAAATATAATTATTCCAAATCATTATATGATGTTGAGGTTTATACTGTCCACAGAAAGTAATATATATACATATATATATATATATAAGATAAGTAGTTGAAGAGACGGTATGTGATAAGATTAGATATGAAATGGTAGAGTTTGAAAGAATATATTTTTTATTTAGTTATTCAAAAGAACACCCGATATAAGAAAAGGTTTAATTATGAATATATGATCTTATATTTTTTTCATATATAACTAAGTTTTCTTATATTTGAAATTGAATGTTTTGACTATTAAATCTTTAAAAACGTACTTCCAAATTGATGTTTAGCCATTTAACAATGTAAAAATTATAAAAAAAAATTACAAAAATTCATGAAAAATGAAGTAAGATTGGAAAAAAGAAAAAAAAAATAGAGAACTCTCATTTTTCATTATTTATCTTTGGAGTATCTTATTATGACCGATGTTATTTTTACTATTTTTATTAAGGTAAACAAGTTGTATAATAAGGTCTGTAAGTACTTTTCTTTTTCTTTTTCTTTTTCTTTGTTTTGAATGATCAGGGATCTAAAGCTCGTTTTAAAGGTAGAAAAGCTAAGTGTATTTCAAGCAAATAAATAGGAACATATTTACATTACCTGAAAAAAATTGTTTCCTATAGTTAAAAATTCCTATCCAAGGTGTATACTGCAAATGCATGAGACAAATAATCTTATTTATAGATGCAGTGTTATTAATATATTCCTGAAACACACGGTTGCATAATCTTGACGGTATTTTATTGTTGCAGTCATGCATACTTCACTCTGACGTATATTATAAACCTATTCCAACTTCGATATCTCCACACTTGAATAGAATAAGCTCATTTGACCGAAAATGAAAACTTTTCAGAATCTCCTCAAAGTAAGCTTTCACATAATAAACGAGTCACAATAGCTTTAGTATAAACCTACAAAAATTTTACTAATAAAATGTTATATGCTAATAGTTGCATTCCATTAAAAATCAATAATCACATAGCTTAATTACATAAGACTTAATATGTATTTTTCTATTAAGTTTTTGATATGTAGAAATGGTCTAGAATGAAATGGGATGAAGGGAGATTAAAATGATCAAAACTTTTTTATGTTTGGAAATATCGATACAATAAAATGGAATGTAATGATATTAAATATGCAAATGATATTAAATATTATAATTTATTTAAAGGTTAAATGAGCAATTTTAAGTCAATACAATTAATAATGATTTAAATGAAATTGCTAATCCACTTTCTCAACGGCGGAATCACGATTCTACTCCTTTTAAGGTGGAATCAAAGCGAAATTGAATTATGTAAAATCTAATTCTCTCTCAACGATTCTATGGAGTCGCAATTCCGTTATCAAATTATACTTCTAAATATAAGAAAGGTTATTTCGATCTATTGGTACGAACCAAATATCACATTAATGTTGGAATGTTGCGTATAGTTAATGATTTTAATTTGCTTGCCCTGTAGCATTAAATGTGCTTGAAGTAGAGTTTTCACTTTCTCAGCTTCATAATTCACCGAATCATTAGATTTATTTTAAGTCATTACAAGAAATGAAGATAATGAGAAGCAGGTTTTCGGATCTTGCATGTGCTTATCAAAACAGAGGACAAAGAATATTGTGTATGGTTAAGTTAAATAGGCAGATTACAAATAAAAACATTATAAAATCAGAACTGGTCGAATTATCAGTCCATTTGATGTCAGAATTTCAAAGGATGACAAAGGTTTAAATTTCTTTTTTCTCATTCTCCTTATTTATTTATTTATTAGTTTTTTCCAAGTTGCCGCCAAAGGTTGAATTTTAGTAAGTTGTCAGAATGGGATTTAGTAATACGGCATTTGTTACTGTCCATGTCCTGCCAAAACCAGCAAACTAATGGAAATTAAGACTCGGAAAAATGCAATTCCGATTAGGCTCCGAAAACCAAGTCCGTTGTCATGGTGACGTTCTCAGCATACCTTTGATAATATCGTAAGATAGTTTAAAAATACAACTTTTATGCTTAAAATATTCACCATTAATATGATATACTCGAATATTTCTATATATACACATTAAAACGACCTACTTGAGAGTATGTCTATAAATACATTTCTCAATTTGACAATCGCATTTCAACCTTTTTTTCATATCTTTCATCATATATAGTAATATATAATAATTTCTCAAATAATAAATAATAATATTGTGATGAATAAAAAAAAAAGAAGAAAGAAAATATCTCCCAATTATCACAATCAGACTGCGATTTCTCGTCCTCCTTCCGAGTCGAGAAAAATATTAATACTAAGGTTGGAAAGAAATCATAAAATTTGTATTATCTTGTTAGTTTTCTGGATGATTAACGTTAGGAATATATTTTTTTTTTTTTTCGTTTTGGCCAAAAACGTTAGGACTTACATTTACACCAGAAAAATTTACTGAGTTATAATATTCAAAAACTGAACTTAATCCTCAACGCATGACTATGATAATGTATAGTTATACGATTATGATTTTAATTACGAATTGAATCGATTTTTTATAGTTAAAAAAATTATAAATTGGACTATTGAATTCTTAACCAACCAAACTATAATGTTCAAAACGGTAACAAACAAAAAATACTTAAATGCTTTTCATGCGGGTTGAATCATGAGTTTGAGTCCCTTACCCATAATGTAAAATATGGAGACTTGAGGAGGAAAAAAAAACAAAGGTAAAAAAATTTGCAATTTAAGAAAAAAATATGGGGAGAAAAAATATAAAAGCTTTGTTTATAATTATAAAACGTAATTAATGCTCAATCACAATTCACAATGAGAAGGGATCTTCTAGAGTACTACTAGTTTAGTCCACAACAACCATGATGATGATGAGCGTGACAAGAAGATGCCATCACTAATCATTCTCATCATATCACACCACCACATCTTATACGACACCGTTTAACGCACTGAGTTCGAGTTGACCGTGGACTCACCAATCTCGTGCATTAAAATAGTCCTTTTTGAAATCGGCCCAATCTTCAACTATAAATAGACCTCTCTGCCTCTTTCATTCTCCATTGTCAACGACGTTCCTCTGAGAGAGAGAGAGAGAGAGAGAGAGAGAGAGAGAGAGAGAGAGAGAAGTTTCTTCAACAAGATTCGATCAATGGCTGTTAAAGTTTATATTGTGTACGTATTCATGTAGTTCTGTTTTGTTCTTTGTTTGTTCATCTTATGAATATACCCTGTTTTGAACTGGGTATGTGTTAATTTTGATCGAAAGCGTAGTGGTTCTCCAAGTGTGGATTACTTTTGGTTTAACTGTTTGATAAAGTTTTGATCTTTTTTCCTTAGATATTAAGAATGTTTTTATCTTTTTTCTTGGGTGTTTAACGAAGTTTTGATCTTTTTTCTTGCCTAGGTGATGAAGTTTTGATCTTTAAAGTCATTGTGATCGATTAATGTGGATTTTTCTTACTTCTTGTTGGTTCATTTGTGTAAGTTAGATTGAAATCAATGGTTGTTATTAAGAATTTCAAAATTGGAATTGTTGGACTTGTCTTGACTACGATTTGTCTCAGCTGATATCCATTGAAATGTGTAGTGAATTCTGAATTCGTGACGTATTGTTTAATGTCATTGTGTCGTAATCCTGTATACATTGGGTCAAGTTAATGTTCAATGTTATGATTGTACTTTACCTATTAAACATTCCTGGGTACTAATTATTATTCTTAATCGTGTGAAATGTTATCTTGCTTTGATTAGATCTGCTGGATGGTTTTATCTCCGACTCTGATCGATTTAAAGTTTGTCCTATCATGTCCTGGGAAATTGCCTCTTACATTGTACTAGGTGTAGTTAATTTTTTTTCCTTGTGGTGATGTAGGTACTATTCTATGTATGGACATGTTGAGAAACTTGCTGAAGAAATCCTTAAAGGGGCCTCTTCCGTTGAAGGTGTTGAAGCCAAATTATGGCAGGTAATTTGGGAAATTTTTGGAGAAATGTCTTGCAAGGTTATATACTTTTTCTCAAATATGTTGATCTGGTGAACTCATGGCTGCTCTGCAGTAATGCGGGTTTAACTTCTATTCTTGACAATCAAATACCTTATCGATTCGGTTGTGTTTGCTCGGGGATCATCTGATGCAGTAAATTATTATATGGATAATAAATTCATGTTTGTAAGTTAGCTGAGAAGGGCTTGCTTACTCATATTTTCATTGTTCTGTATTGGTTGGAGTTGTAGTGATTGCCTTGCGGATCTCTTAGACCAATTAAAATAGTCTTGCCGTGTTTCCAGCAAGTCTAGCATTCAGTTTATGTGAAAGTCATGGCAATCACAAAAATTTCTAGGAAAACCTAACAAAATCTGTGCTTTTTGCATCTGATGTTGTTGTCAGGGTGTATACAGGATCATTAGTTTGTTTTGTATATCATCAGTGACGTTAGAATGACTCTTTGCTAAATTCTGGGAATTTAGTGAATTGATCAAACTGAGGTGTTGATGAGCAGGTCCCTGAAACTCTACCCGAAGAAGTGCTTGGAAAGATGAGTGCTCCTCCAAAGAGTGATGTCCCCATTATCACACCTGGTGAGCTTGTCGAAGCAGATGGGTTCGTCTTTGGCTTCCCAACAAGATTTGGCATGATGGCTGCCCAATTCAAGGCGTTTTTGGATGCAACGGGAGGATTGTGGAGAACGCAGGAGCTTGCTGGTAAGCCTGCTGGTATCTTCTACAGCACAGGTTCTCAAGGGGGTGGACAAGAGACTACAGCGTAAGTTTCAATCTGTCTGCTTGTACAGCTTCCACAGCTTGCTTTTACTTCATCAGTCAGATGAAAATCACCAACCTTGTCTAAAAATTTTCAAACCGGTTTTACAGGTTGACTGCTATCACTCAGCTGGTTCACCATGGAATGATCTTTGTCCCCATCGGTTACACCTTCGGGGCTGCCATGTTCGAGATGGAGAAGGTGAAAGGTGGAAGTCCTTATGGTGCTGGAACATATGCCGGGGATGGCTCTAGACAGCCGACTAAGCTGGAGTTGGAGCAGGCTTTCCATCAAGGGAAGTACATTGCTTCCATCACCAAGAAACTGAAGGGAGCTTAAGTCCGGGCCTAATTCATTCTGCACTGCAGATCCCTCCTATATTTTTTAGTCATGTCCTATGTCTCTATTGTTTTGCCTTTGAACAAACTCTAGATTGTTTAAAATATGTTTTCTTTGTTATAAGTAAAGTGATGTCCTGTTTTTGATTGATAAAAAAGGTGGCAATTCTGCATCATTTGAAAATTTTTATGTTTCTAGTCTGTAAATCATTGTACTACTTTCCTCAATCGAGATAAATAAAAACTATAAAAGAAGGTCCTGTAAGCATGCTGTTGTAGTTGGAAGAGTAACCTAAGTTTGCGTATATTTTGCAGTTTTGTGGATTAAATCCACCAAAAAGAAAACCGGTGAAGATAGAAACTATAAAAGAAGATGCCTCTTATTTTTCAGCCTTACATCTCCATGTAGCAGCTTAGCCTATATGAAGCCACAAGTCTCTAGGGTTATCTAAAGGTGTGCATGTGGGTTTTACTCTATGAGTCGATTTGTTTAATCCATCTTTTAAATGGATTCGAATCAAAGTTTTTTTTCCATTAAAAAAGCGGGTCAAATATACCTGATTTATTTAACTCACAAACTAAAGTGAATCGGTTTGAGTTAACTTTTTTAACATATTTATACTTCTGGTCTATAGACCAATCTGTTTAATTCGCTTTTTAAACAGGCTACAGTAAAGGTTTTTTAGTCCGTTTAAAAAATGGACCAAATAAATTTAGCTCGTTTAATTCATAAATCAAAGTGCAAACAGGTTAGCTTGGCTTATCTTATACTATTGTAGGGTTATCTTTAGCTACCATATAATATACGCTCTATGTAAATATATTTAAGAATATATGTAGTGCCCAAAATCTCGGTATAAAAGCCTTTATGATATATGCACATTTAAGTGTGATGCAAGTACAATTGATTTTTAAAAAGTCTTGATTTAATGATATGTGAAAGAATGATCTTAAAGAGAAGCATAAGGAGAGAAATAGGCAAACTTTATGTCTTATGATGCATGTGCGTCATAGTAGGTTAAATATAATTATTTTGATATGTTCTTGGCTCATCCTTATGATTTTGATATTTGATCTTTTATGGAGCCATTTCGGCAAAGTAACAGTGTTTCCATGAAACTTGCCAATACTTTCAATGTTACAAATGAGGAGAAGGAGATTCTTGTAAAGCTTTTGGCCCTTGATCTCGACTGTCAAATTAAGCTGAGATGGATGAATCAAATAAGTTATTGATGAGAGTCATTGAGCAATTGAAGGTTTAGATTGAAAACTTTAACTCATATAATTCATGGGCTTTGAACTTGGATTTGAACCAAGTCAAGCCTAGTTGTTTATAAAAAAAGCCCAATTCTTTTTAAATAAGACTAATTTTGATTAAGCTTTCTTAATAGCCTATTAAAGCCGAACAAGGTCCAAATGGACTAAAAAAGATCTTTTTGAAGTCCACTTTATATGCACAAGACAATTAAATAAGGTAGAGGCTACTAATCTTTGTTCTAAACCTATCAAGCTAAATTTCAAACACATTCTTTATTAGGCCATATTTTCTAACCACTGTTACAAGCCCATTAAATCAATAGATATTATTAGATTGAGCCAAAAATACAATTACTAAAACATTCCTTTACAACAAATATACATGTTACATGCACATTTTAGCCTTGGGCCTTTAAATACAAGCTCGACCAACATAAAGGCACAAATCTCTAGGGTTATTCCCTAAATGATATGACATAAGCATCATGTATAAATATTCTAAAATATATCAGACATCAAAAAATTTCCCTCACAAGTTAAACATCCAGACACCTCTTATCTTCCTATAAAAGCCTTGATGGTATATGTGTTAAAGGGGCTTGAGATTTACATCATGAGTTATTCTCTACGATTTTTTATATTATTGACTAAAATTTTTTTACTTTTTATGGATATTATATCACTTTTTGTTCTCATTAACTTGAACGTTAAAATGTACATATCAAAATAACCTTTGATGTTGTCTTATCTCGTATGTTTTTATTATACAAGTTTAAGTCCAAATTCATTCTAAGTTCATAAACCCAAGAGAATTTCTGCCAACAATAAAGCCTATGTTAAAAAATTTTGATCTTTCCATATAACAAAAAATAAAAGGAATGAATCTATATAAAGTATCTTTTTTATTTTTTTATAAATTTATAGTGCCCATGAGGCATCTATTAACATGTTTCTCGAGGGGGAAGAAAAAAAAAAGTGCTATTTTCTTCATAATTCCTTTTATACAATAAAAAAGGACAAAACAAAGTGAAAGCGTCACCTTTCAGTTACCATACTAGAAAGTATGAGCAATTCGCATCTCTTACACGTATATCCAACCTTTTCTAACTCCGACGATAGGATTTCTTTTATAGTCTAATTGGGTGGTTTCATGCCAACATTTTAGGTACTTCCTAGGCCCCTAGGGAATAATGATTGCAATTTGTTTTCTTCGATCGATACGTCGTATGTGTGTATTATGCACAGGAAGGTCTCTCTCTGCAACTTTATTTTAAAAATTATTTATTTTTATCCCGGTTGGCTTTGATGCAAATAAATATTTAAAAAGTGGAAGGATATCGATTTTAAATAAAGTTCCTGTATCTCCGATTGTTGTCTCGTTCACATCACGCACAATCGTATTAAGCGGACATGCACAATCTATTCATGAATTTGGATGTCTATATTATTATTTAGACTTTAATGAGCATTTTCTACCGGTTAATTATGAGCTAAAATCTAACAAAATGTCTATTCACTTTAGTTCCAAATCACATCACGCACATTCTAGTCAAGAATTTAGATGTCTATATTATTATTTAACCCTCTAATGGGCTCTAATGTGCATTTTCTAACTGTTAATTATGAGCTAAATCTCACAAAATTTCTATTCACTTTAGTTTCAAATTATGAACAAACATTGACGGCCATGTATCCATCTTTCTGTATTATTTTTATTTATGGAAAAAACAAATAAAAATAATAATTTTTGCTCCTAAATATAAAGATTCTAATTAGTGGTTGAGAAAAGTTACACCAAGAATCTACAAATTTGCTCTTGGAAAATTAAATAATGAAAACTATGATGATTATTTCCATTCTTGAGCAATTCACTCCAGGAGTCAATAAATATAGAATTAGTATAGTATGAGATTTTATCCATATCCTACTTATTATATACAAGTTCCAAAATTTTGTTATTTATACTCTATACTATAATATCTTAAAACCACTTTATACCCTATGTTCTATACTCTATGTATTTCAATATGACTATTTTTTTTAAAACATAAAAAAAAAACTTGACTATTTTTTCAAAAGCAATTACTTAATTTGGACAATCTTTCAAATTATACTAATAATGGAGTCTATTAAGATTTATTTCCAACCTTTTTTTTAAAATGGTTCTTTAACCATTATTTTTATTAATAAATTCTTACAAATGCTTTATATAAACATTTTTTATTTTTGCGTAAATAAAACGTTCATTTTTTAATAATCACATTACGAAGATATATTAGGGAATAAGCCATCATTTAAAAGGAAAAGTTAATACTTAACGCGAGTTTATAAAATTTAATGAGATGATATCTTTTATTTATTAATTTTATTTAATTACTATTATAAAATAGGAACGGTAAAACTCATACTCTATATGCTTCAAAGTATAAATTATAGAATAGATATAAGATACTCTAACTTTTTATCTATACCCTATTTTATGAGGATAGATTCATGAAATTACTATCTAAAACCTACCAATAAGGTTCAAATGGGTATTTTATAGAATAGAGTTATCCGTACACTCTTAATTCACTTCCAATAAATACAAAGATAATTTAGTGAGGTTTGTTTTAGTTGTTAAGGTTTTGATTTTGTGTTAGAGCACTCAAAATTACAAGGCTGATTATTCTCCTCGTCAATCCTCTAGGCGAGATTGTTGTTTGACTTACCATGGATAGTTACCTATTTTTCTTTATACTCGTCTAGGGAAAAAAAAAAAGAAGAAAAGAAAAAGCACAAATATAAGAAATAAGTAAGGGCTAATGTTGAGCGACAAAAAGTAAACAATAATTTTTACACTTTAGAAATATAGAAAAATAAAAGAAAATATTATTGAATTAATAAACTCTCATTTGGTGCCAAAATTCGTGAACAAGCTCTACAACTAAGTAACTCTATCTCTTGTTTGAAAATTTTCATGTTTTCTCATATTTGCCCTTTAACAAAGTACTGCTGTGGGGTTAAAAAGGGGTACGGCATCAAGGTAACATGGGGTTAGTACAATCGAATAGTATAAAGAAAATGAAATGGTACAATATGAGGATAGCGGAAAATACGATTCTTATACAATATTCAGTATGTATAGTACTAAATATGGCTTTTTGTGATTTAAAAAACTTAAATTAAATTAATTTTTCATGTTATTAAATAAAATAAAGTTTAATATTATCGTTTGAGAACTTGGTGTGAGGTTACTTTTAAAATTTTAAAAATATTTTTATTCAGTATTATAGAATAGATTTTTATATTACTAGTTATACAGGACAAGTTTTTTAGATTTAATCCAATAACTTTCGCTGACATACAAACGAAATAATAAACTAGAAAGTTAAGTTATACCATAAAAATATAACAACCGGAGAATACTTAATACAAAACTTTGTCTTTCAATGATTCCTTGTAACTCTGTTTCAGTTAATTGTAACACATGGTGAAGAAGAAAAATTCAGTTTTACATAAATTTCGCAAATTCGTTAAATTTTCTATACCGTCGAAAAAATCTGTGAAGATTTCATTTTATAACTTCTCCCTATAGTCAAATAACATTGCTCACAAAAATTTTTGTTTTAATCTATTCAATGTGACATTGCCTTTGAAATTTGAAAAGAAATTGTGAATGTGCTTAACAATTAGCATCATTATACATTTTTTCGTAACTTAAAATTTGTTAATATAGAGTTGTTAACTTATACCTTATTTTTCCTAAAATCCCCGTCTCTTATTTAAAAAATAACTCATAATTTTGCTTTTGATTCCATAGGTCATTTTTGCTTAATCTTTTCATAAATTTGCTTTTTATTTGTACTTCCACTTTGAAATTCTTAATTAGTCTTTTATATCACGAAGCTTGTCTGAAAATTTCAAGCTGGTTTTGCAGGCTGACCGCTATTACTTAGTTAGTTCACCATGTTAATGGCCTTTGTCCCCATCGATCACACTTTTCTGGGCCGGCATGTTCGAGATGGAGGATTTGAAAGGTAGAAGCCTTGATGGTGCTGGAACATATGCCAGGGATGACTCTAGACAGCCAACTCAACTGGAGTTGGAACAAGCTATCCATTAAGGAAAACACATAGCTTCCATCACCAAGAAACAAAAAGGAGCTTAAGTTTGTTATTTCCTATCCTATCTCTATCGTTTCGCTCTAAATAAATTCTAGCTTTGCTTATAACATGTTTTCTTTGTTGTAAGTTTGATTGAAAAGAGGTATAAGGGTGCAACTGGGGGAGGTTCGGAATGGATTTTATGAAATCTGTATTTACGCTCGTTGGATTAAGGGGTTTCCAAAACCAAAAAATCTTTAGGATTTTTTAAAAGTAACCTGCAACGCGTCTTTTTTAGACAAATGTCAACTCAAAGCTTGATTTTCCTTTTTTTTTAATGCTAATGCTCTAAATTGCTAATTTTAAAAAAAAAATCTACACTAGTGTTGTTGGTGAATTTCGGAGTAAGAAAATAATCCTACAAAAGAGAGTAAAATACTTGGTATTAGGGTCAATTTGGTATGGTCACTCCGATACTTAAGTTAAAATAGTGATTCGATATAATAAGTATGTGACTAAAAAGTATTAGAGAGCTCTTACAAAGTTTCTTTTCGATATTTATAAACGGTTGTTGTATCTAAGGCAATTGTCGAGGCAATTATTAAGATACATGGAGACCTCTTGACTTAACATTTCCCCTACGTTGTAAGGATAGCAAGCGGTTGTAAAATATAACTATACTTATGATAACTAGCCGCGCCATAGATTTGAATTCAAACTAGGAGCATTTCTTATACACGACATAAGTACCATTTGTCTTTTACAAAAGGTGAATGCCGAGAGAATCGATTACCTGGTATCTCAACCAATGAAAGGACGAGTGTAAGTTGAGCAAAAACTAACTATCAACATTTGCCTTTCAACTCCCGTTTTCGAATAGTCGACAGAGGGAGTCATATATATATTATAGCAAAGGCCCAGTGGGGAGAGATTCATGTCGGGTGATGTGGGAAGTAGGACGAATCACATCTTAGCCGAAACGTCACCATTTCAAAACCCTTGTCCGTTCAAGAAACCAAAAAGTTATAGGCATGACATCTGTCACCTAGGTTATCATTTTGTTGCAGGCCTAATAACTGTTAGAAAGTTTTCAATTGTTAGATTTCTGTCACAAGACACACGTCAACAATCCGCGGGACTATCATATCAGCACATCAATACTGTAAAAAGTAGATTTACAGTTACGAGAACGGATCATCTATATATAAATTGTTCATAATCAGATTTCACTTCTCTAGTTGCACTTAAAATTTTTGGTTCGTTTTCCAACCTTCAAAATCTTACTCTTCGACTTCTGTTATTTCATTTCATAAAACCGTTCAGGTATGTTTCATAAAGTTGCTCGTCGACTTATTTTATCCGATTCCTCCTTAAGCTTTCTTGCCTCCATCTCAACCCTAATCCTCACATTCTCGACCGCAACAGTTTGGGCCTTTGATGCATTGTACGCATCCTTAAATTTCTGCAGTAATTTTAGTTATTATAATCAAGAATGATTGGATATTATACAAATATTGCAGAAGATATTACCTTTTTTGCCTCTTTGTCGGCCTCGCCCAAAGCTATAAGAATGTAACTGCTTATCTAGAAAAAGTGTTAATTATTAAGACGAGCTCAATAATTAAAAGCAATATTTATGGATACTCACATCATACAATTTTGCCACAATATGGGCCTTATTGTAACCATTGACATTTTTCTTGGCGATATCTTTGTCTTTCGAAAAAATGACTCCTTCCATTAAAGTCAATGATTTTGTCCTATCTCCCAAGGCCAGGTTAATGTCTAAAATCTAATGGCTTCAACAAGGAATGAAGTATTCGCCGACCTCTTTGTTTGTCAAGAATTCGACACTAGTGATGCCTAGAGCTTTAGAACGCATTACCTCCTTCGCCCTTTCGCCCAAGCCTTTAGACTTCTTGATAGGTGATTGGTCAGTAAGTTTCTTCCCTAGTATTTTTTCACCACTTAAAGCTACTGTAATCACCTGTGATGAGCCTTCTACGGTAATGACATTTTCATCCTCCTCGTCGGGGTATGTCTCTCGATGCTCGATATTCCTCGGCTAATCAAAAGTTTAAATAATCATAACCGGAGGCTCCTTAATATGAACCTCGGTCGGTTGTATATTCTCATTCTCCTTCACTCTCTCGGCAGGACAAGAGATCTACGTAACTGTATGCTTTGCTGGTTTCTTTGCTACAGCAAGCCGTGTGATAGTTGCTGAGGTGGTCTCCTTCCTATCAGCCTTGAACTTCTTAGCTTTGGCTTGAGCAAGTAGCTTTGCAGGATCTATTTCTCCAACACCCATATCTACAAGACGAGTAAACCAATTAATATAAATAGGGAAAAAATATGAACTTACATTTTTCATGCCAAACAAAACTCAAAGGTCACTATTTTCCCCTAAAATAAGAGCGAGGTGGCATGTTCTTCAGGTAGTTCGGCCAATAGTATAGAGGCAAGGTAGGATAAACTTGCTTGGATTAACGAACTTCCTATAGATAATTATCCTGAGGATAAGGAAGGGAGGTCTTCAGCAAAATATCTGTACAACACAATAGCCAACTTAAATAAGAGCGAGGCGGCGGTTCTTCGGGCAGTTTAGCTGATAGTATAGAGGTAAGGTAGGATAAACTTGCTCAAATTAACGAGCTTCATGTGGATAATTATTTAAAGGATAAGGAAAGAAGGTCTTCAGCAAAATATCTGTACAACACAGTAGCCTACTTTCACGATTCTCCTAATGGAACAGCCAGTTTCATCTACAGAGTTCTCGTTACAAAATACAATCGGTATTAGCAAGATCTTCTTAGAACATGAAACTTGAGGAGGCCGAAAGACGAGGAGCTAGTATGCTTTCCACAAGAGCGTGAGTTCCACATATACCTGAAGTATCTAGATTTTGGGTTGTACTTCCCTTTCTCGGCTTTTGTTTGAGGCTTTTTCAACTATTTCAGAATCGCATCGAGTATGTTCTCACCTAACACATATCGACTTCTAGCGACTTTTAAGATAGTATGTGAAAAAGTTGAGGTCAGGGCTACGCCTCAGTTGTTTAGATTTTTCTTCACTATCCATAAGTAGCATAATGAGTGATACTTTGTTGCTGCGAGTCATAGGCGTAAGTTCATAGACGGGTTAGAATCCAAGATTCACAAGTAGCATGATAAGTTTGTGTCAATAGTATATGATGAGGACTTAGACTTCTGAACCTAATGGATTGAGCTGATACATACAAAAGATGTAGATCTAATACTGAATAATGCAACAGTAGTGAAGAAGATTCAGGAGATAAGGAGAAACAAAATGTTCTTCTAGGATGCCGAGAGAATTATACAATGTTATGAAAATAGCGAACCAATATTTTTTAAAAAAGAAGGTACGTTGATGTGTTGCTACCTTGCCGAGTATAGCTACGAGGAAAGCTGTTCTCGAGACTTTAGGGGAGAATAGTGACTTTTGAGCATTGCTCGGCACAGAAAATGTAAGTTCATATTTTTTTCCTATTTATATTAATTGATTTACTCTTTTTATAGATATAGATGCTGGAGAGTTGGATCCTGCAAAACTACTTGCTTAGGCCAAGGCTAAGAAGTCTAAGGCTAATAGAAGGGGGGCCACCTCAGCAACTACCACATGGCCTGCTGTAGCAAAAAGTCTAGCAAAGGAAGCTGCAGCAAAGCATACAGCTACACAAATCTCTCATCCTGCTAAGAGAGTGGAGGAGAATGAGAATATATAGTTAACCGAAGTTCGTTCTAAGGAGCCTCTAGTCGTGATTATTCAAACTTCCATCGAGTCGAGGAATAGCGGGCATTGAGAGACATACCTCGATGAGGAGGATGAAAATGTCATTGCCACAGAAGGCTCATCATAGGTGATTACGGTGGCTCTAAGTGGTGAAAAAAGACTAGGGAAGGAACTTGTCGGCCAACCACTTATCAAGAAGTCCAAAGGCCTAGACGAAAGGGTAAATGAGACAATGCGTTCTAAAGCTCTCGACATCACTAGCTCCAAATTCTTGCCAAATAAAGAGGTCGGTGAGTACTTCGTCCCTTGTTAAAGCCATCAAATTTCGGACATTGACTCAGCCTTGTGAGATAAGACGAAATCATTGGCTTTAATAGAAGATGTCATTCTTCTGAAAGACAAAGATATCATCAAGAAGGATGTAGACAGGGTCAGCGGTTACAATAAGGCCCATGTTGTGGCCAAATTATATGATATGAGTATCTATAAACATTGCTTTTAATTATTGAGCTCGTCCTAATAATTAACACTTTTTCCAGATAAGTAACCATACTTTTATAGTTTTGGACGAAGTCGACAAAGAGGCAAAGAAGGTAATATCTTTTGTGATATCTGTGTAATATCTAATTATTCTTGATTATAATAATTGAATTTGCTACAAAAAGTTGAGGATGCATACAATGCATCAAAGGCCCAAATTGCTACGGCCGAGAATGCGAGGATTAGGGCTAAGATGGAGGCGAGAAAGCTTAAGAAGAAACTTGCTACCAAGGAATTGGCACAAGACCTCGCCGCTGATGAAATCTCTAACCTCAAGGCTAAAATGGAATAACAATACAAAGAGTCCGAAAGCCTGAAGGAGGAGCTACAGAAGAAAAAGGAAGAGCACTTGCATGATGAGTAATGATGAAGACAAGCTCAAGTTGTAGATAAAAGAGTTAGATTCCAACAACTCGAACTTGCAGAGTCGTGTTGCCAAGTTGGAGGAGACTGTGAGGAGGGGGGCATCTGTTGAAGAGGCTCTTGGTATAGTCACTCTAAGTCGGCAATACGAGAAGCTTTTATGCAAAAAGTTGTTAGAAGGAGTTTAAGCGACAAGAGAAGAGGTCTTGAAGCTTCATCCCAATTATGATCTCTCGTATCTTGACTTTGCTGGTCAATGACAAAGTTAGTAGTACTGACGAAGATGAAGGCGACGAGACGAGTGCCGAGAGTATCGATCAAATTGATAATGAAGCTTAAGCCAAAGAAGTTGCCCGCTCCTAGAACCCAACTGCCAAGGAAGCCCCAACCAAAGATTTAATAATCACTTCTACTGAATTTGAGAATGGGCCGTAGGACTTATTGTATTGGCATATTGCATTCTCATGTAATTAATAACTGGAATATAATTAAGGTAATGCCGAGTGCTTATGACTTTTTCACGTAACTGTGCTTTTATGATTTGTATGGTTTATGTATGTTGCTTCGTGCTCTCATTCATCAACATGCTTTAATTCACTGCATTTGTTTCTCGGCATATTTTATTTCACATGCGCTACTGTCTTTCAACCCGTTTCATTTCACAAGCTCGTCAGTTCTATGTATGTTCATACGCCCTATGTGTATGTCGACATGTTTTATTTCATACATCCACGTTTATCGACATGTTTTATTTCACATACTGATTGTTTCTAGTCATGTTTTATTTCTAGGCATGTTTTATTTCACACGCCTACGTTTATTGGCTTATTATATTTCATACGCCCATTGTTTCTAGACATGTTTTAATTCACATGCCCATTGTTTTACACTGTCTGTTAACCGTTTGAGGTGTGGACAAGCCGCATTACTCAGCCGTATAAATAATTTGTATGGTTCTTTTACCGCGATAAGCTAGAACTTAGATCAGCTCGTTTTTCATGCAGCCTAAAACTTGTTCATTTGGTAATTATAACCAAAACACAATGAGACTCCAAATATATGATTGTCATAAATAAGTCTTACAAGCATGTTGGTTACCACCAACTACCAAAAGAGTGATGGTAGAAGTCATCTAACATTAATTGAAATAAAATTTCAGATTATCAGCTTTCCAAGCTCGAAGGACGATGGATCCATCTAACCTTTCTAATTGATAGGCCCCCTCGCCAATGATTTCCCGGATCCTAACAGGATCCTCTTAATTCGCGCTGACTTTTCCCTAATTTGCTCTCGTGCCTATTGCTTCGATCTTACAGCAAACTGGATCTCCAGGTTGGAAAACTTTATGCTTAACTTTCTGATTGTAGTATCTTGCTGCTTTATGCTAGTATGCCATGACCCTAGCTTTTGCAACGTCTCGAATTTCCTCAATAGTGTCCAGATTCGTTGTCAATCTAACTTGATTAAACATAACATCAAAATTATGTGTACGCAGATTAGGCAAATCCAACTCAATCGGCAATACGGCTTTAATGTCCTATGCTAACTTAAATGGTGTCTCTCCCGTTGTGGTTATGTAAGTGGTTCTATATCCTTATAGAACGTTTGATAGTTCATTGGCCCACTTCCTCCTAACTTAATCCACTTTCCATTTCAGGTTGTTAAGTATAATCTTGTTTATGGCTTTAACTTGTCTATTTGTCCGAGGGTATGCTACGGACGTATAGTTGAGCCAAATGCTGTGCCTTTCACAAAACGTTCAGAACCTACTATTGTCAAACTACTGGCCGTTATCTGTAATGATCATGTAGGGTACTCTGAATCTCAATATGATGGCATTGAAGACGAAAAGTTCCACTTTCTACTCTATGATTTTTGCCATAGCCTTGGCTTTAACCTTGGCCCATTTGGTAAAATAGTTCACAGTGACAATGACAACTTATCGTTGGGCGGTAAACTTAAGAAAGAGTTCGAAAATATCAACCCTCTACTAGGTGAAAGGCCAAGGGTTGGTTACGCTACATAATTCACTTACAGGAACTTTACTCGGCAACTCATGCTTCTAGCATTGAGGTCACTGCTGGACAACGTCCTTCGCATCTTCTTTCATAGTCAGCTAATAATAGCCAAGTCAATGCTCGAATATACAGTGTTTACGCCTTCACATGATTGCTACATATGCCACCATGAAGTTTAAATAATATCTTCCGAGCATCCTTCGGGGAAAGGTATGGAAGGTAGGGTTGGGATATGTCACACTTGTACAGTTGACCATCAATCAGCATGTAATTCACAACTTAATAAGCTAATTTTTGCGCCTCCTTTTTGTTGTCAGGGGCAGTACCTTCTTTGAGATAATTCACTAAGGAATCCATCAACAATTCTTCTTTTAGGCAAAGAACTAACTCACTGTTCTGCGACAGATTGGATAGGCTTTTATGCAGGAGAAATTCGATGAAAAGTTTCTAGTTTAGCTTAGGGAATGTCATACTAGCCAACTTCGATAGTTTGTTGACAGCGATACTCTTACTTCTCGGAATTTTGTGAATAGAAAAAGATAGGAATTCTTCTACGAGCGTTTGTACTATCAATGGGTACTTGCCCATCTCTTCTTCTCTTCCCACATAACTTCCGGTGACATGATTTACCACCAGCTAGGAATCAAAGAACACTTTGAGTTTCTCGATACCAATTTCTTTTGACAGTTTCAATTTGGCAATTAGAGCTTCATACTCTACTTCATTGTTACTGACTAAGAATCCAAATTTCAGAGCATAATGAACTTTGACATTATGGGGGCCTTGAAAAACTAGGCTTGCACCACTTCCTTTTTGTGTTGAAGAACCATCACATAGAGAAACCAGATAGGTTTCTTGATAATTTCTGCACAGTCTTCGTCTCTAGTGAATTTAGCTACAAAATCCGCAAGTACTTGGCCCTTTAGTGCTATTCTGGGTTTATATTGTATGCTATGAGTACTGAGTTCTAAGGCGTGTTTCATCATCTTCCTTGAGAAGATCAATCGCTGCAATGCTTGTTGTAGTGGTTGATCGGTAAGAATAATAATCTAGTGAGATTCAAAGTACAGCTTCAACTTTCTTGCCAAGAGAACCATAGCCAATACAATTTTTTTTATCTTTGTGTACCAAAACTCTAGCCCACGCAAAACATGACTCACGTAATAAACAGGTCAATGCTCTTTGCCTTTAATTCGGACCAATACAGAGGAAAGTAATCGGCAGCTGATTGATAAATACAAGTATAAATTTTCTCCTGAAATGGGTGTTGGGAGTATTGGGGGCAACGCAAGAAATTCCTTAAGCTCGTTAAAAGCTATTTCACAATCTTCAGTCCAGTTGAATTCCTTTGGATTTTGTAAAATTTTAAAGAATTTTGCATACTTATTCGTACTTCTTAACACAAATCTGTTAAGGGCAACAATTCGCCCAGCAAGTTCCTATACCTCTTTGACTGTGCAAGGTGATTTCATTTTTCTTATGGCTTCAATCTTTCTCAGATTGGCCTTAATGCCGTGTCATATAATCATATACTCAAGAAATTTTCCTGATGTTACACCAAAGATGCACTTTTGTAGGTTGAGTTTCATGTAATATCTTTGCAATGTAGCAAACATCTCCTTCAAATTTGCGAGATGCTAATTTTCTTTCATACTCTTCACAATCATATCATCTACATATACTTTAACGTTCCTATGGATATGAGATTTAAACATCTTCGTTACTAATCTCCGATATATGGCACCAGCGTTCTTTAACCAAAAGAGTATCACTGTATAACAGTATGTTCCAAAATTAGTAACGAAAGATGTATAGACTTCATTTGCCTTATCTATCCTGATTTAATTGTAACCAGAGAAAGTGTTCATAAAAGAAAGCAATGCATATCCTGCGATTGCATCTACCATCTGATCTATTTTTGGCAATGAGAAACAATCCTTGGGACAAGCTTTATTAAGATCCATGAAGTCTATACATATTTTCCACTTACATTAGGGTCAATCTAGAGCCTGTGTATAATAATGTCTCTCAAAATACCCAGCATGCCTAATGGTGACCATGCGAACACATCAGCATTGGCTTGCAGGAAGTCAATCAAACTTTACCAAACATCTGCTGACATGGGTTTTCCTATTCTTGTTGTCTTATCGGGATCATCTGCCAAATGAATCTCCTCTATATCATTCTCGGTGTTCTCTATGCCAACTAACTTGCCTTCTAGGCAGGTCTCAACTTTACACACTTCTTCTCGCCTCAAAGCCCTTATATATAAGGAGCGTGCCAATTGCCGATCCCTTCTGTACACACTAACCCCCATAGGAGTAGAAAACTTGGCTTTCAAATATGCCATTGAAGGGATGATGTTGAATAAATGTTGGTATGGTTGTCCCATTATCATGTTGTAAGGGCTCAACATTTGACGACGAGAAAATTCACTTTATCCTCTGCAACATGCTCATCATCATTGATCTATATAGGCAAAGAGACAATTCCGGCTATTTGGACGAGTTGATTATTGAAAACATAGAGGTCATACTTATAAGACCGCAGCTGCGCTTTGACCTTAGGCTCATTTGATCAAAGGCATGCCGAAAAATGATATTGGCCGAACTTCCCGTGTCAACAAAAATCTTCCTGACCTCAAAGTTGGCAACTCTCGCATTGATTACAAGTGCATCATCATGCGACCTCTATATGTCCTCAAAATCCTCTTCCCCAAAAGATATTGTATTGTCAATCTTAACCTTCTTTCCGTGAATATTGCAAACGTAATTCATGGCGTTAACTGAGTCTGAAGAACTCGATTGGCCTATATTGCATCCGCCGACAATTATATTAGTTACTCTGTTGGGTGCTTTGTTGAGATTAACATCCCTTGCATCTCTCACGACCATTACTAGCCGAGTGTCATCCTCATGTTGCTTTCTTCTTCTCTGAGATGGTTTTTTGATTCTTTTGGCATCATGTGCTAGAAATTTTCACAGGTGCCTACGTTGTATTGCATCTTCAATTGCATTTTTTAGTTGAATGCACTCATCTATATTGTGACTTTTGTCACGGTAGAAGTCGTAGTACTTATTCGAATTTCTTCTTGAGCGATTCCCTTGCATTCTTTCCACCTATTGTAGAATACCTCTCTCTCTACGGACCTCCATCAAAATATCTAAGATTGGACGGTTAACAGGCGTGTGGGAAGAGAATGTTGGGATCCTCGATCTCTTCCTCTCGGCGTTTGAACTGTTGTCGTTGTTCGTACTAAGTCTATCCTTAGCATTTTTCCGTTTGTCTTTCTTTCCATCTCCTCTGCTTTGATCAGCCTCTCCTCGTATCTTTATGTTGTCTTCCTATCAAATGTATGAGGTGGTTTTAGCCTCAAACTCAACGAAAGTTTTTAGCTTATTCTTTGCGAGATACTTGAAAAAGTCTTCATGAGGCTTAACCCCGTCAATTACGACATTAAGAGCTACACTTATATCCAGTTCTGGGATGTGGACTATCTCGGCCATAAATCTGGCCAAATAGTCCCTGATTGACTCATTGGACCTTTGTTTGATGGTGGTCAGGATTAAAGAATCCTTAACATGAAGTTTGTTAGCAAAGAAGTATTGAAGAAACACTTCTGCTAATTCATCAAAACATAAAATGGTATTTAGCTTCAGGTGTTTAAACCATGCGCTAGCTGCATTCCTCAAGGTTGAGGGAAAGGCTTAACAGGCCACCACGTCACTTAAACCATGCAACTTAGCTAGTGTTTAGTAATGCTCTAAGTGGTCTTCAAAGTCTTTTGTCCCATCATATGTTTTGAATTGAGATAGCTTGATGTGTCAAGGTATTACTTCTTCTGAGATCTTTAGGACAAAAAGACTTTTCTTCATTTGGAACTGTTTGGTCGTTGAAACGGGGGTACTGACATGCGAGGTGTAAGCCCCAAAGTTCAGCCAAGTAACCGTAGGATTGAATTTAGAACCCAACGTTTAGGGCGTTCGGCTAAAGGATCCGATCACACCCAAATTATAAACTATTGAGAGAAATATTAGTAAAAATGACCCCGTAAACTTAAATTTAAGAAAATAAATAGCAAAATAGGAGACTATAAAATTTTCAAATTTTAAGCATAATAACTGCTAATTACCGAAAAGGCAAAAAGTGTAATATAATAACTAATAAATTATTAGAGATAGATTATATGTATACTAAAAATTTTAGAATGACCAAAATAATATTTAGGAATGTTCATGTGTACCCTACATGTATTTACGTATAGATAAAAATACGCGTAATTACTAAAATTGACCGAAAACTAAGCAAATAATTAAAGAAAAATATAAAATAATTATGGAAAAATAAGAAAAAAATCAGAAGATGATAAGATGAATCAAGATAAGGTCGTGGTAGGTCCAAAGCTGCAAAATAAAAATTAGCCAATAAAAATTGAACAACACAAAAGCCAAAAATTAAGGAATTTGGACAAAGTTTTGTCAAATTAATGCATATTAATTACAGAAAATGTCTATAAATAGGGAAAAAATTTACAGAGCTCATTTGGACAGTTTGGAAAGTGAGAAAATTAGGGAGAGTCGAAAATTCGAGAGAAAATCTAGAAAATAAAAAAAATAAGAAAAACTGTGCAGTTAAAGGTTTTAAAAGGAACCCACACCAGAAGAGGAGCTAGAAGTGGACGGCCACTACCACCACACGGTGGTGGCAGCGCCCAAGCCGGCCGACAAGGCCACGGCGGCCCGCGGTAGCCGGAGCCACCCAAATCAGTGAGTCCGATTTCTAGCCTGAATCTTGTGACTTTTTGTAAAAATAGTAAATATAATTATAAAATTATGAATTTTGTTATTCTGGGATATTTTTGTATGTCGTCTATAGGAAAAATATTATTTAGATGAAAACATGTCCCGTAATATAGGGTCCTTAAGAAATCATGCAAAACCGAGCACATTTCGGTTTAGAAATAAATGATCTTAGGAGTGTAGTTTGGAGCTCAATTTTTTTCCGTAGGATGATCATGTGATATAGAACAGTGCTATGAAGCCATTTTTTTAAAATTAATTTTATAAATTTTTAAGTTAATTTTTAGCCCTAAAATGATGGAAAAATTGGGTGATTTAGGGTTAATTAGGTGATTAGGATGTTAATTACTGATTGAGATAGTAATTAGATATTTAGGAATGTTAATATCTGATGTGGAAACCTAATCCTAGTGTATGGAGTGTTAAGTATAAGTAATGAAGGTGTTATGTGGTAAATGTAGAAAATTAAGAATATGTAGAATTAAAAATTAATAAATATGAAAAAATTAGGTTTAATTAGATAATAATATAATGAAAATTAGAACATAACAAATCTGAAACAAAATTCAATTTTAGGTAATTATATGAAAAATGTAAAAATTTCTCACAACATAAGTAAATTCGGTACACTAATACGGATTTAAGTGTACCAGATGGAATAAAATGCGAACTAGGGGTAGTAATCGTATTTAGGAGATCGGGAAGTAATGTGATTAATTTCACATTATGGGTTGAAACGGATTTCGAGGGTTGGAATTTAAAACATTACTTAGAAATCGAACTAAAAACCTAATTTAGAAATCGATGCAAAAACCGAACCTGAACCTAACCCCAAAACTAAAATAATTATAAAAGACTTAATACCTAAAAAATTAGGTATATTTAACCATAAACAAAACCTAACAATAAACGTTATCGGATAAAATGAACTTATAATATTATATGCAATACTGAAACCACGTTTGTGTTATAGGGATGATCGGCGATGGCCTGAGTAAATCGGACCTCGAGTGAGTGAGCGAGGAGTCGAGGTAAGTTGGGATTAATACGATGCTGTATTTTGGAGGCTTAAGATTATGCTTGGTTGTGCTTGTTAGATAGTTGAATGTGTGCATGTGCTTGATTATGAGTGATGCTATGATTCTGTTTGTTGCTTTGGCACATGTTGTATGAATTATATGTAATGATTGATCACCCTGAATTGGACTTAATTAAATATAGAACCTGTAATCATAATCGAACATGCATAGCAACCCGTTAGGGGAACTTAGGACTCTCCGACCAAATACCGACCCCTTCGGAAGGGATAGCGCAGGATTGCAAAATGGTCCCTTCTTCATCCTCAGTCGAACTAAGTGACAGGAGAGGAGGTCGCGGCGAGGGGGTCGCGGCGAGGGTGAAGGCAGTGGTTCGAAGGTAGTCGCGGGAGGAGCAAGGTCTCCATTACACAAGCCTGGATTTGGTCGTGAGCTGTTGCATTAACGGCAACTCCTCAACCCGGATTAAAGCGAGCGCAATTTCTCTAATCTCACGACGGGCCGGACAACTTCGTGCGATGGCATTTGCTTGCACATGCATTGCACCTAATAAGTGATTGAAAACCTTGTTGTGTGTATGGTATAGTTTTAAGTCTTCCGTCCTAACTTACTGAGCTGTGGTTGCTCACATCCCTATAGACGTCGTGCAGGTGCTGACTAAGAAGCGGCAACCAATTACTCTGAAGCTAGCAACTGCTGGATCCTGGGGAGTGAGGAAAAACATTGAAGAATAAACACATCTTTTAAGGTCTAAGTTTTTATTTTAGAATTATTTTTCATTTCCGAATGATATAATACTAAGGAATATATTATAGAGAAATGTTGTAAACTTTAACTGCAATAACTGAATCATAACAGATATATATAATTCCTCACATTTATAGGTAAATGATTTATTTAAATTACAAACTGTCTACTTCAAAGCGGGTTAGTTGTGGACGCCTTGTGTGGATCAGGTCTAAGATAGCGGTTGTGAGGCCAACTTCTATCTTAGGGCGGTTCATACGGCGGGGCTGTTACGACTCTGCCGCTTTGGAGCGTGACACGAGGGTCCCACATGATGCACATGCTGCGGTTGGTTGCCCTTATCAATCTTTTTGAAAGTAAGAGCTGTGGGTTATGCTGGAACTTCAACTTGCTTTTTTGACAATTCAGGTGAATAAATGAAATTGTCAGTATTATTGGCATCACATCGCCATGCTCTTTTTCCTGATTCGGGTGAAAACTTTTATGGAGCAAGTTAAGGATTTGTTCATGTTTTTTGTTTAACTCAAAATTTTCTTTGGCTAAATCGAGATCAAGTTGCTTGAGTTGAGCCAATCATTGTTCATCAGTATGGCGACTCCCTCCTTCAGGGTATTGGGAGGAAGTACCGGCACCTATACGTAGTGTCATCTTAGTTCTAGTCATGTAGTCGTGTTTAGAAAAAAAACAAAAGGCATCAAATGTTGTTAATGAATTTTGGGATGAGGAAATAGTCCTGCAAAATAGAGTAAAATGCTTGGTATCAAAACTAGTCCGGTACGGATACTCCGATACTTAAGTTAGAATAATGATTTAGTATAATAAGAATGTAAATAAAAAGTATCAGATAACTTTTACAGAGTTTCTTTTTGACATTTATAGATGATTTTTATGTCTAAGGCAGTTATCGAGATAATTGTTAAGACACGTTAAGATCTCTTAACTTGACATCTCTCATAATATGTAGGGATAGTAATGATTGTAAAATACAACCGTGCTTATGATAACTGGTCGCGCCATATATTTGAATTCAAACCAAAAACGTTTCTTATACACGACATAAGTGCCGTGTGTCTTCTACAAAAAGCGAATGCCGAGAAAGTTGATTACCCGGCATCTCGACCAACGAAAAGACGAGTATAAGTTAAGCGAAAACTAACTATCAACAAATAGTAACAAGACCTTCTATCTCTTTTCTTCATCATTTCGTTGGAAAATATCATATTTTAACATAATAAATAGTGAACTCATGGGGACATACGAGAGAGAGCCCAACGTTATTGAATTTGCATTTGCTCATTTGGTCATAGTCTCACCTAGACATAGGTAATGACTACTATTGACTCATGACTCTTTGAGCTTAGGCAGTACATGTAGATAAGGGCATTTTCTATTTTCTTAATAATATTAATTAATCAAATCAACATTTATATTATTTCTCTATTTATTTTTGTTGGATCAGATTTTCCATCTGGTTTATTTAAATCCCATAACCCAATCCTAATTACTATTAGGTTCTTAATCAATTTCTATAACCCAATCCTAAACTTATAGGATTTTTAACGAGTTAAACGAATCGTATAACCTATTACAATCAATCCAGTTACATCCTTAAAAAGGTAGCCATCCTACATCATCTGAAATCTCTATGTTTCTACCGTATACATTATCGTACTACTTAACAGAGATAAATAGAAACTATAAAAGAAGATCCCATAAGGGTACTATTGTACCTGGAAGAGCAACCTAAACTGTACCACAAGAAATAATACCCAAAATCCATCCAAAACCCTAAGTTTCATTAGATAATTTCGCGTAACACAATACAAACAATTATAATATTGCCTAGTTGAATTTTAAGCTCTCATGTTTAGTATATTCTTTATATTTAGGGATAAGATACTTCTAAGTTTCATTTTGATTATAGTGATTATCTATAACGCCTTTGAGTTTCTTTATCTGATATTCATGCATCAATTACTTGTTTCATCTTTCTTTTCTATTTTGAAGTGTCGTATTAGTCTTATTTCGCACTCAGATTGGCTGTCTTTTAGTTAAAAAGAGAAACAACAGCGATTTTCTTTTTCTTTTTCTTTTTTTAACTTTTTAAATGCATTCCTCCCGATTTAAATTTTCAATAGTTTGTGTTTAATAATTACGTTTTATTTTAAGTTTTTTTTCTTATTTATACATCTAATCTATTCAATTGTGTTTTTTATTTCCATTTAAATTGGTGTAGATAAGTTTAATTTATTAAATAGTATACTTAAATATTTTACATACATATATCTAAAACATAAAAGGAAAATTATAAATAGAACACTTCGTATTTGTCTTATATGCGCTTTGATACGAAATTAAGTGCTAAACCCCAATTCTTAAAAAAAAAAACCATTTTTAGACTTTATTTTATAATATTATATTTATAAAAAATAAATGAAAATATTAAAATTATTTTTCTAAAGGGAAAAATAGGCAATGAGGGACCAATAAGGTTTTTTATATTTTCTTCAAAAGAGCTAGAGTCTAAATGATTAATTTGAAAGATGAAAGGAGCTAAATACATATATGAAAAAATAAATTAATAATTTATAAAGTACCCGTAGGACATGGATGTGTTTAAAAAATAACATAAGATGCATGTAGGAAAAAAAAAAAAGAAAGAAAAGAAAAGAAACTATAATAGTATAAGGACTTTGATTTTTAGAAAACAGTTGCATAATATGTATGCTAAAAGCATGAACTAATGGGAAATAAGAGGCAATTATTTTTCCAAAGCAAATTTCGTTGTAATAGTAAATTGCAATAAGAAAACAAATTTAAAAGTACATCAAAACCATGTCTTATTACAAAAGCATTTAAAGTTCTCTATTTACATTTTCCCTTAATCATTATTAGGGAAATTCTTTATTTTCTAATTTTTAGATCATTTAAAATTCAAAAACTCTCTTGCACTTTAATATTGTACTAAAAATTATCCTTTTTTTTAACTTTTTACATTCCACTTCAGTTTCCATCCATGTAAAGTTGACAGAGAGATCCCCACTAAAAATGTAAAACTAAAACAAAAAAAAAAAACCTGGAAGGACTAATTTAGGATGATGCGCTAGCGAGGCCTAACAACAAAGCTACCATCAGAACCCTCCATGACCATTTTCACCGCCCTCCATTCCCGCCATCGTGTCGTAAAGCGGCCGGTTCAGTGTCTCGGGGAGGAAAAACCCTAGTATCCCACCCCAAATCGCACAAACTGCAAACACCGCAAACGGTAGCCATCCACCCAGCACCACCACAAACGGTGCCAAGATTGCCCCCATTTGCGCTGCCTGTGTGGCGCAACCAAGGGCTGCGTTTCTCACCACGGTCGGAAACAGCTCCGCGGTGTAGATGAATAGCAAGTTGTAAGTGCCTGCCGTACCAAATATCCCTAAGATCCCGCACGCCATCCTCACCACCTTCCATACCCCAATCGGAGGCACCACGCTGCCTACAAGGCAGAAGAATCCACTGAACCACTGCGTCCCGATCGCCAGTGGCTTCCTCCCATACTTGTCTAGCAACACCGCGGTTATCAGGAAAGCTGGCATTTCAGCCACCGCGTTGAGGACTACATTCAAGTACAGGTTGGTTTTCAGATTGACTACATTCAAGCTGATCCCGTAGTATACCACCGAGCACAGGAAGTTGATCCCAATCGCCAGGATTAACCGAATGCGGGTCAGAGGAGTCCTAACCACATCCATTAGAGAACCCGAAATCACGTCTTTCGTTTCAGTTCCCTCCTTAGGGGGTTTTCTTTCGCTTGAGCTGTTATTATTCACGTCTTCATCCAGAGCAAGGATAAGTCCGTCAGGAATGCGGTTCCCGTTCGATTTGGCAATGAGGTGCATGATCTTCATGGCCTCATTGATCCTCCCGCGAACGAGGTACCATCGTGGAGATTCATAGACAAAGGGAAGAACACAGGTGAGGAATAGCATGGACGGCAAGGAGGAAGTGATATAGAGAGCCCGCCAGGATTGGAATACGTATGCTATGCCGGAAAGTAAAGAGATCCCACCTGAGAAGAAGTAGAAAGTGGACATGCCGGCCACACCGCGTTTCGCAGGGCCTACAGGTTCCGTGGCTAGTACGAACGCACACAGGCCAACGCCGCCCGTGCTGAATCCTGTGAGGAATCGCAGGATGCAGTAGATCCAGTAGCCTGGAGAGAAGGCTGTTAAGAAACCGAAAACGGAATTCAGTAGGCAGACTGCCGTTAGAGAGCCCTTTCTTCCTAGGAATGAATCTGAGAGATGGCCAAATATTCCTGCACCTGCGGAAACAATAACGGAGGTGTTTAAGGATTCTAGTTTTGTTCGATTATTGTTAAGGATCAAATCATATCATTATATTAGATAGATTCAACTCCTTTGCATAATTATGATTCGTTGCAGAAATGGTGACCAAATCTGACTCCATTCTTCTCCTATCTCTTTCTTTACTACTCATCACCACAACCAAGGGATTTGAATTCAGTATGGTCCATCCATGGAAAAATGGATTATTTAATACTATGTTTGGATCGGTGGAAATCAATAGAAATAGATAGAAAAGAATGAAAGTATTGTGTTTAGTAATTTAAAAGAGGAGTAAATATCCTTGAAGCTAATAACTTTCTCCCTAAATTTAAGGGAAATAGATAGAAAACTATTAAATTACAAAAATCAGCTTAAAAGATAAGTTTGCTAAATAATAAGTTTAAATAAATTTTTTCCTTTGATTTCATTTATGCCACGTAAATCAAACAGTAAAAATAAAAAAGTTTCTTCCCAATTCATTCCATTTCTTTCTTAAATATCGAAACACAAAATAAAAATACTCTTTTACTTTCCTTTCTTTTGAATTATATTCATATCCAACACAGTGTAAAGACATTGCATATATGGTCCTACATTGGACGGTTTTTATCCATGTGGTTATGGTATCGTTTCTTAAAATCTCAAAGTCTATTTAATTCCAGTATATTAAAACAAATTTTAAATGAAAGACAGCTTTTCGATAGTAGGAAATAGAGGATAAATGTTCATGACAGAGCACTAGATTAAGGTGAGTTTAATATCATTTAGTCCATGGTATCATTTAAAAAAGGGGAAATTAAGGATATCGATTTCTAAATAAATTGATGGAATACGTTCCAGTAAAAGTATTAAAATGGTTTTTTGTTTTTCCAACAATAATGCTAGCAAAAATACATTGTCAAAACGCAAGTTAATTTAATAAAACTTAATATACTAGAATTAAAATGGGTTAAATTATTACCTAAATAACAAGTTAACTTAATCTTGTTAATTAATTAAATGGAAAAGCGATAAAGAGGAAAAATAACCTACTAAGCTCTTAAAACAGATTATCTTAACCGGTATTACATAATACCATATGTGAAACATGATGAACTGCAAAACCATTTTGATTCTAGTTTACATTTACATTTAATTTTTTTTTTTTTTAAAGCATGATACAATAGTCATAACACAATCTATGACAGTCAGTTTTAATAGTTGAAGCATTATTACAAATCTTAAGGATAAAACGAAGAGTTAAATTGATCCCCATAAAAGATAAAAGATGGAATAGTAGAAAAATTGCCTCCCTACGTGGTTGCCACAACACTCCATGCAAAGACGACAAATATTAAAAAAATCAGCGAAGAGGAGGTGGTCATCTCATCTACAACTCCAATCCTATCACATTCCCAAGACACGTTTTAGTTTCTATGAGCAGTCATTGATGTGTTGGCCACAACATGCCGTGAGCCAAGATTCTAATTGACCGACTCAAACAGTAAGTTTATTCTGAAGTTCTGATGTCTGAGACGTCTTACTTAGAAGACAAGTTGACGGTACGCAGAAAACCATAAATTTTCTTAATTCTTTTTTCTTTTTTTCCTTCACCACATAAAAGTTATAACCATCGCTGTCAAATTTAAATTGATCCATCTGATTTAATTCAATTAGAACCATCGCTGTCAAATTTAAATTGATCCATCTGATTTAATTCAATTAGATATGATCGATCTATAATACCAATTTAAATCACTTTTTTAACCTTTATTTAAGTGATTTTAATTTAATTCTATGAATTCGAATGGTCTAACTCAATTTCTATAAATATTCACCAGGTTTTTCCATGTCATAATATATTATTGGTCGTATATTCTGTAAAAACTACATCAATTTATTAAAAAGAATATATAGATCAAATAAAAATAAAAAATAAACTATAAAAAATTCTCAATTTTCAATTTTTAAAAATATTGGTAATTTTTATTATTTTATAAATAAATATAAATTATATTATAATATTTTTATTGATCCTAATTAGCTTTTGATTTAATCCGTTAACCTTTTTTACCCTTAACCCCTTCTTATTTCTAGATTAATCTTCCAATTCGACTTTTATAACATTGGTCATAAGGGATAAAGGTATTTAGAATTTTGCCAAATCTCTTATAATTTAAGAGTATGAGATTTCTTTTTTTCCTATTATAATCACCGAAAAAAGAAAAAAAAATGTTTTCCTAAGCTTTAATCTTTATTATGTTATGTAAAATTTAGGATTTATAAGCTATAAAGATAGAACATTCGATATTCCTAAAAACCGCCCACCAATTGCCGATTCCCAAAAGGGAAGAACTGGGACCGGCCAAGGTATGGGCAGGCCGGTTATGAGCCGGTTCCCACCACGCCTACCTCTAATTATCAGTTATCACTAAACATCCAAAGTTCGAGTTGGCCTTTGTTTATTTAGTTTATGATCAATTTCAATTTTTGTTGTTATTATATTTTCTATCGAACTTATGAGATTTAAATATAACTAAAAGGATATATACATGCAATACATGTGCTTTAAAATTAAGAAAAAAAAGAAAAGAAAAGAAAGACTGTACTACTTATATTATTGAAGATTAGTTTAAAGAACAACATAAACTTTATTTTGAAAGTTGAAAAAGGTTAGGTAAGATACCAATTTCCTTCCCCACTTACCAATTCCATTAAAGGGGTGCTTGAATAATGGTAACTATTATAAGCGTTAACTATATAAAAGGATACCATATTAAATGTGGGAAAAAAAAAACCCATATATAGTAAAATCAAAATTAAATTGTATCCACTCAGCGTGGAATCATTTTATAACTGAAGTTGACTCTAAATTTAAATGTTAGGCCTGCCTAATAATTACCTATTGCACACATAAGACCAAACATGCAATAAATAAGATCATTAAACTTTATTAAGATCGTGGGCCATTAAGCTATATATAGAGGAACAGATGGAATCTAATATTTCCATTATTTAACAGCAGTAAAAAAAAAAAAAGAAAATAAATAATGTAATGTCATTGGAGCTGGACTTGAGAGTATGGATAACCAGATCTACTTGTAAAATGATCGAATTCACTTAATATTTGCTAGAGCTTAATTAAATAAATATAGACTAAGTGGAGGTCAAAAATAATAGTAATCAACTCAATTAGTTTGTGAATATAAAAATAATAGTAATCAACTCAATCAGCTTACGAATAGAATCAATCTTGAGTTGAGTTTGTATATACACACTATTTTAATTGGGTGAAGAATTTTAGCCAAAGATATAGAAAAAAATATATATATTTTTTAAATTAAACTAAGCTTAATCAGACTATTATAATGTTTCGTTGATTTTTAGGTCCATAATAATAATTTCATAAAAATCCCTATTATAAAAACTGCTTAGAAAAGAATGAAATAAGGAAAATAAATATACTTAATGGGCCGATAGGGCACCTCTAGATGAGTAAAAAATAAATAAATAAGAAAAAAAAAAAAGCATGATGACAGGAAAGTGGATTTCGTTTATCAGGTTTCGAATATCGAACTAGAATAATTTAAACTGTTCCGTTTACCTTCCCATTGTGGCAAATTTCGTATATTTATGGAATTCACTTTGCTATAATAAAAATTCCAATATAATCTCATTCTTTATAAAAGGGTTATTTCAATTGTACTTTAGGTTTGCAATACTAATTTTATAAGGAAAGCTATTATAGAAAAACTGTTACAAAAATATGAAATAATCATTCATTACTTGAACCTATAAAAAAGTGATTTAATGTTAAAGTTGATTTATTTTACAAAATAAATACATAAAAATCAGAATCAATAAATAACTAGTACATAGTTTTATTCTATTTCTCAATAATAATAATAATAATAATAATAATAATAATATCATAATTTTATTTCAATGGGCTATTGATGTGCTATTAGATATAATTAAAAAGAAGAAAAACATAACATTAAAATGATTAGACGCTGATATTAAATGACTTAATATGTGGCAGCAAAATAAGGATATAGACAGCAAAAACAATACCGGATGCTACTGGTTTGTGTTGTCGGGACATCACATTGACACTTCTTGATCATACCATGCAAACCGATTACTTCGCCATCACTATAGTCCGATTTTCTCTTTTTGATATTTCTATATATCTATTGGTGGGCATTAAATGACAAATATAAAGACAAAGACAATATATATTAAATTTTGCGGTCAGAAAAGTCCACTGCCCTCAGCATGCCACAATAAAATAGAATATTCAGATCCAAACAACCCAATACCCAAAAAACTGCAGCTTTCTATCTCATCTTGATCTTAACTTTTTGGGTGAATAATATAACACTATATCTTAGACCATGAAAGGAATATTCTATTCGCCTTAGACACCACATTCCTAATGCTAATTCTATCTCTAATATTAGCAATTGAAAAAAAAAAAAAAAAAATCATCCCCGAAAATACTAAATCATTCAAATTCCAATTTCATCGGAAAGGAGAATATTCTTATTAAGAATATCTTAAGAGAATTGACTTAACTCACTACAAATAGTAACCTATCCTCACCTTATCGATTGAAAAGGACCTTTTAACACTTATCTCCATAATCATTAAACTTCAAGAATTTTTGAGGATATTCAACAATATAAAATTGGTAGCAGGTTTAATTACGGTGCATTTGATTAAATAAATATATAAAAATATTTAAGATAAAAAAAAACATTAATAATAATTAAGGCTTACCGATCATGCAGCCACCAAAGAACAAGGCCTGAACCAACCCAATCTTATATTTCTCACCACAAACCAATCCCCATTCACTCACCGTAGAGCTATGCACCCCTTCGGTCCACTTCCAAGAACCCGGTTCAAACCCACAAAAGCTAGTAGCCGACCTATCACATCCTGGTCCAGTACAAACCCATCCCGGTTCACGGTCCGCGAATATCATGACCATGGCGTGGAATGCCTCGAGAGCCCAAGCTAGGCTTGTCAACACGAAGTGCCTCAATTGCCATGGTCCAAAGTCGCCGCAATATTTCTGGAGCATGCCATCGATGCATATCTTATCGGGGTCGGCCGGATCGGGCACGGGTTTTATCAGAAGAGGTGTGTGGAGGGAGGATTTCTCGTCCTCCTCTCCACCGGGGGATGGTGGTGGCGGTGAGGTGGAGGAGGACATTCTTTTTTTCTTTTTTTCCCTCCTTTTCCTTTTTCCTTTGGTGGTAGAGTGGAGATTTAAGATAGGCTTCGTGGGATTTTAGGTTGTTTTTATTTAGTGTTCATTTAGGACTCGTTGAAGACCGCAGGCTTTTCTATTTATACGGGACTGGGGGAACGTTACTGTGTAGCCGCCTGTGCTCTTCCTACCATAGAGGAGTGTTTTTTGCATATGGCACGTGATGTGATGATGGAGTTTAAAGAAAAGTAGTGACAAGATTTTAAGTTCCAAGGGAAGTAGGATTCCTTTTAATTAAAACTAGCGGATCCACCGTATTGCACAAGTAAAAAACATAAAAAAAAAAAAAGGGTTGAATTTAAAAATATAAAAAAAAATACGATGATATATGTAAATAAACTAAAAAATATAATAAATTCTTAAAAAAATTTAAAAATATTAGTTAAATAAAATGTGTAATAAATTTATCAAATTATGGTAGTGTCCATCAATTAAAATAATCAAAAATAAAATAATAACAATAGCAGAAGCAAGTGTGATAAAAGATAATAAATGTATACTTGAAACTCATGATCGGCAATTTTGTGAAATATGATTGATTTGTTTTAGTAATTGCCTTATAACTATATTTAATAATTAAAACTATCAAATATTAAATTATCAGTTGTAGATAGTTTTAAAAAAAAAACTTTCTCTTTAATATAATAGAATAGATAATATAAATTAGCCGTCTCGTGCTACAATTTTGATATAATATTAAGTTTTTCTTTTCCATCATAATCTTTAAAAATATATAATATTGGTTTTTTTCCCTCTGTACCAATTTTTTTTATGTTTATTTTTAAGTTATTTGGTAAATTATGCTATATTTATAGCCCTTTAAGGAATTGTAAGCATTTTTAGTACACAAATAATAACCCTAAAAAAAGAGTTAATTGCAAATACACCTTCTCTATCTATCCCATGTATATTTAATCCTTAATTTTAAAATTCAAATGTTCAAACTCCAAATCTTTGAAAATATGCTTTTAGACCCATGTATTTCCGTTTTGCTATTTATGAAAATAACAATAAATAAATTAAGAAATAAAAAAAGATTTGATATCAGAAAACTATTTAAAAACCACAAATAAACTAAAAAACGGTTATATGATTTTATGTAATTTTTTATACATGCTTTGAAGATTTCTCTACCTCAATGCTTAATCCGTATGTCAAACGGTCACGTAACGGAAGATATATGCAATTTATTAAAAAAAATTTAAATATTTATAGCTTGTCTAAACGCATCTAGATTTTAATCTAATTGATTCCGATATCAAACGAGCTCTTCTCTAATTATTTCAAATTAGAATGATTTGGTTGGCCAAAAAAAAAATTAGATAATCTAGAAATTATCAAGTAATCAATAAATAAGAATATACGTAAAATTGAAAATGTCTATATTTGTTTAATAAATTATAAATATATAAATAGATTTATTCCAATTGAAACTGGACAAAGATAAATAATTAATTCCACGTCCTTGTATCATCAATCTGACACTCAAAATCTTGAACTGCTCAATGCGACCCTTCAAATTTCAATTTTGTAAAGGCATATCAATAGCCCTAAGATAAACATATTGCGACATATTTGTTTAGAAATTTATATTTCAGTGGAAAAAAAAAGTGAAATGTTATTATTGAAAAATAATTGCTATGAATATGAAACAACAAAACCTTCCCGGATAAACTGAAATTCATATTTGTTACTGTTTTCGTAAATTACTCTAATCTAATCAATGCCAAAAGAAAAAGAAGGAAAAAAACAAAAGTAAAAAAACCGTTATATAGTAGTCAGCTGGTTTTAGGAATTAGGAGACGGTTCATATTCGTATGACTTAGCCTCTTTTTTTTTTTTCCTTTTTTTTCTTTTAAGGTTTATTAGAGTCCTATACAATAGAATCTCCTCTTGTTAAGCGAAATCAAGATATTATCTGAGAATAGTAAATACTATAAGTGAGATAAAATTTGATAATATTTTATTTTATATTATATAACAATTTCGTTCTCATCTTTTAGAAGACCGGTTTAACCTTTCATATTGTTCTAGATTTACATTTTTTTAATCTAAATTATTAAAAAAATTGTAAATCTAAGTGTTTAGATTTGAGGAAATGTAAATTAATAATAGGATGTGGAGTTAGATTGATCCCGTTAAAATAAAGAATCGGACCATAAAAATTCCTACACCAGTAATGCATATAGGAAAGTTTGATCGGATAAAATTACTCATTAGTATTTTTTTATAGGTTAATATCATAATTTAACTTTATCATTTTCTTTATAATTATATATCTAAAATTTCAATTTTAATTTATCTAACTATATATCCAAGCAAAAATTCAATTATCACCGTATATACTTTATTAACTTTAATATACACTACACCATTAGTCTGATTAACATAATTAACTAATAAGTTAGCTGTTCATGACGTTAGGAGGGTTACACAAGTTTCAACAAATAGCCGTCGACTGCTTCCTGCAAAATTGATGGATATATGGAAGTCACGCAACCCATTTAAGGTCATGAGCGTTCATTCCATTAGCTAATTATGTTAACTAAACTAATAATGTGAATTGAAATTAATTGAAATATAGATAGTAACAATTAAATTTTTAACTAAATATATAATTAGATAAATTAAAATTTTAGATTTATAATTAAAAAAATAGTAAAATGAAAATACAAACCATGGCATTACCACTGTTTTTATCATATATGATTTGTTTTCCCTCCTATTTTATTTATTACAGCACATGGACTAGGGTCATTTCGTTACTTTTCTAACGTGCATCAAATAAATTTTAAAGCAAGAACCACAACAAATATGAAAAATAGAGCACGAGGTTCCCAATATATTGCATGTTATCATTGATCAATTAACGTAAATGTAATTCTTTTTTGTTTTAATTTTTCTTTTGCAGAAAATATTGTATAAATAGGGAATGACAAGCAAGGACAAAGGAAATATTTTCAAGCTGTAGTGCAGTGTAGAGTCATTATATTTAAGGGTAAATTTGTTATGTAGCGGACACAGTGCTCGTGTCATTGTATTAAGGGTAAATTTGTTGCGTTTATTATATAATAAATATTCTCGAGCACGAGCAATAAATAGATTAATCACTATCTTAATATTACCCTTTATTGATTGTGTAACGTATAAGATGATTAGGATAAATTTATTTTATATATCACACTTTAATGAAAGCCTGTCCTCAAACATTTATAAAGATATTAAGTGAAAAAACTTTTTCATATTTTAATATACCTCTTCTTTCTAAAGATACGTAATCGATATAAATAATAGATTTATAATAATGTTTTTATGTCCTTAACAATAGTTTCAAGAACACTCGTTAATAAAACCCAATTACACTTCCCCATCTCAATAATTATTATATTAGAAGTCCACATCAGGAAGTCCCTTTCCTTTCCGCCAGAAGAAGCCTAATACTTTAAAACAAGAAGCAAGAACATGTGGTGTTAGGTTTTTCGATTCAATGGGTAGGCATTGGACATACGGATGTAAAAGCGTGAAATGGAATCGGAGAATCTTCTCTTGGATCTTCATTGTCATCAGTCGCACCAGCATGGAAAACTGGAAAGTGAAACGGCCAAGTTGGGTCACTGCTCTTTAATGGTTGGAAAGATGAAATCTTTTTTTCTAAAAAAAATCTTCAGAGTCAATTTCACCTTAAGATAAAATTTCCTCCCTCTTCAAAAGTCGATTTTATGTATTATATTTCTGATAATATTTTATCAGAACCCTATTTTTGTTTTTTGTTTTTTTTTTTTTCATTTTCCCTTTCTCATCTAGTCAAAATTGACGGTTCCGGTTAGTACTTGATGCTCCTAACCAAGCCGGCCCAGTCCGATTGGTATGTTTGGATCAATAAAAACTTAGTTCGAATGGTATTGCGCTCCAGATCTAGAGAATAAAGCATGTATAATTGGTTTCATCTATTTATTACGTAATTGATTTCAGATTTATGCATAAAAAAATTAGACTTGCTTTCTTATTTATCAAAATATCCACCTTTTTCTACTTGTCATTTTATATGACCCAAAGTAATCCCATCATATTCTTCTTTTTTCTCTTTACCTTTGAATTGCATAACCTTTTTCTAAGATAGCTATGCTATAGATTTTATATTATTGCACTCCCGTGAATACATTTAAAAGTATGCTTAAAGGACCAGGAATAGTTATTCCATTACTTATTAAACAACGATATAAAATTTTATAGAATAGCTATTATGCAAACCAAATAACCAAATACACTAATAACTTTATAAGAACATACAGTTAATATATTTCACTCTTATAAAATCAACTAAATATCTTATTACTTTATTTGGATTTATGAAATCTATTATTTGTTGAAATAAATATGGCAATTTCAAGTACATATGTATTTGATTTTTCGTTATGCCCTTCTTATGCACAACTGAAAAAATAAATAGGAACCATGAATGACAATAAAAGAATACAATTATATCTTCTTCTATACGACATTATCAACAGTGTTTATTGCCAAGCAGATGCAGATATCAAATGTCTCTCCTTCCATCCCAACAGCAATGCACCATTGACTTCTTCCAAGGTATAATGCTCCGAGTACCTTCTCAGCAAACTCCTTATGACAGAGTTCACGTAGGTGCTTAACGGGTACTGCCTAAACCCAGCCATACTCATCCTACACTTCCATTTCCCAAGCAACTCGTGTCTCTCCACTCTTTCCTTTCCCTCACAGGCAATGATGTTGACTATATCCCTCGCCAAACAGTGCTGTTCTACATTGATCCTCTCTTTTCTGTCCCTTTTCAATGCAACGTCAACGGATTCGAACACCGCCGAGTAATAGTCCAGGGTTTCCACGAACCTGTTGAGAAATGGAGTTGTGTTTGTATTCGATTCTTGCTCGACCAACGTGGTCACTTTTGGAGAGAGGGACTTCACCATCCTCAGTAGTCCATCCCTTGGATTGTTAACATCGACGCTTTCATCGGGGATATGGTGGAGCTGCAACGGGAAGTTCACCGCCACAGCTTCCCCATGCCTGATATCAAGCATCTCTCGAGTAACCTCTGGAGGAAAGGCTGAGAGTCCATTAAACTCCACTGGAATTTTGAACTCCTCCGATAGTGCTGCCAACCGCCTTCCCACAGCCTCCAAACCAGCCCCACGGGCATACTTTGAAACAGGATCGTCGATTCCAGTGATCCGCACATGAGGAACCCCACCAGGTCGTGCTGCTAATGCTTGAAGAAGAGTGATCCACTGCGTTCCCTGAGCGATTTGGAAGTCAATGATGTGGATCCGATCCTCATTTCTGCACGCTTCTGCAATAGCACCATTAGCGGCCATGTAACCAAACTTTAAATAGGGGCAGATCTCATACATTATATGCTTATAGGAAAGCAATTCTCTGCTTTCTGGCTCTCTGCATCTGAGGGCTCGGTAAATATTCGTTCCAGACACATTCTTTCTTGCCACAAGCCCTTCGATCATGTAAGCTCCCAATCGCTGAAGTGGATCTCCGCTAATGGACACTGCACTTCTAGCTTTGTCGATTAGCCAATCGAAAGCATCCAAATTGTTCTCCGAGAGTGCTCTTGCACAAGCAATTAAAAAGTGCTTTAAGTTGCCAGAAAAAATATCTTGTGCCAACAGAACCATCGTGTTACGACTTTTCTCAACACGAATCTCTTGATCCATGTGCCTAGACCACATCACACTGTGATCTATAGGTTGCATCACCTGTAAGTTGTGGGGCTCTTGGCTCCAAGACAGAGATTGCCGCTCTGGTACATATGATGTGCATGGTTCTGTAACTTCATCATCGCCATCAATCCCAAACAAAGCAGTCTCTAGTTCTTGCAAAGTGTAACTTGCCATTTTCTGACTGCAATTCACTTCACCCAATGATGAGGTTCCGCTAGACCAGGGAGTGCTAATGGTTTCGAGAGTACAATTCGAAGGAGGGCTAAATCCAGAAAGGTTGTCTGATAAGCTTTGACGCTCCTGAGTGTCACTCGATGCAGTCAGATTCCCATTGTACACTGCAGTAACGAATGAAGAAGTAGGGTAACCCTCCGTGTCAAAGTTGGATCCACACAATCTATTAACTAAAAAAGGAACTGAGGGATGAGACAGATGAATAGGAAAAGCCAGCACCAGTTAGGCCGTACTCAAATAGCTGGTCAAGTCCATTCCTCTACAAGAGCATCAGCTGGTAGATACAATGATATCCTGTTCTCAGTGGCTGATGGGTAGAATCACCTCCTCCATAGGTTGGCTTTTAAAAATTCAGAATGGTTTGCTGAAAGAAAACCAACGAACAAGCCTGCCAAGAAAAAAGGAAAAGAGATCGGCTTTGCGATTCAGCAATTTATGAACAAATATCGTGTGTAGAGTTCTTCTATTCCAAAATCTAAAGTAAAGATCTAATGGTCATTAATTGCCATTGCTAATTGTGGAGCTAAAAATGAGTACTTCAAAATAGTGTCTTCTTCACGGGAGCAGGATGCCTAGTGTATCATCCAAGCTTTTACTTCGTTAGGAAGCATATAGGCTGATGGATTATAGCATTAGGTGGATTGGAGTCCCAAGTTTTACCGACATAATTAACTTTTACTTCACTAAACAGGGGAAATCCTGTTTCTTCTACAGAACTATGCATTGGACAAAAAATACAGGAGCGCTATTTTGGTCCAGAGACAACGAAATCCAATTTACAATTCGTCAAATAGAATATTCAGAATAAGCTATTTAAATCGGAAAAGACTATCTCACAATAATTTCAATATTATCCTCTTTAGCATATATTTGTTATAGAGCAAAGAAGAAACCACATGGTTTTCTTTACAAGCACGCGATGAATTGAAGCTAAAATACCGATTCTCCACATCCTACTCAATAGATTAGAGAAATTCTAGCCATCAATCCACCCAAAAGAAATGAAAGGAAATAAATAATAGTATGAAATCATAGACAGAAGCGGAACCAATACTAACTGTATGAAATATGAAAGCCAAAATTAATATTACCATGGAAAGGAAGAGTAATGAAGAGATAACTACAAAGAATTTTTTATGGTTCCATTCATGAAGAGAGTCATGAGCATGATTCAACAAAGAAACAGAGGAGTAGCAACCTGGACACGTCCGCAGTAACACGATTCAAACCAAATCCAGCCGAAATTTTCTGGACGCAACTCAACAGAACTATAGATAAATTAACTATCCGTGCTATCAATTTAAGTTTGACACGATGAAGCAATAACACGAATTGCCACCCTAAGAATATTTATATTCCATTTCTGAAACTTACTATTCTGTCCTAATTTTAGCAACCGATAGGAGAACGAAGAGCTTCGGTATCTCCAATTGGTATTTGCCTGTATTCCTATCAATCAGGTACCGTGCAGTCCGTATCAGATATATTCAAATTAATGCAAATAATAAAGCAATATCTCTAACTGTGCTGAAATCAACTACCGAGACCGTAACTTCAGTTTAAATCTTAACCTCCCAAAACCACCATAGCAACAATCCACACGAAACTTAAATCCCAACTTCCTTACCAACTTAACCTCCAAGATTCAAGGAAAAGAATAAAATAAAAGTTTCTAGAAACTTATGAGCTTGAAAAAAGAATACATGAATATCGCAAGTGAAAAGTACAAGAATTACCTGAAAAGATTGAAACTTGAGGAGAAAAATGGTATTAGTATCTCGAAAATTCTTTTGAGTATTCGAGAAAATTAATCAACTTATAGCGTTTGGGGTTTTTGTCGTGCTTTTTTTTTTTTTCTTCTTTCTCTTTTATGGTTTTGTGTTGTGCTGTGGAGCTGGTAGTGATTCTTATGGAAATGGAGGATATGTGTGGTGGTATATATAGGAATCAGAGTTGACGGAGCCGTTTGTAGAGAGAGCGAGTGACGGCGAGTTTTGACGTTGGAGGACGTGTTTGACGGAGGACGTTAACCGTTGACCACTCGGACCAAGTGCAATCTACTTGCAAGGTGCTGGTTCATTGATACTCTACACAAACAACATGACGTCCTTGCATATCGAATTCATTAAAACATACGCACGGATTTAATTACCAAAAGAATTTCATTCAAATATTGTGGAAAAAATAATTGGGTAAGTTATAAAAGATATAGCCGTATTTTTTTACACCGATATTTTATACTTTACTTACAGCTTGATGCTTTATAGTGAATTAACCATTTTTTTTTTTTAGCATACTCATTATCTGTATTTGTAAATCATAATTATTAAATACTCTACCAAAATCCTAATTAGTAAGCACGTTACCTCGAATCATGCTTCATGCATTAGACCCTTATAAACAATAATCAGACATTTAAGTTTGTCTCTTCATTTTAAGCCCTAAAAGAAGAATCCATAAATCAAACAAAAGAAATTATTCTAATTTGTAGAAATATCAAAATGGATCACGTTTTTTCTAACTTTCTATTATTGATTGCTCCACATATAATCTACACGCCTACTTTTAATATCTAACTAATATCTTCTAAACTAAAGACAATACATACATGGAGGTATCAAAAATTGAAACGCTAGTATGTAAAAAAATTTAAAATTTAAAGCTGTTTCTCTATAATTAATCTAAAATTATTTAGTAGTTGAAAAAAAAAATCCCTTAGATTTGTATACTTAAATACAAAGGATGGAATCATTATATATAATCATTTTGTTTGATATCGAGGATTAAACCGATAGTGAAATTTCCAATAACTAGAAATTATTCTTCCATGAAGTAATTATTGTTAGTTAGAATCATTTTTTAGCAAATCATAATGATTGAGGGTCTCATAATAGTAAGTCGGATCAACCTTCTTTCCAGCAAAATATATTATGTTGACTACTGGATTGAATTAGATGGAACATAATAAGATATACATATATCTATTATATATATATATATTCAAATTCAATTCATTCTTTTAAGAGATTAATATTTATATCACTAAATTATATCAATCTCGATAATAAAATTAAAAAATATTTGTATGTTTATATTATTGTAATTTACTATTTTATCGCATACGTCGTAGGTTAGACGAGAATGGAGAGGGAACATAACTATTGTCATCGTTAACAAAAAAAAAAAAAAAAAAAAACCATCTGTATTAAGAATCAGTTTATGAATCTGTCAAATTTGCATATATGGAAAAGGTAAAATGTCTATTTGAAAGATGGTAAATCTTTATCAGTAGAAAACTCAAATTTTTTTTAGTAGAAGATGTATTCGTAAAAAATGATACATTATAGGTCACTTAATTGTTATAATAAAAAATGCTGTAAAGATTTTCTTGATCTTTAGTTCATGCATTCTATGTAATGCCTTCATAAATAAATTATTATTGGTATATATTTCTATAACCATAGATATTATAACTATTAAACTTAGAAGTTTTCATTTTATAATTTTGATGAAAACAAATAATTAATCAAATGTTGCTTCAAAACCAATTTATAAATTCTTACAAAAACTATATCTTTTAAGGAAATACAATTAATCTAGGGATTGCCTTTATAAATTATTAAAAACTGATTCTATCTTTTAGTGAAAGAAGAAGAAGTAATCAAGCATTATTCAAGTACATCTTTTGGCTACTCTATCATGAACCGTCCGGCCGGTTATGCTAGAACTGTCCGGCTGATTATGCTAGAACCAGCCGGCTAATTCCTTCAAGTATTCTATAAATAGTAGCAAGACAAGGATCGTATGGCTAATTGTTCATGAACTGACCGACTGGTTGATGAAGGTCAATAAGCCTTGTTAAACTATGCAACCGATTGCTCATGAACTGTTTGGCTAGTTGATGAAGATCGGTAAGCTTAGTTGAACTGTGTGACTAGTGATTTGAGGACCATCCGACTAATGACATCAATTGAACAGATCATCCAACTGATTTCCCTTGAAACATCCGACTAGTCCATATAGAAACTAGCCGTTACAGTATATTTAATGTAGATTGTATAAGACTAACGGTTCGATTTTTATAAAGGCATATAAATGCAACTTTGTGAGCAAATAAAGGACAATTAATAGAGATATATTCTTGCAATTATTTCTCTTATCTACTTGTACTTAATTTCAATTGTCCTGTGCTCATAATTTGTAATCCTTTATAAATCTAGTATAGCGCTAAGTTTCATATATGCAACTTTTGCTTAAAAGAGCACTATACAAAGTGTTTGTGAGATCAAAACTTTTTTGAGATTGGGTGTAGATACTTGTGCCCTTGAGATTGATATTAATAAATTCGTATGTAAAGACTTCGGTGGAGATATTGAGTGATCGTAGAGAGTAGGAGGCGGTTCGAACTCCACATTAAAACTCCGGACTTGATTTCTCTATCCCTATCTCTTTTTTTTTTTCAGTATGTTTCATTGATTTATTATTATCTTAATTTATCTCATTGTTGGTTTATGTCAATATTGCATTATCTTAGTTCCTTAATTTAAAGAAATTGGTATTAAAAGTTGAATTTTAGCATTAAACTCAATTCACCCCTCCTTACCTTTCTCTTCCTTTTGAGGTTTTAGTATAGTATTTCAATGTCAAAATCTTGAATGTGAAAATTAAATTACAAAACATTTAATCATTTTTCTGAGGTTCATAATCACAGTTTATTTGGCTTACTTTATTTTTCAACAAGCCTTTTAAACTCCAAAATCTTTTGATGTTCAAAAACATAATGTATAAATAAAAAATAAAAGAAAAACTAAAATGAGATAAAAGTAATTCTCCCAAAGCTAGAAAAGTTGTGAAGACTGACTTGAAAGATATATTCACTTGTTATTATTATAAAATAAAATAAATAAAAAGGTCTAGGATTTCGCAATTACTTTAAAAACTTTTTTAGACATGAAAGACGAAGAAAAATAGAAAAGATATTTTTCAGACAGCATTTCTGTTCGAGACAAACGGCATCTAGTTTTGCAACCGAGAGAAATTCTCATAACAGGCAAAAAAAAAAAACGAAAATAATAGCAAGATGTTACGTATAATATTTAATATTTTTAAGATTATTAAATTTAGAAACAATAATAAAATAAAATTGACATCTTACTCATGACCATAAAATAATAGCATATGGTTTTACATAAGTTATATAAGATATTGAACTCAAATCCCAATATAGATACCTTTTAGATTTATCCATGTAACATAAGCTATTTTTAGACGATATATAAATTTTATGGGATGATTGATATTTTCGAAATAGTCGATAAATCATACCCCTCCGTTATAAAGTTTTCTATACTTTGTATCGCAAGCATATCTCTCTCAATAAACCCGTGACCCTCCTGACGGTGACCGAAGATGCATAGTCACCACATTGAAGCTAGCTGGAGTGTGAGCCGTATGCCTCATTAACGGCAGAAACAGAGAGAGAAAGTCTGTCAAGTCCGACCGCGTTTGACGGAATAAAGAGCACGTGATGCGTTGAGGAAGTCAATGTGATATCTGCATGACGTTAGAAGAAGTGTTTTTTCACCGACGAGGGTGGATGGATCCATGGATTTTTGGATTTTTCTTTTTTCTCAATTTCTAACGACTTAGAAAATTTAAGATTATTTAAATTTTTTAAAATACTTTATGATATTATTACTTATATTATCACAATTTTTATAATTTCAACTAGTTGATTATATATAACAGTATCTCATATAATAAATTAAAAGAAATTGAAAAAGTGTATTTTGAAAAGATTCAACTCCTTAATTAATTATATATATACACCTTCTGTATGTATATATAATAACTAACTTTGGATCCAATTTGGATATTGATAATAGCAATGAGTAGCTTAAAAGAAGTTTACCATTTATTTTATATAATTGCTACCGTGTACCAAAATATCATCTATATTTGCTCATCATACATTGGACAATCTATTAGCTAACGAATGATTTTAGGTGTTTTTAAGGTTGTGGAGTGAGAAAAAAGGCTTTACTTGTGCTAATAAGTATTAATAAAAATTAAATATGAGAAATTATAGATCCACTATAATTAATATATTGTTTAAATAGTATTCACTATTAATTAAAATTAGGAGTGAGCGTAGTTCGATATGGTACAGTTTATCCTCTTACCGAACTAAACTTAATATAAGGATTCGGTTTTTGTTTTTTTTTTTGTTTTAAATTGAAACTAATAATATGATTTGGTTTGTAAATTTTTCAAACCTAATTAAAATTAGTTCGATTCAATTCAGTTCGATCCGCTTATATCAAATTCTTACTAAATATTTTTATTTTCAATAATATATTTTCTTTTTTATTAAGATTTCATATATTTTCATTTATTTTTTAATAAATTTATCTTGTGTAACAATACTTAGCAAAAAATTACATAAGATTTTAATGAATTCAACTTACTTGGATAAAGATAAAAGACTATATTCTAATGAACAATAATGAAGAGGGAGAAATAAAGCTACTTATCTAAAACCGATTGGAAGAAGACAAAAAAAAATGCACAAAAAATGAAAAAAAGATGAGAGATACGTAAAAAAGCACCAAGATTGGAATCTTCATTTAAAAACATGTAAAAACGGGAAAATTTTTAAATGTAAAATTTTAGATGAAACTTACTCAACTTAATCTTAACAAATGTCCCAAAAATAAGATAAACAAGAATAAGATATAAAAATTTTGATTAAATCCATAAATATCAATGGAAAAAAACTCTAAAAGTACAAAATAATTGCATAAATTTTTTTTTAACTAATCGATTCGATTCGATTCAAAATAATTTAATTTAATTCACAAATAATTTATATATAACTAAACTAAAACATGAACCAAATTATTTGCAAAAAATTCAAATTTTGGTTCTGTTTAATTCGATTTAAGGTTTGATCCTTAGTTTATTATTTTTTCATTTGATCCATATATATATATATATATATATATATTCAAGAGTAGATGAGAAGGCAAGTGTAAAGGCATGATGGGAAAGGAAACGATGACACGTGGATGTTACAACACAAACAAATCTTTTTTATGCCTTTGGCAACGTGGTACTCCATTAACTTCAAGTTTAGAGAATGTGAAAAGAGACTTTTATAAGATGCCCATTTTTCTTTTAATTGTTTGTAAGGCAATTTTTATTAAATTAGGTATGTCTATTGAATAGGGTAAAAAAGGGCTCTTTTCATACGTACTATTGTTTATGATCTCTTGCTTTTTATATTCTTATGGGGAAAGGAGAGATCAATGCATCTACAAATTGAGAGTATGCTTAAGCAAGTAGGCTAATCGGGACCCTAAGTAAGGGAAAGAATCTTTGAGAACTTGAGCTATGGATAAAAAGTTTTCTAGCTCAACTTCTCTTATGACTATTTTGATTAAGGAACTAGGGTAATGCAAAGACAAAGAAAGCTTAATGACAATGAGTTAAATTAGGTGCATATCCTCATTGAGAACCTTTTTTCTACAAACCCTAAGTTATCGACACTTACAATCATGGCAAACAAACTTATTGAAATTAATGAATCACGTAGCCATATTGATTAGCAAATTCCTATTCCCTTCATAATCTTTAATTGTATCGTTATTTCGAATCTAGTTTGAATTAGTTACTAACGTTGTCATATCCAATAATTTAATCCATTGATGTCTTTTTATGCCATTGTCTCATTAAATCTTAAAAACCTAAGAAACAACAAAATTTATCAAAAACTCTAAAAAAATTAAGAGCCTCAGAAATCTAAAAATATTCCTTTTCATTTTCCATAGGAATTTTTATTGTTACTACATGTAAACTTACATATGGAAACGATTCATATTAAGTTGCATCATAATTTAATGGTCTTAGAGGTGTAATGATGTCGACAAAGGTCGTATAATTATGGTGGTGAAGTTAAGTAATGAGGTTGGTATACTAGTAATAATGTGGTGGTAATAACTTAGATGCCAATGTTATGCTAGTAGTGGTGGCTAATGTTATGCTAGTAGTGATGGCTATTGTTATGCTCCAAATCGGTAGAGTCGTAATATTCCTACAATACAAATCATCTTAAGATAGAGGCTAGATAGAAGCTAACCTTACAGCCACTATCTTAAACTTGATTTACACAAGGTGTTCACAAAAACCCGTTTTGAAGTAAATATTTCATAAATTAAGTAAATTATTTATTTAAGAAAGTATATAAAAAATATATATATATGTATAATGGAGTTCAAATCTTTCAATTAATGTTTACAACACTTCTTCGTACTATATTTCCTAAGTAATACATTATTCGATAATGGAAGATTCTAAAATAAAAGTTATAACCGTAAAATTATAGTTATTCTTCAAATTTATTTCCTCACTTCTCAGGATCTAGTAGTTGCCAACATCAAGATGATTATAAGTCGCTTCATTGCTAGTATCTACAACAACGACTATAAGGATGTAAGTAACCACAGTTTAGTAAGTCGGTGTGGAGGACTTAAAACTATGCCACTAATACAAACAAGGTTATCAATCAATTTAGTTAGATACAATGCATGAATACGAAAATGCTATTGCATGACGTTATTTAGCCCATCGTAAGATTAAAGAAATTGCATCCGCTCTAATCCGGGCTGAGGAGTTATCATTAATGTAATAGCTCATGACTAAACCCAAGTTTGTACAATGAAAACACCGCTCCTCCATCAACTACCTTTAAACCATTGACTTCACCCTTACCACGACCTTCTCACCTGTCACTTAGTTCGACTAAGGATAAAAAAGGGACCAATTATACCATCTGACATTATCCCTTTCGAAGGAATCGATATTTGATCAAAGAATCCTGATGTTCCCCTAATGGGTTGCTATACAAATCCGATTTATGATTACTAGTCATATATTTGTTAAGTCTAATTTGAAGTGATCGATCATTTTATACAATACAAGCTAGAACAGCAAATAGAATCATAGCATCACTTGTAATTAAGCACATGCACACAGCCAACTATCTAATAAGCATAACTAAGTATAATCTCAAGCCTCTAAAATACAGCAACATATTAATCCCAACTTATTTGAACTTTTCGCTTACTCACTTGAGGTCCAACTCACTTAGGCCATCACCGATCATTCATATAATACAAACGTAATTTCAGTTTTCCATATAACTATTATAAGTTTATTTTATCCTATAATACTTATTGTTATCTTTTGTTTAGGATTTAATATACCTAATTATCTAGGTATTTAAGACTTTTATAATTCTTCTTAAATCATGTTAAATTTTATTTTAACTTTCGCATCGATTTTTAAATTAGGTTTTCAACTCAATTTTTTATTAGAGATTTATACCTACATCCTAAAAAATTATTTCAACCTATAATGTGAAATTAATCATAATATCTTCGAATATCCTAAATATCGTTTTTAGTCTTTAACTAGTGTTCTAGTTTGTACGGTATATCCGGATCCTAATTTAATTACCGAATTCACTCCCGTTATGAGAAAATCTTATATTTTTTATATAATTACCCTAATTTAAGTTTCCTATCAGATTTATTATATATTTCTATTATTATCATAATATCAATTCTAACCAATATTTTTCCTAATTATTAATTTCTTATACTTACATATTACACATTATCACATAATGTGTACATAATGTACACATCTAATATCCCATCACTTTAAATATCATCTCCTAACACCAAATAATATTCCAAATATCTAAATTCATCACAAACCTAATTTTGAACCTAATTACCCTAAATTACCAAATTAACTTAAAATTTATTATTTTTACCTATTATATATTGACTACATAATATCTTAATAATTACATCTAACACTCTAAATACTACAAATAACATATTCCATCAGATTTCAACATCCTAAAACATATAATTGTGTATCAAATCAGTAATTACCATTTAATTACTTAATTAACTCTAATTTATCTATTTTATGTATCATTTTAAGACCTAAAAATTATCTAAAATTTTCAAAAATTAATTTTTTAAAAAGAGATTTATAGCACTATTCTATAACCCCTAATTCGTCTACAGAAAAATTTTGGGCTCAAACTACACTCGTATGATCATTTATTTCTAAATAAAAACATGCTCGATTTTACATAATTTCTTAAGGACTATATATCACATGACATATTTTCATCAAAATAATATTTTTTATAAAAACTAAATACAAAAGTATTCCAAAATAACAAGTTTCATAATTTTTCAACTAATTTTGTTATTTTTAACAATTTAAGAAAAATTAAGTAGAAATCGGAACTCTCCAGAATTAGTAGCTATGGTTATGTCGGCCCATCTAGGCACTGCCACTACCGTATGGTGGTGGCGGCTGTCCACTCCCAACTACTCTTTGGGTCTAGGTTTTCCTTGAAAGCCTTAATTACATAGTTTTTTTGTAAAAACCTTAATTTCATCTCAATTTCGCCTCTCTCTAATTTTCTGTAATTCCAGACATTTAAAATGAGCTTCTGAAATTTTTTTACTGTTTATAAAGCTTTAGAGGAGTTACAAATGCATTAATTTAACTAGACATAGACCTTATCCTCTTCCAAGTTTCTTTTTTTATTGTCCTACTTTGATTGGTTGATTTTTTTTTTCTTTCTTTCCCTAGTTGTCATGACCTACTTCTGGAATTTTCCTTAATTTTCTTGATTTTTTCTTAATTAATTATGAATTTTTTTAATTAATTAACCTTATTTTAGCTTATTTCGCATATATTAAATAATTATACATATTTTTGCCTATAAGTAAATACATATATGATATAAATAAATAATCTTAAATATTATTTAAGTTATTTTATGATTTTTAATATACATATAATTTATCTTTAACGATTCGTGAATTATCAAAATGTATTTTACGCATTTTCGATAAATAACAAGTAATATATTTAAATTTTGAAAATTTTATATTCTTTTATTTTATTACTTATTTTGTTAAATTCAAACTTATAAAATCACTTTTATTAATATTTCTAACTTTATTTTATAATTTATACTCAATTGGATCTTTTAACCGATCGTCTTAAATTTTACGAGTTGAACCACAAATACTTGATTATGGGTCTTACAGCCATAGTTCTAGTGATGGTGGTGATAGTAATAATAGTGGTGACGATAGTAATAATAGTGGTGACGATAGTGACAATAGTAATAATTGTGCTAACGAAGATAAGGTGGAGCTGTTAATAATACTAGTAACACAGTGCTTGAGAAGAATTGTTAGTTTGGGTTTTTAGTTAATAACCTTTATGTATTGTCTTGTCTAAAATTTTGTACTACAAAATGGAAAGGGCAAAAATCTTGAGATACATACAGTACTAGAAGTAGAAGAAGAGTTTTATCCACTACTGAGCTTCTTTCCTAAAGTAAACATAATACCATAGGTTTTTCGTCTCATATACAACTTAAAAAGTTGTGAACCCAATACTACATAAATGTAACAGTTTTAATTACTTGTAATTTTGGATACTATGTAACACAAAAAGCATAAAACAATTGTGTCAAATATATTTCAACTTAATGTAATCTTCTAAATATTCATGAAATACTTTCGATATTTCGTTTTTCTTTGTTTACTACACTCATCCACTTTAATTAATTTCTTTTCGCATACTTGAGATTAGAATCTATCTATGTGTACATCATTTGTCGAAGGTTATAGCATCCTTACACCATTTTACATTCATTTAGACTAATTAATGCTATCTTACCTCTTAGAGGGAATCCCAAGCATACCAACTTGAAGGTAATAAGAATAAATAGATATTAGACAAAATAAATCAAACATGGAGATTAAAGAGGAACAAATTTTTATTATGATAAGTCTAAATGAGAAAAGTAGTATATGAGACGATACTAGATAAAAGAGATATCATTTTATAGATATTGTTGTACCTATATGACACTAACTCCTTACCAAAAGAAAAGCAACATAAATTATGATAAGGATGAGGAGATTAGCCCATAAACTCTTATGAAAGGAATATAGTTAAGCTTTCAAACTTACTAAGAGGAATCTAGACTAATTCAAAATAGCACCAATATATCACTCGTTTAGACGAATTCAACTATCTAGCAATTCAAAAACTTAGGCTAATGATTGCTTGATTGTTATTTTGGCCATCATAACCATTTAGAATGGAATTGGACACAATCATAATGATTTACCCTAAGGTCTTTGAACGTTGTCCAATCAAAAAGTTGAAATCAATAAATGCAAAAGATGCATATCTAATGATGGATAATTGTATCGGATAAGGAAGGGGAAGAGTAGAAAACCTGCCCATCATGCAAGTTAAGTCGCACATTAGTCACAAAACTCCACCTTCAAGTCCTAACAACCTAGTCTCTAGTGCTAAGAGAAGCCGAAAATCTTTTGCAAAAAAAGATTGCACTAACCAACAGATTACAAAAACATGTCAAGTCATTTTCTTAATGATTTTTTTTATTCATTTATCATCTGATAAAATAACATGAAACCATAAATAGTACACATGAAACCAAAAATAGTAATATAGTACATATACAAACTCATGCTATTCACTTTTCACGCATGCTAAAACAATGAACTAGAAATGATTGAAATTGGATCACCACCGACCATAAATGATAGATGATATATCACATCACTGTACCAAATAATCTCATTGTAACCCCAATGACAAAAAGGCTATTTCTACCTTTAGAACCCCCTTTTTTTTTTTTACACTTTAATACAATCATAAAGTGAAAACTAGATAAGTTCACCAAGAACCATTTCAGTTTGGTTGGATGTTTACTCAAATTCACTTAAATAACATTTGAGTTAAACTCAATTTTAAATTACTTCAATAAGTTATCTTAGTCAAGCTCTAACTTCGTAATATTTGTTTCAACTATAGCTTATGAGCCGAGTCAAGTGGAAATGTTAATTAAATCTAAGTTTAGTTTAAATATTAATATTATTTTAATTAAAATAAAAATAATTTTTAATAAATCAATTTTAAATGATTTAATCGAATTAAGTTTAAGCTAATTGAGTACCACTTAAAATTTATTTCAAGTTGAAAGTTTTAAAATTGATTGAGCTCAAGCTAGGTTTGAGCACTCAAAATTTTGATCAAGGTTAAACTAAAAATTAATATTAGGTTGTCTTGACTTTAATTGTTTATAATTTTTAGATATGATCAAATATTCAGTTTTGAATTTATCTTGTCTAATGAAAGATATACCTGATTCTTGGAATCTTGTCTTTTTGTGCTGTTTTTTTTTTTTTTTTTTCAACCATCAATTTGGTACAATCATTGAACAAAAGGACGGGAAGCAATCACACATCAAGTGACAAGGATCTGGGTAGATGGAATGTATTGATGATATTACTACTATTAGGATGATGAGTGGGGTTGATGAGTAAGTTCATGGTGAAAAAGAGATTAGGAATCAAATTCTACCATCAAGAATGTCGTCTTTTAGCTTTATGGAAAGAGTTGTGTGTCATCCTCATCCTCCCTCATTGCAAAGTTGATTTCCAAGAACCTTCTTCATTCACACGTTAATAAATTCGATTTCTTTGGCTCCCGTTAGAGATTAGCCTTATGTGTCAACAAGAAAATCATTGGATAAGTTCACGAACTCCTATGATGCCACTGTTTTGTTGAGTTATATATTCCATTTATTTCTTTTTGGAAAAATATTAACCTTTTGTGGAGCACGTCTTTTTATTTGGTGCACGTGGTTAAAATTTAGTATGTAGAATGAGGAAATAATAATTTAAATTTGATCCATTTTTAAGGAAGATTGTACACATAACAAATTTAAAGAATTTTAACACGTATATTATGTTTGTTTTTAGGAAAACTACATTTTAGAGTAAGATATTTTTTCTTAGAAAATATTTTCATGAAAATGATATGTTTTCATTTGTTTAGATATATTTATAAGAATTTGTTAAAAAAACTTTTTCCAGTGTTTGATAAGCAAATAATGTGTGACTTATAACTATATTTATATATATTAATATCTACATGTTACTATAAATATATTATATCAAACATTTTATTTAAAAACAAAAATATAAATATAAATGATTTTTTAATATACATTATTGTAACAACTATAGTTGATTTTGATGATATTTTAATAAGCCTATAGTTCTTTTAGTCGATATAATTTTTTCATATTTAAAATATAATTTATAAGTGAGTTACAATAAGAATTTAAAAAATCATTTTCTTAAAGTTAAAACACTTGTGAAGATTAAATTGGAAAACGAGATTTTGTTTTGAAAACAGTAAATTGTTTCTCGAAAAAAAATTTTCCTTTAATAGGAAAACGTTTTCCCTTGTAGTTAAAATACCTTTTCCAATAAAACAAATAAAGGGGAAATAAGCAAAATGTTTTTCAAAAAAATATTTTTCTTAAAACAAATGGGCCTATGTTTCAATAGAAATAAACCATTTTCTAGTTGTTAAGAATTGATAAACATGAAGAGAGGAAGTAATTTATTAAACTCTATTTGTAATATTTTATATTCTTTCTTGTGAGGCGGTTGAGTGGAAATAACAATTCACTAAAGTACCCTTGTTTCAATGTTTCTTTTCTTTGGTATTTCTTAAGATGGGTACGACAATAACAACAGCGTGAATGGGGGATACGGGTCAACCGTGCCTTATTGTATGGTATTAATTTTTTAACTTTATCATATAAGATCCTAAAATCATCGTGAAATACGAATATTATAAAATCTACGAGGTATAAGATTTTATGTAAGTTTCTTTCCTTCTTATAATAAATTTCAAGTTTATATTGATATTATAAAAATAATCTACATTTGATATTACAAGTCTTCAACACCTTTTAATACGAAAAAAAAAAAGTAAATTTTTTTATCTTCATTGTTTAAAATTCATGTGATATTAAAAAAAAAAAAAGATAAGAGAGCTATAACAAATCAAAATGAAAATTATAATTATAGAAGTTAAAGTATCACATATAAGTTCGACATCAATTCGTTTGTAATTTTATTATTACTTTTGAGTCATTTTAGTTTTCATTTGTAATTTTAATATTGCTTTTGAGTTACTTAGTTATTTTTCATTTATTAATATACATTATACTATTTAATAAATTTTATATAGTGGGTACAAGTATCCTAGAATTTATACCCTATATATCGTAGAATATAAGTTTCATGATCGGTACAAAGTATAAAAACATAATACCTATACTCTACCCAAAGGAAGCAAACTCAAGAATATTATTACTATCTAGAATCTACTCCATAACCCTCAATACCCATCTAAAATCTATTGAATCGAGTAGGATAAGTATAGGTATCTTGTACTTGTAGAGTTATCCAATTACCCATAAACACTAATTCGTGTTTGGTGTGTAGGAAAGGATTAAAGTGGAAGATTGAATGGAATGAAATGATGTAAAATGGAATTTAAGACTAGAATGATTAATCAAATCATGTGCTTGGAAATGCCTATGGAGTAGAATAAAATGGAATTATATATAGTAATATTTGTCAAAAGTGTCTTTAATTATCGAATATTATAATTAGCTAAGGTAATTTTAATTAATAATAATTACTAAAATCGAAAGTAAAATGAAATTAAGATTTTACTACGTTAAAGGTGAAATCAAATTATCCCTTTAAGCCACAATCCCATTTCCTCCTTTTAAAAGTAATTTAATGTTCAATCATATTCATGTAGTTAAACTATGATCAAGACATTGTAACTTAATTAATGATATATAAATACTATTTTCTTAACAAAATGGATCTAAGTCTATAAAATTTGGAAAAGATGAATTGTGTCCTTAAGCCCCTTCATAAGAAACTAAATACAAAGAATTTTTTTCACATTCTTTTATATTTCAAAAATGTAATATTATTGAAAAATGTTTAACAAGAGGTCCACAAGCCCCCCATTGAACCGTACCGAATGCTTTATCTAAATCTGACCTTCAATTATTCCCTGCTAGTGGAAGACTGGAAGAGCTACTGCTTTCAAGTAGGTTCTTTTCGGGGTTCTCTTTTTCTATATAAATTTATTTCCACTTGTCACACGCTGAAAATATAAATCATAAACAGAAGGGAATAAAATAAAAAATTCCTCCTGTTTGGGTGGCTGCAAATAGTGCAAAATGGGGTAATTCAATTTTTTTTTAAAAAGTAGGAAAATGACACTAAAGAGAATCTTAAGTCGAATATATAACATTTTTTAAACATTCTCAAAGCAAGGAAAGGTCTTAATGGTGTAAAAATATTAATAGAATTCTAACAAGTTAAAATTAGTATTATTAAAACTGGATCTACTCCTACAATTTAATTCAATTCGACTTTATCCTATCATAAAATTGATCCGCTTTAACTTCTTTCTAATTCAAATTGAACTACAACCAAATTTTAATCCATCCCTTTAACATCTTTATCTATTCGAATCAACTATTCGAGCTAAATTTGATTGTATTACTTAAAATATAAATAGTTATTTTTTAAAAACTACTCATCATAATTAGTATATTTCTAAATATCATCCTTACTTATCTAAATATCCACATGAAGAAGTAATGCATTACTACCCAATAACTTATTTTTCTTTTTAGCTAGCTTCAAAGTCGGCACTTGAGTCAAACTGCATATGACCCGTCCACCATGATTCATGAGTTAGTTGAACTTTTCAACTACAAAATCTATGGATTATTCTGCTTTCGACCCATCCTTACTCCGGAGACGTAATCAATATCCCACGTGAAGAAAAGAGAACAAATTGCATTATCATAATCTATTTCCCCATTGGGCAGTTTTTGTTTCATTCTTGGTTTCCCACCAGGTTTTTTGACGTTGGCCAAATCTCTACTCGGGGGGGCGCCATTAACGATAATAGTAATCTCAAATTTTCAATAGTAATGGAATTTAGTTGAATGTCTCTTTTAATTGATTTTGGGAAACATCAATCATAAAATTCAAATTTATATTAATTTTGATTGAGAGTTTTATGAAAAAAAAAGGTGGGATATGCTAATAAACGAATGTGATATTTGAAATAGGAATCCTCTATCTTAATTCTTATGACGATTATAATTAAAAGTTTTGAAATCGTATTTTAAGATCATTATTTTAAGTCATCAATATCTCCCTATCTGAGCTCTCGTTAGAAAAAAGAAGAATTTGAATTTCGAAATAATAATGGAATTTGCCAAGCAAAAGCCAAATTAATAAAAACCCATATTAAATACCTTTGGTATATATCAATGCCTTTTATTAAATATATATATATATATATGTAGGTATGTATGTTGATGAGTCGTTACAATGGTTTGATATGGCCATCCTTTTCAAAATTTGGCACGTATATTAGATTTTGTTGGATATCATTAGTTATATTATATCCAGTATAAAGACTTTCAGGATAGTAAGTGTACGGGTATATCAAATAATAAAATGTAATATGTAAAGGAAACGGGAGAAATGGGAAACACACAGCAAATTATGTAAAATCTGATAAAAAAAATAGAAAAAAAAGAAAGAAAAACATACACATTGGCACACGCACACAACAGAATAAGGATTAACCCAGGAGACTTGATCGACCATCCAAGAGCTCCTTTCGATCGTACGGACATGCCTATCGACCACTTTACGTTGCTTCCGACATTTGATAGTCGAATATCATTGAAAGGGTGAAAGCAACGTCTCTAAGAAAGCTTCCAAACAATGGAAGAAGACAAGGGTCTCTGGAATTTATGTCCTCTCCATTAATCTTACTTTTAATAATTTTCGATTTATAAATTATTAATTGAAATTGTTTAAATATTTAAATATTATATAATGTATTCATAACTTCACTATATTACTTATAATTTCAATCTTAAAACTTTATTTAGATTGAGAGAAGGAGTGGGGCAAGGAAGAAAAATGGGAATCTCTATAAGAATTCCATTGTTTGAGGATGGAGGAGAAGGGGAAGGGAAAGAATTTGAAAGGGAAAATTTTCTCTTAAGCTCATAAAAACAATTTTCTCCAAACGTGGGGACGAAGGAATTGATAAAAAATAACAATTTCATCCTTAAAATAAAAACACGTAGAAGGACATTTAAAGGATAAATTGATGAAAATTAAATAAAATAAATGGAAACTATTTATTTTTAGACTTCTGGCTCCATGCTTAAGGAATATATCAGCCACTCATAAAGTAACTTAGAATAATAATATTAAAAAAAAAAAAAAAAAAGAGAGACGACGGGTCTACTGTAAAAGTGAGTTTTCACAAAACATTTACCACTATCTATGAATCTAATCTTGAGTGATGTATTCATAACCAAGATAAATATCGGGTTAATATCGGATTCTTTTATCCCCAAAAGTTTTATTCATAAACCGCGAGGAATAAACCCACGTTCCAAAAAGACAAAAATCGAACATTCCTTCTTATTATACATGGCATCACATTGCATCTCACATACCTTAATATTGCGCCACGTACTCCTGCGGGAAAAATCATATCTCGTATGATGAGCTCTACTCGTGGGAAAAAGAGAGGTTAGGTTCCCATTTCTCACTATTATTTCATTTATATACCCAGGTGGAATATTTTATTACGCTCTCTATCATTGCCACGTCATGAAACTAAAAAGCATGTGATAGCAATGGAACCAGATCACCTATATTACAAATGTGGGTCCTCGTCCGTAGGATTGGATTATGGATATGGTCAAAGTCAGTCGATGTTAGAACACACTAGTTGAATATTATATTCATATGACACGTCGGCACCTAAGATGTTCTATTGGTCATTTTCCAATTTTTTTTTTTTTTTTTTTTTGTTTCACCCCATTCCTGGAGTTTATCCATAAACGCACCGTTTTGACCCAGTCCAACTTATATATTCATTTCTGAATAATTTATTAGTTATTTTAATATATTTGATATGTGCATGATTTTTATTGGATATTTTACATTATTTATGTATATATAATCTAATTGTTGAGATCATTTCAATCCCATTATATGAATATTAATTTTCTAATGGTATGGTTGAGATTCAATCCCTCTTTCTTCAATACTTGTAATACAAATAAATAAGACTTATTCATGATGAGAAGGAAATAAAATAAAGTTCTTTAACTGATAAATGCTGGTGACGTAGAGTTGTTGCATTTCTCCTAGTTTGCCAACCCTTTCTCTTTTTTCTTCTAATTCTTATTTAGTTAGAGTGTAATATCGGTGTCTACAAAAATATTAAAAATATATTAAAAGATTTTGTGAAATGCACCAAATAAATTAATGAGTTTTTTAAAACTAGAAGTTCCTTAAAATATTGACGTGGCATCTAAAAATACGAAATGAGTTACTATAGATTGAGGATAATCTCGATATAAAAAAAGTTAATCAAAACTTGAACTTATAATATCTTATATGATGAGACGGTGGCATTTAGTTTTTTTTTAAGGATATGTGTACCTCTTTCACCAAGATAAGATATGTATTGGCTATAAAACCATTCCACTTTAGCACAAGATTCCATTAAACAACATACAACTTATAAGAATAGAGTTTTAATTTATTTTCAGACAACATCGCATTTATTTCAGCAAGGCTTATAATGTTGGATATAAAACCATCTACAATGTATTCGTGATACCTTCTTGCAATGATAGTAGTATATGGAACACTGTTGTTATATTAGAAAAAAGTATGAACAAGAACTTTACAAAATGCAAGATAATTTGTATTTTGCAATGTTGTTAAATACGGATTGATGCATATGATTCAATCTGATTTGACCTAACTATTTTATAGAATTAAATTGGTTTAACTACGATTCAACCTAATTTATCCTTTTTAATCCTCGGCTCTCTCCTCTATTTGAATCAACTATCTAATCGAATCTAAGAATATTGATATTCTACAGGCTTCACAAAGAATCGGTTCTAATATGAAAAAATCAGTAATCCATTCAAAAGATACCAAGTACTAACCCATAATATACAATGAAAAATCTCTTTTATAACTAAAGATTGAAAACTTCTATTTAATAAATAAACAGATTCCCATATTTGAGATAAAAATTGGAACTCATATCGAGAAAAATCTCCTAACAAATATGAAATAAACAAACAAAATAAGAAAACTAAAATGGAAACAAAAACCACTAAATGTACCAAAAATATGAATCGTGCCTAAACCATCTCAAGTAGAACATTTAGTCACTCCTAATTTTACACTAACTTAAATTTAGCCCGCGATTTTGAAGTTTAATAGCAAGTTAATAAAACCAAGGGTGAGTGCATTGCTCTTCTTAATAAAACATAAAAGAAAAAAGAAAAAAAAAAACATTTTATAGTCTCAGGATGTCAAATTCGACACCAGTTAGAATAAAATAACATTTCATGGGATTTTTTTAGTCTTTTTCTTATTGTTTGCTCCATTATTAATTTTTTTTTTAAATCTAAATAATTAAATTAATCGTAAATTTAACAGTTTAGATTTAAATAAATATAAAACAAAAGTATAAAAGTTTTCCTTTTATAAGATGTTGAGTGTGCACGTGGTTATAACAAATTCAACAGACACACACATAAGTGTTCTGAAATTTGGTTTAACGAAATTCCACCTTTTGATTTGTCTGTCTGTAGTTTGCATAATATTGAAGTCCAGAAAGTCTTGATGTTCTTCAATTCAACCCATAAAAATCGTATTTGCTGGAGATTTTCGAAAATTAAAAACTGTCATGGAAGTTCGAATAGTTAGAAAAAGCGTAAATCGCAAACATATTCCATAATATTCATTATATTTATATTTAGTCTCGTTATTTTTTAAATCAAGCCCCTGAAAATGATTGTGTTATCCTTGATTTTATACTCATTATCTTTGAAATTCAACATTCACATCGTGACTTTTACGGAAAGTGCATTTAGATTCTCTAAATCTTTGCAGTTTACCCTTAGGAAAGTCAAATCTTCTTCCCGTGGAAAGAAGCCTATATAAAACGCAATAAGATAATGACAGGTTAGGGATGATCGTGGGATACAACGAAGCGGATTTATACATTGCCTCATGGTAATTAATACCATATATGTCCACAAAATCCCCAGTGATTCATCAATACTCCACGATATACTGTAATACCTTCTTTTTTTTTTTTTTTCTATTGAAAATTGCCCAACATTATTTAGTGCATCATGGCGCAAGCGTCATGCAAGACACAAGATGAATGTACTAAAATCTTCCTCCATGATTGTCGGAGTCGAGTCAAAGGAATTTTTTTTCTCCGGCCCACAGCCCAACATAGCATGAACAGACCGAGGCAAGTGTCCAAGCCTATTGCACTCGGCCCATTTAAGAGGACAGAAAGGGAGGGGAAAAAAAAAAAAAAACATTGGGCCAACAACCCTTTCGTTCCTGATTTTAAAAGTCGACAGTCTATGGTCAGTGTGCATATATGAGGCGCATCTGAAATTATATGTTTGAAAATTTGTTATCGGGTGTTTAGAATACTTGTTAAAAGTATCAAAAAGATAAAATTTATAATTTTCATGCACTTGATTTTCTTAAAGTATGTAATAAAGTATTGGAAAGTTAAAAAGTTTTCATTTTTAAACTCTTAATAATTACTTTAGAGAAACCAGTAATAAGACCCTGCTAAATTAACAAGCTACATTACTGCTTTACTTTTTTTCCTGATTTTACCAATCCATTATATGAGTAATTATAGTGAAAACATTTGAAAGGAATAGAAAATTTAGGCCATGTTTGTTTCAAGAAAAATCACCTATATGTGCAAAATGTTTTTCCCTAATATATCTTCCCAATTTTTTTTTCATGGTTTTGGTTATATTTATAAAACATATTGAAAAAAAATTTTCATTCTTTGACTCAGGAATATTATTTAAATCGTAACTGGATCTTATTAAATTAATATCAACATATTATTATAAAATACACTATTCTAAAAATTCATTTGAAAGTAAAAGTATAAAGGTAAAAGAAAGAAACATAAAGTTGAGCAACAACATATGGGACAAAAGATACACCAAAGTTTGGCAATTCATATGTAGATCTAAATAAATATCACACAAACGCTTTCATTTTTCAAGAAAAAAGGTTCGTGAGATATTACATATCATAGTGAAATAGTAGTCCGTTGAAGATTCCCATGAAAAGCTAGTGACATTCTGTTTTTTCCTCTTTAAAAATGACATCAATAAAGAAATTACATAAATACAAAGAAAATAAAATTAATTACTTAATTACCAATGCTAAATCACACCTTGAAAATGTAATGTAATAATTTATAAATATATTGTTTTTATAAGTTGCGATTTAATCAATTGGATACCATTATAAAATCGCATTTAATAATAAATGCTATTTTATTAACATTATTTATTATTTATGTTACATACATAACAAATATAATGTAGTGGCCTTGTAGTTAAGGCATGTATTAGTATTTATGAGAAGGTAAGTTCAAAATGCTCTTATTCTTTTTTATATAAGATTTATGTCACATTTATTAAATGCGATATTAATGCAATTCAATGTATATTGTATCTAATAAATATGTTATTAATAGAAAAAATCAAAATCCCATATATTAAATGTAATTTTGCACTATATTTATATAATTAATTTAATATAATTGATATTTGTATAATATTTATTAATCTTAGACATGCAAAATTCTCTAGTTTGGATTCTATATTCCCCCATAATTGGGTCGATACCTAAACCCTTATTCATCCTCTTTAATAATTTTCCCATAGGTTTTAGCTTAGCTAGTAAAGTTTTCATTTTGTTATAATATAATATTTATTTAATACAATGCTAGTTAACTTCCTTTTGTTATAACATAATATTTATTTAGTATTTATTTTATCAATGACAAATTATAGCCCAGTTAGCATTCATATATAATTAATTGATACAAAATAGGCGTTGAGTGCTAATAAGTAACTGAAAGCATGTTTATCACTAAGAGATGTTTCCAAACCTAATGTAGGTGGTTAACTCAGACATATGGGAGAATCAAAAGTTAAAAGAGTAAAATTAGGTTCAATTACGCTTCAATCAAGGTTAAACCAGAATTGGATGAATTTGATTTCATAATCGAATTAAATTGAATTAGATTAAACCGTAAAAATCAACTCGGATTTGATAATATTGTTACTAAGTGCTTCAACAAGTATTTAGGACACTATATTAACATTCTAATCAATGTTGCTTTTTAAGTAACCCTCAAATTGTCAATGGTTATTAAAATAAAATTATTTAGTAATTTTTTAGAACATTTTTAAAACTTTTGTGGGTCCCTTATTAGTATTATTTTTGAAAACCGATACTTAAAACATTTATTAAGATTCTAGAAGTATGAATAATTAGTTTTTTTTATTATTACATATCATAATAATATTATCTTATTTATTACTATGAAAGATAAAATATAACTTGTGTTAAATTTTTCCTATTTTCAAGCCGAATAGCCGATGTCGATACGACGGCAACAAGTGGGAATTAAAAATAATTTGAAAGGCCAGATGGCCATTGCGTCCAACGGCCATATTTGGCCATATATATAAATATTATATGTCTTTATGTATGTATGTACATTAGTCCGACTTGTCGGGTTTTTACTGAAAAAGAAAAAATTTAAGCACCGGTGTTTATACGGTCTGCTTTAAAGCAGAAAAAATTTTAATAGTATTAATATATCAAATTATTTAATTAATGATATATAAATACTAATATAATTATAATATATTAAAAGATAAATTATAGTATTTCAAAAGCTAAGTACTATTATTGCTATATGTCTTCCATGACTTATAGATATATTAGTATAATTAAATTTTCTTTTTCCTTGTCAAGTAGCCCGAGGTGCATATGTATTATCGATAAAATTGGGGTGGTTGGTATGGAAATATATACCAAGGGTAAATACTCTCAAATATTGATAAATAAAAGTTTAATTAAATATTAAAATTACTGCTTAAGAATCCTAAGTTCTTAGTTAAAAAAATCATTTAAAGTTAAGCTATCTAATGAAATATCATAGCTAAATTTAAAAAAAAAAAAATGGAGTAAGATAACATCACATCGTCCACATACAGAATATAAAGGCAATAAAGAAAGTCAAAAAGGAAAAAAAAAATGAAAAAGGAAAAAAGGAAAAATACCAAGGAGGAGAAGAAAGTACCGATGGATCACCCCACAATGCGCGCAAAGGAAGAGCAGGAGAGGATAGAGATAGTGGAAGTGCTTGTTATGGAGATGGAGAACGATAACGAGGTGCAATAAATGACATGTCTGGAGGTTAGGGAAGGCCTGATGGGTTTGAGGGGGCATTGGCAATTGCTTGGTGTCTTGTCTTCAGTAAAGGAGGAGGTATGATGTTGGAAAAAGTAAAAGAGATATAATGCATGCATGGACAGATTTAGAGAAGACAAAAGGAGATATTGAATGGAATTATTTGGAAGCTTTTCGATTTCAAGAAATTTTTTTTACAATTAAAACCAAAATTTCAGTTTGAGAAAAATCTCAAAGTTATAATTGTAAACAAATCAAAATTGTCGGAAAAATGTTCAATTTGATTATGTATTAATACATGACGTTCCATCTATTTGATATGTCCGTTATATATATTATATATATAATAATGTTTTTGTAATCATATTTTTAGAAGCTGCACTGTCTGTTATATATATAGCTACATATGTACATGTGTATGAAATATCCTGATCAATAATTTGAAACCAAAGGCCATAAAAGTAAATGCACTCCTCAGTTTTCCTTTAAATAAAAGGTAAACCCTTTATTTGTTGAATAGAGTCACTTATCACATAATGGGACCCTAGTTCTCTCTTCCTTCCTTCCTTCCTTCCTCCCTAGTCTTGCATGCTGCCATTTCTTTGCAAACTCTAGCCACCGCGGCTACCCTCTCTCTTGGAATTATCATCATTGTGTTCCTCTTATTCTTATGCGCAACTTCAAGATAGTTATACATATTTTACCATTTTTCTCTAGTAACATATTTCCGTAGTATTTATCAATCATATGATGGGTTTTATACCCTAACGTTAAGTTATTAAGCCATTGCTAGTCAAGTCATATAATACACTCCTTTTCAAAGATGTTAAGTTGTCCATAATTAAGTTACTTAGGTCATATAATTGGTACAAGACATAATATAAAGCTTTTGAAAATGGGTCATTAAGGGGAAAAAAAAATATAACGGAAGTTCTAAATGTGAAAAAAAAAAACACATGTTCCGTTTCCGAATGTGGTGTTTATTCAACCAAACCGAATTGAAATTGAGTGGCACTAAATATAACCACAAAAAGGCGGTTCTTTAGCAATGTGGTTTAATTTATTGATTATGTTCAACACCCAAACTAAACCAAATCACAATAATAGGAAAGTAAAAATTTTGAATTATGTGGGAGAGTCGATTTTTTTTGCTATATTTAACTAGACATCTTTATTTCCATTGAATTTAAACTATTTTGATATTAGAAATTCTACAATTAATATATATATATATATATATATATATATACCTTTTCTCATATGCAGTAGATATATAATCTTCTTTCTAAATGGTTGAAAAAGTACTTATATTGATTTAAAAGTAGAAATTTAATTTGAATGCAAATAAAGACAAGATACAAATAACAATAAAACTAAAAATGAGACCGTAAATGAGAAAGATAAAACGTTTGAGAGCATTTTGATCCAATATCTTAAAATTTTTCGAAGAATGATAAGGATGGTATAAAGAACTAATCTATAATCCTTATTTAAGTACACAACATAACCCACATGATAGAAAAAGGGACAAACACTATGACACGAGTTATATTATTGGAATTTAGTGAGGAGCCTGGGGCAGAAAATCGTGAAGGATACTGCTTTCGGCTATCACTTGCTCATGTCCCCAAAGATGGGTTTCAAAGGTATAGAGCGGTCCTCTCTTAGAAGTTTCTTCAGTCATTATTATGGGATGATGATCCAATTTTTGGTGCATTAAATACAAAGAGATAACAATACTCATTGAAGCTTCAATTGGATATACTTAATTTATAATGGAGAATCTTGACACAAACAAAGCAAAGAGGAAAGAGAAAAGTATGATAAAGGAAGCTGCATAACGATACGACATTAAAAGAAAAAGTTGCGTAAACACTTGTCTTCTTTTTTTTTTTTAAAGCTAAAAAACAAAAGTACTATCCATTAAATAAAATTGTTAAAATATTAACAATTAACCAAACAGAGAAGGTTTTTTTTTTTTTCAATACCAGCCAAAAGATGTTTGACGTTTCTTTTTCACAATAAATCGTTTTCAAACGACCTTTCTGCACAAACATGTGAAACATGATTCCTTGGTTTTGTACATCTCTACAATACATAGAAATTCAAATTCTAAATGTCACACTAGAAAAAAAAAATAGCTGCTATTATATATCACATGAAATACTTAATAATAAGTCATGTTATAAAATATTTTGATAATAATATTTACCCATCATATAAAAACATTATCATAATTATATTAAAAACTCTGACATATAAATTTTTTATATATGTCTATCGTTAGACGATCCAAGTATATATATCTTTCCATCAAGTTATTATCCTAAGATATTTTAATTCTTAAGATATATTATTATTATTTTTTGGTAACATTATTAGAAGATGAAAGAATATATATCTTTCTATCAAGTTATTATCTGATGGTATTTTAATTTTTAAGAGATATAATAATAATAATTATTTTTTGGTAACATTCATGTCATGATTGCTTTGTACCTTTCAATATCTTTACTCACACCAGTCCAGTGTGCTAGTCATGATGTGAGACCAGTGGGTGCAACCTCCCTAAATAAACGCTTGACCTTTCTTTTAATTTCATATCTTTCTTTCTTACTTTCTTTCTTGCTTTCATTCACACCACTCCAGTAGTATAATACTGCTCGTCTCATGGTGTTTCACAAAAACATGGCAAAGCTTAGGGCTCTTCTTTGTCTGTTGATAGTTGCCATGGATACTGTTGCTGGTATTCTCAGCATTCAAGCAGAAGATGCTAAAAACAAGGTAGGTACGCACTTGACAAAAAAAAAAAAAAATGAAAGAAAAGAAAATAGAGAGAAAGAATTTTCCAAAGTTTTAGTATTTTCAAGGATGAAAATTTTCCTTCATCGTAATTCAAGTTGTATACCCCGTAATATATGTCAAGTTTAATGGTGATTATTTAAGATTTTTTTTATGTTTATATTAAATTTTGTTAAGGAAGGCCATTTTACAAATTATGATTTACAATATTCTTATTGCGAGGTATGAAATTGTTGTAATTATGAGAAAGCCTAAGACCTCGTTCTATGTTCCCGGATCGTGTTTTTTTTATTATTATTGTTTTATTTTATTTTTAATGAAACCTAGGAAGAACGGAAGGAGCCTAGTAGGGCAAAAGCTGCTACGAGATATAAAATTAAATTTTGGCCTAAAAAAAAGGATCAAATTAAATGAAGAAAAAGTGCATGATGAACCTTAGGTTGCTTTTGTAGAATCAAGTTGACCACTTGCAGACTACTTATTAATTTTGGTACGTATATAAATTATTTAATTGAAAATGTTAAAGGAAAAGTAATAATTTAAAAAGAAAAAAAAAAAAAAAGAAAGTATCCGTGATTTCTTCTTCTTAGATTTATTATCTGACAAGCATCTAACGAAGGTGCAATAATTGTTGTAAGCAGGTAAAAAAGGAGACAAGATCGTCGTCGTCGTCGTCGTCGTCAAACGAGAGTTCAGTGTGTGAGCAGACGAGTTCAAATTCAAGTGCATTTGAGCTAGCTTTAGTGGCAGCAGTGCTTTTGGCACTATCTCACATCACTTCTAATCTGGTTGGAGGGTTCGTGTGCATTTGTTCCATGGAAGAGCTTGAAAGAACCTCCTCTTCCAAAATGCAACTTTGGTTCGCTTGCCTTGTCTTCTCATGGTAAGAAACTAATCATATCAACGGAATAAGTCCGGTTCTTACTGTTTTTTTCAACGGTTATAATCAACTGGACTGACTCCGAATCGAGTCTAGTAATAAGAATTAATTCAGATTTAATAACATTGCTTATAATATATATAATTGGCTAAAACCATATTCTCAATAATGGGTTTCATCAAACGAATTCAATAAAAGGAAAGAAATTGAAATCCAATGCTTCCTGGTTATCAAATCTAAAGAATATAAATGAAGAACCTGTATATTACCTCACTACTAAATTATTATGTTTCTCCAGCAGTAATTAATAATCCGACTGTTACAAATTCATTTTTATTTTTATACGAAGACAAAGCACTCCGTTTGTGATGATTATTACATACCTGTATTTTTTTCTTTTTTTTACCTTGTTTTTACACGCATTAATAGCAACAATATAGGCGGCATTTTCGAATTTGCATTTTATGAGATAAAAGTGTTAGGTTAGCACAGGTTGAGGAAATGCCACAACTGGAAACCTACCAGGCTTTCTTAAATATGTGAACGGTTACACAAAAATGCTAGGTGTTATTATTACGTAGTCTACATTAATTTATGCATTAATATTATGTTCGTACTTCCATATAAGTTAATTAAAATCCTGAGAAATTAATTTTCAGGTTCTATAAATTTAGGAAAATTCCACCCTTTTTTTATCCATCCAGTGGACAGGAATTTTCAGCTCTTGAAAATGTTTTCTTAATTACATATTAAATTTTCTTGACATGTTTCCTGACTTTGTTATCACACTTAGCAAAATGTCAATTTTTTTTTTTAACACAATCTTATTTATTTGCTTAATCCGTTTGTTGTATCCGGTATGTTAAACAAGTTTCCTTATTTGGTCAAAAAAAAAAAACAAAAAGTTTCCTTAATGCAATCATTAGAAAAGAACTGTATGTTATAATTAGAGTCTCATGCATCATAAATCAATTGTCAAGTGTCGTCACTATAGGAAAATTAAGTAACGAAGAATGTAATCTAGTGACAGTTTATGAACATTTGCTGCATTTGCCAATTTCTAGTGATAAATTTTATTTTCCATATGTATTTATTATGACGTTGATTTTTTTTCTTGTGGTTGATAAAAACTGATAAAAATCTGCCACAAAATTGTTATACATATATCACTTTTAAACCACCACTACTTATCAGCTGCTTAAAGTTGGTTTTCTTTTTTCTTTTTTTTTTTTTTGTATTGCTTAATGTTGTTGTGAATACTATAATAGCAAAATGCATTTTGTGGCTTTCTTTAAAAAAAAAAAAAAAATCAAATTTTAGATGGTACCACTAATGTACAAGTTGCATCTACAATAATAAAAAACATTATTACAACAGATACTCACTAAAAATAGAATTTCTCTCATAAATTGACAGCTATAGTAATTCTAATAAGTTACAATCGAAATTGCTCCAATTTTTTTAGTTTGCAAATCCTGTATTTGCATTGCATAAATAATTATGCGTTCACTAATGATTTGAATAGATGATTATGTGTTAATTAAGGATTTGAATAATTGCTACTTAATATAATATAGTAGGTAACTAGGAGACAACATTGAATTCATTTAGGAGGGACATCAGCATATAGCAACATTTTTTATTTTTTTTTTGTCATGTGTTCCTGGAATTCAGCAGAAAAATCAAGTCGTTAAAAGAGTCATTTATAGATCCACCCTTGAATATGATATATGTTATATATATAGATATTAAATCAAGAGTAATAATATGATATAGGGATCATCCGTTCACAAGTGGTTATTCCTTTAATTTTCTAACACGTAAGGTAATAAGATCTAATTACATATGTATTCGATTATCTTATGTACTATAAAATTTTATTAGTTGATTTTTGCCGTTTTTAAAGGATGTTTGGTTGGTCATGTCTGCCGAGAATGGGAAAAAAAAAAAGCTGTGATCTGTGAACCCTATTTAAAAAAAAAAAATTGTATGGCAATAAACCAACTAACCTCTTGGCATCTAATACTTGTCCGGTTTCATGACAGATTATGATGATATACGATTTTTGTCCTGTTTAAGCACAGATAATGATAATAATATTTGCAGCATTATGCATATTAACAATATAAGAACATCTGGAATAATCAATTATTTTCGAAATTATATAAAAAAAACACAATATTTTATATTTGAGATATATCTGTATACTTATTTGAGTCGAAAAACAAATTGTAAATTTAGATATATATATATATATATATATATTTAAAAAGCACTTCCATACTCGATAGCATTTTCCTCGTTATACGGTTATCATTAGTATATGATTAAAATATTGATACCTTGCATATATATATATATATATATATATATATAGAAAATTTTTCATTCAGGATCGTAGCAGCGATTGGATTTCCGATGTTGATAATAGGAATGTTGGAGACATCAAAGTCGAAAAGGTATTCATGCAGGAAGTCGAGCTCGAACCAACACTTATTATCGATCGCTGGGATACTTTGCTTCGTACATGGTGTCTTCTGCGTCGCATTTTATGTATCTGAAGTTGTCAGCTTCCACAAGGAGAACATCGTCGGCGGCGGCAACAGTACCATTACTGGCGGTGCCCAGGAAGGTCATCTTTGATTATTATTTAACCACCCAATGTTCATGTTAAATCACGGACAGGGACAACCTCTTCCTGCAACAGCTTTACCGGTCAAATGGTACAAAGGAGTTTCCCCCTTTCGTAAAGTATTTCCTTTTTGTTTATGGTTACTTTTTTTTCTTTTATTTTATGTCGTTTCTTTTTTTCCTTCAAGTCCGAAAGGAGTAAGTAACTACTCATAGTAAGTTTAAGGTAGCAAGACTCCTACCCGCCTAAGAGATCCAAGAGGAGAATAACATCTACTATAAAGCACACTCTCATGAGTTCGTTGTTTGGATCTTTTGTATTATAAAAAAAAATAATCTATACATGACTATGAATGACAAAAGTTTACATTTCACAAAATGTTACGTGTGAAAAATGAATTCTATAAATGTCTAACTAGAGTACAAGGCTTTATATACAGCAATGTAATCATGGAATAAAGAAAAACAGAAAATATAAATAAATAATCTATATTCCTAACACCTCACCTTACCCCACCCTCTCAAGATGGAGAGTAAATGTTAATTACTCCCATCTTGGACAATAGGGAACTAAAATAATCCGTGACAAGGCCTTTTGTGAAAACATCAGCAAGTTGATTCTTTATGGAAACATGAATAGGTAAAATAATGCCCTTGACCACTTTATCTCTTACAAAATGTAAGTCAATTTCATGATGTTTGGTCCACTTATTAAAAACTGGGTTCTTCACTATATGTAGAGCAAATTGATTATTACGGGATAGCTGTACAGGTAAAAGACAAGCAAGCCGAAACTCCTTTAGCAAAGCAATTAACCAAAGCACTTCACAAGTAGTGGTTGCAAGTGCACGATACTCACATTCAGCAAAACTTTGCTCGACCGTTGTTTGTTCTTTTGATTTCCAATTAATAAGTGATTGTCTAAGAAAAACACAAAAACCCATGATGGAACATTGTGAATCCGGACATCTTCCCTAATCATTGTTACTATAAGAACAAATAACCAAACCAAAATCCTTTGAAAAGAAATACCATGTCTAATTGTTCCTTTGATGTACCTTAGTATACGCACGCAAGCTAATTGACGAATACATCTTGGTTTATCCATGAATTGGCCGAATATATGTACTACATAACTTAAATCTGGATGAATATGCAAAGATAAAGAAGCTTGCCAACTATCTTTCGATATCTAGAGGGATCAATAAGTTCATAACCATCATCCTTAGAAAGTCGATGATTAGGATGAATGAGTGTAGTCACTAATTTAGGTCTAAGAAAACCAATCTCATTAAGTCTAAAGCAAACTTGCGTTAAGACAGAGCCAATCCATTTGAAGACCATGCAAGCTTAAGGTTAATAAAGTATTTAAGAAGCCTTAAATCTTTCATTTTGAACTAATTATGCATAAAAGCTTTGAACTTATCAATGAGTTCAAGCTGTTTACTAGCTACTGCAGTGTCATCAACATAAACTAAAACAACCAACATGTCATCACTAGAATCTTTAACAAATAAGAAATAATCACAATAAGATTGCTTGAAACCATATACTAAGAGCAATTGTGTAAGTTTTGCATTCCACTGTTGCAAAGCTTATTTTAGGTTGTAAATTGACTTATGAAGTAAACAGACAAGCTTTGCACCTGAAGAAGACTGATTAGAAACATGTAAATCAGGTGGAAGTTCCATAAAAACGTCCTTATGTAGATCACCATTTAAGAAGGTATTATGAACATCCATTTGATGCACATGCCAATTATAAATTGTAGCCAAATAAAAGAAAAGTTAAACATTAGTATGTTTAATGATAAGGTTAAAAGTTTTTGTATAGTCAAAACCTTCCTTTTAACTATATCCCTTATCTACAAGCTGGGCTTTATATCTATCAATAGAACCATTAGCCTTTACCTTAAGCTTATACACCTATGTTTACCCAAAGGTAAAGTAACAATACTCTAAGTATTGTTACGCTCTAGTGCATCCAACTCTTCTTCTACAGCTTTACACCAAGGCTTAAGTGTTTTAGCTTGATCATAAGTTGTAAGCTCATAATGTTGTGATATCCGAATAGTAAAAGCACAAAAAGAGGGCAACAAGGATTCATAGCTCAATACTGTACTAAGTAGATGTGCTGTTGAGGAACGTAAAATAACATTCTAATGGCTTTGCAAAGCAAGACTATGATGATAGTCTGCAAGATAAGAAGGAATTTTCCTCTCATGAGTATTACGCATAAGACACCCAGTAAGTGTATTACTCTCTCTTGAACAGTCTTCAATATTTTCATCAGTATTATATTGCACTGTTGTGTCATGAGGAAACAAAGAGAACAAATGATCCATGAAAGAGGATGACTCTCACGAAGGTAGAGAAGCTGGCAACTCAATAGAAATTGTGTCTAAGAAAGAATGCATCTTAAATGGAAACATTTTTTCAATAAATTAAACATTTCGAGAAATGAGATACTTCCTTTGAACTAAACTATACACTCAATATCCTTTAACAATAGTTAGATATCCAACAAATACATACAGTTGTGCTCGTAGATTAAATTTTATTCTATTCCTCATAATGGTAGATGCAAAGCTCAATGATCCAAACACACAAAAATGAGAATAAGATGGTGTCCTATTATACAACATTTGATATGGTGAAAGACCATCTAAAACATCTATTGGTAGCCGATTGATAAGATGAGTAGCTATAAGAACAACATCTCCCTAGAAACACAAAGGAAGAGAAGCTTGTAAAAGCAAAGCACGTGTAGTAGACAATAAATGTTGTCGCTTTTATTCTACTACACCATTTTGTTGTAATGTTTCAACACATGAGGTTTGATTGTTAATTCCTTGAGAAAGAATAAAAGCTGGACAACATAAATTTTAGACCATTGTTACTTCAAATCACCTTAACATAAGAATTAAACTAAACATAAACTATATTGCAGAAGATAAACCCATGTGACCCTAGTGTAATCATTAATCATTGTAAGAAAATATCGATACCCTTCAGAACTAATAGTAGCATGAGGCCCCTAGATGTTAATATGACCAAACTCAAAAGAAACACATGTATTCCAAACATATAAAGGAAATGAACTATGCTTTTGTTTGGCTAAAGGACAACCTATACACTGAAATTGACTATAATTAACATCTTTATCAACCTAACTTACTTGTTTCATTCGCCTAGAAGATTGATGACCAAGACGAAAATGCTAAACATCAAAATTCTCAAGCAACCCTAACAATACATGTGAAAGAAAAATATTATCTATATGTCTAACATCAGAAGAAACAACTTTATTATAACAAATATTCATAGAATCAGCCTGCTACTACAATAAGTATAGACCACCCTTTGCTTTAGCTCATCCAATCACCTTCTAATTGGAAGAGTCCTAAATAAAAGCAACATTTTTTGTGAAAAGAACAACACAACCACAATCTTGTAACGGTTTGGTGACAGAGACCAAATTATACTTGAACAAAGGAAAAAATAGCACATTGGATAAAACTAATGTTAATGAAAACACTACTGTATCGACATGAGTATCAGTAAGTTGCTAGCCATTAGGCAACAAAACTTGCCTATTTTCTATAGTCTTATATGAATGAAATTAGGAAACTGAACTAACCATGCAGTCAGTAGCACCTGAATCTAGTATCCAATCAACATGACTACCTTATTTTTTATCAAAAGGAGAGTTGAATATACCTACAATGTGACTCATAGAAGCACCTTCCTAACTCTTGTCCTATAAAACAGTAGATGAACAAGAAACTGATGCTAACATAATAGCATTAGAAATGTGTAACATACTCAGCAAATTAAGAAATTGTTCCCTCAAAAGATTTATCTTTGAGGAATTTTCATCAGAAGACGAAGTACAGCCAATATCCGAACCAACCACAAAAGAGCAAGAACCAACTACATTACTTGTAGTTCAACAAAATCATGCCTAGAAAACATATAATTAAAACCAAAAGTGTATTGCTTAGCACTATTATTCATTTTAAAATGTGGAGGGAAACCGATAAGTTTGTAACATTTCTCCTTTAAGTGTCCTCTCTTATGACAATAACTACAAACAATGTCATGCCATGAAACGGTAGAGTCGTAGCAATCCCGCCGTGTAAACCATTTCAACATAAAAGTTGACTTTACAGTCACTATCTTAAACCTGATTTACATAAGGCGTCAACGATTAACCCGTTTAGAAGTAAATAGTTCGTAAATTAAATAAGTTCTTTACTTAAGAAAGTATGAAAAATTATACATACACTAGGATTCAAATATTATAAATAATGTTTACAGAGTTTTATTATCCTATACTTCTTAAGTAATACATTATTTTAAAATAAAATATTCTAAATAAAAGCTAAGACCTTAAAGATATATATGTTTTTCAAATGTATTTCCTCATTCTCTAGGATCCAACAGTTGTAACTTCAAGAGAAATGTAAGCCGCTTCTTAGCTAGCACTTATAATAATGTTTATAAGAATGTGAGCAACCACAACTCAGTAAATTGGGACAGAGACTTAAAACTATACAACAAACACAAATAAGGTTATCAACCAAATTAATTAGATGCAATGTATGTTCAAGCAAATGCCAATACACGACATTGTCCGACCCGTCATAAGATTAGAGAAATTGCACCCGCTTTAATTTAGGTTAAGAAGTTTCCGTTAATATAATAGCTTACAATCAAACCTAGGCTTATGCAGTGATGACACCGCTCCTCCCGTGATTTCCTTCAAACCATTGACTTCACATTTGCTGTAACCTCCTCACTTGTCACTTAATTCAATTGAAGATGAAGAAGGGACTAATTATGCTATTCAGTGCTACCCCTTTCAAAAGAGTTGATATTTAGCCGGAGAACCCTAGGTTTCCCCTAATAGATTGCTATGTAGATCCGTTTTATGTTTACAAGTCATATATTTGATTAGATCCAGTTTAGGATAATTAATCATTTCATACAAGTTACATAATATAAACTAGTGCAGTAAACCAAATGACATCATCAACTCAAAAACAAACACATATGCACAGTAGATTATTTAATAAACACAATCAAGTATGATTTTAAGCCTCCAAAATACAGTGCTCTATTAATCCCAACTTACATAAACTCCTCGCTTCCTCACTCGAGGTGCAACTCGTACTGACTATTACCAAAAATCTCTATAATATAAGTATCGTTTCAGTTTTCACATAACTATCTTATATAAACTCTATTTTGTAGTACTTTTATGTTATCTTTAGTTTAGGGTTTAATATACCTAATTATTCATGTTTTTAAGTCTTTTACAATTATTCCTAATTTAGGTTGAGTTCTGATTCATTTTTTTAAGTCAGTTTCTAAATTAGGTTTTTAACTTAGTTTTCGATGAGGGATTTTGTACATAAACCCTAGGAAATCATTCCAACCCATAATGTGAAGTTAATCACATTATTTTCGGATATCATAAATATCATTTTTAGTCTCTAAATAATATTCTAGTTCATGCAATACATTATAATCGTAATTTAACTATCAAATTTACTCTCGATGTCAAAAAAATTTGCATTTTTCATATAAACACCTAAATTTAGGTTTCTTAACAATTTTACTTCATATTTTTATTATTATTAGAATATCAATTTTAACCTAATATTTTCCTACTTATTTATTTCTTATATTTACATATTATACATTATCACTTAATATTTACATAATATACATATCTAATAGTCCTATCACTTCAAATATCATCTCCCAACATCAATTAACTTCTCAAAATATCTAAATTCATCTCAAATCAAATTTTATACCTAATTATCCTAATTTACAAAATTAACTTAAAATTTACTATTTTTACTTATTACATATTTACTACATAATACCCAAATAATTACATCTTACACCCCAAAATACTATAAATATCATACTTAATCAAATTTTAACATCCTAAAATACATAATTATGCCCTAAATTAGTAATTATCCATTTGATTATTTAATTAACCCCAAATTACCCATTTTATGCCTCATTTTAAAGCCTAAAAATTATATAAAAATTTTAAAAATTTATTTTTGAAAAAGAGCTTTATGGCACTGTTCTATATCACTTAAGTAGTTTATACAAAAATTTTGAGTCCAAAACTATACTCCTAAGCCTATTTATTTTAAATCCGAAATATACTTGGTTTTGTATGATTTCTTAGAGATAGTATATTTCTAGACACAAAATAATCAAACTAAAATTTTTCCCTAAATCTACATACTTGAAAACCCCAAAATACCAAATTTCATGATTTTATAAAATTATTTGATATTTTTAATAAAATAACTAAAATCGGAAGGGAAATCGAACTTACCGGCATTAGTGGCTATCACGCCCCGAACAGGAAGAGTCATAACAGTCCCGCTATATAAACTAATTTAAGATAGAAGCTGACCTTATAGTTGCTATCGTAAATACAGTTCACACAAGGCGCACAACTTAACCAACTTGAAACGTTTGTTCTAACACCTGTTAATAACCAAACCTGTGGTAGAGCTTTTACAAAATAACTGTTTTATACAACCAGTTGTTTAGTACCACATCAGTATTTATACAAGCATTTTACGTCCAAAGGTAAAGTTTATAATCAAAATTTATTAAAAACCACAGATTTTGCAGTCTATATACAATAAGTTAGGAAACTAGTGGGCTCCAAGGAAATTCCCAATTAGTTTTCTCGAAAACTTAAAGACAAAGTCAAAAGCCTAGGTTCAGTTGATTCCTCGATCCTCACTTTCTCAAACAACAGCACACTAACCTAGGAACGGTAATATTTGAACATCCTGTCCTCACTCAACACTTGCAAAAGAGTCTATAGGAATGTGAGTACAATGAGCTCAGTAAGTGGGACGAAGTCAGAAAAATACTGTATAACCACAAATAAGGTTAATAATTATGATAAAATGCACTGTAATTACTCAAATGAAACATCGCATAGTGTTATCCGGTTCACTGTAAGATTAGAGAAATTACATCTACTCTAACCTAGATTGAGGAGTTTCATTGCGACTCAAGTCAGACCAAACCCAGGCTTATGCAATGCAGAACACCCTTCTTCCATGACCGCCTTCAAACCACGGCCCCTAACCTTGCCGCAACCTCCTCGCCTGTCACTTAGTTCAACTAAGGATGGGGAAAGGACCATTTCAGCTATCTTCATCGAAGGAAGTCGGTATTTAGCATAACACTCTTAATCGTTTCCCCTAATGGGTGTTATGCATGTTTAGTTTCATTTTAGTTGAATAAACGGTAGTTTCAATCAGGGGTGGCCAACAAGTTCACACAATACAAAATCCATACAAACATGCAGAACAATACACCAAGGAGTTGAACTCCTATCACAACCGAGTATCATCCATATACACAACATGCGCACAATCATCTAATTACAAACATAACCAGAAGTACTCTTAAGTCTCTAGATACTTTAAATAGTATCAAGCGATGAAGCCACAATCCCAACTTACTTATTTAGACGTTCGCTATTGTTGACTCGAATCATCAACCATCTTTGTATTGAAAGGTCCTGATTACACAAAAAACTCAAATTCAGTTTTTGTAATAATTACGAAAACATTAGAATTTAATCTAAAATGGTTATATTTATATATATATATATATTATTTCCATAATATATAGTCGTACTATCACTATATATCGAATTAAGTTATTAATTGTTGATACTGTACATCATATATATTATTACGTATTATATATCGTTTCGATCGTATCGAAACGTACTTTTAATTTATTAATTCACATTTTAATTTCTATAAGGTTATCGAAATATGTACATTCTTGAATATGATAAAGTTATAGGTTAAATTACTTAAGGTTATTCGATTTTAACAAAATTAGTGTCATTGGGTTCGTATAGACCTAACAACACATTTTACGAGTCCTATTTCTAGAGACGATTTTTATCAGGTAGTTTGAGTTTTTAATACCGTTATACATAATTATATAACTATGATTGTATTATACGTAATTTACATTATTAAATTGTATTTTATCTAATTTGTCCATATATTGTATCACGCCCCGAAGCGGCAGAGTCGTAACAGTCCCGCCGTGTAAATCATCTTAAGATAGAAGTTGGCCTTACAACCGCTATCTTAGACCTGATCTACACAAGGCGTCCACAACTAACCCGCTTTGAAGTAGATAGTTTGTAATTTAAAAAAATCATTTACTTATAAAAGTGAGGAATTATATATATATGTTATAATTCAGTTATTGCAGTTAAAGTTTACAATATTTCTCTATAGTATTTTTCTATATCATTACATCATTCGGAAATGAAAAATAATAAAAACTTAGACCTTAAAAATATGTGTTTATTCTTCAATATTTTTCCGTACTCCCCAGGATCCAGCAGTTGCTAGCTTCAGAGTAGTTGTTTGCCGCTTCTTAGCCAGTACCTGCACGACGTCTATAGGGATGTGAGCAACCACAGCTAAGTAAGTAAGGACGGAGGACTTAAAACTATACCAGAAACACAATAAGGTTTTCAATCACTTATTAGATGCAATGCATGTGCAAGCAAATGCCATCACACGACGTTGTCCGGCCCGTCGTGAGATTAGAGAAATTGCGCCCGTTCTAATCCGGGTTGAGGAGTTGCTGTTAATGTAACAGCTCATGACCAAACCCAGGCTTGTGTAATGGAGACCTTGCTCCTCCCGCGAATACCTTCGAACCACTGTCTTCACCCTCTCCGCAACCTCCTCTCCTGTCACTTAATTCAACTAAGGATGAAGAAGGGACCATTTTGCAATCCTATGCTATCCCTTCAGAAGGGGTCGGTATTTGGCCGGAGAGTCCTAAGTTCCCCTAACGAGTTTCCATGCATGTCCGATTATGATTACTGGTCGGATATTTGATTAAGTCCAGTTTAGGGTGATCAATCCTTTCATACAACTCATACAATATATGCCAGAACAACAAACAGGATCATAACATCACCCATAATCAAGCACATGCACACATTCAACTATCTAACAAGCACAACCAAGCATAATCTTAGGCCTCCAAAATACAATATCGTATTAATCCCAACTTACCTCGACTCCTCGCTCACTCACTCGAGGTCCGATTTGCTCAGGCCATCGCCGATCATCCCTATAACACAAACGTGGTTTCAGTTTTTCATATAACTATTATAGGTTCGTTTTGTCCTATAACGCTTATCGTTATGTTTTATTTAAGGTTTAAGATACCTAATTATCTAGGTCTTAAGTCTTTTATAATTATTTTAGGTTTAGGATTAGGTTCGGGTTCAGTTTCTACATCGATTTCTAAATTAGGTTCTAGTTCGATTTTCTAAGTAGCGTTTTATATTCTAACCCTAGAAATTCGTTTAAACTCATAATGTGAAATTAATCACATTATTTTCTGATCTTCTAAATACCATCATTACCCCTAGCCAGTATTTTATTTCACCCGGTACACTTATATCCTTATTAGTCTACCGAATTCACGTCTAATGTGAAATTTTTTTTACATTTTTCATATAATTACATAAATTCAAATTTCCTATCAGATTTATTGTACATTTTAATTATTATCACAATACCAATTTTTATTATAATATTTCCTATTTATTAATTTCCAATAATTACCTATTATGTATTATTACCTTTTATGTATATATTACACTTCTAATATTTATATCACTCTAATTATCATCTCTAAACATCAATTATCATTTCAAAATATCTAAATTCATCCTAAATCAGATTTTACTCCTAATTACCTTAATTTACAAAATTAACTTAAAATGTACTATTTTTCCATATTACTTATTTACTACATAATTAACCTAATAATTACATCTAACACCCTAAATGCTACAAGTATCATTATCCATCAGATTTCAACATCCCTAAACATCTACTTATTCACTAAGTCAGTAACTAATAATTTAATTACTTAATTAACCTTAAATTACCCATTTTATGCCTCATTTTAATGCCTAAAAATTATTTAAAAATTTCGAAAATTAATTTTTGAAAACGGGCTTCATAGAATTGTTCTATATCACATGAGAATCCTACAGAAAAAAAAAATTGAGCTCCAAACTACACTCCTAAGGTCATTTATTTCTAAACCGAAATGTGCTCGGTTTTGCATGATTTCTTAAGGACCCTATATTACAGGATATGTTTTCATCAAAATAATATTTTTTCTACAAAATAAATACAAAAATATCCTAGAATAACAAAATTCATAATTTTTTAATGATATTTACTATTTTTACAAAATTACACAAAATCGAGCTGGAAATCGGACTCACCGATCTGGGTTTCTCCAACCGCCGTGGCCTTGTCGTCTAGCCTGGGCGCTGCCACCACCGTATGGTGGTGGTGGCCGTCCACTCCCAGCTGCTCGTCTGGTAGGGGTTCCCATTAAAGGCCCTAATTGCACAGTTTTTTCTAATTTTTTTTCTAAACCGAATTTTTCTCTCAATTTTTGCCTCTCTCTAATTTTCTCTGATTTGTATCTAGCCAAATGAGTTCCTGGATTTTTCCTGCTATTTATAGGCATTTGCTGTAATTAATATGCATTAATTTGACAAGACTTTGCCCATTTTCCTTAATTTTTTGCTTTTATGTTGTCAAATTTTTATTGGCTAATTTTTTTTTTTTTGCAGCTTTGGACTTGCCACGACCTGATTTTGATTAATCTTATCCTCTTCTGATTTTTTCATAATTATTTTATAATTTTATTTAATTATTTACTTAGTTTTTGGCCAATTTAGGTAATTTCGCATATTTTTATCTACACGTAAATACATGTAGGGTATACGTGAACATTCCTAATTATTATTTTAGTCATTCTAAAATTTTTAGTATACATATAATCTATCTCTACTAATTTACTAGTTATTAGATTACACTTTTCGCATTTTCAGTAATTAGTACTTATTATGCTTAAAATTTGAAAATTTTATAGTATCTTATTTTATTACTTATTTTCTTAAATTCAAGTTTACAGGGTCAGTTTTACTAATATTTCTCTCGTTAGTTTATAATTTGGGATTTGATCGGATTCCTTAACCGATCGTCCAAAACCTTATGTTATAAGTTCAATCCTACGGTCAATTGGCTTAACTTTGGGGCTTATATATTGTTACAGTATAAATATTATCCAATTCTAATATACCTAAAATGTATCCTGATCAGAAAATATTAATAAATATAATAAAAATATTCATTTAATCCAATCTGATCAGAAATCCTATATATAGTCTTTAGTTAAATATTTAATTCATTTTAGTTTATTAATATTATAAATACACTCCGACTTATAAATTAAGATATTTACTTAGTAAATTCGTAATAAATAGTTCAGGTTACCAAATAATTCCCTGAAAATTTATATAAACTCCTAAAAATATAGGGAATTCATTTATCACTTGATTTCAAATTTCCGACCTATCACCTATATATTCGTATTGACGATTTTACCCCTAAATTATTATAAATTACCCAATTATAATTATTTTTACACCAAATTAATTTCAATCTGACTCAATATTGTTATTATTTATTATAGATTAGTACATGTCCATTTCATCAATTAATTTCATAATTTCCTATTAAATTCATAATTTCAGCCTATTTTCAAGCCCAAAAATGTAATAAATATTAAAAATATCCAAATCAAAATTCGGGCTACATAGCAATCATCTATATATCATAAAAATCCTACACAAAAATTTTCAACTAGAAACAACATTATTTAGCACATTTATTTTACAAATCCAAATTCGGGTGAACAGTAGATTTCTTAAGAAAGTATATTAAATATTATGATTTTTTCAAAAATAAAAATATCACGTGAAAGATGTTCAAAATAACCTAAGTAAATTTTTTTTCCATAATTTTCTGGATAGATTTAATATTTTTTATAATTTATTAAAAAACAAGGAAAGAATTTGACCTTACTGTTCTTGGTATCTTCGGCAACTGTGGGGGGGGTGTGGGTAGTGTATCGAAACACCTCAAAACTAGGGATACTCCTTGGTGGTGGAGTAGCTTAATAACAGAATGACGAAAGCCCTAAGAACTAGCCGAACATAGTTATTACTTTGTTTTTTTCCATAATTTTTTCTATTTTCTACGTTTGTTTCTAATTTTTCTTTTAGGTGTTTTTTACATTCTAACTGCTAAACTTCACATATCTGACGGTATTGGCCTTTTATAGTGCCTTTAAGTCGATTAGATAATTAATTCTTTAATTATTTTATTTTATTTTATTTCAAATTTCTTTTTGTATTTCGAGGTACCCAAATGTTAAGAAACTTACTTTTGAATTAGCATTGTAGTCCTATCTCCTGCTACGCATCTTTGTCCAGCAATCTTCAATGCATTTGGTTAATTTTTTTTCTTTTATTAAATAATTACTTAAATGTAGACATTATATGTTAGGATTTAGTTATTTAATTAGTAAATAACATGTGAAATATATAACTTTACTCATATAATTAAGTTTCTAACATATCTTTTATTTTTAAGATATGTTCTAAAGTTAATTTCATGAATTCAACACAATATATATAATTACATAATTTAGGGTTAATTTACGGGTATAATTATTTTTATACCGGGTATACTCATAAAATTACGTGTATTTTTATATAGTAAATTATACTACATTATCTCATTTTATAGCTCAATTAACTTATCTTTAAGTTTTCGTCACAATCTGAGTTCGATTTTAGGAGTTCAGAACATTTTAGTGCTATATTGAATATTCCTACTTCTAAGGGCAAAATTGGGATTTTGGGTCATTATTTCTAAAATCTAACTTCACTGTAATATCTCAACTAATTTTTTTATTCTAATCGTAAAATTTGGGCTTAATTGGATAAGTTTCCCTAAAAATCCTAAATTTAGGCTTAATTGTCCTAAACTTAATTTTGAGAGCTTACAATTGCTCTGGACATCGCCGACCACTGTGGTCTTATCTATCAGTTTGGTTGTTGTCACCACTATGTGGTGGTCGTTGTCGTACACTTCCAGGTTGTTGTTAAATATTAGTTCCCTTTTAAACTCCTAATTGCACAAATTTTTTTGTAGTTTTTGTACATAAATCCAAACCCTAATTATTTTGATTCTATCTAATTTTTTTGTCCTCCAAACATACCAAATGAGCTTCTAAAAATTTTGGGGTATTTATAGTGTTGCATAGATTTTTTTTTTCATTAATTTGACTTGACATTAGCCTTATCTTATCTTTTTTCTTCTTTCTATTTGTTGAAATTTAATTAGTTGATTTTGTTTCTCCATTTCCAAGCTACTATGACCATTTTCTGGATATTTTCTCATTTTTCCTGATTTTTATTTAATTATTTATGAATTTTCTTTAATTAATTGATATTTTTTATCATATTTCACGTATTTTAAATAATTTCACATATTTTTACCTATATATAAATATATATGGTATAAATAATTACTCTTAAATATTATTTAAGTTATTTTATGATTTTTAGTATGCATATAATTTATTTCTATCGATTCATTAGTTATCAAAATTCATTCTAAGCGTTTTCGATAAATAATGGAAATTTTTCATAAAATTCAATCTTTTATTAATTAATCATTTTTTTAATTTATTTTCCTAATTTCAAACTCACGGGATCACTTTTACTAATATTCTTAGCATCATCATTAAATTTGGGCTAGATTAGATGATTTGCTTGATCGCCCTAAATTCTATGAACTAAACCCTGAATATCTGATTGTAGGTTTTACAAACAACATCCCCTTTACTTCGCTGCTTATTTTCATTCATACTAACCATAGCAGATGCCTCCGACAAAACTAGATCCATAGGTCTATTAGCCTTCTAAAATTCATCTAAAACGACTAAATTATAAGCCTCAAATAAAAGAGGAAAAGGCGTAAGCACAAGAATTTGAGACAAAAGAGTCAAGAAGCTCTCATTTAATCCATTGAGGAACTTGAACATGTAATCCTTTTGAGCCATTTCTATAAACTTATTGAAGCACTTTTGAACACGGGATCCGCATGAACAATGTGGAAGTGGTTTATAATTTCTTAACTCTTCCCAAATAATACTCAATTCGGTACAATATTCGTTGATACTTCTTAAGCCTTAAACAACTATACTTAGCATGTGGTATAACTAACAAATTCTCGAATCATCGAGTTAAGAAAAACGTACCTTCAAATCAGTATCAATGTAATCAGTAGTGAAATAGATCACAAAAGCCACGCAACAATTAAATTGTTGCATCTACTCCAGATTGAGTACAACTTATTAGTTTTAGCTGGTTCAAGTATCGAACCATTTATGATCTAACCTTATTACGAATAGAAAGAGCTAGCAAAAATGATCGACTCCATGTATTATAATTAAGACTAGATAATATAGGAGTAATCGAAATTGAGCTTTAAGAATCCGAGTGATGAATGTAATACAGAGAGTTAACATCTTCAAGAGGTGAATTGCTTATGTTGATGTCAAGAAAAATGCACTGATACCATAATAAAAGTTTAGATTTCACGAAGGATTTCGAATGAAGTTTGCAAATGAACAAGTAACGCCAAAGAAGAAAGAGAAAGAGGAATTGGGAATGTATGAAAAATGAATTCTATAACTATGTAACAAACTAAAGCACAAGACTTTATATACAACAGTATACATGTAGAAAGAAGAAAAACAGAAAAACAGAAAATACAAATAAATAATCTATATTCCTAATAAAGAAAATGACTTAAGTTACATGTATAGGATGATTAGTAGATAAATGCGGAAAGAAGGAGTAAACAATCTCAATAAAAATGTAACACATATAATGATAGGTGGAAAAACTCGATGACATCAAACTCCATAACTAATTAACAATTAGTGTAATATTCTTAAAATATTTAAGTATTTGATCTTTAACAGCAAGAATCCGGTAAAGTAATAGTATTTGTGTCAAGATCTATCTTGTTTAAATAAAGAAGGGAAAAGCATATTTATAGGAATTGACTATTGATTTTATTTGTCTAATCATGATACCAAGATCAATCCATTCTTTATTGAATTCCAAATGAGCTCCTTCTTTGTATTCAAGCCCACTGAAGGTTTTATTGTTAATGTGAGCTAATATTGAAAAAGGTAGAATAGAATAAGTTGATCCGACGATCATTAATCCAAGTCTACTGTACCAAAACTCCGTTGTTCGTCAAAAGTACATGGACTCGATTCTTTGTACCTTAACACTTTAGCTCAAAAAATTAAACCCAATTGATTAATTTCTTCAAATTTCAAACTTGAATTTTAGCCTCCCATAAAAAAATCTCAAGTTAATTTGAATTATAAATAAGAAGATGACAATTGTCGCTCTGAGAACCGACAAAACTACGACTTATCACTTATTTGGTGTTAAAAAAAATGTTTCTTACATGCAAATATGATAAAGTCATTCCTTCCCTGAGAGCTTATAAGAAATAAATAAGCTAGCCTTTTTGTGTAATAAGGACACATATTATATATCAAATATTAATACCTCGTTAAAAACAGAAGCCACCGAAAATGTTTTTTTATCACTTGAAGGAACAAAATGGCATCTTAATTCTACAAAAAGCAACAAAATATTTTAATATTCGCATTAGGCATTATATGTGAAGCTTAATGTAATAAGGGACTATTTTAATATGACAAAATATTTTGTTCGTTAAAGTCAATATAGTCGTAATAATTTTGTCAAATGTCGTAGCATAGGATTCGGTTTCTAATTTTTGAAAAAATATCTTTAGGATAGCCGTTTAAGCGCCATAAAATCACTTGGAACCTATATTCTATGGAGAATTTTACTGGACAGTCATTCTAAAGTGATTATAAGGTTTGAATTTTACAAATTTTACGATACATCATAGTTTAGTAATAAAGATAAGTTACAATCTATATCTAAATTTTACTATTTTTTTATATTTATACATTTAAAATTATAAATTATCCAATTATATAATTAATTAAAAATTTAGTTATCATCATTTACATATTAATTAACGATTCCAAAAAAACATAACCTTAACCCTAGATTCAAGGCTTATGCTCATGATTAGATGTAAAAAACATATAAAAACATAAAAATCTGAAATTTTATCACATATTTGAACTTAAGACGAAATGATAATTATGTGCTTGTAATTTTGTAGAAATTTATGCCTCCATCATACCTGCTCGTCCAAATCTAATAACCTTATAATCTTTCGAATTTTCTGCAAAAGGTTAAGAAATAGAAATGAATTATTTAAAGTTATTTTAGATAAATTTACAATTTAATGATTTGGAATTGTCTCAATTTTTAAAATATCTTATAATATTATTATGATGTTATCATTTTTTTTTTATATTCTCAATTGTGCATCATACTTAGCAATATTACAAGAATAAAACTTCAGAAAACTTTAAAAAATGTCTTTAAAAAATATAAATTTAGATCCAAATCGATAAGAAATATAGGGATATGTTAATGAGCCATCTTCAAATAATATACATATATATTGTATATTTTATATATCTGTGTATGTATGTTTCGTGTTAGCACAGTACTCGTAATAAAAGAAGTAAATCATTGTCATTAACCTTTCCTAAAAAGAAAAGATACATTTTGACCTTTTTCAAACATTAATGACCAAACTTTCTCTTTCACTTTTGTTTTATTTTCTTGAGTAATGATTGAAGCAACCCTAGCTTTTGTACCGTGAGTTGTCGGATTTCAATGCTGTGAAAGCCTTACTACAGAGTTCTTGATTAGACAGGAGTGAACAGCTGTTCCTTTTATTTTCTGTGTTTGATTTGATGATACGGACCCTCTGAATTCTGATATGTGGTGTGAAAATCCTTTTTCTTTTTCTTATTCGCCGTTTGTCCTCGCTCTCTACTTTATCGCTTAATCAATATTATTCGAAACGATTTAAATAATTAATCCGAATATATAAAATAATTAAAAAATTAAAAGGATGAAATCAAATTTTATCAAATCGAATTATATCGTAAATGCTAACCTGAATTTGACTGTAGAAACTCACACTATGCTATGTTAATAATATATAATACCAACTTTAATTGAATCACTTTTAGTAATGTTCATCTCCTATTTATACAATTAAAATCCTTCATCTTTCTTTTGAACTTAAACCGTATTGTTAGTTTTTTTTTTTTTTTCGATAACAAAACCGTACTGTTTGTTACTTTCCTAAAATATGAGATATATTAGTTGATATAATTTTTGTTTACATGATTTTTATTTTTTCCTAAGACATTACACAGTTGATAATAATATTCTGGATTATTATTTAACTGCTGTCGTCATAGCAAGGGCAAGAACAGCGCTGGGCGCTTGATCCTCTTTCCAAGATTAAGCATCAACATGTGAAGTTCCATAGCCATGGGAATGGAGTCCTTATAGCAAATACGAGTTTCCGTAAAGCAGTTTCTTTTCCTCTTTCAAAAGAAAAATAATATATTAGAATGATATTATTGAGATTCATAAAAGCTATTAAAAATTGTTAAAATAAACTTTTGTCAAGAAAATTATAGGAAAAAGTGAAGAGATTAAGAAAAAAAAATATTTTAGATATTAACTAGATCACGTGGTGTCTAAAAACCCTAAATGGGTTGGTTCACGATATACATGGTCTAATGATATTTATTGCCTAATTAAAATATTATTGGTGCTATATCAAGATGTCAATTCTGTATAACCTTAATGTTCATGACATGCAAATTAATTTCCCATAAGTCAATGGCTCGTTGTCGTCCCGGACAAGTAGCATATTTTCCATGAGTAACTAGTATATTTAATCTCTCCAGACCTATTCATGCCCATGTCGATATAAATTTACGTATTTCTTGCATTTCTTGGGGAAATTTCGCTGCTACGTCAGATTATCTTGAAATGTTTAATTCACATACATCTCATGTTCTAACTTACTGCAGAATCTTGAGTCTCCCCCAACATCTACTTCACTGCTGAAATGGATTCGCTAAATTGATCTTTTTCTTAACTTTTTGTAGATTTATCCATTTATAATACTAATATATAATCAATAATTGATATTAAGGAAAAAAAAAGTCATAATAATAGTATAAAATTTTTGAAAAATGTAAACAGTTTTAACTGCTAAACGATAAATTTATAAAAACTAAGAAAAAATAAATTTAAGAAGATAAAAGAAAATAGGAAATGGAATAACTTGACTCATCGCTTTGAAAATAAAACTGGTATCCTTAATTTCTAAGATGCGTGTGGTGTGTCTTACTATAAAGAAAATACTTTCCCCACACAAAATTTAGATTTTCTCCAACCAACCATGTGCTGCGCTTTAAACTTTATCAGCCTCACATGTCTATTGTCTGGTGCTGACTTTTATACTACCTATTCTTCTGATACCTTTGAATGGAATTACGTTTGAGTCATATTTGGGCTTGGGCCTTCAGTCCTATCCACCATGCACCATGCAGCTGCTCACTTGGTTCACCAACCTCATCGATTTCTTTGTTCGTCTAGCTGAAAGTAAAGTAAAGCAAAGCAAAGATGTCGTCGGGTTTTAGAAGAAAACCGGAAAAAAAAAGAAAAAAGAAGAAGGTATAAATAAGAAAATATTACTGGTGGAGAAAATGAAATAAAAAATTCGTTAGGTTTCTAAAGTATTATCGGCTTGGATTACGGTCTATAATGGTCAAGGTGAAAAATATGAAATGGAGAATTCTTTAGTTTTTTCAAAGGTTTTCTAGATATATAGATTATAGACCGAAATTCAAGCCCATAATCCAAAATTTTCCATTCATTTATTATTATTATTATAAATTTATATCTCATATACTTTAAAGTACTAATCATAAAATGAGACATGTCTCCTCTTTTGACTAGTTTTTAATACAAGGTAATAAGATGTCACATGATTATACTATCACATGATTTCAATACTTATTCATAATTACGTGATTGAGTGTGATATTATAAGATATGGGGTACAACATTGTTACCTACTTACCCCATTGTTAGGTAAAAAAATATACTAGTTATGAAGAAAATACAAGATGTTGAGTAATATACCTAAAAAATGTTACTCTATAAAAACTGCTATGAGAAGAACTTTATAGATTTTATGAAAACTTTGTTCCATGTAGATTTTACTAGGTGTAAGTCTTAAATTAGTTTTTGCATAATAAAATTGTTAATAATTGTAACCTGCTAACCTATTGTTAATTGTGTCATAGATGTTGGTGTAGAGTGTCGTAAAGGTGGAATCAAGAAAAAGAATGAGAAGATTGAAGATAATAAAGTTTCAACTTATTTCAAAATAGGCAATCTCCTTAAGAATTTCCAAAGAAAGAGGCACCTAAAAATTTTGGTTTAAAACTTCTTATTCAATCTTTATTGATATATCACTATTTATAAAAAATATATGATCCAGGATCTATATGTTGTTATTAATGACTAATTTTCTCTCCAAAAACAACCGCTAAAACTATATTTTAATTACTAGAAATCAATATTTAGAATATACTAAATTGTTAACTTCCAAAAATTGTAAAATTATGATAGATTTTTATTTTTTATTTTTACATTTATACCCTACTATATTCTTAAAATATAATAATAATGGTGGGTTCCTATTTTAAATTTTAGAACCAATACTTCAAGGCAAGGTAGGTAAAGTGGGTATGTGTTAAATATTTCAAACAAAAACGTTATTTTATAAAAATATGATGAAAACAACTTTGCAAGTTCTATTGAAACTCCATACTCTATAGGTTTTAAAAGGTGTAGGTCTTCAAATTATTCTTGCATAATACAAGGTAGGTTTTTATTTCAAATTTGGAACTAGCACATCATGGCAAGATGTGTATAAAGTCTAATATCCAAACCTACCTTATGCTTTCTAATTCTTATTAATTTTCTTACTACCCTGATATAATAGGTAAATTGAGCATGTGTCAAATTAAGGAGACACTGAGATGAAGATACTCATACAATAAATGTTTAAATCCACTCAAAAGTTGGTCATGTATTTTTTAGCTTCCTCTTTCACTTAAATTTCCATGTATATGTATATATAAATAGTTAATAGAGATTAATTTCTAAGTCTAGACTTTAGAAGATTTACACATGGAGCTTGCTACGGAGATATAATATCATTTTAGACTTTTAAGGACATTTTATTTTATTATTTTTTATTATTTTAGTTGTTTAAGCTCCAGAGGAACATGCAAATAACCCCTCCTAAACTTTGATGTATATATAGATATGCTCTCTAAACTTTCAAATATTGTAAATTATCCTTTTAAACTTTGATAAATTATGAAATAACCCTTAAAATTTGTAAATAACTCCTATGAACTTCAATGTAGTGCTAAAATACCCTCCAAATTTATCAAGATGTGCTTTAATACCTCCTAAACTTTTAACTTTGTGTGTTTTTTGAACTTAAAAGTTAGTACCCTCTATTTTATTAAACCATCAAAGTTTAAAAGGTAATTTATGATATTTGAAAGTTCTAAGGTAAATCCATATCTTAATCAAAATTTATGGAGGTTATTTGTAATTCTTCTTATTATCATTTAGGACTTCTTATTATTTATTGATATTTCATTAGCTAATGTTTGTAATTATAGGCAATTTGCATTATTAGCCTGTACTAGCAATTATAAGTGTAGGTAATATCATTAGTATGGCCAGTGGTCCTATTTTTGTTTTATTACATCTATGCCCTCGAGATTATGAGGGTTAATTATGAATACTTCTTTCTTAACATTATTCGATAAATTTAGTTGATTGATGTCATTGAAACCTTAAAGGAGCCTTTGCTTTTTTTTCGTCACAAATTTGCTAGATACTCTAAGAATTGTCACGTTCAAATCACTTATGTTTAATCTTATTTTGTTATGTCGTTGGACTTATTGAGTTGAAATTAAACAAACCTTTGTTTAATCTAGTCGTGCTGCTAAGGAGACTTAGCAATTAAAAGCAATAAAAGAAACCCTAGTTCAAGTAATTTAACTATAACATCGTTAACTTATTAAGTTAATTGTCCATATCCTTTTAAATTTCCTTATTTAGTAAAATGAAGACACAAAAATGCATGGATACAAAAGCCTAATATAATTTAAAGGTCTTGAAAACCATACAAATAGAATTCTATTTAAGATCTAATCATATCAACTATCCATACATTCGAACTTCTTAGCTTATAGTCCATCATTTCAAATAAGTTTTCTCATTTCTCAACTTTTATTTTAAGCTTCTCATGGAGTTCTTGAAATTAGTGAAGGGTTTGAGTTTTAGGTTGGTGTTAAGTTGATTTGATGTGTTAGATTTGAGGAAACTTAGTGTATTGTCAATGGTTAAGAAGTGTTTAGGGTTGGGATGGAGTAGAATTTGACTTTGAGTTAAATTTGGGATGAAATTCGATGTTCAGGAGAAGCTAAAAAATTGTAGTAGAGAACCAGCCTATAGCTTCCATTTAGAAATGACCTATCAATCCTTTTATTTCAATGAGGCCATAAGTTAAGTAAATTGGTCGGTGGGTCATGTATAAAGCTTGTGTAGCTTTTTTTATTTTTCTCATCTTGTTGTTTTGAAGTCGGTTTTCCATTCCTAAACATTTTCCGTAAATTCTGACCCATTTTTATCAATCAAACCCAGCTTTAAACAACTTTTCTTCAAGGTTTAATCTCGATTCAATCTTATCTACGTTGAAGTTAGATTTAGTGTTAAGTGGAAAGTTAAGTCGAAATGGGTTAAGTGGAGGTAGAATTATAACCATTCTTGAGTAAAGATGCAAATTTTACTTAGCTCTTAGTTCGTACTTTAACTGTATAGTGAAGTTAAGCTTTTGGGGTAAGTTAAGGGGAGTGAAGCGATAAAAGCTAGGATTACTTAGAAGTAAAAATTGAATTGAGTAGAAGAGAAAACCAAGATGAACTTGCTATTTGATTCATTAAGTATTGGTTCGAGTTGCTAGTTGGTTTCATTTTGGACTTAGTAGTTGATTACTCAGTTGTTCAGGTACATGGTGCGCGCTTGTTGAATGTGCTTGATACATTACATTAAAATGAGGACTAAATCATATATGGCCAAATAAATTTGTTTGCTAATTGTGCTTGACCAATTTCGTCCTAAGTTTAAGGGGCCAAGGCTAATCTTTATGTGAGGATTCCCTAATAAACTCGCATGTTGAGACAACGAGGTTAGAATCTAGGTTAGATTTTGTATTGAGGTCAGTTAACTAACACTATAGTATGTAGACGTGGGGGTAGTTCAAATCTATATGATCCCTCCTATCAAACCAAACTAAAACTAATGGTTTGATTTTTTTTCTAAATCTAAATAATTATATAATTTGATTCATAAATTTTTCAAACCTAAATATTTCATTTTTAAATAAAATATTAAAATTTAAGAATTAGCAATATTGTACTTTCATTAATATTAAATGGATATTTCTTTTCCCTTAAACTATTGTAGGTAAGTATTGCATAAATATATTCAAAAAAATGAAAATAAAATTTAGAACATGAGTCATATAAATATTTCCATAAAGAACTATTGCATGGAGTTTGAAATGACAAATCACAAGAATAAAGTTTCAATGTACATTGTAAATAGAATTTTGTATCTCGAATTAAACATCTTGTTATTTCTGTATTCACATATGCCTCATAGGACAAATAAGGAAGTGCGAGATGATGCTCTTTTGTGCTTCTTGTATTTTATTTTATTTTTATCCAATATGTAGTTGCTTTTTAACCACTTCTATTGATTCTTGGAGCATGAGGAACAAAGGCATTGGAAGCATTCACTGAGTTCCAAATATTTCCAATTCAAGCCTAGTCACTACTTATCTTTTCCCTTTTCTAAAAAAATTAAATATTCGATTCGATTTGGCTCTAAACAGAACTGTAAACCAATTAAAGCATACCAAACAAATCACGAACTAAATCTATTGAAAAAAAAAACTATTTTTAGTTGGTTTTGTTTGGTCCAGTTTACAGTGCAATCCACGATTCGGGTTCTTTTGCCTAGTCCAATAGCATCCATGTAGTAAAGTAAAAGACATATATCTATATCTACATATGTGTATGTATAAAAGATTATGGTGTGATGGAGTCATAAGTACTTCTTTACTAATTGTTAGCCTAAATTCATGACCATTTGTTATTACTCTTTGATGTCACTTGTATACAATGTATGTGTATGAGCGGTTTAGCATGCACATGTGGTTAGGCATTATGTATTGGGCTTCGATTTATTCTTTTATTTTTAAAATCACAAATGATTAAGATGAAGTTCATTGCATACATAGAGTTATGAGTATCAATGTAATAGAGGTGTTTGGTAGATCTGTTTGGTGATGTTTTAGATGATCTCTTGTAATGAGATTCATGATGTTGAATAGAATTATTGATAGGTTCTATTTTTGTAGGAGGAATCTTGTTATTAATTAAAATTTTAGTAACAATGACTCGCTTGTAGCCTTTTAAATTATTTGAATGGTGGATAACTGTTATTGTTACTTATTAAGCAGATGTTATAGGTGATTTTGGAGATTGTAGTAAAGTTTTAGAGTCATAACATATTATTAGATACTATAAACACATGGTAGGTTATGGCACTATCAAGACTAAATTTTTCATTTTTTTTCCTTAACTCTATTTAAACTAAATCATATGCCTATTTAGTTATTTAGTTTAAACCCTTGACTGAATTTAAATAAAACTCAGTTTTTTATTTAAAAAAAAAAACTTAAAGTCACTACTGGATATAACTAGGAAAAGGTAATTAAATTAAAACTAATTAGGTAAATTAGTTCTAATTTAGCCATTAGCCTGCATACTTAAAAACTTTTATAAGAAAAATTTTCAAAGAAATTAAATTCACGAGTTCAAGAGCTACCCTTTTAAAGCCTATGTGCGTACCATTATAACCTTCCGAATTTGAACTTATATTTCAAGATTACCCATCTAACTTAAGAAATGGAGTTTGTATTTACAAGTAAAAGAAATAAAATTATAATTATCTGTGAAGGAAAGAAATGAAAGGAAAAAAATCGTTCAAAAGGGAAAAATAATTTTTCTATATTTTAAGTAACCTTGTACTTGCCTATGGTTGCTAGAGTAATGTAAGCAAGATAGGTCATGTGGGCCAGCCCATTTAACCTTAAAAAAAAGTGAGTTGAGCTTAAAAATTTCAATCCTCTTAAATGCGGGTTTTTTTAACCCATTCTACTTAACCCGTAAGTTAAAGTAGGCCAACTCATCAGGGGGCCAGTTGTCTTACTTACCTTCAAAAATTAAACAAAAGAGAGAGGTATATAATACTATAAGTTTATGAACATATCATTTATGTACAAATACAAATATTTGTGCTCTTTCTACACTAACTTTATGAAAAATATATAATATTATAAGTTTAAGAATCTACTTTTCGATAAGGCTAAGATTTCTCGATCTCTATTTGGAGATTGGAGTAAGATCCATCTTATGTATAGAAGAGCACCATGTTTGTTTCGAATAGGCCATCTTGGCAATATTGAACACGAGTTGTCTTTCAATGTTAAATGCATTGTTACTTCAAGAAATTTTACACAATAATTTTACCTTTACTCACTCCCTTACTAATGAGGCTTAATATTTGACAATATGGAAAAGTCTTTAGTCCTCACATTACTACTTAAGAGAAGCTATTATTGAATCGATTCCAAGTAAAAACAAATGAATATATAAGGAACTAAGCCAAAATCATAGCTAGTGGATTATGAAGTTACTGTTATTGAGGGGCGCGAAGTTACAAGGTAGGTTAGCCTACTTAACCTACAAATCCGCAGTGGAGTAGGTTGGGCCAAAATTTACAATTTAAAAATTAAGCAAGCCAAAGAGGGCCAACTGGCTTAACTTGCGAATCAATGTGACGTAAGGCAAGTTAACCCGCTTGCACAACTCTAATGGTTGCCTACATATCTATTATTCAAGATCAAATTTTTATAGTTCATTTTTTGTAAAATCTTAACGTGTTAGTTTATTTTAATTTTGAAAAATAATAGGGATTATGTTTTTTATCCATTTAATTTTATTTTAAAAAAGCTTACTAAAAGGGTCTTAATGTTTATTTGAAAAAAACCTAGAATTAATTCTAATTTGAATTTTTTTTCTTTTTCTTTTTGAAAAAAATCCTTTTCAAAGTATTAAAATGCTTTTATCTATTCTTATTAGGATAAATTAAAATTTAATGAAAAATAAAAAATGGATATGACAACAATATAAATAAAGGGAGAAAAGGAATAAGGAAAAAAATCGTTCTTTTTTTTCACTTTTTTTTTTCTTATTTTGTTTTAAAGAAAAAACAAAGTAAATGAATAAAACAAAGAAAGGGCTGAACCTAGTTTTATTATTGGACCTAGGTCAGCGGGGATATCAAGTTGGATCTCTAATCAAAATCAAGCCATACGAATCCAACTAGAGTTACATGTGCTGCACATGAGCCTAGCAATGAAGGGTAAAGATGATTGGAGAGGGGTGATGTAAGTTGTTTTAAGGTGTTTTTCAAGCAGGTGAGACTAGATTCATGCAAGTTTTATTAGAGAATGGGGGGTAGGTGAAGTGCTGCCGCTAACAACAAGTATTATACATAAATCTAATAAAACCTGCTTGAGTATTACCAAACAAGCATTTGGAAGTTTTGATTTTACTTGATTTGAGCCCAATAAACATGGAGCACAAATCTCAAGTGAAGCTCTTCTAGAATTTTCAAGGCCGATTTAGTGCTCTAAATGCTTGTATCTAAATACTTTTTTATCCAATCCATAGCATGGCCTATGTCCTACCTGTTAAAATTCTAATCCAAGTCATCGAAACCTTTGACCGAGCTTTCCCTAGTAACTCGAGCTATCTACAGGGTGGACCCTACAATATGTAACCAAGCTACCTATGTGTTACACCCCGAAACTATAAAGTCGCAAAAGTCCTATTGTGTAAACCAACCCAAGATAGTAACTAACCTCACAGTCCATACTGTAGATATAATTTACACAAGGCGTCAATGAATCCTTACTTTAAAGTAAACAGTTCAATTAAAGTAAACAATTCAATTAAAGTTTAAGCTAAAATTTACATAAAAAGTTGGAATTATCATTCATATATATATAATTACATCCATATTGTCCTAAAATCCCAGGAAATCACACATATGACCATAATCAGCTAACTTACATCTCACACATCAGTTCATAACCTAAAAGTACTATCAAGACATTAAAAAAAAATAAAAATTGACCATATAGTCATTTGATCCTTACTCCCCATAGCTTCAAAAGAGAATTAACCTTGGGATAATTGTATCATGACATAGTAGTCATAAGTCAAAACCTGCAAGAGAATTTATATAGGTATGAGCAGCTACAACTCAGTAAGTTAAGTTGGAGACTTATGAAAGTGTAACAAACATCAACAGGGTTATCAAGCAATTAATTATATGTAATGCATTAAGCAAATGTCATTACACAACGTAGTCCGGGCCGTTGTGAAATCAGAGTAATTTCACTTACTCTAATCCAAGTTGAGGAGTTTCCATTAATGCAACAACTCACAACTAAACCCAAGTTTATGCAATGGAGACACCACTCCCCCCAAGACTATCCTTTGAACCAATGCTCTCATCCTCACTGTGACCTTCTCTCTTGTTGCTTAGTTTGACTAAAGATGAGGAAAAGACCATTATGCTATCCAATACTATCTTTTTCAAAGGTGTCAATGTTTAGTTGAAGAATCTTAATGGTCCCCTAAAGGGTTGCAATGCACGTCTAATTAAAGTATTTAGGTCGGTTATGATTAAGTACGGCTTAGGGTAATCAAACAATTTCATACCATTCTATTTACATCGATCACTAAATACAACACAAAATTCAACATGAAATCTAATACTTAGGTACATGCGTACATAACTAGTTACAAACACAGTTAAATACAATTTTAAGTCTTCGAATATTCTAAAACAGCACTCCAAAATATGATGAAATATTAAACTCAACTTACTTGGAACCCCGGTTTGCTCAATCACTTGTTACAGGTCAACTCATCTCCGTATCCTATAATATATAACATGAATATGTTTTTAATATTTATATCTTGATGATATATATATATATATGATTTAGCTCAATTCTTCATACATACATATTATTTGCTACTAATTTATTTTAGGTTAGTTTTGGAATCGGCTTTTGAATCCGATTCTGATTTAGGTTCTAAATCAGTTCTAACAACAAGTATTATATATAAATAAATAAAAAAAAAAATTCCAAACCCTAATGTGAAATTAATCACATCAAGCTTAAATATCCTAAGGATCACTTTTGGTCCGAAATCAATATTCTAGTCTACTTGGTGCACTCTGATCTTTATTAGTATACCAAATTTATTCTCGATATGAGAAAATTTTACATTTTTTATATAAATATCTAAATTTAAGTTTCATACCAGATTTAATACGCATTAATATTGTAACTATATTATCTATTTTAACCTAATATTTTATATTTATCATAATTCCAAATCCACATATTATTGAATTACCTATATTTATTACATAATACCCTTAATAATCACATCAACACCCTAAATATCACAATAATCATACCATATCAAATGTGAACATCTTAAAATTCGTAATTATATCCTAATTGAACAATTATTTCATTAATCATTAATTAACCCAAAAAATCCCTAATTATATACTTATTTTAAGGGCATAAAAATCACTTAAAATTTTTGAAATATAATTTTTGAAAAACGGCTTTATAGCAATGTTCCATATCACTTAAGTAGTCTACAAAAAAAAAAAAAAAATTGAGCTCAAAACTACACTCCTAAGGCCATTTAATTCTAAATTGAAATATGCTCGATTTTGCTAGGTTTGTTAAGCACCTTATATTTCCAGATGTAATTAAATCTAACCAATATTTTTTCCCTAAATCTACATATAATAAAATATCAAAATAATAAAATTCATAATTTTCTGGATAAAATTAGTAATTTTAATAATCTATACAAAATCGATTAGAATTTGGACTCACCTGACTATTGGACTTCTACCACCAGAGGTGGTCTAAGGGGTGTCAGCCGATCCAAGCGATGGGTATGGGGGTGGTGGCAATATGATTCTAGTTGGTGGTGATTCGTGGGTTCGATCCAATTACCTCTATTGTATAGATTTTTTTGTAATTTTTGAAAATCAAACCCTAACTCTCTTGTTTTGACTCTCTCTAACTTTCTCACTTCACAAACTGCCCAATGAGCTCCTGAATAAATTTGGGTATTTATAAAACTCTAGAGAAATTGCGGTGCATTAATTAAACTTGACAATTACTTTATCCATTTCCCATTTGCCTTTTTAAATGGATTAATTTAAATGGCTAAATTTTTTTTCTTTCTTCCTTGACCTGCCACGACTCAAATCTGGATTATTCCCCACTTTTTTATTTTTTTCTTATTTTTCCTTGAATTTTTTTATAATTTTCTTTAATTATTTATCATTTTTCAAGTATTTTAAGTAATTTCGTATATTTTTACCTATGTGTAAATACATATGGAGTATACATAAATACTTTTAAATATTATTTATGTTATTTTATGATTTTTAGTATTTATATAATTGTAGACACCTAATTTTTGCGCCCCCTCCCCTTTTTTATTTTTCAAATTAGGTTATAGAGTTCTAAATTAGAAAAAGTAAAAAAAAAAATAGAAAATTAAATAAAGCCCAAAAAAAATTATGAAAGTTAGAAAAATATAGGAATTTTAGAAAAATATAAAAAAAATAGGAAAATAGGAAAAAACACAAAAAAATAAGAAATTTAGAAAAAAAATACAAAAAAAAAAGAAATTTGAAAAGTCATAAAATAAAATAGGGAATTTAGAAAATAATAAATTTTTAAGTTGTTTAAATAGAATATAATTTTAATTTAAATAGTTTTGAATAAAAGGCTGTTGAGTCTACGCTTAGATTGAAATCTAACTTAGGCTAATTTGGTCCATATGTGCAATTAATTATATATATTAATAAGGAAAAACCAATAGCTCAGCTGGATAAGCATCTGGACTCGATATTGCATATATCTTGGAGATCCTGGGTTCAATTTATGGAAGGTGCAAAATATATCTTTTATTTTCTTTTCTTACTTTATCGCCACATCATGAGCCACGTCGTCGCCACGTCATTTGCCAACTCACTTCTAAGTGTGGTAGACACACTCTATATACTCTGACATACTTCAGCACATTCATATACGTAAAGCTATGTATTTGGCACCACATATTGTCCAGGTTCGTCAAATGCAAAAATGAAAGAAAATCATATTGCATTTAATTTTTTTCCATCTTTAACTTGACCGTAGGTCTATTCTTCATTTTCAAAACACAACAAAAACTTCAAAACACTTTAGAAAAGCAAAAATCGAAGTTTCCTCTCTCTAACACGGTTCTTCTCTCTCTAGGATAGCATTCCCTATGGTGTTTATTGATGAAAACCACTACCATCGAAGTGAGCCGATCCGAGCCGAAGTGAGCCGACCAAGCCGATCTAAGCCAAAATAAGTTGACTCCAAGCCGACCTTCTTTTTTTTTTTTTTGTTCATTTGTTTATTTGTAAATGTTATAAATGAGAAAAAAGAAAAAAAGAAAAAAATGGAAAAAAAAAGAAAGAGAAGCAAAAACAAAAAAAAAAAGAAGAAAAAAGAAAGTAGTTTATTTATTTTTTTTAATAGAAATATATAGAATAAGTATGAAATAAATAAGATAATATAATAAAAATAAAAATAAATAAATAGGTTAGTAAACAAAAATTGTTTTCACACTTAGAAAAATTGAGTTTTCTAAAAATAAATGAAAATAAATAAATCAATTTTCAAATTAGAATCATTTAGAATTTCCAAAAAATAAAATCCAACTTAAGACTCCTTATAATATTTTCTCAAATCAACTCAAAATGGGTAAAAACATAAACCCGACAATTTTGCAAAATTAAAATCAAACCACCCACTAAAGTTTTTTATAAAAGAACTACGTGCGTCTGATCCCGAATAGTGCGTACGTAGGCACTTGTACACAAGTATGAGGCGACTTAAAATATGGAAAATTTTATTTATTCCATTTTTAGATATTTATGTAAATTAAATAATTTAGTCGCATGTATCATAATTAGATGTTTTTAGAAATTAAAAAGGGTATATTTGAAAGGTGAAGTTAAATTCGGAAAGTTAAAAGTGGTACTCGTTTAGGGTTTAATAAATTATCCTCCGAATCCAGATCTCTAGTTTTTAAAAAACCATATTTATAACTTGGTTTTTTAATCGATAGACCGGTAGTTAAGTTATAACCAATCCACCCAATTGGTTATAACTTAACCCATTTTCCCGACTTCAGTCGAGTGGCGACTCCAAATCTTTTTAAGTTGGAAAAAATGATCTTCTTTAAACCCTAGTCGAGGGTCAATATTAAATAGGTAGGGTTTAGTATTGATCGGTTTAGAGAAGAACTAATTTTATAAAAGGAATTGGGAAGGTAAAAAACCAGGCTTTACAGCTTGGCGACTCCACTGGGGAACGTCAAGAGGGCTAACCACTTAAAAATATTTCGAAATTAAAATCGATTTTCAAATTACCCGCATTGTTTAGTTATTTATTTATTTCTTTATATATTGGTTTGTTTATTTATTATTTGCTTCATGTATATATTTGCTTTAATTAGCATATTTATTTTGGAAATAGCATACACCGGGGCATGGGGTTTCATTTGTTGCATCAAAGATGCAAGGTAGATGTGGTCAGACCCAGGCCACCTTAAGACCCTAGGAAGGGGGCCATTGTGTAAGTTCCGGGTGTAGTGGGACAACCACCGTTAGAGGTCGATTAGGCCACCCCACTTAAGCTCATGTGACCAATGAAAGTGTTTTCTAAAAACAAGTGAGGTTACAGAGCTTAAGGACCTTTTAGAACTTACCCTAATTGCATATATTTCATTCTAAACTTGAGTTAATGCACTACCCTTAAGAAATTGGAGCCCTACTAATTGTTTAAGAAATTTTGCAAACAAGTTTTTGAAAATTACAGTAGGGTTGCAACTTAAGGAGTAATATATTAACCCAAGTGACCCTAGCATCTGCATATTTCCATGTTTTTGTTTTTCTATCATTGCATTGATAACTAATCCTTGTCCATAAAATGTGTAAACTTAAGATGGTAGACAACCAAGAGAATGATCAGCCAGGTAATAGGCCATTAGACGCCTCTAAGTTCCACGAGCAGGTGCTAAGAGATGAAATTGCCTATTTGAAAGAAAAGCTCAAGTGTTCTGAAGCTCACAATTGAGCCTTAAGGTTCCTTTTGGCACAGGTCATTGGGAATTTATGAGATGATAGAGGACCTTAAAGCCCATTTTCGAGACTTAATGTAGGGTCTTTCCAATTCAAGTCTAAAGAGCCTAGAATAAAATTCCTGAATAAAGTTTAGGTTCTCTACCTTTGTTTTTTGTATTCTCATCTTCCTTTTTCAAAAATAATAAAGCTCTCTTCAGTTCATCATTCATCATTTTTTAAAATTCCCATCTTTGTAAATAGTCTTCCATTTAGCCACCATTCAATCTCATTTAGAAAAATATAAACAAAATCCATAGACTTGTAAATAGAAACTCAAATATATATATATATGTATATATATATATAAACCATCATCCTTATTTGTAAATTATTTTCTGAAAATAAACTTTAACTTTCTCTCTCTAAAAAAAATGAAAATAAAAGTTGCTAACAGCTATAAATCCTTATAGGCCTAAGGAACCAGTACAAGCTCGAGCCTCTGGCCCACTCAAGTAACCAACCTAAATACTTGGTTTTCAAACCACACAAGCCCCTTAGCCCATTGAAGCCAAATATGAGTCCCTTATCACATTTAACCCCAAATATGAGCCCTTTAAACAAACATGAGCCCTTTGGCCCACTCAAGTAGCCAGCTCAAACATTTGGCTTTCAACCCACACCAGACCTAGACCTTTATCACCATCTAATCTAAACATAACCTACTTGGCCAACACCAACCTTAGGCTCATTCAGGTAACTTACCCAAACACAAGCCACTAGGCTAAGCATTCAAACTAAATACCGGCTTACCCAAACACAAGCCATTAAGCCAGCTAGCCAATCTAAACATGAGCTATAGCCCATTAAGGCTGCTAACTTGAGCATAATCCTCAACTCCTAAAAGTAACCAAGCTAAGCCAAGACTCGTGATCTATTTAGAAAGCCAAGCTCAATTATGAATCAAACTAGAACACAAAATCAAATACCAGGGCATGATTTGAGAAACTAGGGTCAAAACCCGGTCCTAGGCAAATAAAAAAGCGAACTCCTCCCTAAGGAACCTGTAACTTACTTTTTGAAAAGTTTAGGATGAGAAGAGGCAAGCGATATCTTATACACCAACCTAAAACACTTTGAGAGTTGAGCGACATAATTGTGATAATGTTGTGGACTCTTTCCTTAAAGGAGGTTCATTTTGAATGTGATACGTAGATTGAAGTGAAGTTAGGCATTTACTTCTAAATCCTAAACACAATCATCTGTTGTTCACCCCATTGGACCTATTTAGAGAATTTCTAAATTTAAACCCTATCAAGAACCACCCTTCGATGGGGCAATTCAGAGGTTAGGGTCATTGAGTAGAAGATAGGGGTAAGATTGGTTTACTCTTGTTTAAATAACATTAATTCAAAAACAACTTCTATTTCTGATAAATTATTTTTCTTTGAAATGAAGAAGAGACAATTGCTTTATTCAACCACCTCAAGCCCATACACTTGAAATCCATGGAATTAAGGCTTTAAATCATTAATGGAAACAGTCACTGTTGGGGCCAAAAGGAAAGAGAAAAATAATAGGAGATAGTGAGGCGAAGCAATTAAAAAAGAAAAAAAAAAAGAATGTAGAAAAAAAAACCAAAGAATTGGGCCTGGAAGTATAGGATAAAAAGCTCCAAGAAATGTTTTACATCCCAATAGAGGCAACCAAACTAAATCAAAAGGGCCAGGAGTTGATGCCCAAACAGCTTTCGAAAACACAAGGCCTTAAATCACACTCCTAAGCCCAGAAACTCAAATTTCCATATCTACACTGATACTTTGAAGCTCTCCTACTTATACTAAATTACATAAGGCTTCCCTACCTACAATATCGCCCTTATACATGTAAAAGCTCTTCAAATATTAAAAGATAATTTATCTTTAATAAAAATTGTTTTTGAAATAAGGGTAAGCATACTTCTAATTTTTCCCTGAGGTTCTTGATTTGTACACCCAGGATTGATAAAAGTGTTTCTGTCAAAACAAGCCTTTTCATTAATCTTTTTTGAAACCCTTGGACCAAAATCCTAAATTCATAAGGGTAAACCGAAAAGGCTCTGACGGATTAGTCAAGGAGTATCACTTACGATATGGACTATAATTTTTGGAACTGAAGTCAAGAGTGTAATCTAGACTGAAAGCTAATAAGGAAGACCTCTTTGACTAAACTAATTGTGAGTTACTTTCTCCTTAAGAAAGGAATGGCTTAAGATCACAAAAGCCCTAAGAGAAGCCTTAAGGTCAAGGGCATTAAGAAATTCCACATGATTATCAAAGATAGGGTTGGTTATAAGATTGTTCCTTAATAAGAGTTTATACTTTTTGGCAAAATTTAAAAAAAAAAAGTTAAAATAAAAATAAAAAAATAAGAGAGAGAAAGTAAAGGCTCATCACAAAATCTTTTATCCAAATCCATATCGACTCAAATAGGCAAGTTTTTAATCCATATCATCCGTTTCCTTTCCAAGGTTGTCATTTTTCTAGTTTAAGTCGTTCTTCCCAATTGTGGTTTTTAACATCCTTCAAACTCTTTTTTCAAATCAAGGGGCTTATCCTTACTCTTTTCCTTGTTCATAAATGGTTTTTCAATAATCTCTTTTTAAATACTTTTCTAAGCAAAAGTGTCTTTTGAAACTGGATGCTTGCCTTACATTAGTTCTTCAATCCTTCATTGTTTTTCTTAGGGTTCAAGCCAGCTCTTAGAGCGTTGATCCCTCTTTTATTCTTTTAAGGTTCCAACCAGCCTTTAAGGCATTGTCCTACCCTTCCAAGGGTATTAGTTAGCTCTAGGAGCGCTTTGCCCGCCTTAGTTAGTCAGCTCATTAGGGCACGACCAAGTTTCCTTATTCTTTTTAGGGTCTTAGCCAGCTTTAGAAGCGCTTTGCCTATCTTGATTAGTCAGCTCATCAGGACATGACCAAATTTGCTTATTCTTTTTAGGATCTTAGCCAGCTCTAGGAGCGCTTTACCCGCCTTAGTTAATCAGCTCATCAGGGCACGATCAAGTTTCCTCATTCTTTTTAGGGTCTTAGCTAGCTCTAAGAGCACTCTACGTACCTTAGTTAGCCATCTCATCAGGGTACAACTAAGTTTCCTCATCCTTTTTAGGGTCTTAGCCAACTCTAGGAGCGCTTTGCCCACCTTGGTTAGTTAGCTCATTAGGGTACGACCAAGTTTCCTCATTCTCTTTAAGGTCTTAGCCAGTTCTAGGAGTGCTTTGCCCACCTTGGTTAGCCAGCTCATTAGGGCACGACCAAGTTTGTTCATCCTTCTTAGGGTATTAGCCAGCTTTAGAAACGCTTTGCCTGCCTAGGTTAGTCAGCTCATTAGGGTACAACTAAGTTTGCTCATCCTTCTTAGGGTCTTAACCAGCTCTAGGAGCGCTTTGCCCGCCTTGGTTTGTCGGCTCATTAAGGCACGACCAAGTTTTCTCATTCTTTTTTAGGGTCTCAACCAGCTCTAGGAGCGCTTTGCCCGCTTTGGTTAGTCAGCTCATCAGGGCATGACCAAGTTTCCTCATTCTTTTTAGAGTCTTAGCCAACTCTAGGAGAGCTTTACTCGCCTTGGTTAGTCAGCTCATCAGGGTACGACCAAGTTTCCTCATTCTTTTTAGGGTCTTAGCCAGCTCTAGGAGCGCTTTGTCCGCTTTGGTTAATCAGCTCATTAAGGCACGACCAAGTTCGCTAATTCTTTTTTAGGGTCTTAGCCAGCTCTGGAGCACTTTGCCCGCCTTGGATAGTCAGCTCATCAGGGCATGACCAAGTTTGCTCATTCTTTTTAGGGTCTTAGTCAGCTCTAGGAGCGCTTTGCCCACCTCGGTTAGTCAGCTCATCAGGGCACGACCAAGTTTTCTCAACTCAGTTTAGGGTCTTAGTTAGCTCAAGGAGTGCTTAGCCCGTTTCACTTCACTTTGTTAGTTCATAAGAGCATAACCAAACTTCAATTCTTCTTTTCACCTTTCGGCCATCTCTTAGAGCACCACCCTTCTCTTCTCAAAATCCTCAATGGATTGGACTTAGGATTGTAAGCTAGCTGTAGCGCTTCCTAGCATAAAATCCATTCTTAGGGCAAAAATAGTGCCTGTTTTATCTTTGTGGCAAAGTTTTGCTCAAACTTTACCACAAAAAGGGGTAGCTGTAGACACTTAATTTTTGCCCTCCCCCTCCCCACCCCTCCCTCCTCAACCCCCTCCCCCCCCCCTCTCCCCCTTTTATTTTTCAAATTAGGTTATAGGGTTTTAAATTAGAAAAAGTAAAAAAAAATAGAAAATTAAATAAAGCCCAAAAAAAAATGATGAAAGTTAGAAAAAATAGGAATTCTAGAAAAATATAAAAAAATAGGAAAAAACACAAAAAATAAGAAATTTAGAAAAAAATACAAAAAAAATAAGAAATTTGAAAAGTCGTAAGATAAAATAGGGAATTTAGAAAATAATAAATTTTTAGGTTGTCTAAATAGATTATAATTTTAATTTAAATAGTTTTAAATAAAAGGCTATTGAGTCTATGCTTAGATTTAAATCTAGCTCAAGCTAATTTGGTCCATATGTGCAATTAATTACATGTATGAATAAGGAAAAACCAATAGCTCAACTGGATAAGTATCTATACTTGATATTGCATATGACTTAGAGATCCTGGGTTCAATCCATGGAAAGTACAAAATGTATCTTTTATTTTCTTTTCTTACTTTATCGCCATATCATCGCCACGTCATTTGCCAACTCACTTCTAAGTATGGTAGACACACTCTAACATACTCTGGCACATTCATATACATGCAGTTATGTATTTGGCACCACATATTGTTTAGGTTCATCCAATCCAAAAATGGAAGAAAATCATATTGCATTTAATCTTTTTCTATCTTTAACTCGACCATAACACCTATAAATAAGGGTTTATTCTTCATTTTCAAAACACAATAAAAACTTCGAAACACTTTAGAAAAGCAAAAATCGACGTTTCTTCTCTCTAGCATGGTTCTTCTCTCTCTAGGATAGCATTCCCTACAGTGTTTGTTAACGAAAACCACTACCCTCGAAGTGAGCCGATCCGAGTCGAAGTGAGCCACTCCGAGCTGATCCGAGTCGACCAAGCCGATCTAAGCTGAAGTGAGTCAACTCAAGCCAAAGTGAGCCGACCGAGTCGATCCAAGCCGAAGTGAGTCGACTCCAAGTCGACCTTTTTTTTTTTTCTTCATTTGTTTATTTGTAAATGTTATAAATGAGAAAAAAAATAAAAAAAATGGAAAAACAAAAGAAAGAGAAGAAAAAACAAAAGAAAAAAGAAGAAGAAAGAAAGTAGTCTATTTATTTATTTTAATAGAAATATATAGAATAGGTATGAAATAAATAAGATAATATAATAAAAATAAAAATAAATAAATAGGTTAGTAAACAAAAATTGTTTTCACACTTACAAAAATTGAGTTTTCTAAAAATAAATGAAAATAAATGAATTAATTTTCAAATTAGAATCATTTAGAATTTCCAAAAAATAAAATCCAACTTAGGACCCCTTATAATCTTTTCTCAAATCAACTCAAAATGGGTAAAAACATAAAACCGACAATTTTCCAAAATTAAAATCAAACCACCCACTAAAGTTTTTCATAAAAGAACTACGTGCGTCTAATACTGAAAGTGGGTACGTAGGCACCTGTATGCAAGTATGGGGCGACTTAAAATATGGAAAATTTTATTTATTCCATTTTTAGATATTTATGTAAATTAAACAATTTAGTCGCATGTATCATAATTAGATGTTTTTAGAAATTAAAAAGGGTATATTTGAAAAGCGAAGTTAAATTCGGAAAGTTAAAAGTGGTACCTGTTTAGGGTTTAATAAATTATCCCCCGGATCCAGATCTCTAGTTTTTAAAAAACCGTATTTATAACTTGGTTTTTTAATCGATAGATCGATAGCTAAGTTATAACAAATCCACCCAATCGGTTATAACTTAACGCCTTTTCCCAACTTCAGTCGGGTGGCGACTCTAAATTTTTTTAAATTGGAAAAAATTATCTTCTTTAAACCCTAGTCGAGGGTCAATATTAAATTATCTTCATTTTCCAACTCACTTCTAAGTATGGTAGACACACTCTAACATATTCTGGCACATTCATATACATGCATCTATGTATTTGGCACCACATATTATTCAGGTTCATCCAATCCAAAAATGGAAGAAAATCATATTGCATTTAATTTTTTTCTATCTTTAACTCGACATAACACCTATAAATAGGGGTTTATTCTTCATTTTCAAAACACAATAAAAACTTCGAAACACTTTAGAAAAGCAAAAATCGACGTTTCTTCTCTCTAGCATGGTTCTTCTCCCTCTAGGATAGCATTCCCTACGGTGTTTGTTAACGAAAACCACTACCCTTGAAGTGAGCCGATCCGAGTCGACCAAGCCGATCCAAGCTGAAGTGAGTCAACTCAAGCCAAAGTGAGCCGATTGAGCCGATCCAAGCCGAAGTGAGCAGACTCCAAGTCGACCTTTTTTTTTTCTTCATTTGTTTATTTGTAAATGTTATAAATGAGAAAAAAAATAAAAAAAATGGAAAAACAAAAGAAAGAGAAGAAAAAACAAAAGAAAAAAGAAGAAGAAAGAAAGTAGTCTATTTATTTATTTTAATAGAAATATATAGAATAGGTATGAAATAAATAAGATAATATAATAAAAATAAAAATAAATAAATAGGTTAGTAAACAAAAATTGTTTTCACACTTACAAAAATTGAGTTTTCTAAAAATAAATGAAAATAAATGAATTAATTTTCAAATTAGAATCATTTAGAATTTCCAAAAAATAAAATCCAACTTAGGACCCCTTATAATCTTTTCTCAAATCAACTCAAAATGGGTAAAAATATAAAACCAACAATTTTCCAAAATTAAAATCAAACCACCCACTAAAGTTTTTCATAAAAGAACTACGTGCGTCTAATACTGAAAGTGGGTACGTAGGCACCTGTACGCAAGTATGGGGCGACTTAAAATATGGTAAATTTTATTTATTCCATTTTTAGATATTTATGTAAATTAAACAATTTAGTCGCATGTATCATAATTAGATGTTTTTAGAAATTAAAAAGGGTATATTTGAAAAGCGAAGTTAAATTCGGAAAGTTAAAAGTGGTACCTATTTAGGGTTTAATAAATTATCCCTGGATCTAGATCTCTAGTTTTTAAAAAACCGTATTTATAACTTGGTTTTTTAATCGATAGACCGATAACTAAGTTATAACCAATCCAATTGGTTATAACTTAACGCCTTTTCCCAACTTCAGTCGGGTGGCGACTCTAAATTTTTTTAAGTTGGAAAAAATTATCTTCTTTAAACCCTAGTCGAGGGTCAATATTAAATGAGTAGGGTCTAGTATTGATAAGTTTAGAGAAATCCTAATTTTATAAAAAGAAATGGGAGATAAAAAACCAGGTTCGACAATAATTTATCTCTAGTGACTTGTTAATTATCAGAACTCGTTTTACGCATTTTCGATAAATAACAAGTAATATACTTAAAATTTGATATTATAATATTCTATTATTTTATTATTTATTTTCCTAAATTCAAACTTATAAAATTACTTTTACTAATATTCCTAACTTTATTTTATAATTTAGATTCGATAGGATCCTTTAATCGATCACTCTAAACTTTACATACTAAATCCAATCTTACAGTTATAGGGCTTACATTATGAGAAGCATTCCCAAGCATCTAACAAGTCAATAAATATGTTTAGAGAGCTAGACTAGGGCAAAAGCTTGCTAGCGGAAGGAATGGCCTCCAATAGAAAAAGCTAATTATCTCTACCTTACTTTACAAATCTCCGGAGACACTTCATACTTTTATCTTGCTATCTCCCGTTATAAATACCGAGTAAGTCCCACCGATAAAGGACATCCATACACACATTATTACCTTCCTGTTATGCCCTACTATCTAACTTAAGTGGCGAAGTGATTGTCACGCTCCGAAGTGGAAGAGTCATAACAGCCCCGCCGTGTAAACCATTCTAAGATAAAAGTTGTCCTTACAACCACTATCCTAGACCTGATTTACACAAGGCGTCCATGATTAACCCGCTTTGAAGTAAACAATTGTAGTTTAAATAAATCATTTACATAAGAAAGTGAGAAAATTATATATATATATATATATATATATATATACACACACTAGAATTCAGTTATTACAATTATTGTTTTCAACGATAATAGCTTAAACCTTAAAAATATACATCTATTTTCAAATGTTTTTCCTTACTCTCCAGGATCCAACAGTTCCTAACTTTAAGGTAGTTATATGCCGCTTCTTAGCCAACACTTGTACGATGTCTATAGGGATGTGAGCAACCACAGCTCAGTAAGTTAGGATGGAGGACTTAAAACCATACCATAAACATAACAAGGTTATCAATCAACTTATTAAGTACAATGTATGTTCAAGCAAATGCCATCATACGACGTTGTCCGGTCCATCATGAGATTAGAGAAATTGTGCCCGTTCTAATCCGGGATAAGGAGTTATCATTAATGCAACAGCTCACGACCAAACCCAGGCTTATGTAATAGAGACCTCACTCCTCCTACAACTACCTTCAAACCATTGTCTTCACCCTCGTCGTAACCTCCTCTCTTGTCACTTAGTTCGACTGAGAATGAAGAAGGGACCCATTGCAATCCTACGCTATCCCTTTCGAAGGGGTTGATATTTGGTCGAAGAGTCCTAAATTCCCCTAATGGGTTGCTATGTAGGTCCGATTATGATTATAGGTCATATATTTGATTAGGTCCAGTTTAGGGTGATCAATCATTTCATACAAATTATACAATACAGGCCAGAACAACAGACAGAATCATAGCATCACTCATAATCAAGCACATGCATACAAGCAACCATCTAACAAGCACAACCAAGCATAATCTCAAGCCTCCAAAATACAACAACGTATTAATCCCAACTTAGCTTGACTCCTCGCTCACTCACTCGAGGTCCGACTCGCTCAAGCCATCACCGATTATTCCTATAACACAAACGTAGTTTCAATTTTTCATATAACTATTATAGGTTTGTTTTATCCTATAAAACTTATTGTTATGTTTTGTTTAGGGTTTAATATACCTAATTATCTAGGTCTTAAGTCTTTTACAATTATTCTAGGTTTAGGGTTAGGTTCGGGTTCGATTTCCACATTGATTTCTAAATTAGATTTTAGTTTGATTTCTAAGTACTGTTTTATACCCGAACTCTACAAACTTGTTTTAACTCATAATGTGAAATTAATTACATTACTTCCCGATCTCCTAAATACCATCATTACCTCTAATTAGTATTTTATTCCACCTAGTACTCTTAAATCCTTATTAGTGTACTGAATTTACTCTTGATGTGAGAAATTTTTACATCTTTCATATAATTACATAAATTTAAGTTTTCCATCAGTTTTATTGTATATTTTTATTATTATCATAGTATCAATTTTTATTCTAATATTTTCTATTTATTATATTTCTGATAATTGTGTATTATGTACTATTACTTATTATATACATAATACACATATATTTTTATCATTCTAATTACTATCTCCCAACATCAATTATCATTTCAAAATGTCTAAATTCATCCTAAATCAGATTTTACTACTAATTACCCTAATTTACAAAATTAACTTAAAATTTACTATTTTTTCCCTATTACTCATTTATTACATAATTAACCTAATCATTACATCTAACACCCTAAATGCTACAAGTATCATACTTCATTATATTTTAACATCCTAAAACATATAATTATTCACTAAATCAGTAATTAACCATTTAATTACTTAATTAACCCTAGATTACCCATTTTCTACCTCATTTTAAGGCCTAAAAATTATCTAAAATTTTCGAAAATTAATTTTTGAAAACAGGCTTCATAGAACTATTCTATATTATCTAAGTAATCTACACAAAAATTTTGGGTTCAAAACTACACTCCTAAGGTCATTTATTTCTAAACCGAAACATGCTCAATTTTGCATGATTTCTTAAGGACCATATATCACGGGATATATTTTCATCAAAATAATATTTTTTATAAAAAATAAATAAAAAAATATTCTAAAATAACAATTTTCATAATTTTTTAAGAATATTTACTATTTTTACAAAATTACACAAAATCGGGCTGAAAATCGAACTCATCGATTTTGGTGGCTTCGGCCACCATCGGTGGCCATGGGTGTGTCAGCCCACCTGGGCACTGCCACCACCGTGTGGTGGTGGTGGCCGTCCATTCCCAGCTACTCGTCAGGTTTGAGTTCTCCTTACAAGCCCCAACTGCACAATTTTCCTTTTCTTTTTTTTTCTTTGTTTTTTCTCTTGAATTTTCAAACCTCTCTATTTTTCTCACTCTTCAAACTGCTCAAATAAGCTTATGAAAAATTTGGGGTATTTATAGAGCTTTGTGATAATTAATGTGCATTAAATTGGATAAAACATTGTCCAATCCCTTAATTTTTGGCTTTTATGTTGCTCTAATTTAATTGGTTGATTTTTTTCTTATTTTCCCTAGCTACCACGACCTAATTTTGGATCATTCCTTATTTTTTCTGATTTTTCTTTATTTTTACTTAATTAATTATGAATTTTACTTAATTATTTAGTATTATTTTAGCACATTTCGTGTATTTTAAGTAATTACGCGTATTTCTACATACATGTAAAATCATATATAATACAAATAAATATTCCTAAATATTATTTAGGTCATTTTATGATTTTTAGTATATATATAATTTATCTCTAGCGATTTGTTAATTATCGGAATGCATTTCACACATTTTCGATAAATAACGAGTTATATACTTAAAATTTGGAATTTTTATATTTTTTATTTTATTACTTATTTTCTTAAATTCAAACTTACAGGATCATTTTATTAATATTTGTAGCTTTACTTATAATTTAGGCTCGATCGGATCTTTTAGCCGTTCACTCACTAATGTTTGTTTTGCAACCCAACTATAATCTCTCTAAGGCCCATCTAATCCAAATCTCTCCTGGTAAGAATCTTAAGACGACACATTCAACTAGTACTACTAAGCTTTTGAAAACAAAGCTATTTTCAAAATACGAGTGATCTGATGTTTATATAAACTGTTAGGGAAACCTTATACAAAAACGAGGTGAAACAAAAGGGTAATTCCACCATTTTAACATACGTCTAATGGAGCCAACTCAAAACTTCTAGTCAATATGTATGTAGGCATCTAAAAAAATCCTCGCCATTCATCATTCTACATCTAATGGACGAGGCTACCAATTCGTGTGATCTCCTCTCATCCACTCAAATTCAAATCCCAACTGACATATATAATTTCTTAATTGTGCTTGAATTCAACAAATAACCTCCTATATCTCCTTCTCTAATTCTAAACATTTCAAACTGCAATTTCGTTAGTTTCAAGCTTCACCAATTTTTTGTACATCCATGGTTAGTAGAGGAAAAACCCTAGGTTCTGGTGCCTCAAAGAAGGTGACTTGTCAGATTAGCAAGGCTGGTCTCCAATTCCTTGTCAATCATATCGCTCATTTCCTTAAGGCTGGCAAGTACGCAGAGTGTCAGGATCCTTTTTTGTAAGATACTTATACTAACAAGGAGCCATTCTTTTGTACATATTGTAACATAAGAGGGGACTTTATTTTTGTGTAATTAGGACCTTATTATTATTAGAAATTTCCACTTTTAGAAAGTAGTGCCATTTTACCAATTTTAATGTCTCCTCCTGCTAGGCCCAATAATGTTCGTAAAGTTCTTTACAGGGGTGTAAGTACTTTTCTGGATTGAAGCTCTTAATCACCACGTTGGTTGATCACGACTGACGGCACCTGTTACATACACCATACCCCCGTACATGCACATTATAGCCTTGTAGTACTGTCAGAATTAATAAAAGTGTACTATTCCTTTTTCCATTCGTGATTGTGCCCCTTATAATCTGTTGGCTTTCTTCCTTAGTTGTGTTGCTTACAGGTTTAGGCCTTGTTGGCTAGCATTGCGTGCGGGTTAGGCTTGCCTACTACTGCAGAGGCAGGATAGTAAGCGTCGTACGGTCTGTTTCTATGCTAAAGAAAGCCTCGGACCGTAACAGTTGGTATCGGAGCCTAGGTTATTCCAACGGGAACAACCATAACACAACAAGAGGAAGTGAATAAGAGGCTAGATAGCTTTGAGGAAATCCTTAAGGGAGTATCTGAGCAGATAGATGATTTGGTCACATTGTTACTAAGAGTGGCTGAAGTTGAGACCAATCATCAAGAGATGAATGCTAAGATGATTGAGATGGCTGAGAATTTTGGTGTTATAGTGCAAATCCTCAGAGAGGAAATGCACATAACGACCGATGAGGCAAGATAACACTTAGAGACTCAAGTAGAAGATGTAAGAAGACAAATTACTACTCATGCCTCAATCGAAACTGTTGAAGAGCTACGGGCACAAATAGTTATTTTAACTCGAGCTATGAGAAATGCTCCTATCCCTGCCCTCGTTCATGTTCCTACTCATGCAGGACATCTAAAGATGCCTGAACCCAAGCCATTTACTGGCGTGAGAGATATTAAGTTGTTAGAGAACTTTCTATTTGATATAGAGCAGTACTTCGCTGCTGTGGGGACAAATGATGAGAGATCAAAGGTCATTATGGCTACAATGTACTTAATGTAAGCCCCACAACTAACCATTCGAGGTTTCGACCAGTTGAAAGATTCAATCGAGCCTAAATTATAAAGTAAAGCTAGAAATATTAGGAAAATGATCCCGTAAGTTTAAATTTAAAAAAATAAGCAATAAAATAAAAGAATATAAAAATTCCAAATTTTAAGTATATAATTTGTTATTTATCGAAAATGCGTAAAATGCATTTCAATAATTAACGAATCGCTTGAGATAAATTATATATATACTAAAAATCATAAAATAACCTAAATAATATATATGACTATTTATTTGTATCGTAAGCCCTAAAGCAAAGCCAAGTGACCGTAGGATTGAACTTAAAACACAAGGTTTGGAGCGATCGGTTAAAGGATCTGATCAAACCCAAATTATAAATTATTGAGAGAAATATTAGTAAAAATGACCCCGTAAACTTGAATTTAAGAAAATAAGTAATAAAATAGGAGACTATAAAATTTTCAAATTTTAAACATAATAAGTACTAATTACCGAAAAGGCGAAAAGTGTAATTTAATAATTAATAAATTACTAAAGATAAATTATATGTATACTAAAAATTTTAGAATGACCAAAATAATAATTAGGAATGTTTATATGTACCTCACATGTATTTACGTGTAGATAAAAATACGCGAAATTACCTAAATTGGCCAAAAACTAAGTAAATAATTAAAGAAAATTATAAATTAATTATGAAAAAAATCAGAAAAAAATCAAAAGAGACTAGAATAATCTAAATCAGGTCGTGGCAGGTCAAGATCTGTCAAATAAAAATTAACCAATTAAAATTAGATAACACAAAAGCCAAAAATTAAGGAAATTGGGTAAAGTCATGTCTAATTAATGCATAATAATTACAAAAATCGTCTATAAATAGAGAAAAAATTTCCATAACTCATTTGGACATTTTAGAATGAGATAAAAATAGAGAGACTCGAAAATTTGAGAGAAAATCCAGAAAACAAAAAAAAAAAGAAAACTGTGCAATTAGGGCCTTCAAAGGGAACCTACACCAAACGAGCAACCGGGAGTGGACGGCCACCACCACCACACGGTGGTAGTAGTGCCCAGGCCGGCCGACAAGGCCACCGCGGTCGGAGGTGGCCGGAGATACCCCAACTAGTGAGTCCCTCCTTTGCCCCTATTTTGAATAATTTCGTAAAATTAGTTATTTTATGCAGAAAATTATGAAATTTGTTATTCTAAGGTTTTATTATATGCAGATTTAGGAAAAAATAGTAATTTAGTTTAATCAAGTCTAAAAATATAGGGTCCTTAACAAATTGATCAAAATTGAGCATGATTAGAACGAGAAATAAATAGGCTTAGGAATGTAGTTTGGAGCTCAAGTTTTTTCTGTAGGATGCTCATGTGATATAGAATAGTGCTATGAAGCCATTTTTTAAAATTAATTTTTGAAATTTTTAAGTTAATTTTTAGCCCTAAAAAGATGGAAAAATTGGGTGATTTTGGGTTAATTAGGAGATTAAGATGCTAATTACTGATTTAGTTAGTAATTAGATGTTTAGGGGTGTTAATCTCTGATGTGGAACCCTAATCCTAGCCTTTAGTGTATTAAGTATAGTTAATTTGGGAAATTAGGTAATTATTGTAAGAAATTAGTAATATGTGGAATTGAAAATTAATAAATCTAAAAAATTAGGGTTATTTAAATAATATTAGAATAAAAATCAGAATAATACTAAATCTGAATTAAGATTTAATTTTAGGTAATTGTATAAAAATGTAAGATTTTCTTACATCGGGGATAAATCCGATACCCTAATTAGGACTAACGTGTATCGAATAGCTTAGAATACTAAATTAAGACCCAATATGATATTTGAATACTTGAGCTTAATGTGATTAATTTCACATTAGGATTCGAGCATATTTAAGACTTAGAAATCGAACTAGAACCTAATTTAAAAAAAATTGATGCGGAACCCGAACCTAACCCTAAACCAAGAATAATTGTAAAAGACTTAAGACCTAGATAATTAGGTATATTAAACTCTAAATAAAACATAACAATAACCGTTATAGGAGAAAATGAACCTATAATCATTATATGAAAACTAAAACCACGTTTGTGTTATAAGGATGATCGGTGATGGACTGAGCGAGTCGGACCTCGAGTGAGTGAGCGAGGAGTCGAGATAAGTTAGGATCAATACGATGTTGTATATTGGAAGCTTAAGATTATGCTTGTTTGTGCTTGCAAGACAGTTGAATGTGTGCATGTGCTTGATTATGGGTGATGCTATGATTTTGTTTGTTGCTCTAGCATGTATTGTATGAAATGATTGATCACCCTAAACTGGACTTAATCAAATATATGACCAGGAATCATAATTGGATATGTATGGCAACCCATTAGGGGAACTTAGACTCTTTGGCCAAATACCGACCCCTTCGAAAGAGATAGCACAGGATTGCAATTGATCCCTTCTTCATCCTTAGCCGAACTAAGTGACAGGAGAAGAGGTCGTGGCGAGGGTGAAGTCAGTAGTTTGAAGGTAGTCGCAGGAGGAGCGAGGTCTCCATTGCACAAGCCTGGGTTTGATCGTGAGCTGTTCCATTAATGGCAACTCCTCAACTCAGATTAGAGAGGGTGCAATTTCTCTAATCACATGAAGGGCCAGACAACGTCGTGCGATGACATTTGCTTGCACATGCATTGCACCTAATAAGTTGATTGAAAACCTTATTGTGTTTGTGGTATAGTTTTAAGTCCTCCATCTTAACTTACTGAGCTGTGATTACTCATATCCCTATAGACGTCGTGCAGGTGCTAGCTAAGAAGCGACAACAACTACTCTGAAGCGACAACAACTACTCTGAAGCTAGCAACTGCTGGATCTTGGGGAGTGAGGAAAAACATTGAAAAATCAATACATATTTTATTACTTTTCATTTCTGAATAATGTATAACTAGGAAATATGTTACGGGGAATTATTATAAACTTTAATTTCAATAAGTGAATTATAGTGTATATATATATATATTTCCTCACTTTCTTAGGTAAATGATTTATTTAAATTACAAACTGTTTACTCCAAAGTGGGTTAGTCATGGACGCCTTGTGTAGATCAGGTCTAAGATAGCGGTTGTAAGGCCAACTTCTATCTTAGGATGGTTTACACGGTGGGGTTATTACGACTCTGCCGCTTCGAAGCGTGACACTTAACTGGTGATGCCAAACCGTGATTGCGCACTAAATATGAGGATATCCAAAATGGCAACACTCGTGTAAATACATGGGTTGAGTTGAAGGCTGAGTTGCGAACTCAGTTTTTCCTTGAGAATGTTGAGTACAATGCCCGAAAGAAGTTGAGGGAACTTCAATAAGGTGATGACATTAGAAAGTATGTCCGTAAGTTCTCAACATTGATGTTGGACATCAAGAGTATGGCTGAAGATGACAAGTTATTCTATTTCCTAGAAGGACTAAAGCCTTATGCCAAGAATGAGTTGCAAAAGCAACAAGTTACTAACTTGGTTACAGCACAAGCAGTCGCTGAGCGCTTCACTGGCTACACTCATAACAATAAAGGGAAGAATGTGTCGACAGGACACGAGGGTGGAAAGTCGGTCAAGTTGGGCAAACCCAAGAGTGGGGGAGCCCTAAGTTCAAGTAGCAGTAGTAGTAATACTGGAGGGAGTCAAAGGAAATCCTATAAATCTCACCAATCCAGAAAGAGTGAGGCAACTAACAGAGGTAAGAAGCCCTCATTCTTGTGTTTCTTGTGTAATGGCCCACACAAAGTAGCTGAGTGTCTACATAGGGCAGCACTCAATGCTATGGCACAAAAAGTAGAGAGTGTCTGCTAAGATGATGAGTCGGGGAGTGATGCAGAGGATCAACCCTAAATGGGCACATTGCACATGTTGTCGGCTATTAGAAAGAGTTCCTCAGTGCGATGTAAGCCCAAGAACAATAATGAGTTGATGTATGTCCAGTTGAACATCAATGGCAAGAGTACCAATGCAATGGTAGACTCTAGTGCTACATACAACTTCATTGATGTGCCCGAGGCAGAAAGGTTGGGACTAGTGCTTGCCGAGGACATTAGCCAGATTAAAGCTGTTAACTCCAAGGCTCGCCCTGTCCGAGGAGTTGCAAGAGGAGTGAAAGTGAGGGTTAGAGATTGGAGTGGAAATCTCAACTTCACAGCTGTTCCATTGGATGACTTCAGCATAGTCCTTGGAATAGATTTCTTAAGACAAGCCAGTGTTGCTCCCATGCCCGTAGCAGATTGCTTATTATTCGTGGATGAAAAGCCTTACTGTGTGATAGTTTAAAGGAATAGGGCAAACAACAATGGCAAGGAAGGGAAGAATATTGGGGCTATGATGTTATCGGTGCTCCAATTCAAGAGAAGCCTCGAACATCAAGAGCCAACTTTCTTGGGATACCAGAGGAAATAGAGAAGGTTTTAAAGGAGTACAATTATGTGATGCCTAACAAGCTCCCTAAGGAATTACCTCCTAGAAGGTTGGTGGACCACGAGATTAAGTTGATTCCTGGTACCAAACCACTCGCCAGAGCTCCTTACAGAATGTCGCCTCCCGAACTTGCCGAATTGAAGAAGCAATTGGATGAGTTGTTAGAGGTAGGCTTCATTCGGCCTTCAAAAGCACCATACAGGGCTCCTGTTGTATTTCAAAAGAAGCAGGATGGGAGTTTAAGATTATGTATTGACTACCGGGCTCTAAATAAGCTAACAGTGAAGAATCATTACCCAATTCCTCTAATTGCTAATTTGTTTGATCAACTGAGTAGGGTTAAGTATTTTACAAAACTGGATCTTTGCTCAGGCTATCATCAGGTTTGCATTGCTGAGGGGGATAAGCCCAAAACGACGTGTATAACCCGGTATGGCGCTTATGAGTTCTTGGTGATGCCCTTCGGTCTCACTAATGTTCTTGCAACATGCTATACCTTAATGATTAGTGTATTTCGTGAATATCTCGACAAATTTTTAGTCTTCTATCTAAACGACATTGTTGCGTATAGCAGGACATTACGGGACCATGTGAAGCACTTACAAATGGTTTTCAAGAAGCTGTAGGAGAATCATATTTGTACGTGAAGTGTGAGAAATGTGCCTTTGCCCAAAAGCGCATCAACTTCCTGGGTCATATTGTTGAAGAAGGGTGGATCTGAATGGATATGGCAAAGGTAGAAGCAATCAAGCAATGGCCAGTGCCTAACAGTGTAATAAAGTTGCGGTCCTTCCTTGGACTCGCAAATTAGAAGATTTGTTAAGGGATATTCCCGTCGAGTTACACCCCTCACAGATCTATTGAAGAAGGACCAAACATGGTCATGGGATAGGACATGTTAGAGTGCCTTCGAGGAGTTGAAGCATATAGTGACGGAGGAGCCAATCTTCATACTTCCTGACATTTCTAAGCCTTTTGAAGTCCACAAGGATGCCTCAAACATTACATTGGGTGGAATATTGTTGCAAGAGGGTCATCTAGTGGCATATGAGAGTAGGAAGCTGAATCAAATAGAGTGCAGGTACTCAGCCTAAGAGAAGGAGTTACTTGCAATTGTTCATTGTTTAAGGACCTGGAAACACTATTTACTAGGATCTAAGTTTATAGTGAAGACAAACAATTCTACTGCCAGCCATATATTGACTCAACCGAAGCTTTCAACCAAACAAGCTAGATGGTAAGAGTTTCTTGTAGAGTAATATGGAGATTGAGTACAGTAGTGGACAGACTAATCAGGTGGCAGATGCTTTAAGTAGGCAAGCTGATTTAGCATTCTTAGCACAAATTGCACACTAGTCGGTGAGTCAAATCTCAACTTCAATTCAAGAGCAGATCAAGTAACACATAAGTCAAGAGCTGTTGGCCAAAAATCTCAAGTAGTTGGTTGAAGAAAGGAATACGCGCAAATTTTGGGTAGAAGGCAACCTCATTTATACAAAGGGGCATCGATTGTATGTCCTAAAGGTGGGCAACTTGAGAAGGGTACTTATGAGAGAGTGTCATGATACTTTATGGGTTGGACATCCAGGCTAGCAGAGGACATGGAGCTTGTTGAAGCAGGGTTATTATTGGCCGGATATGAAGGAGGATGTGATGACTTATACGAAGACTTACTTAACCTGCTAGTAGGACAAAGTTGAGAGGCAGAAGGTGGCATGCCTCTTGGAGCTACTTCTTGTGCCCTCTCGCCCATGGGAGAGCGTCTCCATGGACTTTATCACTTCCTTACCAAAAGTGGGGGAGGGGGGGCACTCATCCATTTTTGTTGTTGTTGACAGGTTCTCTAAGTATGCTACCCTCATTCCTACCACGAAGAGTTTAAGCATAAAAGAGGCAACCTAGCTTTTCTTCAAGCATGTGGTGAAATTCTAGGGTGTGCCCTAAAATATTGTGAGTGATAGGGATGCCAGGTTTACAGGGAATTTTTGGACAGAGTTGTTTCAACTCTTGGGCTTTGAGCTGAGCATGAACTCCAACTACCATCCGCAGAATGACCGACAAACAGAGAGATTTAATGGGTTGCTAGAGGAATACCTTCGGCGCTTTATCAGTACAAACTAGAAGAATTGGGTTGACTTGCTGGATATCGCCCAGTTCTGTTTCAACATCCAAAGGAGCTCTTCCTCCAACAAGAGCCCTATAGAGATCATTACGAGTTAGCAACCACTGTTTCCCTACAAAGTGGTAACACCATACACCGGGAGATGCCTAAGAGCTTATTAGTTCACCAGGGATTGGAAGCAGAGTTCAAAAGTAGCAAAAGCGTACCTTAAAAAGGCTTCGAAGAAAATGAAGAAATGGGCATATCAGAATCGCCAACCTTGAGAGTTCAATGTTAGAGATCAGGTCCTCATAAAGCTTCTTCCAGAATAGGTCAGATCATTGAGGAACAAAGATAGAAGATTGGTCCAAAGGTGCATTAGTCCAGTTCCTATCATATCAAAGATTGGAAGAGCAGCCTACAAGGTCAAGCTTCCTGTATGGTTGAAGGTCCATCTAGTTTTTCATGTCAGCTTCTTGAAGCCATATTATCCAGACATGGGAGAACCATCTCTCAATGTGTCTAAGTGATCACACGTCAAGATCAAGTTTAACCTAAGTCAGCCGTGGAAGACATCCTTGCAGAGCGAAAAGTTAGAGATCCCTCCACTGGAGAAGAACAAAAAGAATATTTGGTCAAGTGGAGAGATTAAGGAGAAGAAGATACTAGCTGGGAGACTAAAGAAGATCTAAAGCCTTTATCCGAAAGAAAGTCAGCCTTGCCAGCCAGAAGACCTCCACCACTAGATCCAAGCTCCAGTACATATTATTGAGGACGTCAATAGAATTAAGTGAAGGAGGGTGTCAGGGTCCCTTTTTGTAAGATACTTATACTAACAAGGGGCTATTCTTTTGTACATATTGTAACATAAAGGGGGACTTTATTTTTGTGTAGTTAGGGCCTTACCATTATTAAAAATTTCCGCTTTTAGAAAGTGGTACTATTTCACAAGTTTTAATGTCTCCTCTTGCCGGGCCCAATAATGTCCATAAAGCTCTTTACGGGGGTGTGAGTATTCTTCTGGATTGAAGCTCTTACTCATCACGTTGGTTGATCAAAACCGACGGTACCTATTACATACACCGTACCCCCGTGCATGCACATTGTAGCCTTGTAGTACTGTCGGAATTAATAAAAGTATGCTATTCCTTTTTCCATTCATGATTGTGTCCCTTATAATCTGTTGACTTTCTTCCTTGGTTGTGTTGCTTACAGGTTTAGGCCTTGTTGGCTAGCGTTGCATGCGAGTTAGGCTTGCCTACTACTGCAGAAGCAGGATAATAAGCGCCGTGTGGTCTGTTTCTGTGCTAATGAAATCCTTGGACCGTGACACAGAGTATGTCAGTATCGGTGCTTTAGTCTATCTAGCTGTTATTCTCGAATATCTTGTTGTCGAAGTATGAAAGTTTATTTGACTCAAACTCATTTTATTAAGTTGGTTCGAGTTAATAGGTCACTCGACCGTAAAATTAAGGTTCCTTGCAAATCAATTGAACAATGGTTGGAAATAGCCAAGCATTTCTATTAAACTTTAATAATTTCAAGAAAAACAAATTATTCTCGATGCCTAAAATGGATAGTTTTGAAATTCATATTTAAGTTTGGTAGTCCTAGTGTAAGTATTAGATCTATGGCCTAAAGTGTATCAACTATGTACGAAATCATGTAGTGTTTTTGAATTTGCTATTTCTTTCCAAATCTAAAATGTTGTACTGTTGCTGTTGCTATTCAATTTTATGAAATTCTCATTTTTACCCAATTTAGGGTTTCTACAAATAAAATATCGAAATTTTAATTTAACAATATGATGAAATATTTTGTTCTCTTTACCTTAGGGTTTGCAATTATATGTAATGAGCTAATGGATTTTCATACACATGTGTTGAATTTCAATTAGGTGCTTGAATTGGTTGGTAATGCAGCTAGAGACAACAAGAAGACAAGAATTGTCCTACGCCATATTCAACTTGCAATAAGGAATAACGGGGAATTGAGTAAGCTCCTTAGAGATGTCATAGTTGCGAATGAAGGTGTTATGCCCAACATCCATAATTTGTTATTGCCAAAGAAGACTAGCAAATTGAAAGGGTTTGTAGATGAAGATTGAAAAAGGGAATGGATCATAGGTATAGTTTCTTTGGTTTAAGGATTAAGGTTTGTAATTGTGGTGATATGGGTTTGATGTGGATGAACATACGACGCCTAATATCACGTGAACCGAGGGTAGTTCCAAACCACATAATGGTTTGAAGAATAAATGGTAGTCAAAGGTTTAAGCAAGGGTCCTCGTACATAGACAGTGGATATTACACATCAATGCCTCACACGAGCTCAAGTCGTACTTGATTTTAAGCTTGAGTGTGGTCAAAGGGCAATCGCCACTAATCCAGACTTACAATGGATTGGATAAGAGTAAATGAGAGCAAAGTCAGGAAAAACATTCAGCTCACAAATAGGGAAAAATGTTTGAAATTCAATGTCACCAACTGTCTGAAATTCAAGTTGAACAAGTTTTTGTATGACTCAATTAGGGTAAGTCTTAGGTTAGTGTAAATCATAAAAAAGGTTCCTACTAGTAAAGGAAAAAGGAATAATTATAAGGGTAAAGTTGTCAAGGAGCAAAAGGAATATCCGGTGACAAAAAAAGATGGTATAGACATTAAGAAAGTAAGGCACATGTCAATTGTCCATTCTATGGTCTCAATGACGTTGTTGTTCAAGCAAAGCAAGTTTTGAATAGATTGGCTTAAGGTTCAACAATTCGACAGCTTGGATGTTCAAGGCTAAAGAAAGATTAGTTCAAGAGGTGGTTCATTGTTAGGTTGAATCAAGATAAGGGTCAGTTCGGCTTTGGCATGTATCAAGTCAACAATATACTAGTTCGCTATTTAGCCTTAGATGGATGTATTGTGGAGGGGTCAACTTGGCACACGAGTCGGTCACTTCGGTAGTCTCTTGGACAAGGTAGAGAATAAGGTAACTTGGTAAGTCGAACTAGGGAATGCATTACTCTTTTGAGTTCAACTCTCCATAGATAGCATAACGTACCATATGAGTGAGTCCTCCAACTCTAAAGTGCGTAATAGGCCCGTAATCCCCATCAGCCCCTTTACGCTATTTGAGATTTAAGATCAAATCTAGTTCAGCTCTTTGTTGCTCATCTTCAAGAGTATATGGGTGGAGGTCAGCAATGTTAAAGGAGTCCGAGACTCTGTAGTCTTTAGGTAGTTCAATCTTATAAGCATTAGGATTAATCTTTTCAAGCACCTTGAATAGTCCGTCGGCCTCGAGAGATAACTTGGTCTTCCGTAAGTTTGGGAACTGCCCCTTGTTGAGGTAGATCTAGACTAAATCACCGAGCTGAAATTCCCTATTCTTCCATCCTCTCCCTTGCTTCTTGAGCTTGGTAATAGCTTTGTTTAAACGTTTAATAACCTTTTGGTGCATGGCTTTGATGGCTCCGACTCTTTCTGCAGTTAACCGATCATCATCTAGGCTTAGAAAGGGTTGTCTAGTCCAATGAGAGCTCAAGGTTGAACCCATAGGTGACGTTAAATGGTAACATGTTCATGACATTATGGATGGTCCTGTTGTAGGAAAACTCCATTACAATTAGTCATAGATCCCAATCAGCCATATTCTAACCAATAGTAAACCAGAGTAAAGTTTCCACTATCCTATTAATAACCTTAATATGTCCGTCTGTTTATGGATGATAGGATGTACTGTACAATCGCTTGGTTTCCATTTATCTCCATAATGCTCTCTAAAAGTGGCTCATGAACTTTAAGTCTCGATTTGAAACAATGTTCCTGGGTACTCCATGTAGTTTGACGACCTCCTGCAAGAAACCAAAAAAGATAGCTAAAGCATCGTTAGTCTCAGAATAGGGCATAATGTATGCCATCATACCAAAGTAGTCCATAACCACTGTGATAGAGTCCTTCCCTCAGGACATTCTTGGCAACCCTAACATGAAGTCCATAGTTAGCTTGGACCATGGTTTGGTTAGAATTGGTAAGGGTAAATATTTTCCTTACTCGGCTTGGCTCTTTGCTCTTTTGCAAGTAGTGTACCTTTCTAATACATTTTGAACATCCTTCATCATTTTTTGCCAAAAGAATCTCAAGGATAGTACCTCATGAGTTCGATACTCGCTAAAGTATCCAAACAATCCTCCTCCATATTCCTCACACACCAATAGTTCTCTTATAAAATAGGTTAGGATATATGATCTCCTCTTTTGAAATGAAGGGTTCACCACAATTTTAAAGGCAAGATTAATAAGAACACGAGAGATTAAGGAGTACATCACACTTAATAATCCAAAACGCTAGCTCAAAGGGCTCAAGAATGTCCTTACTTCCATAAGGAATGTTCAAGTGTAAATTCATTGTAAGAATATTCTTCATTGTCTATCTCTCTTAATAATTACAAATGTTGTTATTTATAGCAAGTCTTAAAGCCCTTGTGGCAAAACTGTAAATAATATATAAGGCCTTAAACCCTAAAGAATAGCCCATAATCAAAATAAGAAAAATATTTACAAAGTATAAAAAACTATACACTTAACGGAGTGGTCAACATGAAGTCATTCAAGCTGTCTGTGGACCCAAGTAGGGTCGGTTGGCAGTTGGGTGTTCGAGCAAGGGTAGGATGTTTGGAAGTCTTATTATGCTTGGTTGAGTTCCTAATGAGGTTGGCTTACAGTTGTTATACTCGTGGATTGCTTGGCGTAAACTCTCCTATACTGCGCTAAGCTGTTCTTTAACTTCGAGTGCTCGGCCATGTGGTTTCTCGGCTTCTTGACAGAAAACAGGCTTGAAGCCGAGTAGCTCCTTTTAGTCTCTGGTTAAGACAGGTCGGCTTCAGCGTCTAGTAGGTTGGCGTTGGCTTAGGATATGTCAGCCTCAGCTTAAAGATCATTGAATACCGATTCCTATCATCACCGCGGGGTTGAAAAGAAGTCGTCCTTGACTTTAGATTATGAGTGTGGGCCTGGATGCCGAACAAACTTCTCTTCCTCATGGGTGCCGAGTGTCTTTAGATTTCCTCAACGCTCATAGGGGTCAAGCGATAGCTCTTTCCATCCTTCTGAACAATGTAAGTGTTGAGGAAGCCATCATAGATCACTTTCCGATCATATTCCCATGGTCGGCCCAGAAGTAAATTTGCGACATTCATAGGTACTATGTCAAAGTCAATCTCATCCCCGTACTATCCAGCCCTGAATGTTATCCGAGTTCTTTTATATACATAGACTATACCCTTATCATTGAACCACTTCAGTCCATATGGTCGAAGGTACATGTAAGTTGTCAATCTCATCTTCTCCATTAGCTCGGCAGAAACGATGTTGGTACAACTACCAGGGAACGGGTTTTCCCATTCACCAAACATCGAATTTGAAATAAATTCTCCCTTTGACATAGGTCCTACTTAATGTCGGCTTATCTACTTGTCAAGGCTATAAGTTCTCCCATCTCAAGATAAACATTAATTGTTACGTTACTCTCTGAGCTCTTATCAATATGGCTCTCCACTTGAGCGTCGGGTCCATTATCTTTCAAAATCATGACCCTCTTATTTAGGCATTATCGCGCTCCGAAGCAGTAGAGTTGTAACAGTTGTAAGCCCTAAAGTTAATCCAAGTGACAGTAGAATTGAACATAGAACATAAAGTTTAGGTAATCGGTTAAAGGATTCAATTAAACCCAAATTATAAACTATGGATAGAAATATTAATAAAAATGATCCCGTAAACTTGAATTTAAGAAAATAAGTAATAAAATAGGAAACTATAAAATTTTCAAATTTTAAGTATAATAATTGTTAATTATCGAAAAGGCGAAAAGTGTAATCTAATAACTAATAAATTACTAGAAATAGATTATATGTATACTAAAAATTATAGAATGACTTAAATAATAATTAGAACTGTTCACATGTACCATACATATATTTACGAGTAGATAAAAATATGCAAAATTTCTTAAATTGTCTAAAAACTTATTAAATAATTAAAGAAAATTATTAATTAATTAAGAAAAAATCAGAAGAATCAGGAATGAGGTGGATTTGGTCGTGGCAAGTCAAGAAGTGAAGAATAAAAATTACCTAATCAAAATCAAGCAACATAAAAAGCAAAAATTAAGAGATTTAGGCAATGTCTTGTCCAATTAAATGCACATTAATTACCACAAAGCTTTATAAATAAGGGAAAAAAATTACAAAGCTCCTTTAGACAATTAGAAATCAGAAAAAAATAGATAGCATGGAAAATTCAAGATAAAAATTAGGGTTAAAAAAAAAGAAGGAAATCTGTATAGTAGGAACTAATTAGCCAAACCTACACACTACCACCACTTGAGATCGAGCCACTACTACCACCCCACTCTAGACCCACCGCCTGGACCGACCGACACATCTGGACTGGTGTTGGAAGGCCAAAATTCATCGGACCGGGTGAGTCTCGCATTTGCTCCGATTTTATATAATTTCGTACAATTATTTATTTTGCTTTGAAAATTATGAAATTTATTATTCTGAGGTTTTATTGTATGCAGATTTAGGGAAAAATAGTGATTAAGTGTAATCACATCCGAAATATAGGGTTCTTAGGAAATTAAGCAAAACCAAGTATGATTAGGATTGAAAATAAATAGGCTTAAGAGTGTAGTTTAGTGCTCAAATTTTTTCTGTAGAAAGCTTAAGTAATATAGAACAATGTTATCAATCTATTTTTCTAAATTTAATTTTCAAAATTTTTAGCCCTAAAATAACAGAAAAATTAGGTAATTTGGAGTTAATTAAGTGATTAAGACATTAATTACTGATTTAGATAGTAATTAGATTGTTAGAGATGTTAATCTTTGATGTGGAAACCTACTCCTAACCTTTGGAGTGTTAAGTATAATTAATGAAGGAATTATGTAGTAATTGTAGAAAATTAGGAATATGTAGAATTGGAAATTTAATAAAAATGAAAAATTAGGTTTAATTAGATAATATAATAATAAAAATCAGAATATAATAAATCTGAAACAAAATTTAATTTAAGGTAATTGAATAAAAAATGTAAGATTTTCTCACATCGAGAATAAATCCGGTACCTCAATTAGGATTAGCGTATACCGAACGGTTTAGAATATTAAATTAAGACCCAATAAAATATTAAAATACTCGAGCTTAATGTGATTAATTTCACATTAAGATTTGAGCATATTTAAGATTTCAGAATCAAAACTAGATTTTAATTTAGGAACCGAACCCTGAAATAGAGCAGAATGAATCATTAGTAAATAATAGGTATACATGGGAAAATGAGTTAAATTATAACTTAGAATATTAATCATTAAAGTATAAGTACTAAAAAGACCTATTTATATTATAGGATATCTAGAGACGAATCGGCTTGCAATTAAGTGATTAGGCGACTGAGAAATTTCAAGTAAGTTGGGTTCTTACTTATTGTATTAGGGTACTATTTTATGGTACTCAGAAACTTAGGATTGTATATGGTTGTGATTGTAAGTAGTTTACGCAAGTGTTTGATGTATCTGAACTTGTACTAACATTTGTAATGTGGTTGAGTTTGTGTTATAATTGAATTGGTGTGAAATTGTTTGAACACCCTAAATGAAATTTAATCTTATTCAACTCTAATGACCTAAAATGTTATGCATTGCAACCCGTTAGGGGATCATTAGGATTCTCCAACCAAATATCGACCCCTTCGAAAGGGATAGCGCAAGATTGCATAATGGTTCCTTCTTCATCCTTAGTCAAATTAAGTAACAAGATAGGAGGTCGCGGCGAGGGCGAAGTCAATGGTTCAAAGGTAGTCGCGAGAGGAGTGGTATCTCCATTGCACAAGCCTAGGTTTGGTTGTAAGCAGCTGTATAACATGAAAACTCCTCAACCCGGTTTAAAGTGGGTGAAATTTCTTTGATTTCGCAACAAATCGGACTACGTTGTATGATGATACTTAATTGTTGCATTGCATGAAAATAATTGCTTGATAATCTTGTTTGTGTTTGTATACTTTCATGAGTCTCTAATTCACCTTACTAAGTTGTAGTTGCTCATACCTTTATAGATCCTTTTGCAAGTCCTGATTTTTTAATACTTCATGTATTATGCCGCCTTACAATTATCCAGAGATTAGCTCTTTTGAAGCCAAGGATGTGGGGATCAATTTGCTTAGCAGTAGATATGTAGCTAGAGTGTCCTTCATAGTTTAAGATTGATAGTTGTTATGTAAATTAGTGAATCTTTATGTTTATGTAGAGTTTCCTAGGAAGTTCTATAGATTTTACATATAATTATGTATGCTTATTAAAAATTTGTTATAATTACTATATTTGTAGTTAAATACTTAAATGAGACTGTTTACTTCAAAACGAGAAGTCGTTAACTGTAAGCCCCAAAACTAGCAATTTGAGGTTTCGATCGGTTGAAAGACCCAATCGAGCTTAAATTATAAAGTAAAACTAGAAATATTAGAAAAATGATCCCACAAGTTTAAATTTAGGAAAATAAGCAATAAAATAAAAGAACATAAAAATTCCAAATTTTAAGTACGTAACTCGTTATTTATCGAAAATACATAAAATGCATTCCGATAATTAACGAAACGCTCGAGATAAATTATATATAAACTAAAAATCATAAAATAACCTAAATAATATTTACGAATATTTAGTTGTCCTATATATGAATTTACATATATATAGAAATACACATAATTACTTAAAATACGCGTAATGTGCTAAAATAAGAAAAATCGAGAATTACCCAAAATTGGATCGTGGCAGCTGAGAAAAATAAGAAAAAAATCGGCCCATTAAATTAAAACAACATGAAAACCAAAAATTAAGGGATAAGGCAATTGTCTTGTTTAATTTAATGTACAATAAATTCCCTAAAACTCTATAAATAGGGAAAAAAATTCAAAAGCTTATTTAGACAGTTAAAAATTAGGGAGAGGCGAAAATTGAGAGAAAAACCAAAGAAAAAGAAAAGAAAAGGAAAACTATGCAGTTAGGGCCACAAAGGAGAACCCAGATTCAACAGGCAGCTGGAAGTAGATGGCTACCACCACCACATGGTGGTGGCAGCGCCCAAGTGGGCCGATACACCAATGGCTACCGATGGTGGCCGGAGTCACCCAAATAGGTGAGTTCGATTTCTAGCCCGATTTTGTGTAATTTTGTAAAAACAGTAAATACTATTATAAAATTATGAATTTTGTTATTCTAGAATATTTTTATATGTAGTTTTTAGGAAAAATATTATTTTGATGAAAATATGTCTCGTGATATAGGGTCCTTAACAAATTGTGCAAAACCGAGCATGTTTTGGTTTAGAAATAAATGACCTTAGGAGTGTAGTTTTGAACCAAAAATTTTTGTGTAGATTACTTAGATGATATAGAATAGTACTATAAAGCCCGTTTTCAAAAATTAATTTTCTAAAATTTTAGATAATTTTTAGGCCCTAAAATGAGGCATAAAATGGGTAATTTAGGGTTAATTAAGTAATTAAATGGTTAATTACTGATTTAGTGAATAAGTATGTGTTTTAGGATGTTGAAATCTGATGGAGTATAATACTTGTAAGATTTAGGGTGTTAGATGTAATTATTAGGTTAATTATATAGTAAATAAGTAATATGGAAAAATAGTACATTTTAAGTTAATTTTGTAAATTAGGGTAATTAGGTGTAAAATCTGATTTAAGATGAATTTATACATTTTAAAATAATAATTGATGTTGGGAGATAGTGATTAAAGTAATAAAAATATTAGATGTGTATTATGTACATAATAGGTGATAATACATAATATATAATTATTAGAAATATAATAAATAGAAAATATTAGAATAAAAATTGATATTATGATAAGAAGAAAAATATACAATAAATCTGATAGGAAACTTGAATTTATATAATTATATAAAAAAATGTAAAAATTTCTCATATTAGGAGTGAATTCGATACACTAATAAGAATTTAAGTGTACCGGGTAAAATAAAATACTGACTAGGGGTAATGATGATATTTAGGAGATCGAGAAGTAATGTGATTAATTTCACATTATGAGTTGAAAAGAATTTCTAGGATTTGAGTGTAAAACAATACTTAGAAATCGAATTAAAATCTAATTTAGAAATCGATGCGGAAACAGAACCTAAACATAACCCCAAACCTAGAATAATTGTAAAAGACTTAAGACCTAGATAATTAGGCATATTAAACCCTAAACAACACATAACAATAAGCGTTATAGGATAAAATGACCCTACAATAGTTATATAAAAAACCGAAACCACGTTTGTGTTATAGGGATAATCGGCGATGGCTTGAGCAAGTCGGACCTCGAGTAAGCGAGCAAAGAGTCAAGGTAAGTTAGGATTAATACGATGCTGTATTTTGGAGGCTTAAGATTATGCTTAGTTGTGCTTGTTAGATAGTTGGATGTGTGCATACACTTGATTATAAGTGATGCTATGATTCTGTCTATTGTCCTGGCTTATATTGTATGGTTTGTATGAAATGATTAATTACCTTAAACTAAACCTAATCAAATATATGACCTATAATCATAATCGGACCTACATGGCAACCTATTAGGGGAACTTAGAACTCTCCGGCCAAATACCGACCCTTTCGAAAGGGATAGCATAGGATTGCAATTGGTCCCTTCTTCATCCTCAATCAAACTAAGTGACAGGAGAAAAGGTCGCGACGAGGGTGAAGTCAGTGGTTCAAAGGTAGTCGCCGGAGGAGCGAGGTCTCCATTGCACAAGCCTAGGTTTGGTCGTGAGCTGTTGCATTAATGGCAACTCCTCAACCCGGATTAGAGCGGGTGCAATTTCTCTAATCTCACGACAGGTCGGACAACGTCGTGCTATGGCATTTACTTGCACATGCATTGCACCTAATAAGTTGATTGAAAACCTTGTTGTGTTTATGGTATAGTTTTAAGTCCTCCATCCTAACTTACTGAGTTGTGGTTGCTTACATCCCTATAGACGTTGTACAGGTGCTGGCTAAAAAGCGGCAAACAACTACTGTAAAGTTAGCAATTGCTGAATCTTGGGGGGTGAGGAAAAACATTGAAGAATCAACACATATTTTATTACTTTTCATTTCCGAATAATGTAATAACTAGAAAATATATTACGGAGAATTATTGTAAACTTTAATTGCAATAACTAAATTATAGTATATATATATATATTTCCTCACTTTCTTAGGTAAATGATTTATTTAAATTATAAACTGTTTACTTCAAAGAGGATTAGTCGTGGACGCCTTGTGTAGATCAGGTCTAAGATAGCGGTTGTAAAACCAACTTCTACCTTAGAATAGTTTACACGGCGGGGCTGTTATGACTCTACCGCTTCAGGGCGTGACATTGACGCTTTGTGTAGGCCATGTCTTTGGTAGGTATTATGAAGCCAGTTACCGTCACGCCCCGAAGCGGTAAAGTCATAACAACCTCGTCGTATAAATCATTCTAAGATAGTAGTTGGCCTTACAACCGCTATCCTAAATCCGATCTACACAAGGCGTCTACGACTAACCTGCTTTGAAGTAAACAGTTTGTAATTTAAATAAATCATTTACCTAAGAAAGTAAGAAAATATATATATACACTGAAATTCAGTTATTACAATTAATGTTTATAATATTTCACTATAATATATTTCTTAGTTATTACATTATTCAGAAATGAAAAATTCTAGAATAAAAGCTTAAAACTTAAAAATATATGTTTGTTCTTCAAATGTTTTTCCTCACTTCTTAGAATCCAGCAATTGCTAGCTTCAGAGTAGTTGTATGCCACTTCTTAACTAGCACCTGCACGACGTCTATAGGGATATGAGTAACCATAGCTCAGTAAATTAGGATGGAGGACTTAAAACTATACCACAAACATAACAAGGTTATCGATCAACTTATTAGGTGTAATGTATGCTCAAGCAAATGCTATCGCACGATATTGTTTGGCCCGTCATGAGATTAGAGAAATTATGCCCGCTTTAATCCGGGTTGAGGAGTTGCCGTTAATACAACAGGTCACGACCAAACCTAGGCTTGTGCAATGGAGACACCGCTCCTCCCGCGACTACCTTCGAACCATTGGCTCCAACCTCGCCGCGACCTCCTCTCCTGTCACTTAATTCTACTAAGGATGAAGAAGGGACCATTATGCAATCTTGCACTATCCCTTTCGAAGGGGTCAGTATTTGGCCGGAGAATCCTAGGTTTCCCCTAATAGGTTGTCATGCAGGTCCAATTATGATTATGGGTTATATATTTGATTAGGTCCAGTTTAGGGTAATCAATCATTTCATACAAATCATACAATACAGGCCAGAACAACAAACTGAATCATAGCATCATTCATAATCAAGCACATGCACACAACTAACTATCTAAAAAGCACAACCAAGCATAATTCAAGGCTCCAAAATGCAGCAACGTATTAATCCCAACTTACCGGGACTCCTTCCTCACTCACTCGAGGTCCCACTCGCTTAGGCCCTCGACAATCATCCCTATAACACAAACGTGGTTTCAGTTTTTCATATAACTATTATAAGTTGGTTTTATACTATAATGCTTATTGTTATGTTTTGTTTAGGGTTTAATATATTTGATTATCTAGGTTCTCAAATCTTTTACAATTATTCCAGATTTAGGGTTAGGTTCAAGTTTAGTTTTCGCATTGATTTCTAAATTAGGTTCTAGTTGGATTTCTAAGTACTGTTTTATACCCGAACTCTAGAAACTTGTTTTAGCTCATGATGTGAAATTAATCACATTACTTTCAGATATCCTAAATATCATAATTACTCCTAATCAATATTTTATTATATTCGGTACACTTAAATTCTTAATAGTGTACCGAATTTACTCCCGATGTGAAAAATTTTTACATTTTTCATATAATTATATAAATTCATGATTTCTATCAGATTTATTATATATCCCTATTATTTATATAATATCGATTTTTATTCTAATATCTTCTATTTATTATATTTCCAATAATTATATATTATATATTATCACCTATTATATATATAATACACATATAATATTTCTAACACTCTAATTACCATCTCCTAACATCAATTATCATTTCAAAATGTCTAAATTTATCCTAAATCAGGTTTTACACCTAATTACCCTAATTTACAAAATTAACTTAAAATTTACTATTTTTCCTTATTACTTATTTATTACATAATTAACCTAATAATTACATCTAACACCCTACATGCTACAAGTATCATAATTCATCATATTTCAACAACCTAAAACACATAAATATTCACTAAAGTAGTAATTAACTATTTAATTACTTAATTAACCCTAAATTACCCATTTTATACCTTATTTTAAGGCTTAAAAATTATCTAAAAATTTTAAAAATTAATTTTTGAAAATGGGCTTCATATAAATGTTCTATATCATCTAATTAGTTTACAAAAAAAAAAATAGGCTCAAAACTACACTCTTAAGGTCATTTATTTCTAAACCGAAACATACTCAGTTTTACATGATTTTTTAAGGACTATATATCACGGAATATATTTTCACCAGAATAATATTTTTCCTAAAAATTACATACAAAATATTCCAAAATAACAAAATTCATAATTTACTAAGAATATTTATTATTTTTACAAAATTATACAAAATCGGGCTGGAAATCAAACTCATCAATTTGGGCGGCTCCAGCCACCATCGGTGGCCATGGGTGTGTCGGCCCACCTGGGCGCTGCCACCATCATGTGGTGGTGGTGGTCGTCCACTCCCAACTGCTTGTTGGGTCTAGGTTCTCCTTACATGCCCCAACTACACAGATTTTTGCTAAATTTTTGTAAAACCCTAATTTTCTCTCAATTTCACCTCTCTCTATTTTTCTAAACTTCTTATAGAGCTTTAAGGAAATTGTTGTGCATTAATTTGATTAGATAATTGCCTTATCTTCTTCCAATTTCACTTTTATGTTGTTCTAATTTAATTGGCTAATTTTTTTCTTACTTTTCCCAGCTACCATGACCCAATTCTAGATCATTCCTTATTTTTTCTAATTTTTCTTTATTTTTACTTAATTAATTATGAATTTTCTTTAATTATTTTAGCACATTTCGCTTGTTTTAAGTAATTACGCGTATTTCTACCTACATGTAAATCCATATATAGTATAAATAAATATTTCTAAATATTATTTAGGTCATTTTATGATTTTTAATATATATATAATTTATTTCTACCGATTTGTTAATTATCGGAATACATTTTACGCATTTTCGATAAATAACGAGTTATATACTTAAAATTTGGAATTTTTATATTCTTTTATTTTATTACTTATTTTCTTAAATTTAAACTTACGGGATCATTTTACTAATATTCTAAGCTTTATTTATAATTTAGGCTCGATCGGATCTTTCAGCCGATCGAAACCCTAAGTGATTGGTTATAGGGCTTACAGTTACTATCATAGAATGGTTTACATGGCAGGACTGCTGCGATTCTGTGACTTCGGGGCGTAACAACAGCTCCGTCATGTAAACCATTCTAAGATAAAAGTTGGCCTTACAGCTGCTATCCTAGACCTAATCTACATAAGGCGTCCACGACTAATTCGCTTTAAAGTAAGCAATTTATAATTTAAATAAATCGTTTACCTAAGAAAGTGAGAAAAAATATATATACATTAGAATTCAGTTATTGTAATTAACGTTTACAATGTTTCACTGTAATCTATTTCCTAGTTAATACATTATTCAAAAATGAAAAATTTTAAGATAAGAGCTTAGACCTTAAAATTATATGTCTGTTCTTCAAATGTTTTTCCTTACTCCCCAGGTTCCAGCAGTTGCTAACTTCAGAGTAGTTGTAAGCTGCTTCTTAACCAACACCTGCAATGACGTCTATAAAGATGTGAGTAACCACAGCTCAGCAAGTTAGGATAGAGGACTTAAAATTATACCACAAACAAGGTTATCAACTAAATCATTTAGTGCGATACATGTTCAAGTAAATACCATTACATGATGTTGTCCAACCCATCGTAAGATTAGAGAAATTACGCTTGCTATAATTCGAGTTGAAGAGTTGCCGTTAATGCGATAGCTCACGACTAAACCCAGGCTTGTGCAATGGAGACACCTTTCCTCTCGTAACTACCTTAGAACCATTGACTTTACCCTTATCTCAACCTCCCCACCTATCACTTAGTTCAACTAAGGATGAAGAAGGAACCCATTATGCTATCCAGCGCTATCCCTTTCGAAAGGGTCGGTATTTGGCTAGAGAATCCTAGGTTTCCCCTAATGGATTGCTATGTTGGTTCGATTTATGTTTATAAGTAATATCTTTGTTAAGTTCAATTTAAGGTGATCGATCACTTCACACAATATAAGCCAGAAAAACAAACAGAATTATAGCATCACTCATAATCAAGCACATGCACATAACCAACTATCTAACAAGTACAACTAAGTATAATCACAAGCCTCCAAAATACAGCAACGTATTAAACCCAACTTACCTCGACTCCTCGCTCACTTACTTGAGGTCCGACTCGCTCAGGCCAACGCTAATCATCATTATAACACAAACGTAGTTTCGGTTTTTCATATAACTATTATAGGTTAGTTTTATCCTATAACGCTTATTTTTATCTTTTGTTTAGGGTTTAATATGTCTAATTATCTAGGTTCTCAAATCTTTTACAATTATTCTGGGTTTGGGGTTAGGTTCAAGTTCAGTTTTCACATCGATTTCTAAATTAGGTTCTAATTCAATTTCTAAGTATTGTTTTATATCCAAACCCTAGAAACTCGTTTCAATACATAATGTGAAATTAATCACATTACTTTCAGATATATTAAATATCATAATTACCCCTAGTCAGTATTTTATTCCATCCAATATACTTAAATCCTTATTAGTGTACTGAATTTACTTCTAATGTAAATTTTTTTTTATATTTTTCATATAATTACATAAATTTAAGTTTTCTATCAGATTGATTATATATCCCTATTATTTATATAATATTAATTTTTATCCTAATATCTTCTATTTATTATATTTCCAATAATTGCATATTATGTACTATCACTTATTATGTACATAATACACATATAATATTTCTATCACTCTAATTACCATCTCCCAACATCAATTATCATTTCAAAATGTCTAAATTCATCCTAAATCAGATTTTACACCTAATTTCCCTAATTTACAAAATTAACTTAAAAATTACTATTTTTTCCAATTACTTATTTACTACATAATTAGCCTAATAATTACATCTAACACCCTAAATGCTATAAGCATCATACTTTATCAGATTTCAATATCTTAAAATATTTAATTATTCACTAAATCAATAATTAACCATTTAATTACTTAATTAATCCTAAATTACACATTTTATACCTCGTTTTATGGCCTAAAAATCATTTAAAATTTTCGAAAATTCATTTTTAAAAAAGGGATTCATAGCACTGTTCTATATCACCTAAGAGTCTACACAAAAATTTTGGGCTCAAAACTACACTCCTAAGGTCATTTATTTCTAAACCGAAACATGTTCGGTTTTGCATGATTTCTTAAGGATCATATATTACAAGACATATTTTTATCAAAATAATATTTTCCATAAAAACTACATATTAAAACATTTCAGAATAACAAAATTACACAAAATCGAGCTGAAAATCAAACTCATTAGTTTGGGTGACTCCGGCCGCCGTGGCCTTATTAGCAGGTCTAGGCACTGCTACCATCTGTGGTAATGGTAGCCGTCCACTCACAGGTGCTCGTCTAGTATTGGTTCCCCTTTACGACTCTAATTATATAGATTTGAATAATTTTTTTGTAATTAATCCAAATACTCACTATTTCAATCCTCTCTATTTTTTTCACTCTTCAAATTGACCAATGAGCTTTTGAAATTTCCTTGCTATTTATAGAGATGTTAGAGAATTATTGCGCATTAATTAGACAAGATAATTGCCTTATCTCTTCTTTTTTTACTTTCTATTTGTTGCATTCTAATTGGTTGATTTCCTTCTTTAATTTTCAAATTTCCACTCCCCACTTCTGGACTTTTCCTCATTTTTCTTGATTTTTCCTTAATTAATTATGAATTTTATTTAATTATTTAGTATTATTTTAGCATATTTCACGTATTTTAAATAATTATGTGTATTTATACCTACATGTAAATTCATATATAGTATAAATAAATATTCCTAAATATTATTTAGATCATTTTATGATTTTTAGTATACATATAATTTATCTCTAGCGATTCGTTAGTTATCGGAATGCATTTTACGCATTTTCGATAAACAACGAGTTATATACTTAAAATTTTGAAATTTTATATTCTTTTATTTTATTGCTTATTTTCTTAAATTCGAACTTACAAGATCATTTGTACTAATATTTCTAATTTTACTTTATAATTTAGGTTCAATCGGATCCTTTAACTGATCGAAATCTCGAGTAGTTGGTTATAGGGCTTACAAGCACTGTGACGCAATATGTCCGAAGCCCAAACACTTAAAGCAATTAACTTCTCGGGCTTTAGTACTAGGTACTTTCTCTTTCTCCACTTTCTTAGTCTCAGCTTGGTCAGGTCAACTAGGCTCTTCTTTCTGCATCCTTCTCTTAGGCTTTGTCTTCTCTTCATGCCTCTCAGGTTCAAGGCTGCCTTGTTAAGGTCGAATGGTTGGCTTCTGATGCCTCCTCCTCCTCTAACTCTCCACTCTTAATGCTAAATTGATTTGAACATCCAGAGAGTTAAGCAGCTGCAATTCAACTATGTCGGCAATATCATTTCGAACTCTACTCGGAAACCTAGCAATGTTGTGGTCCTGTGGCTCGGTAATCTTACATCTTGTCATCAGAGTTTTGAACTCCTATAAGTATTCTTCAACAGTGTTTTGTCCTTACCTAAGGTGCTGGAAAGCATGGAGCATCTCCTGCTTGAAGTAGGTTAGCACAAAGCAAGAATTTGTTGACCTCTTAATAAGCCTCTAAGTTTTGATCGGCTCCTCTCCTTCTGCATCTCGCTCAGCAACCAATTTATCCTACTAAAGACTTGCATATTCAACAAGGACGAATGAGGCTAGCTTGACCTTGGTTCTATCATCGCACTCATAGCACTCAAACAACTTCTCGACTCGGAGAACCTAGTCAAGGAACTCTTCAAGTCGGCTACTACCACTGAAGGTTGGTAGCTTAAGCTTGATGTTGTCAAGTCCCCGTTTATATGTTTGGGGTTCATCCTATGCATTCCTAACAGGTCGATTCTCCTTGGATCGGCCACTTTTTTTAGAGCTCTACTCAGTTACATCACTTTTCAACCTCAGCTCGCTTATTCGGGCTCCTTGGTTCACCTCGGAGTCAATGCTCCTATCATTGCTTCTCTATGGCTCGGGTCGATTTTCTCTTTTACTTGGTTTAGCAGCTCTTCTCTGCTGTCTTGCATCATTATCAAGCTTAATGGAGCCACTTTTACTGGGGGGTGTTCGTTCCTTCCTTTTACCTCGACCGACATGTCTACGGCCTCTGACTAATCCAATAAGTTCCTAAATAGAATCATTGAGATTTTGAATTTGATATTCCATGTTATCAATACATCTCCTCAAGCTTCCGCGAGGACTGTCTCCACTATTATTAACACTATCTTCTGATATTGTAGTATGTACAATAAATTCCAGAGAGAGTAAATTTAATAAATACATAACATACTTAAACTAAACTCAACTTAGAACTACTACTAAGACGATTCCACAAATACCACTTATAACAAAATACAAATAACAATAACTCAGAAATTACAGCTACTCGATTTCTGCAACTACTCGTGGCTGACAAACACTACAGCAACTAAAATGAACTACAGAAATTATTGCTAAGAACACAAACAATAGAATTTACTAAAGAATGATGATGAATAGAAATGTTCAAACCACGAGTCAAACTTTGAAGAATACTAACACGCGTATCTCCCCAAAACTTTGATACTAGCAAAGATGATGCGTAATCCACACAACAGTCTCAGATGCCAATGGGGTTTGAATGGGAACAAGGAACGAGAAGTTAGAATGGGGTTTTTACTGCTAATGTATATGGATGTCACACACCATGGCACAAACACAATCAAGGGTTAAGCTCGAAATAGGGTTCAATACAACTCACGAACACTAAATATCACTCGGGTTTCAAATGAGAGCTTAAAGGCAACTCACTAACTCACTCAAATGAAGGGTTCACCACAATTTTAAAGGCAAGATTGATAAGAACGTAAGAGATTAAGCAATACAACACACTTAATAGTTCAAAATGCTAGCTCAAAGGGCTCAAGAATATCCTTACTTCCAGAAGGAATGTTTAAGTGTAAATTCATTGTATGAATATTCTTCATTGTCTATCTCTCTTGATAATTACAAATGTTGCTATTTATAGCAAGTTATAAAACCCTAGTAAAAAAATTGTAAATAATATACAAGGCCTTAAACCCTAAAGAATTACCCATAATCAAAATAAGGAAAATATTTATAAAGTATACAAAACTGTGCACTTAATGGAGTGGCCAGCATGCAATCATTTGAGCTATTTATGGACCCGAGCAGGGGTCAATTAGTAGTCGGGTGTCCGAACAGGGGTAAGATGTTTGGAAGTCTCATTATGCTTGGCCGAGCTACTAGTGAGTGTCACACCCCAAAGCAGCAGAGTCGTAACAAACCCACCATGTAAACCATCCTAAGATAAAAGTTGACCTTACAACCGTTATCTTAGACCTGATCTACACAAGGAGTCCACGACTAACCCGCTTTGAAGTAAACAGATTGTAATTTAAATAAATCATTTACCTAAGAAAGTGAGGAAATATATATATACACTATAATTCAGTTATTACATTAGTCAAAAATGAAAAATTCTAAAATAAAACAAAACCTTAAAAGTATGTGTTTATTTTTCAATGTTTTTCCTCACTCCCTAGGATCCAGTAGTTGCTAGCTTTAGAGTAGTTGTTTGCGCTTCTTAGCCAGCACCTGCACTACGTTTATAGGAATGTGAGCAACCACGGCTCAGTAAGTTAGGATGGATGACTTAAAACTATACCACAAACACAACAAGATTATCAATCAACTTATTAGGTGCAAGGCATGTTCAAGCAAATGTCATTGCACGAAGTTGTCCGGCCCGTCGTGAGATTCGAGAAATTGTGCCCGCTCTAATCCGGGTTGAGGAGTTGCCATTAATACAACAACTCACGACTAAACCCAGGCTTGTGCAATGGAGACCTCGCTCCTCCCGCGACTACCTTCGAACCATTGACTTCACCCTCGCTGCGACCTCCTCTCCTGTCACTTAGTTCGATTGAGGATGAAGAAGGGACCAATTGCAATCCTGCGCTATCCCTTTCGAAGGGGTCGGTATTTGGCCAAAGAGTCCTAAGTTCCCCTAATGAGTTGCCATGTAGGTCCGATTATAATTATAGGTTGTATATTTGATTAAGTCCAGTTTAGGGTGATCAATCATTTCATATAAACCATACAATACAAGCCAGGACAACAGACAGAATCATAGCATCATTCATAATTAAGCAGATGCACACATCCAACTATCTAACAATCACAACCAAACATAATCTTAAGCCTCCAAAATATAGCATTGTATTAATCCCAACTTACCTCGACTCATCGCTCACTCACTCGAGGTCCAACTTGCTCGGGCCATCATTGATCATCCTTATAACACAAACGTGGTTTCAGTTTTTCATATAACTATTATAGGTTCATTTTATCCTATAACGCTTATTTTTATGTTTTGTTTAGGGTTTAATATACCTAATTAGCTAGGTCTTAAGTCTTTTACAATTATTCTAGGTTTGGGGTTAGGTTCGGGTTCGGTTTTCGCATCAATTTCTAAATTAGGTTCTAGTTCGATTTCTAAGTCCTAAACATGCTCGAATCCTAATGTGAAATTAATCACATTAAGCTCGAGTATTCAAATATCCTATTGGGTCTTAATTCAATATTCTAAACTATTCAGTACACGTTATTCCTAATTGGGGTATCGGATTTATCCTCGATGTGAGAAAATCTTACTTTTTTTATATAATTACCTAAAATTAAATCTTAATTCAGATTTAGTATTATTTTTATTTTTATTTTAATATTATTTAAATAACCGTAATTTTTTTAGATTTATTAATTTTCAATTCCACATATTACTAATTTCTTACAATAATTACCTAATTTCCTAAATTAACTATACTTAATATTCCAAAGGCTAGGATTAGGGTTCCACATAAGAAATTAACATCCCTAAATATCTAATTACTAACTAAATCAGTAATTAGTATCTTAATCATCTAATTAACCCAAAATTACCCAATTTTTCCATCATTTTAGAGCTAAAAATTAACTTAAAAATTTCGAAAATTAATTTTAAAAAAATGGCTTCATTGCACTGTTCTAAATCACATAAGCATTCTACATAAAAAAAATTGAGCTCCAAACTACACTCCTAAGCCTATTTATTTCCCGTTCTAATAATGCTCGATTTTACTCAATTTGTTAAGAACCCTATATTTTCAAACGTGATTAAACTAAATCACTATTTTTTCCTAAATCTACATACAATAAAACCTCAGAATAACAAATTTCATAATTTTCTGGGCAAAATAACTAATTTTACAAAACTACTCAAAATCAGGGCAAAGGAGGGACTCACCAATCGGGGTATCTCCGGCCACCTCCGGCCGCCATGGCCTTATCGGCCAACCTGGGCACTGCCACCATCGTGTGGTGGTGGCGGTTGTCCACTCCTAGTTGCCCGTTAGTTCTGAGTTCTCCTTTGTGGCCCTAACTGCACAGTTTTCCTTTTCTTTTCTTTTTTCTTTGGTTTTTCTCTCAATTTTCGCCTCTCCCTAATTTTCTCTGATTTCTAACTATCCAAATGAGCTTATAAATTTTTCTTGCTATTTATAGGGCTTTGTGGTAATTAATATGCATTAATTAGACATGACATTGCCCCATTTCCTTGATTTTTAGCTTTTGTGTTGCTTAATTCTAATTGGTTAATTTTTCTTTTCCAGATTTTGACCTGCCACGACCATATTTGCATTAATCCACACCCTTTTGATTTTTCTTAATTAATTTAATAATTTTCTTTAATTATTTACTAAGTTTTTGGTCAATTTAAGTAATTTTGTGTATTTTTATCTACACGTAAATACATGTGGGGTGCATATGAACATTCCTAATTATTATTTGGGTCATTCTATGATTTTTCGTATACATATAATCTATTTCTAGTAATTTATTAATTATTAAATTATACTTTTCGCCTTTTTTATGATTAACAAGTATTATACTTAAAATTTGAAAATTTTATAGTCTCTTATTTTATTACTTATTTTCTTAAATTCAAACTTACAGGATCATTTTACTAATATTTCTAGCTTTACTTATAATTTAGGCTCAATCAGATATTTCAGTCGATCGAAGCCTTGAGTAACTAGTTGTGGGGGCTTACAGTGAGCTCGACCTATAGTTGCTATACTCGTAGATTGCTTGGCGGGAACTCTCATATGCTATGCCGAGTTGCTCTTTAGCCTTGATTGCTCGGTCGTATGGTTTCTCGACAGATGACAGACTTGAGGCCGAGTAACTCCTTTTCTTCCCCTCGGTCTTCTGGTATTAACTCGGCCTCAGCAAAAGCTATCCAACCTTAACTTTGAACAATTTTTCCTCAGGTTAAGACAGGTCGGCTTCAACTTCTAGCAAGTTGGCATTAGCTTGGGATAGGTCAGCCTCAGCTTAGAGATCATCGTGAACTGATTTCTATCATTCTTCATGTCGAGCTAAATGATTGCCTATTTCTCATAGATAATGTGTCAAGAAGTAGATAGCTAAGACAATAACCGACTCTCATTCTCACTCATGCTAATCACTTACTCGGCATCACCTTTGCCGAGCTACCGATGGAGAGAGTCCAGACTAACTAGGCCATCCCTACTCGGGTAAGCAAGCTGATCGTATTTTTTGTTCGCATCTTCCAATGGCATCACTAATGCAACATCGCTACTTGTACAAAATTATGTGTAAAATCCGTTAGACCAATGATTATTTTTCTTGAATATTTATTTTTATCCTTTTGTATATTATACATTACTTCCTTAAGAAATACCCTTTTTGTTTTTTCCCTTTTGGGCAAGTTGCCTTAACTTATGGGTTTAAATACCCTTGTAATTGTAGTTGGATCAAATTGATTAATTTAAAACACTTGAGTATTTTTTCTTCCTTGTGTAAACATTATCTGTTTACTCTCAGCATCAGTCTTATTATAACCTTTTAGCAAGGCTAGGTGGTGAGTAACCTAACCAAACTGATTCGTACGTCATATTGAATTGTGCTGTGAGTCCTCAGAAGTTCCATTAGTATGTCATATCCTCTAGAGTTGTTCGTAGGTTCTTGCTTACTCTTCATTCTCATTTGTCCTTTTCGCACATTTACCTTCACTTCATTTTTTAGGTTTCTTCAAACTTGGACTCATCCAGTGATTAGCCTTGTCTATTCTTGGTCACGGTCCGCAACATCTTAGTATCAGAGCGGATGTTTTGTTTGAGTTGTAGTTGGTTTTCGAAGTTCTGTTTATACTCTGTTTTTACGTGTATGAAACAAAGCAAATTTGATGGGAATCAAGCTATCGAACCATTAACCAATAGCTAAGCCCAAGACTGGCAAGACGTATCTTCCTGTTCTAGCAAACCCCTACCAAAGGCTACTACTTCCTTACCGATTCACCCTTTATGCCAAGCCAAATGACTACCTCTATAGTGCGCCGAATTAAAGATTACTCACTCACGTCTAAACCGTCTAATGACTTAGCATCTTCCTTGCCGAAAAGCCGAGATAGAGAGACTCTGGACTAATTAAGCCACCCTTTTTGTCCGCATCTTCTAACGGCCTCACTAATTTAGCATTGCCATGTGTACAGTATCATTTATAGAATCCATTACACTATTGATTGTTCTCCTTGTATATTCATTTTTACCCTTTTGTATCTTATATATTACTTCCTTAGTAAAGCTAGTTAGCAAGTAACCTCACCAGTTTGATCTGTACATCATATTGAATTGTGCCGTAAGTCTTTGGAAGTTCCATTGGTGCGTCATATCATTTAGAGTTGTCTGTAGGTTTTGCTTACTCTTTTTTATTCGCATTTGTCCTTTCATACATACCTCACTACTTCCATTTTGAGCATTTTGCAAGCTCGAACTCATTTAGCGATTAGCTTTTTTTGTTCTTGGTTACAGTTTGTATTATCTTGGTATCAGAAAGGAGGTTTTGTTTGAGCTATAGTTGGTTTTTGAACTTCTATTATACTTTGTTCTATGTATATGAAATAGAGTAAGTTCCTATGTTCATTTGAGTGTTATGTTGTTAACTATTAATTCATTGAATGTTTGTATGGACTTTGAATCTGTAGAGAAAATGATAGACTTGAGTGTAAATGTTGGAATAGGAGATGACAATAGTGAAGTTGTCTACCATAGACAATAGTCTTAAGTAACCCCAAGAAGCACTGATGAGAGACTTGACGAGGTGGCAAACCTCTTGGTAGATTTAACCTGAGTTGTTCATGCATTGACTTGCCAATCTACTAAGGTCACACAAAATACCCCATAAGCTACCCAACCTATTAGAGGTCAAAACCGAGCTTAACCAGTTCGAGGTGAAGGAGTAGGTGGAAAAGTAAGGAGAAGGATTAATTTGGAAAACATAGGAGACGAGGAAGAAGAAGAGTACTTCGAGGAAGAGCGAGATAGAGTTCCCAAAGCATTTGACTATGTGAAATTTCGGATTCTGAGTTTCAATGGATCTAGGAATGCTGACAAATATGCAGAATGGGAAGAGAAGGCATAGCATATTTTTTATTATTATCAATATGAGGATTATGAGAAGGTAAGAATTGCTGCTATTAAGTTCTTCAGATATGCTGTCATGTGGTGGAAGAATTTCCAAGCCATGAGGAGACGAGAGGACTATCGAGAGATTAATACTTAGCCTAAGATGAAGAGAATACTCAAAAATAGGTTCGTGTCAGAAACTTATCTTCAAGACACTTTTACTCAGCTTCAGGAGTCAAGACAAGGAGGTCAAACTGTTGACGAGTATGTTCAAGAATTTCAATTACTTATGATTCGTTACAGAGTTGAGGAACCATTGGCTCAAACAGTCTGAAGATTCATCACTGGATTGAGAGGTGATATTCAAGACATTGTAGAACTCCAATACTTTACCACAATGGATGAAGCAATCAGAATAGCCCAACAAGTAAAAAGGCAAAGAAGGAGCTGAGTACCATTGAGGATGCTAGCTAACTAACCCAAACAAGCAAATCACTAAGTTCAGTCGAGTATCGAGCCAAGCTGAAAGATGGATGTCGAAGTTGATCAAAAAGGCCAACTATATGGTAAAGTGCCAACCCGAACTTACGAGAAGGGGTAAGGGTCCAGTAGGAAGACGAGCCAGATCAAGTGCTTCAAATGCCAAGGGTTCGAACATATCGCTGCTCAATGCCCGAACCAAAGAACAATGGTCATCAAGGGAGACGTCCCGAAGTTAGAAGTAGACTGTACAGATGAGAAACTCAAGGAGAAGGAGGTCTCCACCGAGAAAGAATTGATTAAGGAAGACGTATTTGTTGAGGACTTGGACCGGTTACTCTTGGTTATCCAACACACTATGAACATAGAACCCTTATAAGAGGAAGAGCAAAGAGAGAATTTAGCTTATTCCACCTGTAAGGTGAATGATCAGGTGTGTGCCCTCATTATGGATAATGGAAGCTGCACCAATATGGCATCAACCAATCTTGTTTCAAAACTAAAGTTGCTAACTATTGCACATTTGAAGCCATACAAATTGCACTGGTTGAGTGAGAAAGGAGTATTGTATGTCACTTGGCAAATATTATTGCTAATCACTATTGGGAATTACTTAGACTAAATTCTCTGCAACATACTGCCCATGTGTGCTTCCCACATGTTGTTAGGTAGATTGCAGCTATTTGATAGGAGAGTTATCCACGATGGCTACAAGAACTTATACATATTTAAGAAAGATGATTGAAAGATCACACTAACTCGATGCTACCAAGAGAAGTTAATAACTTGCATATAAAACTTACCCACGGATTGATGAAGGCTCTGGTAATGAGTAGAGCCGACCCTTATGTTAGTCAGGCACCTGTTAGAGATAAAGGAACGAAGTCAATAACCCTAGGAAATCAAGGAGTTGTTAGATGAGTATGTCGACCTATTCCCAAAACAGTTACTTGAAGGGTTACCCCTAACTTAAGGTATAAAGCACGGCATTAACTTAGTCCCTAGCGCCTCACAACCGAATAAATCGAATAGGCTAGCTTATCAGATGAATCCCGAGTAGGCTTCTGAGCTCCAACGTCGAGTCAATGAGTTGCTGGAGAGAGGTTATGTTCGAGAAAGTCTCAGCCCTTGCGTTATGTCAGCGCTTCTTGTGTCGAAAATGGATGGAACCTAACGAATGTCTGTGGATAAGCGAGCTATGAACAAGATCACAATCAAATACAAGTATCCCATTCCTAAACTAGAGGACACGCTGGATGAATTGAGTGGAGCAAAGCTCTTCAGTAAGATTGACCTAAAGTCTAGCTATCATCAAATCCGTATAAAGCCGGGAGATAAATGGAAGACTACGTTTAAAACTCAGCATGGACTCTATGAGTAAATGATCATGCCATTTGGCTTATCGATTACCTCGAGCACTTTCATGTACCAGATGAACCACATGTTAAGACATCTGATTGGGAAGTATGTCATGGTTTATTTCGATGACATCCTTATATACAATGCTGATATGCTAAGTTATTGTGAACGTCTACGTACCGTATTAAACATTCTTCGTTCTGAGAGATTATTCGACAACTTAAAGAAGTGTTGCTTTTACCAGGAGGAAGTGGTATTTGTAGGCTATGTAGTCAGTGGAATAGGCTTACGTATGGATGATGAGAAAATCCGAACAATTGTAAAGTATCTGACTCTTGCTACATGTTCTGACATGAGAAGTTTTCATGGATTGGCTTCATTCTATAGGCGATTCATCAAGAATTTCAACACCCTTGCCACGCTACTTATTGAGCTAATGAAGAAAAACACCGACTTCCAATTGAGAGAAAAGAAGGAGATGAACTTTGCTAAGATAAAAGAAAAATTAACCTTCACCCTGGTATTAATCCTACATGACTTCGAGAAAATATTTGAGTTGGAATATGACGCTTTAGGCATTAAAATAGGTGTTGTCCTAATGTTGGAAGGCCGATCGATTGCCTTCCACAGTGAGAACCTCAAATGATCACAGTTGAATTACTCCATGTATGACAAGGAGCTCTTGCTACTAATCCGAGAACTGCAGGTATGATGACACTATTTATTGTTGAGAGAATCTATCATATATACTAACCATGAGTTGTTGAGGTACCTTCGAAGTTAAACTAAGTTATCAAAGCATTAGACGAGATGGGTTGAATTCATTGAAGGATTCAATTTTGTAATAAAATACAAGCAGGGAAAGAGTAATGTAATTGTAGATGCTCTTTTAAGAAGAGATGTGCTGAGAGGTTGTTTAGGTTTACATGTATCAAAGAATAATGTTACGGGGATCCACACTTTGGACCCATAATTATGCGATGCGTTGATGGAAGGATAGTGGGTGAGTATTATGTGGAAGATGGTTACTTGTTCCGAGGTGGAAAACTATGTGTATCGACCGATTCCCTAAGAGAGCTACTAATTAGGGAATCCTATAGTGGTGGACTCTTCAGACATTTTGGAGAAAAAAGGACCTATAAACAGTTGAATAGTCAATTATTCTGGCCAAGGATGAGGAGAGATGTGCATCGAGCTATTGAAAATTGTATCATACGTAAGAAGGCTAAGTGTTGAGCCACGTAAGGGAAAGCAATGCCTTTACCTGTTCCGACCAAACCGTGGATTAAATTGAGCATGGACTTTGTTTTTGGACTACCACAAACTACTTGAGGCAAAGATTCTATAATGGTCGTTGTAGATTGGTTCAATAAAATGGCATACTTCATGCCTTGCTAAAAAACTAACAATGCTTCGACTATTGTTTCTCTTTTCTTGCAGGAGATTGTGCAGTTATATGACGTACTAAGAAGTATAGCTTTCGATAGAGATCTAAAGTTCTTGAGTCACTTTTGGAGGACCTTGTAGTGTCCGATAGGGACTAAACTACTAGTCAATACTATTTGTCACCACTAAAATGACAGCTAAATAGAGGTGGTTAATTGCACTTTGGGATCACTGCTCCGAGTTGTAGTGGGAAAGAACTTGGCTAATTAGGACGTCTACTTGCCAGTAATCGAATTCACTTACAACTAGATGGTACATGACACCACTAAGCAGACTCCTTTCGAAGTGGTCTATGGTTTCAATCCCGAGTTACCCTTCGATTACACCCCTGTACCTGTACTTGCATAAGAAGGCCCTGACGTAAGGGCTAGAGTACAATCTCTTTAGCACATCTATGACAAAGTCACTCAGCATATTAACCAAGCAACTAGAAGAACGTAAGAGAAGACAAAGGGTAAGACAGCTAAACAATTCTAGCAAAGAGACTTAATATGGTTACACCTTAGCAAAGTACGATTTCCGAACAAGAGGATGAACAAATAATTTGCAAGAGCTAAAGGACCTTTCAGAATTCTCCAAAAGATCAATGATAATGCTTACAGATTGGAATTGCCCGAAGACTATGGGGTTTCTGACGCTTTCAACATTATCGACCTCAGTTTGTATCATCCTGATGGAGAACTGAATGAAGACCATTCGGATTTGATCCCAAATCCAAGACAACTCAGAGGAAATGATGGTAATCAAGCTACTAAACTACTGACCCGTAGTCGAGATCGAGGACTAGAGGGATTGGCAAGACGAATCCTCCTATTCCAGCTGACCCTTACTGAAGCCAAGTACTTCCTTGTCGAAGCCAGGCACTTCCTTGCCGAAGCCAAGCACTTCCTTACCGAGTACTTTTTTGCCAAGTTACCCTTCATGCTGAGCCAAATGACTACCCATCTCTCTGTAGTGCGTCGAGTTGAAGATTACTCACTCGTGTCCGAGTTGTCCAATGACTCGGTATCTTCCTTGCCAAGAAGTCGAGATGAAGAGACTTTGGATTGACTAAGTCACCCCTGCTCAAACAAGCAAGCTATTTGTACTTTTTGTTTATATCTTCTAACAGCCTCGCTAATGTAGATCGCTACGTGTATAATATTAAGTGTAGAATCCATCACACCACTGATTGTTTTCCTTATATATTCATTTTTACTCTTTTGTATTTTGTACATTACTTTCTTATGAAATGCCCTTTTTAACTTTTCCCTTTTGGGAAAGTTGCTCTAACTTATAAGTATAAATACCCTTATACTTATAGCTGTAAATTGGGAAAACCAAATTACCATTAATACACTCTGTATTTTTCCTTCATTGCATAAACACTACTTACTTACTCTCAGCATTACTCTTATCCTAATCCTTGAGTAAGGCTAGGTGGCGAATAACCTCACCGGTCTAATTCGTGCGCCATATCAAATCATGTCGTAAGTCCTTAGAAGTTCCATTGGTGTATCATATCCTCTAGACTTATTCGTGGGTTTTGCTTACTCTTTTTTATTCGCATTTTTCCTTTCACACACAACCCACTACTTCCATTTCGAGTTTTCTGCAAACTCGGACTTATCCAGCAACTAACTTTATCTATTCTCAGTCACAATTCACATCAAAGTTACTGTGTCTATCTTAATTGTTGTATTTATTAGTTGTTGATTTTCTGGTTTACGAAAGTATTTATTTGAACGTTAAATCAGTGAAGAAAACAATCAACCCAAGTGTAAATGTTGGTGTTGGAGATAACAACAATGGAGTTGTCTACCATGGACGACAGTCATAGGCAACCCCTAGAAGCACCGACGGGAGACTTGATGAGGTAACTAACCTAATGATAGATCTGATCTAAGTTGTTCATGTGTTGGCTTGCCAACCTGCTGAGGCTGCACAAAACATTCCACAAGCTGCTCAACCTGTTAGAGGTTAAAACCTAGCTCGACTAGTTTGAGGTAGAGGAGTAGGTGGACGAGTAAGACGAAGAATAGACCTTAGAGAACTAGATGAAGATTACAAGGAAGAGTATTTTGAAGAGAAGCAAATCCGAGTCCTTAGAGCAACTGACCATGTGAAGCTTTGGATTCCAAGCTTAAATGGATCTATGAATGCTAATGAATATTTAAAGTAGGAAGAGAAAGTGGATGGTGTTTTTTACAATTATCAATACGATGACTATAAAAAGTGAGAACAGCTACTGTTGAGTTCTCTGGATATATCGCCATATGGTGAAAGAATTTCAAAGCTATGAGAAGGCGAGAGGGTTACCGAGAGATTAATATACGACCTGAGATAAAGAGAATATTAAGGAATAGATTTGTGCCGAATACTTATCTACATGACACTTTTACTTGGCTTCAAGAGCTGAGGCAAGAAAACTGAACAGTTAATGAGTATGTTTAAGAATTCTAGATACTCATGAACCGATGTGAAGTAGAGGAACTATAAGCCCTAAATGTAAGCTTTGTAATTATAAGATTGAGCTTAATATGTAAAATTTAGAGCGACCGGCTAAAAGATTCGATCGAATTTAAATTATAAAATAAAGTTAAAAATATTAGTAAAAGTGATCTTACAAGTTTGAATTTAAGAAAATAGGTAATAAAATAAGATAATATAAAATTTTTAAATTTTAAGTATATTACCCGTTATTTATCGAAAATGCGGAAAATGCATTCCAATAATTAACGAATCGCTAGAAATAAATAATATGTATACTGAAAATCATAAAATAGCTTAAATAATATTTAGAAGTATTTATTTGTACTATATATGAATTTACATGCAAATAAATATATGCGTAATTACTTAAAATACGCAAAATATGTTAAAATAATACTAATTAATTAAAAAAATTCATAAATAATTAATAAAAAAACAGAAATGATTCAAATTTAGGTCGTGGCAGTTGGGGAAAAGAAAAAAAAATTATCCAATAAAATTAAAATAATAAAAAAGACAATTTGAAAGAGGATAAGGTCCATATTTAGTTACTTTAATGCATAAAAAATCACCTAAGGCTTTATAAATACCCAAATTAAATAAGAAGCTCATTGGATCAGTTTAGGATTTAGAAAAAAATTAGGGAGATGAGAGAAAAGAAAAAAAAAGTATTTTATAAAAAAAATTACAAAATGCGTATGCAAACAAGGGCCATAAGGTGAACCTAAACCTAACGAGCACTTAGAAGTGGATGGCTACCACTACTGTATAGTGGTGGCAATGCCTAGACCTATCGACAAGGCCACAGTGGCCAAAGCCACCTTTATAGGTGAGTCTAATTTCCAACCTTATTTTGTTTAATTTTGTAAAAATATTAAATATTTTTAGAAAATCATGAAATTTGTTCTTCTAGGATATTTTAGTATGTAAATTTAAGGGAAATTTTTATTTTGATGAATTTAAGTCTAGAAATATACTGTCATTAAAAAATTATGCAAAATCGAGTATGTTTCAAATTAGAAATAAATTAGCTTAGGAGTTTAGTTTTGGAATCAAAACTTTTGTATAAACTACTTAGATATATAGAATAGTGCCACGAAGCCTTCTTTTTAAAAATGAATTTTAAAAATTTTTACATAATTTTTAGGTCTTAAAATGATGCATAAAATATGTAATTTTAGGTTAATTAGGTAATTAAATAGATAATTACTAATTTAGTGCATAATTATATATTTTAAGATGTTAAAATCTAATGAAATATGATATTTGTAGTATTTAGGGTGTTAGATGTAATTATTAGGGTATTATATAGTAAATATGTAATGGGTAAATATAGTAAATTTTAAGTTAATTTTGTAATTTAGGATAATTAGGTGTAAAATCTAATTTGGGATGAATTTAGATATTTTGAGATATTAGTTGATGTTAGGAGATGATATTTGAAGTGATAAAAATATTATATATGTATATTGTGAACATATTAGATGATAATGTGTAATATGTAGGTATGAGAAATTAATAAGTAGGAAAACATTATATAAAAATTGATATTGTAATAATAATAGGAATATATAATAAATCTGGTAGGAAACTTAAATTAGGGTAATTATATGAAAAATATAAGATTTTCTCATAAAAGAAGTAAATTCGGTAGTTAAATTAGGATTAAGATGTACTGTACGGATTAGAACATTTGTTAAAGACCAAAAACGATGTCTAGGATACTTGAAAATAATGTAATTAATTTCACATTATGGGTTTAAATGAGTTTTTTGGGTTTACGTATAAAATTATACATTGAATTAAAACCTAATTTAGAAATCAATGTGGAAACTAAACCATAATTTAGCCTAAATAAAGAATAATCGTAAAAGACTAAAAAACCTAGATAATTGGGTATATTAAACCCTAAACCAAAGATAACAATAAAGATTATAGAATAAAATCAATTTATAACAGTTATGTGGAAAACTGAAACAATAATTGTATTATAGGGCTTTTTGGCGATGGCCAGTATGAGTTGCATCTCGAGTGAGCAAGCGAGGAGTCCAAGTAAGTTGGAACCAATACGTTGTTGTATTTCAAAGTACTAATTTGTAGTATTCGGAGGCTTCAAATTGTACTTGATTGGGCTTGTTAAATAGTCGATTGTGTTCGTGTATTTGTTTCCAAGTTAATGATGTGATTTGGTTTATTATTTTGGCTTGTATTGTGTGATTTATATGAAATGATTAGTCACCCTAAACTGGACCTAATTGAATATATGACTTATAAACATAAATCGGACCTGCATAGCAACCCATTAAGGGAAATCTAGGGTTCTCTGACCAAATACCGACCTCTTCGAAAGAGATAGCGCTATATAGCATAATTGGTCCCTTATTCATCGTTACTTGAACTAAGTGACAGGTGAGGAGGTCGCAGTAAGGATTAGGTTAATGGTTTGAGGTAGTCGCGGGAGGAACGGTGTCTCTATTGTACAAGCCTGAGTTTGGTCGTGAGCTATTGCATTAACGGAAATTTTTCAACCCAAATTAGAGTAAGTGCAATTTCTTTTATCTCACGACGGGTCAACCAACGTCGTACAATGGCATTTACTTGTACATGCATAGCATTTAACTAATTTGGTTAATAACTGTGTTTATGTTTGCTGTATGGTTTTAAGTTTCTGTCTTAACTTACCGAGTTGTGATTGCTCATATCCCTATAGACATCGTTGCAGGTGCTTAATCTCACAACGGGTCGGACAACGTCATACGATGGCATTTGCTTGTATATGCATAGCATCTAACTAATTTGGTTAATAATTGTGTTTATGTTTGCTATATGGTTTTAAGTGTCCTAACTTACTAAGTTATGATTGCTTATATCCCTATAGATATCGTTGCAGGTACTAGCTAAGAAACAGGCTCTATTTCCCTGAAGCTAGCAGCTGTTGGATCTTGGGAATTGAAGAAATACATTTAAAGAACAGATATATTGTTAAGGTTTTAACTTTTGTTTTAGAAACTTCTATTCTCAAATAATGTATTACTTAAGAAATATAGTACGATGAAGCTTTTCAAACGTTAATTTTAATATTTAAATTATAGTGTATATACATATTTCCATAATTTCTTAAGTAAATAATTATTTAATTTATGAATTGTTTACTTCAAAATGGATTAGTTATAAATGCCTTGTGTAAATTAAGTCTAAGATGGTGGTTGTATGGTTAGCTTCTATTTTAGAATGGTTTACATAGTGGGGCTGTTACGACTACACCTCTTCAAGGCGTGATAGGAACCACCAGTGCTAATAATCTCTAGGTTCCTTATTGGGTTGCATTGTGACATCAAAGACATTATAGAGCTCCAATGATTCACCATAATGAATGAAGCTATTAGAATAGCCCAACAAGTAGAGAGATGGAGAAGGAGATGAGGATTGCATAAATTACCGACTAGCTGACCAAGGTAGGGAAGCCACCGAGCTCAATCAAGTGTCGAGCAGTTCTAAAAGATAGATGTCTAAGCTGAGCAGAAAGGTCGATTCGATGGAGATGTGCCAACCTGAACTTATGAGAAAGGATAAGGCTCTGGTAAGAAGACGAGCCAGATCAAGTGCTTTAATTGCCAAAGGTTTGGACATGTGGCTACTTAGTACCCTAACCGACAGACAATGGTCATCAAGAGAGACATCTCGAAGCTAAAGGTAGACAATGCTGATGAAGAACATGAGGAGGAGGAGAACCATGCCAAGAAAGAACTAATTGAAGAGGATTTATTCGCTAAGGACTTAAGCTAACTAGCTTTGGTTATTCGACCTGCAATGAACATTAAACCCTTATGAGAGGAGGAGCAGAGAGAGAATTTATTTCATACCTCCTGTAGAGTAAACAATCAAATAAGTGCATTAATCATTGATAGTGGAAGTTGTACCAATGTGGCATCGACCAATCTAGTCACAAGGTTGAAATTGCCGACTATTGCATACCTAAGGCCATAGAAGCTACATTGGCTGAGTGAGAAGGGTGCACTGCATGTTGCTTGGTAAGTATTACTGTCGATTACCATTGAACATTACTCTAACAAGATTCTATGTAATGTACTACCTATGTGTGCTTCACATGTGCTGCTTACTCGACCATAGCTATTTGATAGATATGTATATGTTTGAGAATGATGACTGAAAGATTATACTGAACTTAATTCCATCGAGAGAAGTTAACAAACTGCAGACTAAACTTGCTTACAAGTTGAAGAAGGCTCTGGTAATGAGTAGAGCCAAACTTCGAGAAGCCGTCAATGTTGACGAGCCGACCCTAATATTGGTCAGGCACCTACTGGAGCTGAGGGAATGGGGTATATTGCCCCAAGAGGCAAGAACACTAATAGACGAGCATGCTGATCTGTTCCCAGAAGAGTTACCCAAAGGGTTGCCCCCCGCTGTAAGACATAGAACACTGCATTGACTTAATAATCGGTGCCACTTTGCCAAATAGGTCTACTTACCGAATGAGTTCCAAACAGGCTTCTAAACTCCAATGATAAGTCAATGAATTACTGGAGAAAGGTTATGTTAAGGAAAGTCTCAACCTTATGCTGTATTGATGCTTCTAGTATCGAAAAAGGATGGAACTTGACGGATGTATGTAGATAGCCAACCTATGAATAAGATTACTATCAAGTACAGATATCCTATTCTAAGATTAGAAGACATGTTGGATGAGTTGAGTGGAGCTAAGATTTTCAAAAAAATTGATCTTAAGTATGGTTACCATTAAATTCGCATAAGGCTAGGAGATGAATGGAAAACGGCGTTCAAGACTTGACATAGATTATATGAATGGATGGTCATACTGTTTGGCTTGTTGAATACCTTAAACACTTTCATTGGAATAATGAACCATGTATTGAGACATTTGATAGGGATGTGCATCGTAATGTACTTTGACGATATCTTAGTCTAAAATGGCAACGTGCTGAGTCATTATAAACACCTCCGTGCTATATTGAATGCCCTTCGTATTGAGAGATTATTCAGCAATCTAAAGAAATGTTGCTTTTGCTAAGAGGAAGTGACATTCTTAAGCTATGTAGTCAATGAAGGAGGCTTACCAGTGAATGAAGAGAAAATCCGAGCTATTGTCGAGTAGTCGACTCCTACTAACTGTGCTGAAGTAAGAAGTTTTCGTAGGCTACCTTTATTCTATAGAAGAGTCATCAGGAATTTCAACACCCTCGCCCGCACCACTTACTGAGTTGATGAAAAAAAACACCGAATTCCAATGAGGCGAAAGGGAGGAGAAGAGCTTTGCTAAGATAAAAAAAAAAAAAGATTGACCTCTACCTTGCTGTTAGTTCTACCTGACTTCGAGAAAATATTTGAGCTGGAATGTGACATATCAAGCATTGGAATAGGCGTTGTCCTAATGTAGGAAGGTTAACCAATTGCCTTTTACAATGAGAATCACAGAAGACCTTAGTTAAATTACTCCATTGAGATGAGGAACTTTTGGCACTAATTCGAGCACTATGAGTATGGCAGTACTCTTTACTATCAAGAGAGTTTGTCATCTATACTAACCATGAGTCGTTGAGGTACCTCCGAAGTTAGACCAAGTTATCAAAACGGTAGACGAGATGGGTTGAATCCCTTGAAAAATTCAATTTTGTAATAAAATATAAATAAGGAAGTAGCAATGTAGTTACTAATGCTCTTTTAAGAAGACATGCACTTTTGAATGAACTGCAAACCAAACTGTTTGGGTTTATAAGTATCAAAGAATAGTATTCTAAAGATCCATGCTTTGGACCCATAGTTACGAGATGCATTGATGGAAGAATAGTGGACAAATATCATGTAGAGGATGGCTACTTGTTCTAAGGTAGAAAATTATGCGTACCAACTTATTCCTTAAGGGAGTTACTAATTAGGGAAGCTCACAATGGAGGACTCTTCGGACATTTTGGGGAGAAAAGGACATATGAGTTGTTGAGTGGTTGATACTTTTGGCCTAGGATGAGGTGAGATGTACACCAAATTGTTGCAAGATGTGCTATGCGCAAAAAGGCTAATGCTGAGCTGAAAAGGGGAAAGCAATGTCTTTGCCTGTTTTGACAAAACCATAGATTGAGTTTAACATGGACTTTGTCCTCGGATTACCACAAACTGCCTAAGGCAAAGTTCTATAATGGTTGTAGTAAATCAGTTCAGTAAGATGGCGTACTTTATGCCTTACGTCAAAACTAATGATGCTTTGGCTATTGCCTCTCTTTTCTTTCAGGAGATTGTATGGTTACATAGCATGCTAAGAAGTATAGTCTCCAATAAAGACCTAAAATTCTTGAGCCATTTCTGGATGACCTTATGGTGTCGAATGGGGACCAAACTACTATTTAGCACTTCTTGTCACCCCCAGACTGATGGTCATACAAAGATGGTTAATCGCACTTTGGGATTGTTACTCTGAGCTACAGTAGGAAAGAACTTGGCTGATTGGGACATTCGCTTACTAGTGGTCAAATACGCTTACAATCGAACAGTGCATAACACCACCAAGAGGACCCCCTTCAAGGTTGTCTTTGATTTCAATCCCGAGTTACCCCTTGATCACACCCTTATACTTGTACCCGTACAAGAAGGCTCAGACGCTAGAGCTAGAGCACAATCCTTTTAGCACATCTATGACAAAGTCACTCGGTACATCAACCAAGCTACTAAGAGAATGTGAGAGAAGACCAAAGATAAGACGTCTAAATAATTCGAGCAAGGAGACTTACTATGGCTACACCTTAGCAAGGAACTGTTTCCAAGCAAGAAGAGGAACAAATTATCTGCCAGAGCTGAAGGACCATTCAGAATCCTCTAGAAGATTAATGATAATGCCTTTAGATTAAAGCTACCCGAGAGCTATGGAGTTTCTAACACCTTCAACATTGCTGACTTTAGTCCATATTACCTCGATGGAGAGCTGATCAAAGACCATTCGGATTTGATCTCAAATCCAAATCAACTCGGAGAGAATAATAGGAATTAAGCTACTGAGCTTTTAACCTGCAGCCAAGCTCGAGGACTAGAAGGCCTAGCAAGGTAGATTCTTCTACTCCAGTCGACTCTTGCCAAGGCCAAGTATATCTTAACCGACCCGCTCGTCATGCCGAGCTGAATGACTGCTTATTTCTTATAGATAATGTACCGATAAGTGAATAGCTAAGACAATAGCTAACCCCCATTCTCACTCATGCTTGGCCAATTACTTACTCGGTATCACCTTTGCTAAGTTGCCAAGAAAGAGTCCAGACTTATTAAGCCACCTCTACTTGGGCAAGTAAGCTGACCATACTTTTTGTTCACATCTTCCAACGACATTACCAATATAGCATCACTATCACGCCCCGAAGAAGCAGAATCGTAACAGTCCCGCCGTATAAACGATTCTAAGATAGAAGTTGGCCTTACAACCGCTATCTTAGACTTGATCTATACAAAGTGTCTACGACTAACCCGTTTTGAAGTAAACAGTTCGTAATTTAAATAAATTATTTACTTAAGAAAGTGGGAAAACATATATATACACTAGAATTTAGTTATTACATTTAACGTTTACAATACTTCGTTGTAATATATTTCTTAGTTAGTACATTATTTAGAAATGAAAAATTCTAAGATAATAGCTTAGACCTTAAAAATATATGTCTATTCTTCAAATGTTTTTCCTCACTCCCTAGGATTCAGCAGTTGCTAGCTTTAAAGTAGTTGTAAGTTGCTTCTTAATCAGTACCTGCAACGACGTCTATAAAGATGTGAGTAACCACAACTCAGTAAGTTAGGATGGAGGACTTAGAACTATACTACAAACAAGGTTACCAACCAAATCATTTAGTGCAATGCATGTTCAAGTAAATACCATTACACGACGTTGTCCAACCCATCGTAAGATTAGAGAAATTGCGCTTGCTCTAATCCGAGTTGAAGAGTTGCCATTAATGCGATAGCTCATGACTAAACCCAAGCTTGTGTAATGGAGACACCGTTCTTCTTGTGACTACCTTCTAACCATTGCCTTTACCCTTATCGCAACCTCCTCACTTGTCACTTAGTTCGACTAAGGATGAAGAAGGGACCCACTATGCTACCCTGCGTTATCCCTTTCGAAAGAGTCGATATTTGGCTAGAGAATCCTAGGTTTCCCTTAATGGGTTGCTATACAGGTTTGATTTATGTTTATAAGTAATATCTTTGTTAAGTTTAGTTTAGGGTGATTGATCACTTCATACAATACAAGTCAAAACAACAAACAGAATCATAGCAGTACTCATAATCAAGCACATGTACACAACCAACTATCTAACAAGCACAACTAAGTATAATCTTAAGCCTTTAAAATACAGCAACGTACTAAACCCAACTTATCTCAACTCTTCGCTCACTTACTTGAGGTTTGACTCGCTTAGGCCATCGCCGATCATTCTTATAACACAAACGTAGTTTCAATTTTTCATATAACTATTATAGGTTAGTTTTATCCTATAATGCTTATTGTTATCTTTTGTTTAGGGTTTAATATATCCAGTTATCTAGGTTCTCAAATCATTTACAATTATTCTGGGTTTGAGGTTAGGTTCGGGTTCAATTTTCGCATCGATTTCTAAGTACTATTTTATATCCGAATCCTAAAAACTTGTTTCAACTCATAATGAGAAATTAATCACATTACTTTTAGATATCCTAAATATCATAATTACCTCTAGTCAGTATTTTATTCCATCCAGTACACTTAAATCTTCATTAGTGTATTGAATTTATTTCTGATATGAGAAATTTTTATATTTTTTATATAATTATATAAATTTAAGTTTTCTATCAGATTTATTATATATCCCTATTATTTATATAATATCAATTTTTATCCTAATATCTTCTATTTATTATATTTCCAATAATTACATATTATATGCCATCATTTATTATGTACATAATACACATATAATATTTCTATCACTCTAATTATCATCTCCTAACATTAATTATCATTTCAAAATGTCTAAATTCATCATAAACCAGATTTTACACTTAATTGCCCTAATTTACAAAATTAACTTAAAAATTACTATTTTTTCCTATTACTTATTTACTACATAATTAGCTTTATAATTACATCTAACACCCTAAATGCTATGAGTATCATACTTCATCAGATTTCAACATCTTAAAACATATAATGATTTACTAAATCGGTAATTATCTATTTAGTTACCTAATTAACCCAAAATTACATATTTTATGCCTCATTTTAAGGCCTAAAAATTAGCTAAAATTTTTGAAAATTCATTTTTGAAAAAGAGCTTCATAACATTGTTCTATATCACTTAATTAATTTACAAAAAGATTTGGGGCTCAAAACTATACTCGTAAAGCTATTTATTTCTAAACCGAAACATGCTCGATTTTGCATGATTTCTTAAGGACCATACATCACAGGACATATTTTTATCAAAATAATATTTTTTCAAAAAACTACATACTAAAATATTTTAGAATAAAAAAATTCATAATTTTCTAAGAATATTTACTATTTTTATAAAACTACACAAAATCAGGTTTGAAATTGAACTCACCAGTTTGGGTGGCTTCGGCCACCATCGGTGGCCATGGGTGTATCAGCCCACCTGAGTGCTACCACCATCGTATGGTGGTGATAGTTGTCTACTCCCAACAACTCATTAGGTTTGGGTTCTTCTTAAAAGCCTCAATTGCACAAATTTTTGCTAAATTTTTGTAAAACCTTAATTTCCTCTTAATTTCACCTCTCTCTAATTTTCTAAGCTTCCTGATATCCAAAATGAGCTTTTGAAAAATTTGGGGTATTTATAGAGATTTTATGGAATTATTGTGTATTAATTTGATTAGACAATTGCCTCATTTTCTTCCAATTTGCCTTTTGTGTTATTTTAATTTAATTGGCTAGTTTTTTTCTTATTTTCCCTAGCTTTCATGACCTAAATCTGGATCATTTCTTATTTTTTATGATTTTTATTTATTTTTTATTAATTAATTATGAATTTTCATTAATTATTTAGTATTATTTTAGCATATTTCGCTTATTTTAAGTAATTACACATATTTCTACCCACATGTAAATTCATATATAGTACAAATAAATATTATTAAATATTATTTAGTTCATTATATGATTTTTAGTATAAATATGATTTATTTATAGCGATTCATTAGTTATTGGAATGCATTTTATACATTTTCGACAAATAACGAGTTATATACTTAAAATTTGGAAATTTTATATTCTTTTATTTTATTACTTAATTTTTTAAATTCGAACTTGTGGAATCACTTTTACTAATATTTATAACTTTATTTGATAATTTAGGTTCGATCGGATCCTTTAATCGATCGCCCTAAATTCTATGAGTTAAACTTTGAGTAGTTGATTGTGGGTCTTATAATCACCATGTGTACAGAATCATATATGGAATCCATTAGACTAATGATTGTTTTTCTTGAATATTCATTTTTATCTTTTTGTATTTTATACATTACTTTCATAAGAAATACATTTTTTATCTTTTCCCTTTTGAGTAAATTACCCTAGCTTATGAGTATAAATACCCTTATAATTGTAGCTATATCAGATTGATTAATTTAAAATACTTGAGTATTTTTCCTTTCTTGTGTAAATACTATTTGTTTACTCTCGACATCAATCTCATCCTAACTCTTGTAACCTCACCGGATCGATTTATGCATCATATTGAATTGTGTCGTGAGTCATCAGAAGTTCTATTAGTACGCCATATCCTCTGGAGTTGTTCATGGGTTTTTGCTTACTCTTCATTCACATTTTTCCTTTTCTTACATTCACCATCACTTCCTTTTCGAGCTTTCTGCAAGCTTAGACTCATCCAGCGACCGACCTTACCTGTTCTTAGTAACGGTCTGCAACAAGCTCCTCATCTAATCCTCTCATCTCAAGTAACCTTCTAACCAGTAGATAGGTCAGTTCTTCGAGCTCTATCTCTCTCTTTAACTAAGCTTATATTATTACCAAAGCCTCTTTCTTTAGTATTTAGCTCAATTGATTCTGTATGCTGTTAACTTGTTCAATAGTCATAGGGCTTAACTTTACCTTTCTGCCTTCGTGCTCCAAAGAATATGTGTTCTTCCTTCCATCATATATCATACTTCGATCAAACATCCATGTTTATCCAAGAAGAATATGAGATGTACTCATGAGTAACACATCACATGACACTTCATCTAGATAATTTCTAATGCTAATCGACACATACACTTGTTTATTTACTTATAGGACTTCTTTGTCACTTAGCTTATGTAGTTTATAAGGCTTACGGTAAGGCTTGGTCTACAACTTCAATTGTTAGACCATGAAAGCAAATGTTGCATTAGTGTAGCTGCCATTATTAACAATCAATGTACACAATGACTCATTCACTTTACATCCAATATGGAATAGGTTCTCACACTATTCATCCTTGGCCACAAGACTCATACTCATTGTTTTCCTCAACACTAAGGTAGTAGGCAAGTTACCTTCCTCACTATAGATGGCTTCTTCTTCTTCTTCTTCAAATAGATCAATTTGTCTGGTCTACTTCAACTCCTCGACTTCCTCATTAGATGGTTGCCTCTTCGCCTTAGATTACCATGGTTCTCTTATTTAGACATTGGGCAACCATGTGCCCAAATCCCTGACACTTCAAGCTTTTTATCTCACTTGTCTTCTTTCTTGAGCTATAGACTTTCTCAAACTTCCTTGGGATCTCCCTCTATTTTGCTGGATAGCTTGAGTAGGTCAAGTCCCAGTAACTTTACTTAGTTCTAATTATATAGGTCTGCTCAGAACAGGTTGGCTAGGGGCTAATTGACTGACAAGAGGTCGGTATCTTCCTATTCGACATCTTTCGATCCTCTATGCTACTTGGATAGCTTTATCAAGTGATCCAATGTCCATGGTGTCCAAAATATCCCCAATCTCATACTTCAACCCACAAATGAATCAAGACATAGTTCGATCTTTTGGCTCAACAACTTCAAATTGGATCATCAACATCTCGTCTTCGGGTGGCTTGTAAGTTCTTCCACTACAAGGCGGTACAACCAGTAAATTCTAATACAGTAAGTCTAACTTAGCATTACCAGGCACTTTGTAGCATTCAAATTGCTTTTTAATCTTATCTACCTAGTCTAGGTATTTCTTAGCATCACTACTACTAGAAAAGCTAAGCATATTCATCCTTAACCCTTCTACTCTAGGAGTTTGGATATTTCTCTCCTTAGGTTCATAATATTCTTCTACTTCATCACTTACTTCCTCATCTTCCTCTTCGATCTCCTTTAACATTAGTATGCATCCAGTAACTCTGCCTACTTCTCCAACTTAGTGTACTTGAACTGGGGCATTCGCTCAACCATACCAACCATTGCCTCTCTTTAGTCTTTCATTAGTTCAACCTTTGTAGGGATCATTTCTAGCTTGTTTATCTTCATTTATGGCAGTTACTAGACTAGCCACCAAGTTAATAAGTCGATTCGGTCGATCATCTGTAGATTGGGGTGTAGAACTTCCTTGTTGACCTTAGCTATTTCGAACGCTATACTCTTGGTTTCCAATAGCTCCTTAAACATTAGAATTGGACATGTTGTGTACTAACAACTAGAATACAACCCAAATTTGCTCTCTTTTTTAACACAGCAAAAAACACAACACCAATAACCTATACAACCAAACACATAAAGGACTAAGTGAAAGGCACTTAACACTTTGTTTTACAACCAAGCAACAGGGGAAAATAAAGCATGAAATCCCTTTAACACTAAAAACTTTTTGAACACTCGCGACTACAATAAACATATCCTAAAACACTTACAGTAGTAGCAAACCACAGAGTTAAGTAACAAGAACTTGCTCAAGAGTAACTAAGCTCCGATACAAGATGATACTGGTTCGATGTGGATAACCATACGACACTTAGTATTATGTGAACCAAGGGTAGGTTGGAATCGCAAGATGGTTTGAAGAATAAATGGTAATTGAAGGTTTTAGTAGGGGTCTTCGCATACGGATGGTAAATATGACACACCAACACCTCATACAAGCTCAGGTCGCACTTAATATTATGCACAAGTATGGTTAGAGGACACTCACCACTAATCCACATTCATGATTGATCAAATAAAAGTAAACGAGAGCAAGGCAAGGAAAAACACTTAGCTCACAAATAGGGAAAAATGTTTGAAATTCAATGTCGCCAACTGTTGCGACTATTGCAATTTACAAGTATTTATATAACCTAATTAGGGTAAATTTTAGCTTAGTGTAAATCACAAAAAAGGTTCCTACTAGTAAAGGAAAATGAATAATTTACAAGGGTAAAGTCATAAACGAGCAAAAAGAATATCTGGTGATAGAAAAGGATAGCATGTATATCAGGAAAGTAAGGCACATGTCAGCTGTCCATTTTATGGTCCCAATGGTGCTGCTGGATGAGTAGAGCAAGTTCTAAACAAATTAGGTTGGGGTCAACAGTTCAAAAGCTCAAATGTTCGGGGTTGAGGAAGGATTGGTTTAGGAGGTAGCTCATTGTCAGGTTGGCTTTGGATGGTTAGTTCAAGATAAGGGTCAGCTCGTCCTTAACATATATTAGGTCAGCAGTATACTAGTTTAGTATTTGGCCTTGGAATAATGTATTGTGGAGGGGTTGACTTAGTATACAGGTCGATTACCTTGGCAGTCTCTTAGATGAGGTGGATAGTAAGGTAACTCAGTAAGTTGGATTGGGGAATGCATTGCTCTTCTAAGTTCAACTCTCCTCGGACAGCTCGGTGTACCATAAAAGCGAGTCCTCGAGCTCTAAAGTGCATGATAGGTCTATGATAGCCATTAATTACTCTGTACTTTTTAGGCATAAATTGATCATAATTGTTTTATTTCTCAAGTCCTTGGTACCTAATTGTATGACATATCAATTTTAAATGATTCAAGAGCAATGAGAAGATATTTATTCAAGACAAAGTGAAGAGAAGACAAATTTCTACAAGAACAATAAGATCCGGAGTTATCACTCCCATGATGAAAGAATAATTTTAAAGGAAGATCACCATGTATCCAATCACGGGCGTAATCAAAGAAAGATTAAATGCTCAGTGCCTGTCACACCTTCCATTACAAGCATGATCAAGGGAGAAGATTGCTATTCACCTGTTCATCACACCCATGATAGTACATTAGGAAGGGGATCAAGCCCTCTATTACGGGCGTAAGGAGATGAAATATTTGGGATGAGGTGATTACATGCCACATCATAACCATGATAGGTGAATGTTATTTTTTTCCAAGACAAACAAGCCTCGGATCACGAGCGTAATGGGAGTAGACATAACTATACCTCTTTAAATTTTTCATACAAACCAATGCATGTAACGGGTTTAAAACCCATGGGCTATCTTGTAATGGTGTATTCGGACCTTTTGACAAGGAGAATATAAATATATCTGCAAATTTCGAACAAACATCATCATAGACATTTTAAACTTTTGCCTTAAGACACTAACCACAAACACATCTGTTCATCCATTTTGTACCCATTGTACTTTACGTTTTCTATATATTTTCAAAGTGTTATACCGTGTATTTTTCCTTGAATCACTTGAGAAAGACGACATGAATTAATTATTCGTGTGTCATAAAGACTTCTATAGTAGATTTAAGAACGGTGTTTTATTCTTTTACTTGTTTTATGTTGAACTCATTGTTATTAATGCATATTGTTGATATGTTTTGTTATTTTATCATGTGTAAGTAGTAATATAGGGCTTGTTGCATCGCTTTAGCATGAACAAGTGTTTAATTTAGTGATTTCCCAATTTTTGTTAGTTCCAGTAAATTGAATTTAAGAGATCTAAGTATGGGGTAGTGTACAACACTAACTTAGGATAGATTTCAATGGAATATGTTGAGAAACAATTCTATTTAAGAGATCTAATTCTTTGAAACAACTTACTCTTGATAGTAGTGATTTTATTAGTAAAGTTGCTACATCTCGAGGGAATTTGATGAAATATCATGATGTTAATACAATTCTAATTAACTATTAATTTAGAAGAGATTCTAATAGACACAATTAAGGTTAGAAGTAAGTAGAATGCTTACAAACTAATAATTCCTTGCAGATAATAATAATTTGGATAAAAATTTATTAATAATGTCATACCATGTGGTGAAGCAAGTTTGCATGTTAAGTGTAGTGTTGTTAATCGTTTTTGTAGCCATTATGTTATTTAACATTTGTTTGTGGATTAGTGTAGTTTAGCTAGTAATTTAGAGTTTTAGTACTGAATCACATCATAATTTGGGTTGCTAGATAATAAGAAGATTGATTAGTACTAATGCTTCTATCTATTTCCAGTGGAGACGACCTTATACTCATCTGTGCTAATAAATGATAGGTATACTTAGCTATTGAACTAAGTTAAAGATAAAATATAGGTTTATAAATTTTAAGACTCGATAGCTCTAATTAGAGGCAATTAGTCTGTGATCCCTATCATTTGGGTTAGAGTAGGAAAACTAATACGTAGAAGACGTTTCACCCCTTTTTTTCCGTCCTTTCAGAATTTTGTTTCACAAATGTGTATAATGTTTTAATGTTCTGGTCCCTTTAATATAAAATCTTGAGATTGAAATCTACTAATCTTTCCTTGAAATTAATAGATTCTTAAATTTTGTACAAGATTATGTTTTTTCCATTGATTTGAAGTGGTTTGACAGTTTCTTAAATCACGAGATTTCGGTGTTCTTTTTTATTTCTTGACATGAATACAAAAAGGAGAACTACTACCGACTTGCATAGTAATAAACTTGATTTAAATTCTTTGTACCGTGCATCATGATGTGATTTTAAAAATTTAAATCATTCTCTAACCATTCTTGTTTCTAATAATTATATGATGATGTCTCTTGACTATCCTTCATGCCTAATTGTATATATAAACTTGTAAGATTGGATCTATGAACTTCTTAGTGGAGTTGTATGTTGGATTACATTGACATTGTTACACCATATTCATGTAATTTCCACCTTAATAAGGTGGTTTAAATGCTATTAGTGTTGACTTCTCCTACATTGAGCACCCATTCAAGTTACTCTTGTATACATATATATATATATATATTATAATATGCAATGACAAATTTTCCTAACTTTACCCAAACTATCCTTTGTCTCTCAATTTTGCTGGTAGAGATTGCAATGATTTATTACATTATGTAGCCACCTCCAAGATAAAGAAAAAGAGTTATAAGGGCAATGTCAGAGATACGGGTAGATTGAGCATATAAAGCATTTGTTTATAGATAATAACATTATAGTATTGACTTTATTTTACATATTTTTATTAAGAAGACTAACCGGTATATTTAGCATTTGTCTATAAAATTTTCTTAAGAATACACATACAAAAATTTGAAAATCAAAAGCAAAATAAAATCTCTTATTTAATGCGGCGAGGTAGGTTTAATATAGGCTCTATAATGACCTTATAGATGTGGGTTTTAGTAATAGAAGGAAAAATACAATGCAGTTTTTACAGTGTTTTAAAAGACATTAAACTTTATAGAGATAAGTTATGCTAACAAGAAAAAAAACGCTATAGGCTTTTAGTAAGATTTTGACAGATGTTAAACCTTATAGAGGTAGATTTCAATATTATAAAACTTGTTTCAAACCTACTATAGTTGTATCCAAAATAACTTCCATCAGTGAAATATTTTGAAAATGCTAAAAATAATAGACTAAAGATACAAAATCTCCCCTTGTGCAATTTAATAATGTAGGTGCACAATTATATTTTAGGTTGATATTCTTCATGATTTGAGAGTTTTTTTAGTGTAGTTAATATTTTATCAATCAATATGAACTTACATTAATGTAAAAAGACGGATTTGCTAGTAAATTAATTAAAAAAAAAAACATGAACTTCAAAATTTTGAGGTCTTTCCATAATTTTACGCATTCAAGTGTTTCATTTCATAATTTTAAGGTCTTTCCATAATTTTTAAGACATCATTGTATGTAATCCTTTTTGTTTTTCTTTCTTTAGATATAAAACTTCCCAGTACTACCATCATCAAGTTATTCTCAAAATGCTGTGTTATGATGAGTCTCCCTTACATATTATATAAGTAGATATGTTCATAGCTTAAGCTATTTGAATGTTTCTTTCAATCCTCAAATCATCTTTATAATCATATTTCAAATTGAATAAAATTTGATTAATTGCAAATTATAGTTTTATTAAAACAAAATCAAGTTGTTTTTCCAATATTAAATCCTTTACAGTTTTGTTAAATGAGCTATTAATCATTCTTAGCGATTCAAATTGTATGTTTCAATTGCACAGATGGCCGACAACCCTACTATGATGTTTGCTCCTAGAGATCAAATGTCATATTTGGTTATCATTCCAACATCTACTCAAACTCTTGGCTTGTTGTTTGTTGAATTAGACTTATACAACAAGTGCTTTGCTAAGGTTAACATGGTGGTACCTCCCGTTTGTGATGCATTTGTCATTGCAAAATCTCAAAGTGGAGGGTGATGTTGTTACGCGTCGAACACTGTCAAGTTGTAACAGTCTATCATGTATATCAATTTTACGCCGAAACTATCCGTTTAGTTACTAGTATAACCTTAATATACACAAGGTCATACGACAAACTGCTCTGAAGTATTCACAGTCCCACAAATATATTAACATTTAAATTCATAATAAGCTTATATTTATAATAAGGCCAAGTGCCGAGTTTCTATAAAAGTATATGAGTATGTGATACGATTCAAAAGTAGGAATCCAACTAGATCGCTTGGATGATCTACCTAATTCCATAGAAAACAAAAAGTTCTAAAAACATTGTCTTCATCGATTTTACCTCACTTCAGCCCAATACATCCATTTTGCATACTTAGAGATGATAGTTAAGTAGCATGATTACTCGAATACTGCAAACAAATCTATAAGGGAGTGAGCAAACTACAACTTAATAAGGGGTATGAAGCAAAAAAGCATATACAAGCAGAATAGTACAATCAGGTTATCAAGTAATTATTATGTACAATGCATGAACAAGCAATGTGTCATTCATACAACATTATCTGATCCATTGTGAGGTTAGAGAAATTTCACCCGCTTTAACCTGGGTTAAGTAATTGCAGTATGGTGATTACCATGCCAATCATAAAGGTCACAAGGCCCTCCCATGGCTAATTTTGAGCTTATGTAATGGAGACTCCTGTTTTGCTTATGACTACCCTTGACTTAATGCCCCTAACCTTGTTGCGACCTTCTCTATTGTTACTTAATTCAACTAAGAATAGTAAAATGCTAGATAATTGTAACCTTGTCGAAAGCATCGGAATTTAATTGGAGAAACCTAACTGTCCCCTAGTAAGATGTGATGCATGTCCATTTATAATTTTAGTTCAAGTTTCAATTAATCCGGTTAAGGGTAATTAAACAATTCATAGCACACCAAACAAGGTCCAACAATACAGTGTAACATGTAGCTCAGCTACCAAATAGTATTTCAATAACCAAGTATAGGCGTAGCATGCGCACAAACCACTACTTATAACTACAAGCGAATATATACTCCAATCTCCACAAATCTCACTTACTTGTACTGAAGCTGACTCTACAGGTTTAGAACGTTAGTGCTTCACTTACTTGGAAGTTCTATATATATCAAAGTTCATATTCAATCTTTATAAGATTTACTAAAACGTTAAGGTTTTATCTAATGTTTAGTTGATATATTATTTATCCAACTATTCAGTAGAATAGTGTGTATGTATATATATATATATTATTATACCTATACATTATATATATACATATACACTTTAAGTTGTTATATAAGCTATATTCAATTATCTAAAATTCTTTAATCGTAATAAGGTCGATATCGTGGAGTTAGCTTGAACTCGACGATATGAGTAACAAGTTTTATGCAAAAGATGTTTCTTAAGGGGTATTTTTAACCCTATTATATAGGTAAAGCTATATAGTACGTAATGTCACATTGACATCGTATTATGTAAATAAAATATATCATTACATAATTTTCCAATAAAATATGATAAATCGTATATTATTGAATCATAGTATGTATACATCATAACCTAATGTCCATAATAGTATGGAATATAATAAAAATAAAGAATAATCCTAATTGGTCAAGATATGTTTTGATTGTAATTTAACATATTTTGACGTATTTATAGGGGTTGAATTCAAATATATGAAATTTCTCTTGTAATTTTCCTTCTTTTAATCAAGTAAGAAGTGTCCTAACTTATGCAATTTGCTTTTGATTCACCATGTCTAATTGATATGAGGATGCCACAGCATATATCCCACTTTTCCAAATTTTTATAGTTGCAATGATAAGTTTTTATTAATTTGAAGCCAATTAATGATATTTTACATATATTATATTAAGATATAGTAAATTTGTTAATATACGTGCATATATCCTATATATACCTTACATGTAATGAGTAATTACATACATATAATCATGTTTCTAGTATGTCTTCTATTTTTAAGACATATTTCCTATTTATTTTTGTGAGTTCATTGCATATTATATATAATTATATAATTTTGAGTTAATTTATAGGTATAATTATTATATATATCAAGTATACTAAAAAAATACTTGTATATTCATATAATACATTATGTTATATTATTTCTTTTTATAACTTAATTAATTTATCATTAAATCATCGTCGTATTTCGAGCTCAATTTTAGAGATTTCGATAAATTTTACGCTATATTATATAATTACACTTTTAAAGCTAAAATTAGGATTTTGGTTTATTATTTTTATAATCTAATTTCATTAGATCACTTTAACTAACTTTTTTATTTTAGTCATAAATTTTGAGCTCAATCGAATAAGCTTTTTTAAAAGTTCTAAATCTAGATACAATTGTTTTAAATGTGATTTTAAGAGCTCACATATATTAAGTATAAATCCATATGTTTCCCGTTATACTCATTGGAAAAAAAAAAAACAAATTATATCCATATCGTTTAAAAACATTACATATACAAAGTAACACTGCATTTAGATTTGTGAGACAAGATTGAAATAACATATTTAAACCATAGCTATATTGATGAAATGGATTGCAAAACATTAGACATTAATTATAGTATTAAATTACTTGGTTAAATTTAGAAGTAAGTCTAAGTCCCATAGACTCTTTTTGCATGTAAACAGAAGTATCCATTTGCCGTTCAACATTTTCTATACTTGCGTCTTAACACTAGATGTGTTAAAAAATTAATGAACGTGTTACTTAAAAAACCATACCACGGATTGGATAAATTATTCCTTAATGCAAATCTTTATTTTGATATTATATTTTATCTATATTATTAAAGTCTTTTGAGACTTAATTGATTGTTAGCATTATGTTTACTTATTTACTTACTATTTAATAAAAAAACTAATAACAAAATAAATTATTAAAATTATAAATAATAAATAAATCTATCTACTTATTTTTCTTTTTTTCTTCTTATTCATTTCTTTACCGCTTTTTTTTTTCAATTTTTACTATTAACTACGTCACATATCTTTCTCTACTAATATTCTTACTATCTTATTCCATTCTCTATATCTCTATTTTCCTCATTTATTAATATCTTATATTAATATTATAATATATTTAATTATATAGTATAATTTTATCTATTTTATACACACCATTATATATATACATTGGCGGCTGATTTTATGGTTTGAAGCACTTCCAAGGGTATTTTTGTCAGTTTTGCGCGCGGACTCTTTGTCCTCAGAAATCCAACTGCCTCAGCAAAACCTAATCTTGACCGTGGATTGACACACCATCCAACGGACATCACTCTCGATCCGTGTCCTCGCTTCCCATTCGTCCCCTTAAAAATCACAATAATCTACATATAAGTACCTTTCAACCTCCACCATGTTCTCACAATTAACACTTACCGGTCTTCTTCTCTATCTCTCCCTCTCTCTTCCCAACAGTAACTCGCTGTTGAAAGTAGCAAATAGCTCGTGAAATTCAATTTCCCAATTCAACCTATGGCGGGTAGAGGCAAAACCCTAGGATCCGGTGCTTCCAAGAAGGCCACTTCTCGGAGTAGTAAAGCTGGTCTCCAATTCCCCGTAGGTCGTATTGCTCGTTTCCTGAAGGCTGGAAAGTATGCCGAGCGTGTCGGCGCCGGTGCTCCGGTTTACCTCGCTGCCGTTCTGGAATACCTTGCTGCTGAGGTATGAATGCGATCCGTTCATCAATTGGATGATTGAATAACTTTATTTGGTTTTGATCTTACTCTTTTGTTTAATCAAGTCTTCGAAAATCGAATGTGTTCTAGGGTTTAGATATTTAAGTATCTGCCAGGGATTCTGTTGGGATTTCTTTAGATTCATCAATTTGAGTTGAGATTTTGCTTTATAATAGGTTGTTTTTCTTTGTGTGGATTTGATTTTGAAGTTCGGAAGTTAGGGTTTTTGACGCGTTTTGAATTTTGGGAAAATTAGGGTTTTTAAACTTGTTTTGAAGTTGTGCAAATAGTCGTAGTAGGCAATTGGAGTCTAATTATTTGGAATTTTTTTGTCTATCCAATTGAAGATTTGATTTGTTTCAATTGGGCTAATGTGTTGATATTGTGTTATGCAGGTTCTTGAGTTAGCAGGAAATGCAGCAAGGGACAACAAGAAGACAAGAATTGTACCGCGCCACATCCAACTTGCAGTGAGGAACGATGAGGAATTGAGCAAGCTTCTTGGTGATGTTACTATTGCAAACGGTGGAGTTATGCCCAACATCCATAACCTCCTATTGCCAAAGAAGACCGGCCCATCCAAGGCCTCAGTTGCTGATGAAGATTAAGCTTTATTTGGGTTTTGATGAGGGAATCTGATGTTGGGTGTTTAATGTTATGGATAAATTTGTAGGATATAGGGGTTTTCGATGTTCTAATTCTAGATGTAGTGTAGTGGTGTTGTGCATATAGTTGATCGAAATTGGTCTCTGATACATGAAATTGTGGACGATTTTTTTCACGATTACTGAAAATTTTGCAGTTCTTGTACCTGCTCCTGTTGCTTTTGCTTGTTTTATGTGGTGTTATTTACGATTGACCATGGGCAACATACGGTCATGAACATTAATTAGCATAAGTTTGCTTTTAAGTTCCAAGACTATCACCATGTGGAAGTTTTCCTCTGCAAAAGTGTGAGTTCATTTGCGAAGATTGTGAACAGCGTTACATATTAAGATGAAACTTCGTCTTGGGGATGAACATAAGGACTTCTGTGTTGTGTTTGATGTGCCAGGAAACAAGCAATTTAATTTGCTTCCCCTTGGCATATATAACAGGGACCATTGATAAAATTTTTGAAGCTTTTCCCTGTGTGAAAAGATCAATATGGCATGTATAAAGAGGGTTGTTGATATTTAAAGCAATGAGTATTATTTGTCCATTTACTGTTACAAAAGGTACCGGGCGTGTTTGGCGTCTCTCTCCTTTTGGAGACGAGAAGACAACAAGGTCCAATTTCATCGGACAAAAACAATAGATGAATTTATATCCTCGTTTATTTTCATGACAAAAGGGGTTTCCATGTTCCACGATGCATCTCGAACTGATAATGTTGGGAATAAAATAAAGGCCAGTGGACTGGACCCTCTGTCTTAAGAGTTGTTTCATCTCCCTGCCCGTTTGTTTAGCCGGAAGCTGGTGTTTTCTCCATTCCCCAGTAATAGTACATCAATTCTCATTGTATTATGTATTACACGATTCAACTCTTATGTTGTGATTGGTATATAAGAATTATTTGGAATGGAGTTAAATGAAATGGAATGATTAGAGGAATAATGAATATTTTGATGAAATGGAACGTAACGAAGAGAGGAATAACAATTTTTTTTTCCCATGTTTGGTTGCTCCCATTTTGAGTTTCCAAGCCCGAAGGTTCTATTTCTATTTTGAAGGTTAGCCAATCCTATTATTCGACTTTGTTCCTCGGGTTCAATGATTTTCCAAACCACCCCCGACTTCTTAGTTTCCTTTGATCTCTTCCCAAAGAATTTGCAAATTAATCTTTATTTATTTATTTTTCTCAGCACGTTTTCTCGGTTAGCGAACACCTTGCATATAATGATGGTAGAGCTTCTAAACGATATCTGGTTACATGCCAAGTAAATTCGCTTTTCATCGACTCAATTTCTTATGAATGAGAAAAAGTGATTCCTCATTGCTTCATGCACTGCAAAGCCTAGATATGTACCAAAGGATTTTAGTTCTTCGATACCCCCAATTGGGCAGCTGATTGAATCAGGGTTGGAAAAGATTAATGTTTTAAGAGATATTGCTCGATTATTCATCCCAAAGCGAATCAGCGTGTTTAAAATTGTTCTGGCAGACTGTTCTCTGAGAGAGAACGTGATCTCTTTCTGAGTAGATTGAATATAGTGGCAGTACCGTTCAAGTTTTATTCTGCCTGATTGCACTTTGTCCTTTTGATTAAGCTAATTGAGCTAAAGAAATTCCACGACACCACCAACTAGAGTAACTACATTTTCTTAAATTTTAAGGAAAATTCCCTGTCCTGTATGAAAGATACTAATGCCCTGTTCGCCTACTATGTCTAACGTTCTACAAAGGGGAAAGAAAGAAAGATTTAACAATTGACTTATTTTACAAGAATGAGAATGGAAAGGAAGGCACCGGTTCATCAAACTAAATGGCACGGTATCATACAAGTCGGGGAGGCACCACGGCAGGGCCAAATAATCCACACTTGCACGAGGGCTGGCCCATCGCCGAAAGCCTGTGGCTGCAACATATGACCACTGCCTCGTAGGAATTTAATTTATCGACTCTCGGCCATTCGCAGAGCATTGATTTTGTCACAACTGCTGGTTCAAGAGAATGAACAGATTACCTCCATCTTGCTGAAGCTTTATCATGGCAGCCACCTGACAAGAGAAACTTCCACTATATGCGTAGAATGGATAGGAAGGGAATCGTCGTTCCAACAAAAACTCCCCATTCATATTGTGGCAGCAAGAACACCAACTCTGCAACCCAAGTGCACTCCATCCTTTCTCCGATCGTAGAACAGTTAGCTCTCATCATCAGAACTTGAACTATCCATGCGTCGTTCAGCAATTGCTGGAAAGAATCGCTGGCGAAGGTCGGGAGAAGGTGGTGCTGGTGATGCCCCAGGATTACCTTCTTTCTTCTGTGCCTTATGCTTTTGGGGCGCGTTTTTTACCTCTTTGCACACCTTATCTAACAAAATTAGAAAATCTCTAACTATAACAAACAATCGTAACCCCTCATCCTTCCCAGCATTTCCATGAAAATAGTCTCCGGTACTTTTCACCAAAGCCATTATTCTCTTCTCCTCCCCCAGTAACCATGTAACATCCATTTCTGCATCATTCACGAAACTCTTAAGCTTTGAACGAAACTGACTTTCTTCATGTGAATTCTCCATATCTGAATTCAGAAAGTTTCGAGTTTTAAGTAGAGAATGGCCAAATTTTGCAACAGTGCCTGTCAAGCCATCAGCATCAATAGCTGCTGCCTTTTTAACATTTTGAAGTTCGCTGCCCAGCCGAGAAACCACCTGAAGGCCTAAGTCACGGTAGTATTCTTCTGTATCATGGAAAGGGTCTTCACTTAAGTCATCTGAATTAACGCTGGCGAAGCTCTGGCTTTCTCTTGCTGTACGTGCAGCTTTAATACCTTCTGACCTAATGATCTCCTGGACTACAAAATGCAACAGCGTGGTCTTGCCATCAACTCCTTTCACATCTGATAACTTCAGAAGGGTGTCAAGCTTAAATGCCTGAGCACCACCTCTAAACGTTCCATCATTCATGCGATTGCCGGTCTTTAGAACAGCTTCAAGAAGTTTGAGGAACAGTCTACTATTCCGAAGTTCCTTGCAAGCAACCTGGCCAAGAAATTCGAAACATGAACACATCAGTGCACACTTAAAGGAAAAGCTCAAAGATACTAATTGACACTCACCACTCACCACTCAAATGATTATATATATTGGCATATCCATTTTAATTTCTCTGGACATGACCTCTTCTTTCTTCTAACCATTTTTGCGTAGCTTGTTTGTTTTATTTAACATTTTAGCTTAATACCATATGCTATAGCACCTGAATATAATTTATACAACCTAAACCTCTTCAGCAACCCAAATCAATCCCAACCTCGTAAAATTAGAACTGTGGAACAACGAATTGTAGACCCCACGAATTATTTCTTCGACATGGTTTCCTCAAGTCCACGAGCAGAGTGCTAGAAACAGATACCATAAATACAGACATATCAACTAAAGAGATTTTTTCAGTTGATATGCATGCCATACACCTCACCAACATATTAACAACTGTTGCTCCAAACTGTCCTTTTTTTGTATAATTCTCTTACTCTAAACTATATGTCAATTGTTATTGGAGATTATAGATATTTATGCTTTATGCTCTGAACAACCTGGTTGTCTCTTCCAATTGCTAGGTCCAATAGTAAATTTACACAGAGAAGACATATATATAGTTCTGTCTGAGAGAAAACCGAAGGGAGGAGGAGTTTCTTACCTCTAATGTGGAGAAGGAATCCTTTGTCGAGGTAACCTCCTCTTGAAGAGTACTCATGAAGAGCAAGGCTTCCATACGTTTGAAAGCAAATGGAATGTCAATCATTGCTTTGAGGAACCGATCAGCAGGTCCAAGTTGGGAAAGCTCTCCACTGTACAGCCTGAGCTTTAATTCTTCGTCTGTTGTTGGTGCCATTTTCAACAAGTTCTGAAGGAACTCTATGGGAAGCTCGGTTCCTGAATCATAAAAGAAAGGGAAAGAGCACTAAGAATTCATCCTGTGGGAAAACATTTAAGAGTCATCAAACGTGCATAGCCAACCCAATCAGGTGCCTATTCCTTTAACTCGCATCTGAATTAAAAAATAATAATTTATATCAGATATGATTTGAAGACATGGATTTTTTAGGTACTCGACATTTCCCATCAAAAGGATTATTCGAAAAGATACAGGCATAGATGAACATCATGACAACAAACAGATTGCTTCATTTGATGATAGCACAGAATTTGCTAAAATCAACAAGTAGACCGCTTCACTAAAAAATCAACAGCAGCAGCCGTGCTGATTGAGAACTGACAAGATCAACTGTGAAAACAGCAGATATGTCATCAGCAAGAGCAGATAGGTATATAAAGTCAACAATGCAGCACAGACTTTACTCCGCATAATATCATACAATGATATAGGCCAGACTGGAAGGGTATTCTTTGATTTGTTGATAGTCTCCTATTGATCTCCTAGCTGACCATGCAAAGTTGCACACCACACTCTCATCAAGACTCAGAAAAGAATAGATAAACAATTTTTCATTTCACAATTTACAAAGACTGAGAAACTAATCTAGGTGGTGCAACTAATGGCATATGTGCAATGTTGGATCAAATACACTTCATGACCATATTTGTCAAGTATTTCAAGCCTGACCTCCCACGAGGCCACAAATTACATTTCAGAAAAAAGAGTATCTCCAGGTAACAAAAGAAGTTTTGAAGTAAAGGCTAAGGTCATTAGAAACTCATTGACCTAAATGCTGCATTGTAAAAATCATAAAAAAAAACTGGAAGGAGAAAAGGATACAAGAAGAAATGAAGCTAGCATCTACCAAAAACTATTCTTCCCAAAGGCCCGATTGTGTAGATTTTTGTTAGTTTCCCGAATATAGATAATGGAATGCACATAAGTCCAAATAGTGCAAGAAAGGATCACCTGGAAACATGTCTAATGAATAATAGAATGGTTACCTTCACGAAGGGCATCGCATACTTCTTCAATCGTCACATTTAACGCCTTCAAGAGAATTGCCAGGTTTTGTGCTTTTTTAGCATCTATAATCTGAATATATTGTGGTGTAGAATCTTGGGAAGAAGATTCTTTCTTTTGGCCATTTTTATCTTTATTACCTTGGGCGTAACCAAATAAACTTTCAATCATCTCCTCATTGAACCTGACAAGTTGAAGCAAATATTTGTGAACTTCTGAGGAAAACTAAAGTAAATAACTAACTGAATGCTAAAGAAGGAAGAACAAAAATAATTTCCAACTTACTGGAAGGATCCGGACTTGATTTGATGCCAAACCATTGAATCATCAGGATTTGCCATAACCTTGTCCCAGAAGAATGGTTTCAACTTGGTTTTTGGGGCTTCGGTGTCCTCCTCCAACCCAACTGCACCAGATGTTTTCTGCCCATGCAGTGGAGGTCTTGGTGCCTTAGAACCAAGTGGAGGAGGTGGCTTAGGAGGAGCTCCACCTTTTGGAAGTGGCGGTGGTGGACCACGCTTGGTGCCCTGTAGAGGAGGTGGTCCAGGAGGTCTTGGGGCTGCACTACCACCTGGAGGTGGAGGAGCAGCAGCAGGTGGACGTGGAGGAGGTGGAGGAATGGGAGAGGAAGCAGCTGGACCAGCACCTGTCATTCCTGGAGGCTTGGGAGGAGCTGGTGGTTCAGGGGGTAGAGGCTCTGCTCTTCCGGGAGGAGGTTTCAATAAACCTACAGTTGGTCCTCTTCCAGGAGGTGGTTTCAAATGGTATTGCGGTGCATTTGCATGACGGGGTGAATCAAAGGTCACCCAAGCATTGACAGCACCATCAGCAGATCCTGCTTCAAAATTCTCACGTACGGCATCATCCATATAGCCCGGCTCAAAGAAACTGCTCAGAGGTCTGGTCCTGTCCTTATTGCTTGAGTTAATGCCAAGCGTTTGGTGGCCAGGCTTCTCCTCCTTAATGGATTCCCCAGGAGCAAAAGGCTTAAAGGAAGATCCTGCAAAAAAGTAAGTTAAGGCAATATCAGCGATAGCTGTTAAATAGCCTCAAACTACTGAGATGTAGTGGTGTTAATACCTATGGAGTACTCGCTTAAACTTAGGCTTATGAGTGGCCTCTCATCATTGTGGCCACGTCTATAGCCAGTACTGCAAAATTTAATATAGCACAAAAATAGAAGCCCTGCAAAGGTAAAAGTCACAACTGCAGTGACAACAACAGCAATAACAATAGCTTTTTCGCTGCTATGATCATTTGATGATGCACCAGAAACAGATGTTTGTTCTACAGCTTTGTTTTTAGTAGATGGAGTTGGAGAACTGTTGTTGGTTGGGAAAAAAGGCACATGTGGAGATTCAGAAGGTGGTGGAAAACTAGGGTCTTTGGATCCTGCTGGAGCTGGAGCTGGAGAAGTGACAGCAGATTGAGGTGTGGGTGCTGGAGCTGGTGTTTGAGCATTGCCTTGAGTGGACTCACTTCCCAAATACCGTCTTGGACTACCCAACTTAGAAGATAGGGACACAGCAAATACAGTATACCAGCTTTTAGATTCATCTTCTCCAGAAACATGAGAAACAACAATATTCCTTTTAAGACAGTCTACCAGTCTCTGTTTCAAACTTGGCTGAACATCATTAAGCATATTCTGTAGAGTTTCTTCGACAATTGATTGGCATTTGGAGTCCAAATTATGGTCGCTGCTGGAAGATAAATGTGGAAGACATAAATTGAGATCTACAATGATTTCCTTTATTTGGATCAAATCTGTCCAGCAATGACTCCACAACAGATGTACCTGCAATTTGGTACCAACGAGATTCAATTTTCACTCACAAGTTTTATGGTATGAATGGTTTCAATGAAAACATTTTCAAGATTTGTCATCTATGCAGGATGATCCATTAACAGATGAATTACAGCCGGCCCAACTTATCTCATGGTGACCCTAGTCAAAAGATTACATTTTTGAGTCATAATATTTGACAGCATGAAATAGTAACTTACAAGTTTTAATAAGCGCACATATCTAGAGAAAATTTCTACATATGTACATTACTTGTCACCATGAAATGTGTCACACGTCCACACAACAATGCTTCTACATGGCACGTTTATTTAGTTAATCTAGACCTTACATATCATTTGAAGATTGTCGTGAAGATGACTGGCCTGATAAAAGAGACACAAATGCCGAGGTACTCTCTTCACATAATGTAATATAGGTGGGGATCATGAATAGGTAACAAAACAATAAAATGGAGTAGGATTATAGCATTGGCTCTGAATAGAGAGTTTTATTTTTCCATGGCCAATCACATTTGAATGCTTCTATGATATTTAATTCAGAAAATGTTAATGGTGATCAAAGCACTTGTTAAAGATCAAAAGAAGAAAGTTTTCAACTCAGGTACTCTTGCTTTTCCAGGTGAGTTGTAAGTAATGCTAGAAATATGAAGAGTTTTCTTGTTAGGCCACTTAATTAATGCCACAAAGCAAGCGTTGATGCTGACACATTTAATATGCCGATATAAGATACCAAAAAAATTACAATCTGAATGTCCAATTTTCAACTCAAGCAGCTAAGCTGCAGAAGTAAGCTTAGAAGTAGTAACATCACAAAATCTGACGATTTTTAGCTAATGAGATTTTGTGGCCGCATCACAAATCATCTGATGAACATCAGAAAGGACTCGCCAATTCAAACACTTCTACAAGCAATGCTTAGATTTGTTTTGGGTTTAAACACTGATTATAAAGCGAGATCAATCCGCAGAAAATCATAGTCTCAATCGTAAAGCGTAAGCATGTGACACCTTGTTTACACTAATAAAATAGCACCACAGAGCTATTGCAACTAAGAGAAAACTACCAAAAACAACTAATAGCATCTCCATTAGAATTCATCTCCTCATATTAAGCAAAACAGAATACCAACAATAAGTTTCCAAGAGTCCTTTAAAGCAAACAGGAATTTCCATACCATTTCTTCATTGATCACTCCAGAAGCTAGATCAACCAATTCACTTGGAGACACTTCATCCATAACCTTCATATCCTCCAAGCACAAGGCCATCGAAGAAAAAAGTAAAGTAACCAAACCCACGACATAACCAACTTTCATCAAGCTCATTTGCTCCAAAATCATCATTCCCTCCAAACAATATCCTTTTCATCTGATCATTAGCTCAAATCCAACAAAAGAATAAACCTTTTACACCCAAATAAAAACCCTACAGAATATTCACAATCCACAAAGAGAAATTTCACTTATATGACCAGCAAAATTCTAACTTACCCTTCAAAGCCCCACAAAAAAAACTAATGCCAAAAGGGCTGTCTCGAAATCCAACCCTTTTCTTGGGTAAGTATCAAAATCCAATCCTTTTTTTTCTTTTTCTGGGTCAGTATCAAGTTTCAATCTTTACCCTTGAAAGATTCAAATTTCAATAAAACAAGAAAAACCCAGAATTGCCTTTCCTCAAGAAAAAAGGAATATTGCTTTAAATGGAATAAGTCGAAAACCCACTATTGAAACCCTATTAAAATGAACGATAGAGGAGCTTAGATGAGGATAATATGATCGATAAGATTGAAATGAAACTCCTCTACAGGAAAAAAAAAATTTAAATAAATAAATAACGACAGCCCAAAATGCTGTTTCTGTGTAACTTCGGCAATTAGGAATAGATATTTGGGTTCTTTCGAAATTTGACCAGATCTAATGTAAAAAAGAAAATGCTGCTTGAAAACGTTAGCTGTTTATTCATGTAGAAGCAATGGAGAGAAAGGTCTATTTACACAAAAATACAAAGATGAAAGGAAGGGGATGCTTCTATTATTTTTGGCTTTATAAGAAAATTTCTTATCCTTTCTCTTCTTTTTTTTATATTTATTTTAAAGTTTAAATTTCACGTGGTTAAGTGGAAGCTGACAAAAAGGGTATTCAAATTGTAATTATTATTAATAATAATAATAATGGTAGCATCGTTGTATTTGAACGTTTAATTTATTTGAATTAAAATAGAATATATAGGTTTGGAATTACTATGAGGAAGAGTATGAATTAAGGAGTTGATTGGAATCAGATAGGCGGCAACGCGTATTGGGACAATTCCTCAGCGACATTCGCTGTAGCGGTCGTGTCCAAAGAACATGAGGAATTGTTTGTTTGTGTGTGTCAGTGTGAAACCAAGCCAACTTTCAAGTCTCTCTTTGTTTGGGACGATTATGTCCTTTTTCTTGCCATACGCGGTTTTCAGCTTTTGTTGTATGGAAAATCGGAATTTACGTTACGAGGAATGGATTAAACAAGATAAAATAACTTTTAAATAAGTAAAATAGGAAATTAATATTATAATAAGTAGTTTAAATAGATAATTGAAGTTGTAATTTTATTTTTTAATTTCCTCAATTTTAAGCTTTTATTTGAATAATTCTTGACAGTAGTGATCTTCAATCATTTAGACGCAACTACACATTATATAATTAGAGGAGGAAAGATTCAAATATGTTTCATTCATCTTTGACTTAAGGGAGAACAATTTCATTCCAACTAAGCTATAAGGTTTTGTCTTTTATTTTAACCATTTGAAAATTTGGTTCTTTATTTAAATAACTCAATATTATGTTGATCTTCTATATAAATAAAAATTTTTAAAAATTAAATAAAGAAACAGAAATATAGTTATAAACCCGAAGAAGCATTAATTTAAACCTTTCCTCCATGCATATACCTCAATAATCGAAGAGTTGGTAAAAACAATGGATATAAAAGATTTTCCAATCATTTTATTTTTAACATATTGTAACATACGGCTAGCTAGAAAGTAGGTGAGGGATGGATATTGGATATGTAGGGTTTAAAATTCTACTCATATATATATATGTATGTATATATTTTGTAAAATCTTATACATACCTTACTCTATAGATATTTATTTTTAAATTTTAAAACTGAAACTTAATTTATAATATGAGAAACCATTTTAGTATATGATATTTTATGGAACTCGTGAGATTTTATTATGTTTTTCAAATATAAAACTCTTTAGGTAAGTTGTTTAATAACTTATTAATGTTTTCACATATTTATAATCACTACATTTTATCAATCTAATAACCTCTAATAATCAAACTTATTAGGTTTTAAAATAGATATAAGGTATCAAAATACCGTAAGTGATTACTTACCATTTTGAGAAAATGGATTTGGGCCTTCAATGGGAGTCAAGTTAAAAAAGTTTATCATCTTATTTTTAATATTATTAAATAATAATTTTACAGAAAAAATATAATATACTCTAGAACTTACATATCTTATATCTTAGAAGTACGTTTATATTGAAGAGGATATTTTTAGGTTGAATTAAGAGATCGGTAGAGAGTATTAGATAATTAAGGAAAAAATATAAAAAAAGTCCCTAATATTTATTTATATATACGGATAAATTCTTAACATTTCATTTAGTCCAATTCAGTCTTCAATGTTTTCAAAAGTTTATAAAAAGATCATCCGTTAATTTTGCTATTAATATGGACACGAAGCAAAATTCGATTCATTTGGGTAATTAATTTAATTAAATAAACTAATAATATATATATGATATAACTAAAATTAAAAAAAGGAAATACAAAAAATATATAAAAAACAAAAAAAATAAATACAAAATTCTAAAAAAGAATACATATATATTATTTAGTAATATACATTTCTATAAATGTATATATATGTTAATATTTAATTTAAAATAAATAAATATAAATTAAGAAATAGAAAAAAAAATTAAATCCAATTGCCCTAAGGCTAAGAGATGGCTATTGGCCAGTAGAGGGTAACTATCAGCCAGCAAGGTAGAGTCGTGTTAACCCCTACAAGCGGTAGTAGCCAACTACCCTGTAAGCTTAGGGTAGCTAGATTTGGCTAATGGGTCACACGACCTTCCTTTGGGGTAAGCGACCACCTAAAAAAAAATGAAAAATGAAAAGATTAGCAACTTAATTGGGTTTGGCCATTTTTTTTTTTCAATTTGGGTGGTCTTAGGTGGTTACCTACCCCCTAGGGGGGTCCGCACGACCACTCCTAGCAATATATAATAATTGGTAGTAATAGATCTCGATAAAAATATAATAAAAGATCAAAATTTTGAATTTTACATATATATATGTGTATACATCCAATTAAATTGATTATACTATTAAAAGTGAAGACGACTTTCAAAATTATGTAGTAAATCATCAACACTTGGAAAAAAAAGGAAAAAAAATCATCAATAATAACTTAGTTATTTATAAATAAATCTATCACGAAATAATATGCTCCATTTTTTTTAATAGAATGATCATATAATCAATCCTCATAATAATCCACAATAACAAAGTGCAAACACTTTTTAGTGCCTTAAATAATTTCTTAATTCCTTTGTTTTGAGTAAGTACTTAGTAATACATGTGCTTAAAGAACTATATTTTTCCACAAACCTATTCGTTGATACCCAATTCTTGTTTGGTTTGAGGCCCTACTCACAAGAAGCCCCCTTAAGGCCCATCAAGGAGTGTATACGAATATTGCATCCCCTACCTTCTAGGACGTTACAATATACTAAAGCACCCCCATCACAATTACCATGGCGACCCATCTAAGTAGGCTTTCTTCGAGCTCCAAGCCTAATATATGATGCTTGCCCAACTTGGATAAAGTAAGTGAGGATGTTTTCATGAGCCCTCGGGACTCGGTTTGCTTACAACCAAGCGCCTATTTACCTCCTTGTCTCTCTTACCCCTCTCTTGTCTTTAGTGCCAACACTTGCTTACAGCTTACTAATACTCGTCTGACATTCGTAGTACAGTCAACACATTCAACAGCTCCTACAAATGTTAGGTCACTATGTTGTAGTTGTGATTACCAAATTACGGTTGACTACCTTTTAAAACCACTTTATTTGGCTCCATGACGTATGTCACCTGCTGGTAGCCAATATGAGCAAACCCCAGGCCTCCATGTGTCCAAGTAACTACATGCCTCTTATACTTTTTATCTAGGTAACCACGTCTTCCTTGCACTATAAATAGTGTAAGATGCCACTAAGTAAGGGAATTCTGCCTCCTTTCTCACTTCACCCATTATTTCTTAAACACTTAACCATGCTTGACGAACACAACCCATTAGGGCCTTTATGCTCATTCGATCTTGTTTACTCTTTTTCTAAGTCCTCTTCGCTAACTTAAGTATCGAAAGGCTCTCCACGGTTACACCCTTAGGGGGTTCCTTGCAGGTATTGAGGAGCGAAGAGCCAAGTTAGCCCGATCAGCTTAAAGACCCTAACCTAGTTTGGTAAGACTCAACTTTATACTCATTTTTCCCAGTTAGTTTAATCATGATCAACACTATTGACACCAGATATTAACGTTTTAATTTTTTAGCATATTTTGAAATATTTATTCATTAATGTAGAAATAAATATCCTAAGATATTAATGTATAATGAGTTCTTGATTCCCTAAATGCTCATTATTATCCAAAAGTAAATATCCTAAGATGTGATTTTAGATTCTATCACAGAGGATTCAAGGGCTTAAACCATCCACAACTTGTAATAATCCACTTCATACTTTTAGATGCTATATCAATATATTAAGTGTAGATACCTAATTTTTGCTCTCTTTATTTTTATTATTTTTTTATAGGCCCAAAATTAGGAAAAAAAAATAGGAAATTAAAGAAAACCCAAAAAATTAAGAAATTTAGAAAAAATAAGAATTTTAGGAAAATACAAAAAGTCTTCAAAAAATAAGGAAAAACATAAAAAATAAGAAAATTGGATAAGAAACATTTGAGAAATTTAGAAAATAAGAAAATTTGGAAAAAAGTTAGAAAATTGAAAAAATTACAAAAGAAAAAAAGAAAAATTAAAGAAAGTAAAAGATTTTAGAAAATAACATTTTATTAAGATATATTTTTATTTTTAAAATAAGTTTAGAAGTTGGGTCGTTGAACATGGGTTTAGATTTAAATTTAGCCCAAACTGACTGAGTTTATATGTACAATTTAGTTGCATATATAAATAAGGCACAAGTCAACGGCTTAACGGATAAACACTTGGACTTGGATTAAGTATTGAGCATGAGGTCTTAAGTTTGAGTCTTGGAGGGGGCATAAAAAGTTTTTTTTATTTTTTATCACAATAGAGACTGCCACGTGTCAGGATCTGATTGCGGCATATGTCCTGACATGTGGTAGGTTGGATTGGACGACATGCTAACGTAGTGCCATGTGTCAGCTGCTATGTATCACGTAATGATACGTCAGGGTTGGTCGACATGGCTGCCATATCAACCTATTTTTCCTTCCTTTTCTTTCCTTTTCCATTCGTTTACCTCTCTTTCCCTCCTCTTTCCTTCATTTTTCTCCATAATTCTAACACTTTCCTCTTCAGACAGCTAATTTCAACGTGATTTTTTAACCTCTTCTTATTGCAATTTCGCCAAATCAATGGCGAAATTGCAAAGTAGACTTAGCCTATTATGAATCGAACTCATTAATACGTCCAAATACAGTCAAAGGAACATTCAAATTGAGCTCTAAAATTTGGAAAAAAAAAACTGATTTTCTAAACATTTTTAATAAATCCGAATTCGAGTTTTCCATGTTTCTAGGATCAATTTGTATATAAAAGGGTATTGGGGGAGCTTACACAAACATACACAACCTCGCACAATCACTTGAAACAGTCTCTCTCTCCCGCGATCACTTTCTCTCTCTCTTCGAATCTCTGTCTACCGAGCCTATTACCACAGTTAAGTACCCTAGAATCACTCCACATCACCTAGGCTTTAGAACCTGACCACCTTCGACCCTCGCTGTGGCCTATGGCATCGCCACCAAGTCGCTACCACCTAAACCCTAATTGCCACCCCTCTCTCTCCTCAAACCACCACTCCAACCACTCTTCAACCCAAACCAATCCTACAGCTAAACTCACCACGTCCCTAAACTCCTAACCCAATCAACTAAATATACCCAGCAACCTATGCACGGCTGAACCATCGTCACTACCTACAGTTGAATTTCCACCACCTACCAAACACAGTGGCACTTAAAAAACACCCCCAAATCTAATCGAATACACATAAAAACCAACTTCCCCATTCGATTTAATAGCCGAATCGCCCCAAACCAACCATAACAGCTACTAGTTCTTCTCCTTCAATCGGCAACTCGAATCCATTGGAGCTTGACTCGGATCCAATTGACTAACCTACGATCTGACCCAGCGTCCAACCCGCACCCTGTCCAGCATCTGATTCGACCTTTTTTTTTTTCTTTTTCTTATTTTCTTTTTTGGTTTTGCTTTATTTATTTATTTATTCGTCTATTTACCCATTTATGTACATGTAAATGTAATCAAATGTAAAAAAAAAAAGAGAAAAAAAAGAAGAAAAAATAGAAAAAGGAAAAAGTAGTTTTTTTAGTTATTTATTTATTTTTTTAGTAAAAAATATATAGAATAAAAAAAATAATAATAAATAAATAATAAAATTGTTTTATCACTTAGAAAATTTGAGTTTTCAAAAAATAAATAAAAATAAATGAACATTTTTCCAAATTAGGATTGTTCATTTGAAATTTCTAAAAACAAAATCCAATTTAAGACCCCTTTTAGAAATTTTATTAATAAACCAAAATTGAATAAAATGTAAACTTGATTTTTTTTTTTTAAATTAAAACAAAATCAACCGCTAGAGTTTTCATAAAACGAATTACTGAAGTTTAATCTCGAATAGCGGATACGTAGGCACCTGTATGTCAGTTCGGGGCAACTTAAAATATGAAAAGTCTTATTTTTCCCCCATTTTTTTAGATATTTGCGTAAATTAATCAATTTAGTCATATGTATCATAATAAGCTATTTTAGAAATCAAAAAGGGTATATTTGAAAAGTGAAGTTAAATTTGGAAAGTTAAAAGGTGGTACCCGTTTAGAGTTTAATAAATTAGCTTCCAGACCTAAATCTCTAGTTGTCAAAAAAGCTGTTTTATAAATTGTGTTTTTGATCGATAGACTGGTAGTTAAGTTATAATCAATTTACCTAATTGGTTATAACTTAATCCTTTTTCTCGACTCCGGTCAGGTGGTGACTCTAATACCTTTTTAAATGAGAAAACGGTTTTCTTTAAATCCTAGTTGAGAATTGGTATTAAATAGGCAGGGTTTAGTACTAATAGGTTTAAAGAAGGCTTATTTTATAAAAAAAACTGGGATGGTGAAAAACCAGGCTCGACAACTTGGTGACTCCATTGGGGATGTCGAGAGGGCTAATCACTTAAAAACATTTTGAAATTAAAATCTCTTTTCAAAATACTCATGTTGTTTAGTTATTTGTTTGTTTATTTGTATATTCATTTGTTTATTTGTTTCGTATATATATTTGTTTTAATTAGCATATTTATTTTGTAAATAGCGTACACCGGGGCATGGGGGGTTCATTTGTTACATAAAAAATGCAGGGTAGATACGGTCAGACCCGGGCCATCGTAGGACCTTAAGGTGGGGAACCATTGTATAAGTTCCGGGCGTAGTGGGATAACCACCATTCGAGAATGATTAGCTTACCCCACTTAAACTTTAATGTGACTAAGGAACCGTTTTGTAAGAAACACGTATGCTCATAGGGTTTAAGAACCTTTAGAACACTCCTTTCTTGAATACATTCTCCTAAGCTTAGCAAATGCCTAATAGGACGATATTGTTACAAATTAGAAAAAGAAAAGACAAACCTGAAGCTTCTGTATTCTTTCAGCTTTTGTTTATCTGTCTATACTATTATCTTACATGTCACATGCATTGGGATATGGGGAGTCGTTTGTTGCATTAAGAATACAAGGTAGATGTGGTCAAACCCAGGCCGTCTTAGGACCCTAAGAGAGGGGCCATTGTGTAGGATTCGAGTGCTGTGGTATAACTACCGCTCGGGGTTAATTAGGCCACCTCACTTAAGCTTAATGTGACCAATGAAAGTGTTTTTTAACAAGTAAGGTCATAAAGACCTTTTCCAAACTTACTCTAATTACATATACTTCCTTATAAAGCTTGAGTTAATATACCATCCTTGAGAAATTGCAACCTTATTGATCATTCAAGATTTTTAATGCAATCAAGTTTTTGAAAATAATAGTAGAGTTGCAACTTAAGAGATTAATGTATTAACCTAAACAATCCCAATATCTGAATATTTCCATATGTTTTCTTTTTCAACATTGATGATTAGTCGTTGTCCATGAAATACATAGTACTAAAAATGGTAGGTAACCAACAAAAGAACAATCAAAGACTACCAGTTGCCTTAGGAATCCACGAGTAGCTGCTACAAGTTGAAGATACTTACTAGAAGTAGAGGGCTAGACGTGCTGAAGCCTCTAACAGGGCCTTGTTAGCTCAAGTTGGAAAAAGCGAGAGGACCATAAATTGGGCTTTAAAATGCTGGACAACATTAAAGCCTAACTACAAGAGTTAGATTAGAAACTTTAGATGTTGTTGAAGGACTTTGAGTTTCATGTACTTTGATCTTTCCAAAATAATTTTTGTTTCTCTCTTTAGTCATCCTTCGTTCTTTCCTTCTTTGTAGACAATTCTTTAATAGAACTTTTCATTCTCCCTCACTTAAGGAAGTAAAAAAAAAAAAAAAATCATCATTTTTATCTGGTTTCTATAAAATAAGGTTTTATCTTTCTCTCTTTTTATAAAAAAAGAAAAGAAAAGTTGCTAACTAATTAAAAAATTCTTTCAATTAGGTTCATAGGGCTGATGATAGACTCACCTCCCTAAAAAAGATGATGCATTAGATGACCCAACAATAGCAAGTTTTGTTCACAATAATCACTACTCTTTAGATATCCCAAGATTTGAACCTAGAAAAGAGATTCTTAAATCTAGAAGAGAAAATAGCCATGTTACAAAAGATCATCACAAATCTAGAAATGGCAATGGGCCACATGCTTAGAAGATTGCAACATCCGACATTCAACACCAATCAAGTGCTAGTAAGTACAAATGATAAGAGAGGCCTAAGAAAAAAGCCAAGGAGGAGTGAGGAAAAATAAACCCAAGGGACTTAGAGGTGACAATTCACTTGACTAGGGATATCAATCACCTAAATCTTTTATTATTTGAAAGCAGTTAGGGTTATAGCTTGTGAAGCTCTTAATCAGAATTACAAACCACGCAGCTTTGACCCAGAAGTAAGATGCAACTATCATATGGGTCAGAAGGGGCACTCCACTGAAAAATGCTGGAGATTGAAGAACAAGATTCAACATCTAATTGATGCAAAGGTCATTTAACTAGAGCTACAACAAGACGCTCCTTCTTCAAGTCATGGGGATAGTCCAACTAAGTCACCTAAAGCTCTATTTTTTTTAGCTTACCAATGCCTTTTGATAAACTCACGGGTTGTTTTAAGTAATTGGGTGCTTGTTAAGATAAGGGCAAAGAAAGTTGTTTTCAATAAAGTTTGTAATAGTTGGAATAATACAATTGCCTTTTCAATGAAATGATTGCAATGTTATTTGGGCAAATAAATTCCTCTTCAATAAACTGGTAACTCGCTTTTAAAAAGGTTTAAAATGAAAACAGACAAACTATTTTCCACATACTAACCTAAAATACTTTGAGAGGTTGAGCGACACAAAGGTGAGGCTACTTTAGACTTATTTCTTAAAGGAGGTCCACTTTAAATGTGATATGTAGATTAAGATGAAATTAGGCATTCATTTCTCAAATCGTAAACACAATTATCTCTTGTTTACCCCATTGGATCTATTTGAAGAATTTTTCAAATTTAAACCTTATCAAAAACCACCCTACAATGGGGCAATTTGAAGGTTAGGGTTATTAATAAGGAGAGAGGGATTAAAATTGGTTTGTACTTGCTTCAGTAATGTTAAATTCAAAAGAAAATTTTATTTTTGATAAGTTATGTTTTTTGAAATAGGTAAGAGCCACATCCTTTTTAAACATCTTGAGCTTTTACTTACTTCACTTGAGCCCATATAGTAGGAGCTTTTACTTACTTCACCTAAGCTCATATAATAGAAATCAATGAATTTAGGATCCTAAATCGCTTAAGAGGTGAAAACTTAGCAATGCAAACTTGAGGCCAAAAGAAAAAGAAAGAATAGCAAAAGAATAGTGGGGCAAAGTAATAACAAAATAGAAAAAGGAAAAGATGAGGAAAGGAGGTTGGAAAATTTGGCTCAAATGTAAGTTAAGAGCCAAGTGAAAGCCATATCATATCTTAGTAGGCGTAGTCAAATTAAAAGTCAAAGCCTAAATAGGTCCAAAGACGTAAAGTTTTGAATTACAGTTTGAGCTCAAAAACCCAAAATCTCTACATCCACTTTGATGCCTCTCTCACACTTGGCCTTCCCACCCACATTACCACCCTTACATACGTAAAAGCTTTTTCGATCTTTAAAGATAATTTATCTTTAATAAATGTTGTTTTTGAAGTTGGGGTAAGTATATTTCTAATCGATCCTAAGGTTCTTGACTTATATATCCGGGATTAATATTTCAAAATAGGCTTTTTCATTAGTTCTTTTTGAAACCTTTGGACCAAAAGCCTAAATTTATAATGTTAAATCGAGAAAGACCTAATTGATTTATCAAGGTAGATCGTATGCAAAATGGACTATAATTTTGGGATTATAGTCAAGAGTGTAATATGGGCCGAGAGTTTGCAAAGAAGTTATCTTTGACTAAACTAGTCATGAGTTACCTTTTAAGGATGTTTGAAATCACAAGGTCTTACCAAACAGCTTGGCATCCAAGTTAAGGAGAACATAAGAGGCCCCGTGTGATTATTAAGGAAGGGTTCTTTACCTATTACCAAATTTAAAAAAGGAAAAGAAAAAAGGTAATAAAAATAAAAATAATAATAAAAAGAAGAAGAAAAAGGAAAAAGAGAGAGAAAGTATTTTAAGTTTGTGTCGGCTTAAGTGGCTAAGTTTTTAGTCCATTCTAAAAAGAAAAAAAAAAAAGAAGAGTTAAGAGTATGAGCTTTTTCTCATTCTCCCAAAAATAAAGGAAATTATCCCTAACATTTTTTTTTCAACATAAGTCGTCTTCATAAAAGTAGTTTTTTTTTTTGTAAATATTTTCCTCAAAATTAGGTAGCATTTTGGCAAGCTCTCAATTGGGTTATCCTAACTTCCATCCATTCATCTCTCTTCAAGGTCTTTAGCAAACCCTTAGGGTGCTTCTATTCCTCGATTCCCTTTAACGTGCCCATAGGGCCCTTCAGGTAATCAAGATCTTTTAGTAAGCCCATAGGATGCTTAATTTCGTTTAGAAAGCCTATTGGGCCCTTCTGTTCACTAAGTTCCTCTTAGCAAGCCTGTACAACAGTCCTCTTCATTAGTTTCTTTTAGGCTAGCCTTTTAGAGGCAATCTTAACCCAGTCTCATTTTTAAGTGTCTTTCAGGCGAGCCTATAGAGCGCTTCCTCATCCACTAATCTTTCTTCAAACATTCCACTAGGATCAGAGAGCAATTCCCCTCATCATTCTCTTTAAGGTTTTTGTAGGCTCATAGGGTGTTTCTTTCCCTTTAGCAAACCTGTTAAGACACTTAGTTCCTTTTAGCAAGCCTATAAGGCATTTTTGTTCACCAATTCACACAAGCGTGCCCATCAGGCCCTTCTATTTACGAAGTTTCTCTCAGCAAACCAGTATGGTACCTCTCTTCATCGTCTCTTCTGTCCAGCCCATAAGGCATTAACTTTTTGCATTTAGTGTTTAGCCAGCCTTCGAAGACACGATCTGAACTCGATTCATCCTTCCTAGTATTCTCTTGACAAATCCATATGGAACTTCCCCTCACCAAGTTTCTCTTAAGTGAGCCCATAAGGTATTTTGCTTTCATTCACCAAGTTCCATAGGGTACTTCTCCTCATCATTTCCATTTGGCATAGCATTAACACCAGTTTAGGATTGCTAATCCTCGAGAGACACTTTCGCCTAGGTGAGTGAGCCCTATGAGGTATGACCAGGTTTTAGATCGATCCCAATTTAGGGTTGTTAGTCTTCGAGAGATACTTTTGCTTAAGTTAGTGAGCCTAGTGAGGCACTGCTAGATTTTAGATCGATCCCATTTTAGAGTTGCTATTCCTTAAGAGATGCTCTTGCCTAGGTTAGTGAGCCTAATGAGGCATGACTAGGGTTTAGATTGATCCTAGCTTAGGGTTGCTAGTCCCCGAGAGATACTCTCGCTTAGGTTAGTGAGCTTTGTAAAGCACAGGTAGGTTTTAGATCGATCCAAATTTAGGGCTGCTAGTCTTCAAGAGATGCTCTTACCTAAGTTAATGAGCCTTGTGAGATACTGCCAGGTTTTAGATCAATCTCATTTTAGGGTTGTTAGTTTTCAAGAGACACTCCTGCCTAGGTTAGTGAGCTTAGTGAAGCACGACCAGGTTTTAGGTCGATCCCATTTTAGGATTGCTAATCCCTAAAAGACACTTCCGCCTAGGTTTGTGAGCCTAGTGAGGTATAGCCAGGTTTTAGATCGATCCTAAATTAAAGTTAGGGTTGCTAGTCCCCGAGAGACGTTCCTGCCTAAGTTAGTAAGTCTTATAATGCACGAACAGGTTTTAGATCGATTTTAGTTTAGGGTTGCTAATCCCCAAAAGGCAATATTGCCTAGGTCAATGAGCCTAGTGAGGCACGAACAGATTTTAGATTGGTCTCACATTAGGGTTGTTAGTCCGTAAGAAATGTTCTAGCTTAGGTTAGTAAGCTTAGAGAGGCACAACCAAGTTTCTTTTCTTCGTCCAAATCGATCTTAAGGTAGCTATTTAGTTGTTTTAGAGTCATCATGAGGGCAAAAATAGTGTCTCTTTGTTTTTGTGGCAAAGTTTTATTTAAACTTTGCCGCAAAGAGGGGCAGCTATAGATACTCAATTTTTGCTCCATTTATTTTTATTTTCTTTTTTTTATAGGTCCTAAATTAAGAAAAACACAAAAAAATGGCAAATTAAAGAAAGCCCAAAAAATTAAGAAATTTAGAAAAAATAAGAATTTTAGGAAAATGCAAAATATTTTCAAAAAATAAGGAAAAGCATGAAAAATAAGAAAATTGGATAAGAAGCATTTGAGAAATTTAGAAAATAAGAAAATTTGGAAAAAAGTTAGAAAATTGAAAAAAAAAAAGAAAAATGGAAGAAAGTAAAATATTTTAGAAAATAACATTTTATTAGGATAGCTTTTTATTTTAAAAATAATTTTAGAAATTGAGCCATTGAACCTAAGCTTAGATTTAAATTTAACTCAAACTGATTGAGTTTATATTATACATATAGATAAAACACAAGCCAATGGCCTAACGGATAAATACATAGACTTAGAGTGGGTACTAAACATGAGGTCTTGGGTTTGAGTCTTGGAGGGGGCATACAAAGTTTTTTATTTTTTATCACATCAAAGACTACCATGTGTCAAGATTTGATTGTGTTATGTGTCTTAACATGTGGTAGGTTAAGATTAGATGACATGTTGACTTGGTGCCATATGTCAGTCGCTATGTATATGTAATGACACGTCGGGGTTGATCAGTATAGCTGATGTGACACCACATCAGCCTATATTTTCCTCCCTTTCTTTCCTTTTCTCTTTGTTTTCCTCTCTTTCCCTCTTCTTTCCTTCGTTTTTCTCTAGAATTCCAGCACTTTCCTCCTCGGACAGCCAATTTCAACGCAATTTTTGAACCCCTTCTTATTGCAATTTTGCCAAATCAATGGTGAAATTGCAAACTGGACATAGCCTACTATGAATTGAACCCATTAACACATCTAAATATAGTTAAAGGAGCATTCCATGTTTTTAAGATCAATTCATGTATAAAAAGGTGTTAGGGGAGCTCACATAAACACACACAACCTCGCATGATCACTTGAAAGAGTCTCTCTCCCTCTCCCGCAATCACTTTCTCTCTCTAACTCATACTTTCTCTCTTCGAATCTCTCTCTCTACTAAGCCTACTACTACGGTCGAGCACCCTAGAATCACTTACCATCACCTAGGCTTTAGAACCCAATCACCTTTGACCTCCGCCATGGCCTATGGCATTGCCACCAACTCGTTACCACCCAAACCCTAAATGCCACCCCTTTCTCTCCTCGAACCATCACTTTAACCACTCTTCAACCTAAACCAATCTTACGGCTAAACTCACTACATCCTTAAACCCCTAACCCAATCAACCAAACACACTCAGTATCCCATACATGGCTGAACCATCGCTACCACCTACGGTTGAATTTCCACTACCCACCAAATACAGTGGCACTTAAAAAACATCCCCAAATCTAATCGAATACTCATAAAACCAACTTCTTCGCTCGATTTAGTGATCGAATCACCCCGAACCAACCCCAATAGCCGATAGTTCTTCTCCTTCAATAGGCAACCCGAATCCATTGGAGCCCGACCTGGATCCAGCTAACCGACCCGTGATTCGACCCAACGTTCGACTCACGTCCTTGACCTGCATCTTGTCCAGCAATTGGTTCGACCCTTTTTTTTATTTCCTTTTTTGGTTTTGCTTTATTTATTTATTTTTATTTATTCATCTATTTACCCATTTATGTACATGTAAATGTAATCAAATGTAAAAAAAAAAAGAGAGAAAAAGAGAAAAAAGAAGAAAAAAATATAAAAAGACAAAGTAGTTTTTTTAGTTATTTATTTTTGTAGTAAATAGTATATGGAATAAATAAAATAATAATAAAATAAATAAATAAAAATAAATAATAAAATTGTTTTATCACTTAGAAAAATTGAGTTTTCCAAAAATAAATGAACCTTTTTCCAAATTAAGATTATTTAGAATTTCTAAAAATGAAATCTAATTTAGGACCTTTTTTAGAAATTTTTCTAAATAAACCAAAATTGAGTAAAACGTAAACTTAATCATTTTTTTTAATTAAAACAAAATCATACATTAGATTTTTCATAAAACAAATTACTGAAGTCTAATCTCGAATAGCAGATACGTAGGCACTTATACGTCAGTACGGGGCAACATAAAATACGGAAAGTCTTATTTTTCCCCCATTTTTTAGATATTCGTGTAAATTGATCAATTTAGTTGAGTATATCATAATTAGCTGTTTTAGAAATCAAAAAAGGTATATTTGAAAAGCGAAGTTAAATTCGGAAAGTTAAAAAGTGGTACCCGTTTAGGGTTTAATAAATTAGCCTTCGAATCTAAATCTCTGGTTTTCAAAAAAGCCATTTTATAAATTGTTTTTTTAATCGATAGACTGATAACTAAGTTATAATCAATTCACTCAATTGGTTATATCTTAATCTTGTTTTCCCGACTCCAATTGGGTGGCGACTCTAATACATTTTCAAATTGATAAAAATGATTTTCTTTAAACTCTAGTTGAGGATCGGTATTAAATGGGTAAGGTTTAGTACTAATCAGTTTAAAGAAAGCTTATTTTATAAAAAGAATAGGGAGGATGAAAAACCAAGCTCGACATCAAGTAACTCTATTTTAAAAAAATTCACAACTTTATCCTAGGTTACTTTACAAAACTTTTTAAATAATATTTTAAAAGCTTTTGTGGAACCCGATATGTATTTTCAACGAATCAAATTTATAGAAAATTGAAAAAACAAAGAACTTTACCTTTTAATGTTGCTACTTAGAGCAACATGAAGAATTGAAACAATGCCAGTTAAGAAGTCCTTAACATTAAAGAAACACTTCACCCGTAACTTTTTTTGGAAACATGTACAAGCCAACGAGTGATGAGGATGCTCTTAGAGGTAGGATCCTAACAAAGAAGCGACGGTTAGATCAACACATTGAGCAATCTACCACATCTCTATTTTAGGAGAGGCTATAGAGAACCATGATTAAATTCAGAAAACATATGCATATACAAAAATCGTGATGTTCATCTGGAAATCGATGCATAATGGCATTCCTATTGAGGCTAATTTCATAAGGCAAGGTTGTTGTAATTTGTGTATAATGTGTTAATACACTGTTGATGTATTTATGAATATTATTTATAAAAAGTAAGTATTTATTATATATATATATATATATACTATTCTACTAGTATATATTTTAGAATAAAATCTCATAGATAATTAGAATATGTGTGGAATTATAATAAAAGCACAGTATTAGTGAAATTCTATGATACTGTATTATCTAAAAGTGGGTGCCTAAAGTAAGTAGGTACAATGAATTATACAAGTGGGTGCCTAAAGTAAGTAGGTACAATGAATACAACCATTTAATAGAGCACAACACATATCTAGTGTCAATAATCCCTCTTCTATGTGAACGAGCATAAATAATTCCTAAACTTGAGATCTTCATATATCCTATATATGAAATTTTGTGCTTTAATGTCATTAAACGTAGTATTTATTTAGATTGTAAATAAAATGTGTTACGTCTCGAAGAGGTAAAGTTACAACAGTCATGCCGTGTGAATCATTTTAAGATAAAAGTTATTATACCTCAAAATGGTGGATTCATAACAGTTCCGCCATATAAACCAACCTATATGGTAACTAACCTTATAATTACTATCATAAATACAATTTACACAAGGCATCAACGAATCCTCATTTTGAAGTAAATAGCTCATTCTAGTTTACTGATAAAATTTATATATAGAAATAAAAAATTTAAGTCATATTTACATAAATATACTTATATTGTCTTATGATCTCAAGAAATATTTATATATCATAGTAGTTTGGTAAGTAAAATATTACATGACCATCCCATAAACTTAAGAGTTAATAATTAAACTTTAAAAGACTCGATTAATTAACTAGTTTGATCTTCACTCCCCTAAGGCGCTTAAAAAAGAAACTAACCTCTAGATAGCTATAGTGCGGCATATCAATTAGTACTTGTAAAAAAATCTATAAGGATATGAGCAATAAATAACTTAGTAAGTTGAGATGGAGATATAAGAATGTATATCAAACATAACAAGGTATTCAAATAATTAATTAAATGCAATGTAACAAGTAAATGGCATCATACAACGTGGTTCAATTTGTTGTGAAATCAAAGTAATTTCACTCGCTTTAATTCGAGTTGAGGAGTTTCAACGTTTATGTAATAGCTCATGACCAAACCCAAGTTTGTGCAATTGAAGCACTGCTCCCCCCATGACTATTCTTTAAACCATTGCCATCATCTTTATTGCAACCTCCTCTCTTGTCACTTAGTTTGGTTAAAGATGAAGAAGAGACCATTATGTTATCAAGTGCTATATCTTTCGAAGGTATTAGTATTTGGTTAGAGAATCTTAATCATCCCCTAAAGGGTTGTAATGTATGTTTAATTAAGTGTTAGGTCAAATATGGCTAAATTTAGTTTAAGATGATCAAACAATTTCACTTCGTACAAATCATAGCAATGGAACACAATGAGGCATTGGAATATAGTTTAATAACCAGAGACACACAAACATGCACACAAACAACTACCTAAAAGTACAAAAAACACAATCGTAAGCCTCCAAGTACTTTAATATAGTATTCTAAAATACAGCAATGTATTCAACCTAACTTATTTGAGATCTTTGATTTGCTCACTTAACTCGCTGCAAGGTCAATTGTCTTTGCTTATCCTATAATAAATATACCCTTATCATATACAAGCTTTTAAATCATAATAATACTAAATTATCTAAGTTTCATATATATCACTTTTAACCAAACTAATCCAAAACTAGTTTCTAATTCAATTTCTGACTTGGTTTTTGAATTAGCTTCTAATTCAAGTTCTGGTTATAATTTTTTACTAGTAAACCTTAAGTATTTCGTTTGAGCCAATTATGTAAAATTCATTTAATTATATTTAAATATCCTAAATCCCCTATTTAGCTCTTAACCAATATTCTGCTTTGCATGTACACATTATTCCTAATTTAACTATCAAATTTGCTCTCAATATGGAAATTTTTACATTTTTTATATAATTATCTAAATTTAAGTTATAAATCATATTCTTAATATACTCTTACTGTTATAATATCATAAATTTTTTCCAAATATTTTCTACTTATTAAATTTTCAATTTCACATATTACTAATTTACACATAATTACTACATAATATACATAATACTTACATCTAACACTTCAAATACTACAAAATCATACTACATCTGCAAATTACATTCGATGATACCTAATTACACCTCAAATCATTATTTTCATCAACTTATCATTAAATTACCAAAATTAAGCACAACAATAATTCTTTATATATAATTTTCAGGCCTAAAAATTAACTTAAATTTTTGAAAATTAATTTAAAAAAAATCTCTTCATAGCACTATTTTAAACACTCTAAATAGTCTATATAAAAATTTTGGGCTCAAAACTACATTATTAAAGCTATTTAAATCTAAATCGAAAACAAGCTCAAGTTTTAAGATTTCTTAAATACTATATATTTTGAGATCTAATTTCATCAAATTGGTACTTTTCCCTAAATCTACATAAAAAAATCTCATAATACCTAATTCCATAATTTTTCAAATATATTTATTATTTTTAATAAATTAAACAAAATTGAATTAAAGATTGGACCTACCTATTTGTTCAGCTTCTAGCCACTAGATGGTACAAGTACGAACACGGATGAATATATGATGTTTGGTATCGCACAAACCAAACGGGAATGAGTCCAAACCTCGAGATGGTTTGAAGGATAAATGATAATCGAAGGTTGAGTAAGGGTCTTTATGTATCGATGGTGGATATAACGCACCAACGCTTTACATAATCTTAAGACACATTTAATATGATGCATAAGTGTGGTTGGAGGTCATTTGCCATTAGTTTATGCTCAATGGGCTAGATAAGAGTAGTTGAGAGTAAGTAAAAACACTTAACTCACGTAAGAAGGAATATGTTTGAATATCAATAGCATTAATTATTGCGGCTATTATAATTCACAAGTATTTATATGTCCTAATTACGGTAAATCCTAGGTTAGTGTAAATTACAAAATAGATTCCTATTAGTAAAGGTAAAAAAATAATTTAAAAAGATAAAGTTACAATCGAACAAAAAAAACAATTTGGTTAAAAAAAACAGTACAGATGTTAGAAAATAATGTGCGTGTCACCTAACCACTTTGTGGTCCTAATGATGTGGTTTACTAAGTAGAGCAGGCTCTAAGTAGATTAGGTTGAGGTTCGGTGCTTGGCAGCTCGGACGTTCTGAATTGAGGAGGACCTGATTCAGGATGTAGTCCATTGTCAGGTTAGCCTTGATTGGTCAGCTCAAGATCCAGGTTAACTCGGCCTTAGCTATGTATTAGGTTGGCAATATGCAGGTTTGATGCTTAACCTTGGACTAATGTATTGTGAAGGGGTCGATTCACTTTGGTAGTCTCTTGGATAAGGTGGAGAGCGAAGTAACTCAGTAGGTCGAATTACAGAATGCATTGCTCTTTTGAGTTTAACTTTGCTTAGATAACTTAACGAATCATATGGGCGAGTCCTCGAGTTCAGGAGTGTGTGATTGGTCTATGATCCCTATTACTAGTGGTGGCTCTAAGGTTTTTAATAGGAAATGGCAGTAGTCCTAAGGTGTAGTGGTAGTGATAGTGGTAATGGCTGTTTGATTCCAGGTAGTCGTTGGTCGTCGATTCCCTTTACAAGCTTTAATTACATACTAATTTTGCTAATTTTTCTAAAATTGTTTTTTCCTCTCTTCTCAACTTTTCTTTACTTTTCCTGGATGCTAAACTAACCAAAATGAGTTTGGTAAGTAGTTTTTGAATTTATAAGGTTGTTTTGATTAGTTAGGTAATTATTTGATGTAATTTGTCCCTTATCTTTACTTCTTTTTACTTTTTAGTTAGTTAATTCTAATTAGTTAATTTTGTTACTTCACTCTATAGCATATTGCGACTAAGATCTGGACAACTTTTCATATTTTCTTTAATTTTTCCTTAATTATTTAACATTATTTTAGCATATTTTAGGTATTTTAAGTAATTTCGAGTATTTTTACCTACACGTAAATACATATATGATACAAATAAATAATCTTAAATATTATTTATGTTATTTTATGATTTTTAGTATGTATATAATTTATCTTTATTAATTTATTAGTTATCGAAACTCGTTTTATATGCTTTCGATAAATAATAAGTAATATACTTATAATTTAATATTATAATATTTAATTATTTTATTTTTTATTTTCCTAAATTCAAACTCATAGGATCAATTTTACTAATATTCTTAGTTTCATCGTAAAATTTAGGCTTGATTAAACAATTTATCCAATCACCCTAAATTTTACGTATTAACTCTGAACTTCTAATTGTAAGGCTTATAGAAACCGACCTTATAGCTGTTATTGTATATCTAATTCACTCCAAGTGAACTCCACTTAACCACTTTGAAGCGTTCAATCCTATGTTTGCTTGTTATAAAGCTATATAGTAATCTGGAAAAATTGATTATAAAAAACTTGATTTTATAACTACAATACTTCAAAATATTTGAGTTTGAAAAGTGGTGCTCAACAACATATTTAAAAACTACACTTATTTACAATATTACATTTGTAAAGGGAATAGTACCAAGTTTAAGAAGAGAGTTTTAAAAGTCTATAGGTTTATAAAACTTAGAAAACATGTTAGTAGTTTTCCTAAAAGTTAGTAATATTGATGTTTAGGACACAGTTTGACAATTCTTCATATTCCTCACTTCACGACCTCGTGTTCATTCTTTTGAGTTTAGGTGGCATGTTAGTAAATCAATTTTGAACTTGTAAGACAACTATAGGGGAATAGGTAAAAACTTGCTTAGTAAGTAGGACGAAGAGAGTAATAAGTATTTAACACATCATAAACAAGGTTTTCAACTACATTAGTTAGATAAAATCTATATATATATAAGCAAATGCCAATATACGATGTTATTCGATTTGTCGTAAGATTGGAAAAATTATACCTGCTTTAATTTGGGTCAAGGAGTTTAACATGGCATACTCACAAATAGAAACTAAACGGGGCTTGTGCAATGGAGAACGCCCTCTACTAGAAACTCCCTTTGAATCATGACCTTCATCTTTACCGTAACCCTCTCTCCTGTCACTTAGTTCGACTAAAGGTGGGGAAATGACCATTTTAGCTATCCTCATTAAAAAGGAGCTGTATTTTACCTGATAATCTTAATCGTTTCCATAATGGGTTGCGATGCATGTTAGGTTAGATGTTAAGTTAAGTTTAAGTTAGTTTATTTTTAGGGTGACCAATTATTTCAAGCAGTCCAATCAAAATAATAGGCATAAAACAACCATAACATGGAGCTTAACTCTCATAGCAGCAATAAAGCGATATTCAGGCACATGCATAGCATATGTACAAACAACTACATTAGAATCACAAGCCAGAAGTATACTAAAGCCTCCAAGTACTTTAAAGTACTCCAAAATGATGCGAAGCATTAATCCCACTTACCTAAATATTAACGCTCATTCTCTTTATGTGTCACACTCATCTTCCTTTATTACTCCAAAAATTTAATGTAACCTCCTTAGTTCCTATCCAATATATAACACGAGAGTTTATTTTGATGTTTAAGTATGTTCTTCAACTAAGTTAAGTGAGTTTTCCATGGAATTTATTAAGTATTAGTTAAGTAGTGTAAGTTTTAACCAAGGTTTTGACCCAGTATTTTAGCATAGATTGTTGCTAGTAGTTTTTTACCTAAGGGTGATAACTTCGATAAATTCTTAGAGGTTAATAGTAGGTGACTTTCTAACCGACTTTATGACCTACTTTCTAGCTTCAAATGATTCAATATTCAATTCTACTATCTTCAACTTCCAGTAGCTCATATATTTAGCGTCTTCCATTAAATAACTTTCTAACTGAGTCTATAACTTAGGTTCAAACTTAGCATTATGGTATAAGTTGTTGTCTAAGAGGCTTCTAACTTATGCTCTAACTATAAAAGGATGCAGAGACTAAATATAAACCACTTTATAACCTTGATCTAATTTTAGTTTATTCAAAATTATTCACATCAGGTTACATTTTGACCTAGTTTCTAACCTTGCTACTACCTTTACATTTGTTACTTTACACGAAATCCAACTTACCCCGAGTTCTAGAACTTCAATAACCTACATAAACAATAAGTAATAACTTAACACTATAATTCATTTATACACTTCCAATTACATCTTTCATTTAGTCATGTATTCATTTGTACTTCAAGAATTTAAACCCTAAACTACTAAATACCCACTTAAACATGAAAATCATCATTCCTTATACTTATGATAAACCACTTCTAGCTGCTGCATGTAGGTAAATATTGGTTGTATCATAATTTTATCAAGTATTGATCAAGTTCCTTAATAAAACATGTATAGTGCACCGTTTATGCGAAATTGAGATTTTTCCTAAAATTCGGCGACTCAATTTTTATAATCTAACCAGGTATCATGAAAAACATAGCATTTTATGAGTATAACTACAAAATTTCAAGCCGAAACTACATTAATTGGTTTTTCAAAAACCCAATAAAAAATTAGTATATAAGATATTTTTCTTAAGGACCCCATACTAGCACTTAAAATTTTGAAAATTTGATTTGAAATTTGAATTTTTCATGCAAAAATATGTTGGGAAACCAAGTTTAAAAATTTTTAAAGATCGTTTTGTTTTTTTTTTCCCCAAAATTTAGTTAAAAATGAGGCTAGGTGGTGACTTACTGGAACTTAAGGCTCTAGTCACCATGGAGGAAAGGGGACTTATCTAGCAGCCTTGGTGTACGCCACCCCTTTAGGTGACGGCCTCGTCTTGCTTGGGGAAACCATGTTTGAAAATTTTTTATGATTGTTTGGTATTTTTCCCAAAATTTAGTTAAAAATGAGGCTAAGTGGCGACTCATCGAAACATGGGGCTTTAGCCACCATGGAGGAAAGGGGGCTTATCAAGCAATCTTAGTTTAATATCCCATAAATAAACAATGAAGATCTGAACATTTGAGCATTAGAACAAAGTCCTATCTTGGTACGTTTAGGTCAATAGTTGATCTAGAGCATTTAGAGAAGGTAAACCGATTAAGTTAGAAACTTACAAGAAACTTGATAACCTTAATCGAGGAACTTCCGTACGTTTGGAAGTCTATAAATAATAAGAATATCAAAAATACAATATAAATAGTGAAAATTTACTCTATATAAGACCCTAAAGTTGAATTTAAGGCAACTGTATCTAAATTTAGGGCTTTCGGAAAAATTTATTTGATTAAGTCCAAATTTTACGACTAAGATAGAAAAGTTAGTCAAAATGACTCGGTAAAGTTAGATTTTGAAAATAATGATCCAAAATCCTAATTTCGCCCCTAGAAGTTTGATTACTTAATATAATACAAAATTTCTCAAAACTCCTAAAATCGAACTCGGAATACAGTGAAAACTTAAAGATAAATTAATTAAGTTATAAAATAATATAATATAATGTAATTTACCATATGAGTATACACGTATTTTCATGAATATAGCTGGTATAAATTATAATTATACTAGTAAATTAACCTAAAAATCTAAAATATATAATACGTAATGCCACATGACTTTGACTTGCTAGATTTCAAGTAGTATATATATATTTATATAGAAAAATATATTTAGAAATTAGGTCAATAGATGAAAAATAGTTTATATTAATGTTATTCATAATCACATGAATATGGATCTTAACAATAGAATAACGAGTACAATAATGTTGCTAATGACATGAGATAATATGTAAAAGTAATTGAATTCGTATAAACCTTATTGGCCGGATATTCTTTCTTCGTTAGATTGATTGAAAGCACTCATAGGTATGAGAATGTTTGAATTACATCAATATATCAATATATAGATATATAATCATATAAATTAATAAGAAATTAATTAAAAAATTTAATACTTAAGACGTACTCAAGAAATGATGATTTATAATAACGTTCATGGAATTAAGTTGAACTCTCATAGTTGAGAGAAAATTTAAATGAAGTAATCGTATAGCTTAATATTTCACTTTAAGCTCATTAATATGAAATTTTCTTAGAAATATTAAGTTTATCGGAACTAATTGCTATAACGTAGAGTTTCGTAAATTTAGATATAGCTTAGGATGAATCTTTTAAAATTAACTTCGTATTCTTAATAATTAATATTGGTGAGTAAAATATTGTATAAGATGTATATAAATAAGTTCCAAATAATTAATATAACTTAACTATATATTATATATTACTAATATTTTTACTAATAATTATGTTAAAACTCTTTCGAAATAACCATACGTAAGAAAATAAAATTTCAACTATGAATTATTTTTTATTAATAATGCCGGCGATGAAAAGAAAGAATATTCTTTAAATATTTAAGGAATTAGGATAAATGTTAAATATAATATAATATAAATTAATTGAAAAAAATAACGTAATTAAGTTAACCACCATACATATGGCAGTGAAATGTCTATATATAAATGGCTTAAAGCCAATTGTGTTTAGCACAATTTACAATCAAAGGGGGGAGATGAGGCGAGAGAGAAAGAGTACGCCTCGTATGAACTAGGTTTAGAATAGTAACTATGAAGACAGTTTTTATCTTAGAATGGTTCATACGTCGGGACTGTTATGACTTCATCTTTCGAGGTGTAACACTTAGCTTGTACCACTCCTTCAGGTGATAGCTTGTCTTGCTTCCAGGTGGTTGTTTCCTTTGGGAACTCATAAATCTCCTATTTCACACACTATTTTTCTCAATTTTTTTCTTATACCTTTCTCTCACTATTTCCTCACTCTAGTATTTTACCCTAACTTGTAGCTGTCTAAGCTTTGTTCTAGAAGGCTTATTACAATTTTTATAACATAGCTTTAAGTTGTTTTAATTTTTCAACCTTCTAACAACATGTGTAAAGGCATAGTTTAGGTGTCGTAAAATGAGATTTCCTTATTCAATGGTATCCCATATGTTTTCCACACAGAATAGAATGTTTATATATGTCTTAGCAAATTTTAAATAATTTTCTTTATTGATTTAGTAATACCTACACATTTTTAGGTATTTTTGATAATTACAAGTACATATATTGTCATAATAATTATATCAGATTTACATACATGTTTTTTATACATGATTTTATGCTCAATATTAATGACATTACTCTTATAATTTATTTCTAAGTGTTTATTAATTTTTCGAAGCCTACTTTATGCGTTATTGATAATTATATATAATAATATAGTAAATTCCTACTATTTTAGCTATATTTTAAATGTTTTATTATATTTTTAAATTCCAAACCTATGGAAACTTCTTGACTAGTATTTCTAAGCCTTTCGTAAGTTTTTAGCCTAATAAGGTTACCTTCTTAAACGCTTTAAATCAACTATCAAACCTAATCACGCGAGTATGGGTCTTACAATATAGTTATTAGGTACGATATGAAATATAGAGATGATAGTAACGAGTTAAGATAGAATTCAACACTTTCTTGGGTTGGGAAGTCAATATCAAGGCCGCTTGATTAAAACAATAGTAATTTATAAGTCCGTAGCCACTGTAAGTTTTATTGAATCTATTTTATGTTGGAAACTAAGTAAAATGATTAAATATTGATGACGTGAGGTAACGTAACATGACGTAACGTAACGTAACATGACATGACATGACATGACATGCAATGGTTTAATCAGGATATCATTCGATAAAGAGATTTAATTGCATAGTAATCGTTTAGTGGTTTTTCATTCACAACTTTTCTATTATGTTGGATAACCAATAATTATTGCTAGACGGTTACTGTTACACTTCAATGCGACAGAGTCACAATAGTCCCGTAGTGGAAACCAATTTACGTAGTCACTAACTATTTAGTTGCTATCGTAGATGTGATTTACACAAGGTGTCCACGATTACCAGCATTGAATCAAACAATTCGTATAAAATTATTAATAAAAATAAATTCATACAAAATCTCAAGTCATATTCATATATATATTTATTGTCTCATGATCTTAGGAAATATTTACACATTATAGTATTCTGATATGTAAAATATTACATGATCAACTCATATATCTAAGAGTTATTAAGAAAAACTCTCTAAAACTCTATTAGTCCTCCAGTTTGATCCTCACTCCCCAAATTCTTCAAAAGGGTACTAACCTTGGGATGGTTATAATGTAACATTTAGATTGTCACCTGCAATAAAATCTATAAAGGTATGAGCAACTAATAGCTTAGTAAGTACAGATGGAGATATAAGACTGTATAACAAACATAAGCAATATTCTCAAAGAATTAATTAAATATAATGCAATACGTAAATGCCATCACATAACGTTGTTTGGTTCATTGTGAAATTAGAGAAATTTTACCCATTCTAATTTGTGTTTGAGAAGTTTCTACACTTATGCAATAACTCACAATCAAACTTAGGTTTATGTTATGGAGGCATTGTATAAGCTCTAAAATTAAGCCAAATGACCATTTGATTGATCTTAGAACACAAAGTTCAAGATAACCGGTTAAAGGATTAAATCTAACCTAAATTATAGATAGAAATATTAGTAAAAGTGACCCCGTAAACTTGAATTTAAGAAAATAAGTAATAAAATAGGAGATTATAAATTTTTCAAATTTTGAGTATAATAATTGTTAATTATCGAAAAGGCGAAAAGTGTAATCTAATTACTAATAAATTACTAGAGATAGATTATATATATACTAAAAATTATAGAATGACCTAAATAATAATTAGGAATGTTTACATGTACCCCACATGTATTTACGTGTAAATAAAAATACATGAAATTACTTAAATTGTTTAAAAACTTATTAAATAATTAAAGAAAATTATTAATTAATTAAGAAAAAAATCAAAGGAATAAGGAATAATATGGTTTTGGTCATGGCAAGTCAGGAAGGGAAGAAGAAAAATTAACCAATCAAAATCAAGCAACACAAAATGTAAAAATTAAGGGATTTAAGCAATGTCTTGTCCAATTAAATGTATAATAATTACTATAAAGCTTTTATAAATAGGGAAAAAAAATTACAGAGCTCCTTTAGACAATTAGAAGTCAGAAAAAAATAGAGAGCATTGAAATTAGAAGAGAAAAATTAAGGTTAGAAAAAAAAATCTATGTAGTAGGGGCTAGTGAACCAAACTCACACACCACCACTACTTGGGATCAAGCCTCCACCACTACCTGGGATCAAGCCACCACCACCACCTGGGATCAAGCCACCACCACCACCTGGGATCAAGCCACCACCACCACCTGGGATCAAGCCACCACCACCACCTAGGATCAAGCCACCACCCCCACCCTACTCTAGACCTACCGTTGGACTGGCCGATACACCTGGACTGGTGTTGGAAGCCCAAAAGTCATCGGACCGAGTAAGTCTCTCATCTGCTCTAATTTTGTATAATTTCTTAAAATTATTTATTTTACCCAAAAAATTATGAAATTTATTATTTTGAGGTTTTATTGATGTAGATTTAGGAAAAAATAGTGATTAAGTCTAATCACTTCTGAAAATATAGGTTCTTAATAAATTAAGCAAAACCGTGCATGATTAGAATTAGAAATAAATAGGATTAGAAGTGTAGTTTTGAGCTCAAATTTTTTCTGTAGAATGCTTAAGTGATATAGAATAATGATATGAAGCCATTTTTTTAAATTTAATTTTTGAAATTTTTAAGTAAAATTTTAGCCCTAAAATGATAGAAAAAATTAAGTAATTTTGGGTTAATTAGGTGATTAAGCCATTAATTAATGATTTAGATAGTAATTAGATGGTTAGGGATGTTAATCTCTGACGTGGAAACCTAATCCTAGCCTTTGGAGTATTAAGTGTAATTAATAAAGGAATTATGTGGTAATTGTAGGAATTAGGAATGTGTAGAGTTGGAAATTTAATAAATATGAAAAATTAGGTTTATTTAGATAATATAATAATAAAAATCAGTATATAATAAATTTGAAACAAAATTTAATTAGGTAATGATATAAAAAATGTAAGATTTTCTCACATCGGGAATAAATTCGGTACCTCAATTAGGATTAATGTATACCGAATAGTTTAAAACGCTAAATTAAGACCCAATATGATATTAGAATACTCGAGCTTAATGTGATTAATTTCACATTAGGATTCGAGCATATTTAAGATTCTAAAATCAAAACTAGAATATAATTTAAAAACCGAACCTCGAAATAAGGTAGAATGAATTATTAGTAAATAATAGGTATACATGAAGAAATGAGTTAAAATATAACTTAGAATATGAATAATTAAAGTATAAGTACTAAAAAGACCTATTTGCATTATAGGATACCCAAAGACGAACCGGCTTACAATTAAGTGATCGGGTGATTGAGAATTCCAAGTAAGTTGAGTTATTACTTACTATATTAGAGTACTATTTTATGGTACTCGACAACTTAAGATTGTGTATGGTTGTGATTATAAGCAGTTTATGCATGTGTTTGATGTATTTGAATTCGTGCTGAAATTTGTAATGTGATTGATTTTGTGTTATGACTGTATTGGTGTGAAATTGTTTGAACACTCTAAATGAAATTCAATCTTATTCGACTCTAATGACCTAAATTATAATGCATTGCAACCCGTTAGGGGATCATTAGGATTTTCCAACCAAACACCAATACCTTCGATAAAGATAGCACTGGATAACAATTGTTCTTTTTCTCATCCTTAACCGAACTAAGTAGCAGGAGGGGAGGTCGCGGTGAGGATGAGGGCATTGGTTCGAAGGATAGTCTTAGGAGGAGTAGTGTCTCCATTGCACAAACCTGGGTTTGGTTGTGAGCTGTTGCATAACATGAAAACTCCTTAACCCGAATTAGAGCAGGTGAAATTTTTCTGATTTCGCAATGAACGGGACTACGATGTGTGATGACACTTACTTGTTGCATTGCATGAAAATAATTGCTTGATAATCTTGTTTGTGTTTGTATACATTCATGAGTTTCTAATTCAACTTACTGAACTGTGGTTGCTCATACCCGTATAGATCTTTTTGCAGGTCCTGATTTCTGAATACTTTAAGTATTATATCGTCTTACAATTATCCAGAGGTTAGTTCTTTTGAAGCTTGAGGTGTGAGGATCAATTTGCTTAGCAATGAATGTGTAGTTAGAGTATCCTTTATAGTTTAAGAATGAAAAACTGATAGTTGTTATGTAAATTAGTGAACTGTTATATTTATGTAGAGTTTCCTGAAAAGATCTGTGGACTTTACATATAATTATGTATGTTGATTAAAAATTTGTGATAATTACTGTAATTTTATCTAAACCCTTAATTGGACTGTTTACTTGAAAGCGGGGAGTCGTCAACGCCTTGTGTAGATCATGTCTATGGTAGGTATTGTGAGGCCAATTACTATCATAAAATGGTTTATACAGTGAAATTATGCGACTCTGTGACTTCGAGGCGTAACACATTGCTCCTTCTCATGACTATCCTTCGAACTACTACTCTCATTCTTACTGCGACCTCTTCTCTTATCACTTAGTTCGACTAAGGATGAAGAAAGGATCATGATACTATAATGCTATTCCTTTTGAAGGTATTGGTATTTTACTGGAGAATTTTAATCGTTCCCTAAAGGATTACAATGCATGTCTAATTAAGGTATTTAGATCAAATACAATTAGGTTCGGTTTAAGGTGATTAATTAATTTCACTCTACACAAATCATAGCCAAATTACCAAAGCAAAGTATTACTAAACAGCCAAATAATCAGGGACACACAAGTAGAAACACAAACATCTATCTACAAGTATAACCAATTACAATCCTAAGTCTCTAAGTACCATAACATGCTAACCTAAAATATAGTAATGTATTAATCTCAACTTGCTTAAAATCTTCAATTTGCTCACTCAAAGTTGTTGCAGGGTTAATTCGTTTTTGCTTGATCCTATAATATAAATACTCTTTTAGTATTTATATACTTATTACATATAGGCTTTAAATCATAATTTTACCAAATTATCTAAGTTTTATAACGCTTATTCTAGTTTCTGATTCAGTTTTTAAATCAATTTTTAGATTAGGTTCTAATTCAACTTCTAGTTACAGTTTTTATTTGTAAATCCTAAACACTCCTTCTGAACTAATATGTAAAATTCATCTAATTATACTTAGGTATCCCAAGTCTCCTATTTAGCTCCTAATTCATATTCTAGTTTGTACTATACATTCTATGCCTAATCTAACTCCTGAATTTGGTCTTGATGTGAGAATAACCTTCATTTTTCACATAATTTCCTAATTTCGCATTCCAAATCAAATTTATATTATTCTCCTAATATTATAATATTATTAATTTAACCTAACATTTTCTACTTATTTAACTTCCCACATTTACATATTATTCATTTTTCACATAATTAACATATAATGCACATAATAGATACATCTAACGTCTCAAACTCTACCAATATCATCTTACTTCTACAACTAACAAGTTAAGATATCTAATTATACCTTAAATCAGTATTTATATCAAATTAGCCCTAAATCATAAAATAAACTTTAAATATTACCTTTTATATATAACTTTAAGGCCTAAAAATTAAGTAAAATTAAAAAAAATTATTTTAAGAAAATATCTTCATAGCACCATAATATATTCCTTAAACACTATATACAAAAAATTTGGGGTTAAAATTACATCATTAAGGTTATTTAATTCAAAAGCGACAATCAGCATAAGTTTGATGATTTCTTAAGAGAAGTATATCTCGGGACCTAATTTTATTAAATTGATATTTTTTTTTCTAAATTTACATATAAAATTACCTTAGAATACCAGATTTCATAATTTTCCACCTATATTTGATATTTTTAATAATTTAGACAAGATTAAGTAGAAATTTAACTCACCCGTTCGAATGGCTTTTAACGACTAGCGATGGCTCTTACTATGTTAGTAGCTCCAGTTGGTGGGTTAGCTGTCTGGTGGTGATCGTCGGGTATAGGATCTTCTTTAATACCCTAATTACATCATATTTTGTGTAATTTTTGTAAAATTATTTTCTTTTATTTTCTCACCTTTCCTAATTTTTTTTGAGCTCCTTACTGTCCAAAATGAATTCTAGTAGGGGCTTGCTAAATTTATTAGATGGTTTGGGGTGTTCTTGAATTTGTTAGTTAGATAAGTGTTTATTTTCCTTTTCTTTTTTACTTTCCATTGGCCTACTTTCATTTGTTGATTTTCTTTTTTTCATTCCTAGCATGCCATACCTAATATCTAGACATTTCTACACTTTCTAGTATTTTTCATGATTTTTTATGAATTTTTCTTAATTAATTAGCATTATTTTAACATATTTTAAGTATTTTAAGTAAATTTTAGATATTTTTACCTGCATGTAGATACATATATGGTAAAAAAATACTTTTAAATATTATTTACGTTATTTTATGATTTTTAGTATACATATAATTTATTTTTATCGATTCATAAACTCATTTTACGTGTTTTCGATAAATAACATGTAATATATATATATATATATAACTTAATATTATAATATTTTATTATTTATTTTCCTAAATTCAAACTCACGGGATTATTTTTATTAATATTTCTAATTTTATTGTAAAATTTGAGCTTAATTGAACAATTTAACTAATCACCCTAAATTTTACTTATCAACTCTTTAACACCTGATTGTGGTGTTTACAATTACCTTAGTTTATATTTAAATTGACACTATCTTTGTATATAGAAATCTAGAGGATCGCATATCATATAAAATAATTATGGAAAAATAAGAAAAAAATCATAAGATGATAAGATGAATCAAGATAAGGTCGTGGAAGGTCCAAAGCTGCAAAAAAAAATTAGCCAATAAAAATTGAACAACACAAAAGCCAAAAATTAAGGAATTTGGACAAAGTCTTGTCAAATTAATGCATATTAATTACAGAAAATGTCTATAAATAGGGAAAAATTTTACAGAGTTCATTTGGACAGTTTGGAAAGTGAGAAAATTAGGGAGAGTCGAAAATTCGAGAGAAAATCCAGAAAATAAAAAAAATAAGAAAAACTGTGCAGTTAAGGGTTTTAAAAGGAACCCACACCAGAAGAGGAGCTGGAAGTTGACGGCCACCACCACCACACGGTGGTGGCAGCGCCCAGGTCGGACGATAAGGCCATGGTGGCCCGCGGTGGCCGGAGCCACCAAAACCGGTGAGTCCAAATTCTAGCCCGATTCTTGTGAAATTTTGTTAAAATAGTAAATATAATTATAAAATTATGAATTTTGTTATTCTAGGATATTTTTGTATTTACTTTGTAGGAAAAATATTATTTAGATGAAAACATGTCCCGTAATATAGGGTCCTTAAGAAATCATGCAAAACCGAGCACATTTCAGTTTAGAAATAAATGACCTTAGGAGTGTAATTTGGAGCTCAATTTTTTTCTGTAGGATGCTCATGTGATATAGAACAGTGCTATGAAGCCATTTTTTTAAAATTAATTTTATAAATTTTTAAGTTAATTTTTAGCCCTAAAATGATGGAAAAATTGGGTGATTTAGGGTTAATTAGGTGATTAGGATGTTAATTACTGATTGAGATAGTAATTAGATATTTAGGGATGTTAATATCTGATGTGGAAACCTAATCCTAGTGTATGGAGTGTTAAGTATAAGTAATGAAGGTGTTATGTGGTAAATGTAGAAAATTAAGAATATGTAGAATTAAAAATTAATAAATATGGAAAAATTAGGTTTAATTAGATAATAATATAATGAAAATTAGAACATAACAAATCTGAAACAAAATTCAATTTTAGGTAATTATATGAAAAATGTAAAAAATTCTCACAACATGAGTAAATTCGGTACACTAATACGGATTTAAGTGTACCGGATGGAATAAAATGCGAACTAGGGGTAGTAATCGTATTTAGGAGATCGGAAAGTAATATGATTAATTTCACATTATGGGTTGAAACGGATTTCGAGGGTTGGAATCTAAAATATTACTTAGAAATCGAACTAAAAACCTAATTTAGAAATCGATGCGAAAACCAAACCTGAACCTAACCCCAAACCTAAAATAATTATAAAAGGCTTAATACCTAAATAATTAGGTATATTTAACCTTAAACAAAACCCAACAATAAGCTTTATCGGATAAAATGAACTTATAATATTATATGTAATACTGAAACCACGTTCGTGTTATAGGGATGATCGGCGATGGCCTGAGCAAATCGGACCTCGAGTGAGTGAGCGAGGAGTCGAGGTAAGTTGGGATTAATACGATGCTGTATTTTTTGAGGCTTAAGATTATGCTTGGTTGTGCTTGTTAGATAGTTGAATGTGTGCATGTGCTTGATTATGGGTGATGCTATGATTCTGTTTGTTGCTTTGGCACATGTTGTATGAATTGTATGTAATGATTAATCACCCTGAATTGGACTTAATCAAATATACGACCTGTAATCATAATCGAACATGCATGGCAACCCGTTAGGGGAACTTAGGACTCTCCGACCAAATACCGACCTCTTCGAAAGGGATAGCGCAGGATTGCAAAATGGTCCCTTCTTCATCCTCAGTCGAACTAAGTGATAGGAGAGGAGGTCGCGGCGAGGGTGAAGGCAGTGGTTCGAAGGTAGTCGCGGGAGGAGCAAGGTCTCCATTACACAAGCCTGGGTTTGGTCGTGAGCTGTTGCATTAACGGCAACTCCTCAACTCGGATTAGAGCGGGCGAAATTTCTCTAATCTCACGACGGGCCGGATAACGTCGTGCGATGGTATTTGCTTGCACATGCATTACACCTAATAAGTGATTGAAAACCTTATTGTGTGTATGGTATAGTTTTAAGTCCTCCGTCCTAACTTACTGAGCTGTGGTTGCTCACATCCTTATAGACATCGTGCAGGTGCTGGCTAAGAAGCGGCAACAACTACTCTGAAGCTAGCAACTGCTGGATCCTGGAGAGTGAGGAAAAACATTGATGAATCAAAACATGTTTTACTTTTCATTTCTGATTAATGTAATAACTGAATTATAGTGACGATATATAACTTTTCTCACTTTCTTAAATGATTTGTTTAAATTACAAATTGTCTATTTCAAAGCGGGTTAGTCGTGGACGCCTTGTGTAGATTAGGTCTAAGATAGCGGTTGTAAGGCCAACTTCTATCTTAGGGCGGTTTACACGGCGGGGGTTGTTACGACTCTACCGCTTCGGGGCGTGACAACAAGGCTTAGGACGAGTGGTGTTTGGGAACTTAAAGCGTAAAGAAGCTTGCTATCGTATTGGTTGTAACTCGAAAGCTACTATGCTCGAGCTTCGAGCTAGAGAGGGAGATTGATGTTGTGGGTATTGGGTAAGGAGTTAAAGAGAGAGATCTGGCTTTGATCAATTTTGAATGTCGAGTTAGTAGTCCGTGATCACAAAATGAAATTCCAACTCCTACTTTATAGTGTTTGAATGCGAGACAAACATGGAAAGCTTTCAAAATGCATGAATTTGAAAATAAAAGCATAGAAAGTGATCGAGCTTAGATTATGCAATTCAATTTAATTCGAGTGAAACATAGGTCAAGATAACTTTATTCGTGTCTAAACATGCTAGGAAAGATCGATGGAAGCTTCCAAAACCATTATTGGAGCTTGAATATAGCTTGATTAACTTAGGTTTTAAGTGCACATTTAAGCCTTTTTTTCATTTTTTCCTTTCAATTTTAACTACCTTAATATGTAAATATGGACTAGTTATTGTATCGATTTGAAGTATCTTAAGTCTAGTTAGCAATTTTGCCATTAATTTGATGAAATTGCAAAGTTAGGGGGATAAAAAATGAACTGAAACACAACTACCTAAGATAGATATATGCGAGAAAATAAAGGAAAGAACAGGAAAGAGGGGAAAGTAACATGGTCGGCTAATCAATGGTTGACATGCGCTCATTTATGATAAATAAAATAAAATAAAAGGCACGCTTATGCCTTTACAAGAGGACAAAAATGAAATGTTTACACTTTCAAAAGTTTAGCATCGGTGGCATCACTAGAGCACATTCTAGTAGCTTAATGAGTGGATTCTTGAGGAAAATTGCCTTCGCTTCCCTATTAGACTCTTTCAATATTATTTGTATTTTTTATGGGATTAGTTCGATACTTTATTTTATCTATAGTTTTGTTTCTCTTATATTTAAACGGTTGAAAATATAATTATTTTAATATTTTAAATTTAATAAATATAAAATAAAAGGTTAGATGAAAAGCTAAACTGACCCTAAAAATATAGGGAGGACAATATAAAAATCCACTTCCATCTGATGTAGCTTCGTATTTATTGAACGTCTTGGGACTAGCCTTTTTGTTTATTTTTTTCCCGTGTTTACTAATGGAATTGTCTATTACCACCGAATAAAACTAACTATCCTCCTACTACACACAGATCTTTCTTCTTTAGCTCCATTACGTCGTAAATTACATTCTTAATATTTTTCTTTTAATTTTTGAACCTAAATTCCATTTGGGATTTGGCGTCATTGAAATGAGAAGTTGAAATAAAATAAAATCTGCAACTTCACAAAACATCAATCAAACAATTTTAATTTATTTTACTGACATAACTATAACTTTTTATAATTAATTTATTGTATTAATAACTATAACTTCTTTGTAGTTATTGAAGGCAGCCAAAATTGAAAAGTTTATCGTCTAGAATATGAAGAACTGTCCATCTAGAACAAATATTTATTTATTTAAATAAAAAAGTTGACTTACCATCAATGTTAACTTCAACAAGAAAACACGGATACTTTATATAAGTCTAATTTGATGACTTCATTTTCCAACCAATAAAAAAGGTGGTTGACCATTCAAGCATCCAACATAATTGCATGTTAGAAGGAGGAACCATGAATTTATTAAATTTTGATGCAAACTAAAATACAAGCTATATCAATCATAATTTTTAATTTTGTACTTTAAAATTTGACAAAATGATTTATATCAGGGGATCAAACCTGCAATAATTTAATCATTCGAAACAAGTTGTTAAATGCATATAAAAAGAATTATATATAGTTGTACTAATGAGGATAAAAATTTTTATAAATAAATATACATATATACATTGGTGGACCCGGGGAGGCTATATTTTACGGCTGCATTTCTCGATTCCAAACATTTTAAAATTATGTTTAAAAAAGAAATTTGGAATATTTCAACTCTTATTTTTTTAATAAAATTTAAATCTTGCTCGCCGAACTGGATAAACGTACATGTATCATCGACAATAAATATATTGATATTATTATTAGGAGTTATAACATAGCATTTTTTATGTTTTTGTTTTTACTTTTTTGGGATCGATCTAATTCTTTATTTTGTATTTTATTTTCTTTCTTTTAAATCTAAATTATTAAATTAATTATGAATTTAACTATCTAAATTTTAAAAAATATGGTACCATAAAAGCTCCTACTTAGAAATTTTCTTATTGTCGATCGTTACGAATGGCTTTTTTCTTGACGTTGTTTTCATATGTAAAAGTTGACATTCATATCCATGACATGTGCAGGAACAATTTTAAATCCACTATTAATTCACTATATAGAACTTTTCAAATTTGTAATGAAAGTTGTCGCTAGCAAAAGCATGCGACTCGGTCCATCTGCTCGTCTTTTGTCCTTGTCGTGAAATACCGAGAACAATATATAATAATAAAATGAATCACCTTAGCTAATAGCTATTGCAGTCGATGTCCATTTTTTCCCTTTATTTTTCAATGACCAAAGTTACTATATTGGGAAATGAGAGAACAACTTATTTAGTGTTTTTCCTTTTTAAGCTGACTATTAGAAAAGATGGGAATCCAAGCTAAATCATTTTGTTATATTATCTGTAAATGTATTATTAGATTATAATAATCTTAACAATTTGTTTAGAATTTAAATTTTAGTTTTATAAGATAGCTGTAGTAATCACGTATAAGTTTTATAGAATTGTAGCACATATATTATTGAAAAAAAAAAAGAAGAAAAGCTAATAAAGGGAACCATGTTTGGTTTAGGTTGATTGTATTCATATTACTTATTGTCACTACACGCTTGGCTATTTCCTAGAGCACTATTCATTCAAAGAGAATGACAAAGCAATAAAAGGAGTTGTGCCTCCTTTAGTAACCAACATAGAGTTATTCGGTATTTGTTTCACCAAATATTGTGCAGAAAACAACAAATTTAATGAAATTCCCATTCGTCCGGCTTAATGTTTGCATCGTTAAGGCAGACAATAGTTTATTTTGTATTATTATCATTATTTTTTTCCTTTACCATTCGTTTCGTTATAGTGATGGTAGTTATGATGGTTGTAGTTATTAATATTACTATCTTTATTATTGGTAAGAGTTGTATCGACATTGAGGTGAATTGTAGGATTGTGTGGCCGGTGGTAGTAATAGATTAGTGTAGCAATGATCCTAATGAGGTGGTAAAGTTAGGATTCTACAAATGACAAAGGAATAATTATGTCGATGTGCCGCAGTACTGGTGGTGATAGTGAGAATAATGAGATTTTGATATCGGTAGTGGTTAGAGCTATAAATGAGTTAAGATGAGATTAATATAATGTAATTTATGCTTAAATTTGAGTTGAAATTTAGATTTTTAAGTTTTGTTTGAGCTCGACTAAATATAACTTTCAATGAATTCACTTATTCAATTAAACTTGTTTAAATTAGATTTATCTAAAAAGATATATTTTTCTTCTAATTAAAATATTATTCGTATCCAAACTTTACTGGGACTAGATTAACGTTTTAATCTCGACTTAAACTCGATTATGGTAAAGAGTTAGTCCAATCAAATATCCTTAAGTTTGACCTTTACCCTAATTCGATTAATATCTAAGTTCAATTCAGTAAACTACTCAAATAATTCAAATTTGAGTTCCAATTTAGCTTAACTATTGTCAAATCCAACTCAAATAACGACTCAAAACGAAGAACTTATGATACGCTTGACTCTTTTACACCTCTTAATTGTGGTGAAGGGACCTACTTACTATGTGATCTTTTTATATATTTGTGCTGATGAGGGATTTCTTTATTACTTAAATTTTGAATAATATATAAGAAAATTAATTCCTTATCTACTGATTATATCGAATTTAAGCTAAAGAAAAAAGCCCGACTTCCCAGTCTACCAAACTTTTTAAGCCCGGCTAACCCAAAAATTAGAGTCGTTGGGCCTTCATATCCATTTGGGCTTACCCACCATTTGACTTTATGCCATGTTCCCTATATTTTCTTATTTATTTACATAAAATTAAAAATGTTCTCATTTGATTAACTTTCACTAAATATGCTGACTATCCAGTAAATTTTAAAATTTTCATAAATATATATATATATATATTCTAATTTTTCTACAATTACATAAAGTTAAGACTGTAACTTTACTAATAAAGGAACGAAGGAAAATCAATATGAAAAAGAAAATAACACATGTAAAAAGAATGTTCAAATGGAAAACATTAATAACTATAAAACTTTTAAAATTATAAAAATAAAGTATTAATGATAAGAATTTCTCGCTAGATGTATAAAATAAATGGTCTCGTAATTGTCTTCTGAAGACATGGTTTCCTTAGATTTTCATAATTTTCTCCACATTTTTGTATTTCCAATATTCTTCATTTACTAATTGTTTGAGGGAATGATGTTCTAATTCATTAATATTACTTAAGATTTTTTCTTTTTTTGGTTATCTTGATTGTTGATGTCCTCTTTCTGCAATCTTTCGTCTTGATTTTATTTGCTTGAGTATTTTGCAATTTTACTTAACTTTCTACAACTTTTCCTATTTTTTTTTTTTCATAATTTTCCCAATAATTGTTAAGCTTTTGAAATTGCAAATTCTATCTAGGTTACGTGATTTTCGCTTGTTGTTTTCATAATTCCCCTCATTGACCTTTTTCTTATATTAACTAAGTACAAACATTAAAGTCAGCACAAATAATGATGACTATAGACATATAAACTAAAAATAAGCATATAACAAAGAGAATCTATTCTAATACTTGAAAAAAAACCTACATAAGATACACATTAGTAGGCAATTATTAGTAATTTGGTATTATTATCCCATGTGAGGGAACCCCAGATACAGTTAAAAAATGAGAGAGAGAATGTAGGACAAAACTTTTGTTCAGTGGTATAGTGTTTTATTATTTATTTGATTTAGAATGGATTTGTTAATTAAGAAAAAGTATATAAAGGTGGTACGCTTTTCACATATTAGACACAGTGTTAATTGCACGTCGAGTGAAGTGTTAGAAATTTTATACAGCTCTAAATTGAAGCGTGCATGCCACGTATCTTAAAATATAAAACACATAATTGAATTTTAGTACAAATTTGTCGGATCTAAACTGCTTACTCGAAATATAAAAGGTTTTCATTGGAGATAATAAAATATACGCAGAGAAATTTCAATGTATCCATAACACAAAACCACAGAGTTTAATTAAAGGTATCGAGGGTTTTGGCCAAGGTTAATATAAAACTCTCTTTCTACTCCGGCTGCTGTTATATGTTTCAAAGTTCAAACATTGACAGCCAGATCTTTTCAGTTACCTCCTAATGATCACCAAAGGACGTCGAATCCAACTCCTTGGCAAGGTTTGGGCCACCACTTCCGGACCCTTATCTCCAAACGTATGTATATAAATATATTTATATATATAATCAACGTTTACTAAGATTTAGATTAGATGGCTGTTGGGTTAACTGAATCATGAATTAAAAACTCTCATGCTATAATTTTATGTTAATCAAAATATGTATATTAAGTCACATCGATCGATAAGTTTAAGCATTAAACATATAGAATATGTAATACAACATATATAAAATGAAAGTTTACTAAAAATTAGATTAAAAAGTTCGATATGATATCAAAATAATAAATCACGAATTTTATCTCATTCAAAATAAGTATATCGATTTAGACCAATTTATAACCTTAAGTGTTTACATTCAATAGGTTATATGAATTGAGTTAATTAACTAGTGATTTGATTTGAAGGAGTAAGATGGTAGATGCTAAAACAAAAAGAATCTGCATTGGATAAAGCTTTACTTTTATGGAGTCAAAGATCAATACATATATATAAATGTAGAAATAAAAATGTTTTAGTTTTGGAATTTGAAAAAAGAAAAAGAAAAAAAAAAGGGAGTGATATTGCAGCCTGACAAGTGACAATTCATTCAAAAAACCAAAAAGCAAAATATTCTTTTCACACTCCTTTGCCTGTGATGCAGTGTCACTGGCGTTCTGTACGTAGATTGTTCTAGCACATCGTCATCAACAACATACAATACACATACAATAAAAGCATTGCCAAAGTGGGGTTTGCTCTCAATAGGACCATGGACTCTTAGAATCCACTTTAAAGCTAAGAAATGATGATTACATATACCAAATTTATCTTCTTTTTCTTTTTCTTTTTTTTCCAACTATTAGTCTTGATATATTCTAATTAGAGACTAATAATATAAAAGATTTGGCATATAAAATTAACGTCTAAAAGCATTCAATATATACATGATTTTTTTATTTCTATTAAACTATTAAAGATATACTTTTAAAGAGTTTTGAAATAAATTTTTCATATTTTTCAATATTAATTACATTACGAAAAATAAACTATTAAGTTGAATTATTAATTTTATTTTATTAAAGGTATATTTTAGATAGTATTATCGAATTCAAGTTAACTCTTACGATTTAACCTCTTTCGATTTGATCCGATTATCCGATTATAAAACCGATTTAATTTATTAAAACCACAATTGAATTGGATTTTCGTATTTTCATATATCGTTAACGATCGGATCGATTTTGATAATATTGATACGAGGAAGATTGAGAACTGTTATGAAAAAGAAAAGGCAATTTATTGGTGAATCCATATCGCTGGTCTACCACATTAAGACACTTCTCAAAATCAAAACTGGCATCTAACGTGCCTAATTTGCTATCCATACTTCCTCCCGACCAATAAAACAAAGGCGGGAAAGCACATATTCCTGCTTACTTTACAGCACTCCATATATTCCCCCTTGGAACTTCCCACTCTTACTTTAAACTAAGATTTGTTAATTATTCCTACTATAAGGTTACAAATAATCACGGTTCTGCACAAATCGTGCGTCTCCATTACTTTGATCCATCATTGCATGATGGCTAGCTACAAACTGGTTGATGTTCAAACTGAAGACCGCGCGCCGCATAAATGGCGGGTGTCCTTGAATGAGGAAGTGTTCAAGAGGTTTCTCATGCAGGGTGGTCCTACGGTGCATAAGGTTTTCGGCGATGGATCGCTTTTTAGTCCCTTGTTGTTCGGGAAGTTCTTTGATCCATCTGATGCTTTCCCTCTGTGGGAATTCGATTCAGATATTTTGTTAAACAATCTTCGGATGTCTGGGCAGACGACTGTTGATTGGTTCCAGACGGATCATGACTATGTACTTAAAGCAGAAATCCCAGGTAAGCTCTCCATATGTTTGTCTATATGTCAATTGAAATCGTGTTGCTGTCTTTTGGCATCAATTTGAAATCGTATCTTAATTAAATTAGATGGATATGCAATGGGAGTAGAGAATTATACGCAAAGGGGAAAAAAAAAAAAAAAAAAAAACCAAATGAATTGGAAACCAACAGTCTAAACATATTCTTAGAAATTTTCCTAGTATCTTAAAAAATCAAATGAGAAGCATCTCGGGAAACAGAAGAGGATACGACGTCGTGATAGTTTTAGCGTTCTGCTTTCCAAATAGACATGTATTTTCCTTGAATCATGTCTGCTTTTCTTATACAAAGTTCTGTGTTCAAGCTGGCACAGGTGAGAATAGTGTTCATATATACATAGATAATGGGAAGGTTATGGAAATAAGTGGGCATTTCAAGCAGAATAGAGAGTCCAAGGATTGGAGAACTGGCAATTGGTGGGAACATGGATATGTTAGGAGGCTTGAGTTACCAGAGGATGCAGACTGGAGGAAACTAGAGGCAAAGTTAAGCAATGATGTCTTGCTAGAGATCAGGATCCCGAAAAGCATTGCACGCGGCGATATCAAGCAGGGAAAGGATGGATCTGCCAGCAATTCTGCATAGTTGTAAAATTGAACTCCACTAGCATATGCATTTGAGCAACGAGTCTTGTCTGAACTCTGAATGTTTTGCTTACCAACATGCTCATATAAAGTCATGACAGATATTTGGGTATAGATACCTGATGCACATTGTAGTTTAGGTTACTGTGCTTCTTAATCTATCATTTTCTACAAATTTAAGCATAACCCAACATCTCGGCTTAGGATAACAGAGCATTCAGGATATAAAGGCCGGTACAACTGCAATCAGAAAAATGATTTACGGAGATTATGATTGTGTGGGATCACAAGTTAACGTGAAAAATAATTTTTATTGCCTGTGAAATAATAAACTCGGAAAAAAGATGACCTAATTGCAATCCAGACATGGGAGGCCACTTATTCCTGTCAAGTGATGGTGAGAAACAAAGGATAAGTCTTTTAATCTTTGGAAATATTCACTAATAATTTTCGTGAAATTGAATACTTTCTATACATCTGCCAGCGAAGCTTATTTTTCGAAAATGATTCCAAAAATTTTTGGAGTTTTTATATATAGACATATCCAATCGTTTTTAAATTTATTATTTTATGGTTCTATCTTTCCTAATTTCTATACTTTGAATTGCTAGATCTGGCACTGTCGAGACTAAATATGCCCAAATCGATGTTGTATGCTTACGGATTTCTTATTCAGTTAGCATATAGATAAAAGGAAGAAACTTCATTTATATACACAATTCCTTCTCAGGGTCATCCCAAGAAGCGTGTGAAGGCTCAATTTGAAAGAAAAATTAGTTTTAAGATTAACTTTTTTCAATGGTTATAAAACATGTGTGGGGATGTAGCTCAGATGGTAGAGCGCTCGCTTAGCATGCGAGAGGTACGGGGATCGATACCCCGCATCTCCATTTCATTTTGCGATCAGCAGGTAATCCTGATATTGTTACGAATATGATAGACATAACAGGTACTAAATAAAATACGATGACCCTCGTTAGGACATGAATCCTATTTTCTGGTTTAGATTTTCCAGTTTTAAATTGCATCTCTATCGATGTTTCCTTCAATCATATGCTGCTACATAAGAGAATATTTAACATGGATCATAGTTTTTGCTCTTTGATTCATATGTAACCGTCTGTGATTGGTAAGAATAAGAAGCATACGAAACTTCATCATATTGAACTTATCCTTGCTAGTTCAATGGATGGAGCCTTCTTGCCATTCAACCTGCTAGAAAATAGTCCAGTGCTTGGAAGTGTGAACGAATGTGGACTCAGATACAGAGCAGGGAATTGAGAATTCAGATTTTCATTCGAATCAAAAGATAGATGCACATCCTGGAATCACGATTACATTCCTTTAGTGTTTTTTTTTTTTTTTTTTGTGCCCGTCACAGACTGAGAAGATGTAATACAGTAAGAGCGGAAAGTATCACGAGTTTCTCCTTCCAAATATTAACTTCAGGAAATGCTTTAAGCTTTATGCCATTCTGGTCATGACCTCCTGGAGGATCACACTGGTGTCCTGATAATAGGATTTGGTCTCTGTCAAGTCATGCTTCTTCACAGCCTCTTCAAGCTGCACCCCCCACCCACAAAAAAAAAAAAGAAAAAGAAAAAGAAAAAAGCATAGAGATAATAATTGAAACACGATATAAACTCCATACGAGATTCCGAATTCAATTCATGTCGGATTTAAGACATAATTCCTACCTTCTCAACGTTGTCGAACAATCTGTTGGCAAGATCAGTGAGAGGCTGCTTATCGGCAACAGGAGCAGCAGAGATCACTTTGTCGAAATCATAGTACATGAATGTGCCCTTGAGTCTTAAATATTTCCTGATATAGTTCCAAGCATCCTGTCCGATTAGATCCCCCAATGCTAACAAATCAAATGCGTATTTTTTCAGTCTGTACATGCTTCCTTTCACTCCTATATTCGCCATGTAAATTCCACTTCTCACGAATGAACGGGTACCCGTCCTCTCGTTCGATATATCTATCAATATAAAATACGTATATGATTCAAAATCAAACTATGAACAATTCTAGCCTACGAGATTGGAAAGTAGATGTTGCTCCAGATTTAAACTTTCATTAAGGACATAATTCAGACCATAAGAATTCTGATTAAGCGCATGTAGATAAGGAATTGATATTCCGGTTTATGAGATATGATTGGATTATTCGATTAAACAAAATGAAAAAACATGTGATGTACGTGGGAGTTTGAACTCGGGACTATAAAAAGAAAAGGCTTACTATTGAAGATAGGGGGAACCGGAATCGGGCCATCGATCCAGTACTTATTTTCTTCAGCAAGAGAAACTCCATTTTTTCCAGAACTTCCAATAAGAGCTACGGAGGCTAGGCCTAAAGCCACCCTTCTTGTAGTCTGCAACAATGTCCAGTGTTGCGGTGAATCCTCTGCCTTCTGGTTAAAAACAGTCACTGTTTTCACTCTCTTTTGAGTCCTTCGAACATTATTATCAAGGTGTGGAATTATGGGTAATGGTGTTTCAGAGATGCCATTTAGATTTGCTAGATGTACCATTTTGGGGAAACTGGAGTGAAGTGTAAAGTGTTTTTTGAGAATTTAAGCTGACATGGATAAGCTTCTTCTGAAGGTATCTACGGGCCACCAGAATCATATCCTATTGGAGGATAATTTTGTCAATTGACCAAGCAGTTTTCACTTTAAGGAGTTGCTGCTTAATCCTTTGAGGCAAAAGGATAGCCATTTTACACCGAGTATCCACTCGGATTTTATTTATTAGATAAATTTTGGATGGATAGAAAGGATTATAGGATAAGTTTTAGTAGTAATTTCTAAAAACCTATTCCTATATAATAAGATATAAATCCGACGTCATGGTATCTTATATCTCCTCTCCAACCTATACTTTATAATATATATGATGTAGATATTAAGCTATTCTATGTCAACTTATAATAAAACCTTAAAACTACACACTTTTGTGCATATTGTCTTGTTCTTTTCTCTTATTCTTTTTCTTTTATTGAGTAAAACCTTGCTTTTATAATTTGCGTATAATAATTTTATAATTTGATAAAAATTTATTTTGATGTTTTGAAAGGAAAAGATAAAAATAAATAAATAAATTAGCAAAACTCAACCAATGATTGAATATTTCCAATTATAGAAATCACTCTCTAGTTTTTCTATTAAAGTTTCATATTGTTATAGTAATATGTGTTAATGTGTTGCAAATATAAGAACTTCTTGAATATTATTATCCGGTTCATTAGTATAGTTACAAGTTTAATATTAATTATATGTTCATACAATAGTTCGAAAGAAAAGAATGTAAAAAAAAAAAAAATACAATTTTCACAAGTACCCTATACCTTGTACAGAGTGGTTCTCAAGTGCCTAAAGATATATTCAGGTATAAAAATTTTGAAACCAATACCTACAAAAGAGGGTACAGGTAACGTGTCATACCTTACTTACCTTATACCTACTCACTCCTATAGCCTTTACCCATTTAATTATTTCTTAAAATTTTTTATGCTTTTTTTTATTTTTATGTTATTTAGATTCAATAATATGAACTTTGTGGAAAAAAAATCTTTTATGAAAAAGATGTGCATTTGAATTTCAGATAAAAAGATTTTTTGTAATTATATTTTTATTTTTAGGTTTTGGGTTTAAATTTTGAGTAAAGAATAGATTCTTTAAATTTTCTATGAAAATGGTATATATTCAAAATCATTGAGTTAAAGCATATGTCACCACAAAATTTTGCATAGGTTAAAAAAAACTATGTAAAAACTAGTGTTGTCATTAGATTTTGATTATTGGAAATGTCTTGCAAAGAAAAGAAAATCACTTGATACTAAGGTTAGTCTAATACAGCCATTTTGATGAGATTAGTAAACAAGAATGAAGAAAGTTAAGTGAGTGGTTAAGAGTCAGTAGATGTTTCTTACAAGTTTTTATCCCCTATTTATAGGTGATTGTCGTGTCTAAAGTAGTAATTATTTGAATAATTATTGAGATATGTGAAAGCTTGTTCATTAGATGCGTGATGCAAATAGAGTAGGCAATTATGTAATATAATCGTGCTAGTGTTAATTGTTCACGCCATTTTCTTTGAATTCAAATTAGGAATAGATTTGTGTTACTTGGCAAGATACCGAGAATGTCGATAACTCGACTTCTCAGCAGTCGAATGGATGACTGAGTGAAGCTTTGATTATTAAAGCTTATTAAGCCGTATGGACGAAAACTGACTATCAACATTTGTCTTTCAACCCCCGTGTTCGAGTATTAGATAAAGGGAGTAACATATAATACATTGGAGGCCGAGTCAGAAGTAGTTCCCTAGATGTTGAGTGAGGTGGGAAGCAAGATGGATTGCATCCCAATCAAAAGGTCGTAATTTTCAATTTCTCACCTATCAAAGACACCAAAAAGTAAGAGGTATGACATTTGTCACCTTGATCATTATTATGCCGTATGCTTAATAATTGTTAGAGACTTATCAACCGTTGGATTTTTGTCTCGAAACATACGTCAACAATCCGCACCATTACCTAACCAGCGCATCATTACCGTCAAAAACACATTTGTAGTTATGAGGGTGGATTGTCTGTATTTAAGGGACTGTTCAAAATCAAAATAGATTTCTCTAGTTACATTTACAAACTTTTATTTACTTTCGACATTTTGTCTTTACTGTCAATTTTTTCAACTTCTATGACATTCCTTATAACCAATTAGGTATGGTTTGTAATCTAATTTGTCAACTTATCCTTTCGAATTTAGAAATAACTGAGTTTAAGGTTACTTCTTCCCCTCCCCCCCGCCTTAAAAGAGGAGCAAGGTGACATGTTCTTCTAGTAGCTCGGTTGACAATATTGAGGAAATGTAGGATAAACTCTCTTGGATTAACGCTTTCTTAGTGGACAATTATTCCAAAGACAAAGAAGGGAGATCTAAGGTGAAATATTTATACAACACAATAGTTTATTTCTGTGATTCTCTAAATGGAATAGCCAGTGCTATCCATAGGGTCCTTGTTATGAAATATAAGCAGTACTGGCAAGACCTTCCCAGATCGTAGAATCTTAAGAGGTTGAGAGAGGGGGAAAGGGTATGGTTTCAAGGGAGCGTGAATTTCACGTATAGTTGAAATATCTGGATTTTAAGCTACGCTTCCCTTTCTTGACACTCGTAAAGGCCTTTTTAAATTACTTTCAAGTTATGCTAAGTATGTTCTCGACTTCAGTAGCTTTCAAGATAGTTTGTGAAGAAGTCGAAGTTAGGGCTATAACTTAATTTTTTCGGTATTTCTTCATGATTAGGAGCCAATTTGATGCCTGGTACTTTGCCGCTGTAAAGCATGGACGTAAGTTCATGGATGGGTTGGAGTTGAAGATCCATAAGTGGCATGATAAATTCATGTCAATAGTATCGGACGGGGAGTTGGATTTATGGACTCAATAGATTGAACCAATTCACACAAAGGATATAGAATTGACGTTGAATGTCACCATAATGGCAAAGAAAATTCAAGAAAAGAGGAACAAAATATTCTTCTAGGACACCGAGAGAATTATAAGGTATTATGAAAGCGGAGAGCCAATCTTTTTCGAAAAGGAAGGTACTATAAGTAACCATTGTATCGAGTATAATTATAAGAGGAAAGTCGTTCTCGTGACTTAAGGGAAGAATTGTTGCCTTTGAGCATTATTCGGCATGGAGAATGTAAGTTCATTCTTTTTCCTCATGTTAATGTTAACGTGTTTACTCCATATTTCAAATATGGCTGTTGGTGAGGTAAATCTTATCAAGTTATTGGCCCAGGCCAAGGCTAAAAAGTCGAAGCCTGATAAGTAAGAGGCCACCATAGCTATTATTACCTGGCTTATTGCTGTAAAGAAAGCGACAAAGGAGGTTACAGCAAAACAGGTAGTAGCCTAGAAGAAAGCCTCTCAACTGGCTGAGAAGTGGAAGGGGAGTAAGAAGCTTGTAACAGTCGAGGTTGCTCATTCTGGGATGCCTTCGATCCAAAATATTCAACTAGTTGCTAAGCCAGGAAAGGGTAATTGAGAAACCTAATCCCAAAATGAGATCGAAGCTACCAGTGCTACTAAAGGGTCATCGTTGATGGTGGAGGTAGCACCGAGTGCTAACAAGAGATTTAGGAAGGAACTTGCTGGCCAACTACTTGCTAAGAGGTCTAAAGATCTGGATGAGAGGACAAATGAGGCAATGTGCAGCAAAGCTCTTTGCATTAGTAGCCTCGAATTCATCCCCAACACGAAGGCCGGCAAGTACGTTGTCTTGTGTTAGAGCTACACTATTTTGTCTATTGACTCAGCTTTAGGAGATAGGATGAAATCTTTGGCCTTAATGGAATGAATTATTCTTCCAAAGGACAAAGAGATTGCCAAGATGGATGTTGATAAGGTTAGTGGTTACAATAAGGCCCATATTGTAGCCAAGTTATATGATGTGAGTATCCATAACATCCTTTTAACTGTTGAGTTTGTTTAGTTACTAACACCTTTGTTTATTTTCAGATAAGCAGCCATGTTCTTATGGCTTTGGATGAGGTCGACAAAGAGATAAAGAAGGTAATAACAATAGTAGTCTTCATGTGTTCTACCAGGTCATTTTTAATACTCATCATACTAAATGAAATTGTTGCAAAAAATCAAGGATGCGTACAATGCCTCCAAAGCCCAGACTGTTGCTGCCGAAAATGCAAGGTTAAGGGGGTAAGATAGAAGCGAGAAAGCTCTAGGAAGACCTGGCTATCGAGAAGTTGGTACATGCCTTGGCCGTTGATGAAGTCTCGAGCCTGAAGGCTAAGGTTGAAGAGTAATACAAGCAGTCTGAAAGCCCAAAAGGGGAGCTGTTGAAGAAGAAAGAAGAGTGCTGGAGGTTAAGACATACTCTTTGTACGATGAGCAACGAGGACGATAAGCTCAAAATGCAAATCAAAGAACTGGAGACCAACAACATGAGGTTACAAAGCCGTGTTGTAGAATTAGAGGAAACCGTGAAAAGAGGACCTTCTGTCGAAGAGGCATTGAATATAGTCATGCCTAGTTGGTAGTACGAGAGACTTTTGTGGAAGAAGTTGTTGGAGGGGATCTAAGCAGTGAGAGAGGAGATCCTGAAGCTTCACCTTAATTATGATCTTTCTTACTTTGATTTTGCTGATGTCGGTGACAAAGTTAGCAATTGTGACAAGTACAATAATGATGTATCGGGTGCTGAGATGTTTATGAAGGGTGATAACGAAGCTCATGTTAAGGATCTAGGGGAAGATGAAGAATGTATATAAAAAGAAGTCCCCTATGAGCAAAAGGAGAAATCTACTTACTCTAAGACCCTAAGTGTTGAGAAAGAAGTTTGCTTAGAAAAAGCTCCAGTCTCGAATCCAAAAATTACTTTTGCTCACTTTGAGAATAGGTTGTAGGATTGTCTTTATATTCTTTGTATGTTGTGTTCTAAAAATAGGCCGATTATTTGTAATAACACATTGATGAATGAAAAGTACCTTTCATATAACTTTGTTTCTAGTACGTTTTATTTCACACTCCATGTTTTCCTGGCATGTATGATATTTTTCTAATAATATGCGTGTTTTATTTCACACTATTTTATTCCTTAGCATGTTTTATTTCATATGCTAAGTATTTCTTAGTATGTTTTACTTTACATGCTTAATTATTTTGGCATGTTTTATTTCACATGCCTTGTATCTTTTACAAACATTGTCCGTTTGCCATTTGAGACATGGACTAACCGTATTACTTGGTTATAGGATTAATTTCTATAGTTCGTTAACCACGATAGGTTAGGACTTATGTCAATTCGTTCGTTGTGCAGTTTAAAACTCATTAACTTGGTAGTCATAAATAGATTAAGAAACATAATATGACTTCAAATATAATTCTCATAAATAAATAGGTTATCACCTTACAAACTAATAGATTGTTGCCTTACAAAACAAGTGGAAATGAACATTATCCAGGAAATTAGTTGAAATAGAATTTCAAATTCTTGCATTCCATGCTCAAGGGATGATTGATCCATCTAACCTTTCTAGTTGATAGGCCTTCTCGCCAACGACTTCCTGGGCCTTGACAAGATCCTCCCAAATTCCACTTAGCTTTCCTTGACTCTCTCATGCGCTAGTTGCTTCCATCTTTCGGTAAACTAGATCTCTAAGTTGAAAAACCTTGTGTTTTACTTTTTTATTGTAATACCTAGCCGCTCTATGTTAGTATGTTGTAACTCTAGTTCTTGTAGTATCTCTAATTCATCAATGGTGTCCAAATTTGCTATTAATCCACTTGATTTACCATTACTTTAAAGTTATGTATTCATATATTAGGTAGATCCAACTTAATCAACAAAACTATTTTCGTCCTATATGTTAACCTAAAGGGAGTTTCCTCTATCATAGTTTTGTAAGTGGTTCGGTACTCTCATAAGACATTTGATAGTTTATCAGCTCATCTCCCTTTAACTTGATCTACTTTCCTTCATAGGTTGTGCAAGATGATCTTGTTCATGGCTTTAACTTATCCATTTATCTAAAGGTGCGCTACAGACGTATAGTTCAGGCGAATGCCATACTTCTTTCAAAATGCTCGAAACTTGTTGTTGCCAAACTGCAGGCCATTATCCGTGATTAACATATAAGGAACTTCAAATCTTGATATTATGGAATTAAAAACAAATGCTTCCATTTTCTACTTGGTGATATTCGCCATTGCCTCAACCTCTGCCCATTTGGTAAAGTAATCCATGGCAACAATGACAAATTGTCGTTAGGCAATAGATTTTAGGAAAGGTCCAAGAATATCTAACCCCCATTGGATAAAAGGCCAAGGACTAGATAGACAACATAATTCAGTTGGAGGTACATGACTCGATGCCTAGTACTTTTGGCATTGTGGACAATGTCGAATAGCTATCATTGCATCCTCTTTCATGGTTGGTTAATAGTAGTTGAGTTACAGAGCATGGACATATAATGTCTATCCTTTCACGTAGTTATTGCATATACTATCGTAAAGTTTGAGTAACACCTGCTGGGCATCTCTCGGAGCAAGGCAACAAAGATATGGTTGTGATATGCCAAGTTTGCAGAGCTCACCATCTATCAGCGTGTAATTCATAGCTTAATAGATTAACCTTCGTGCTTCTTTCTTATCATCGGGGAGAGTACCATCTCGTAAATAATCTACAACGATATCCATATAAGATTTTTCTTTCAGGTAAGGAGCCAATTCATAGCTCTATAGAAGAATGGATACATTTTTCTGTAGAAGAAACTCGACAAAAAGTTTGTCGCTCAAGTCAGGGAATGCCATATTGACCAATTTTGATAACTTAGCAGCAGTAATATTCTTACTTCTTAGAACCTTGTAGATCGAAAAAGATTGAAATTCTTTAGTGAGTATTCGTACCATTAACAAGTACTTGCTCATTTCTTCTTTCCTTACTACATAACTTCACGTGACCTGATTCACCATTAGTTATGAATCAAAGAACACTTTAAGTTTCTTAATGCCAATCTCTTTTACCAGTTTTAGTCTAGCAATCAAAGCTTCATACTTTACTTCGTTGTTGCTAGCTGGGAATCTGAATTTTAAAGTATAATTAACTTTAATGTTATAGAGGCCTTGAAGACTAAAGCCTACACTACTTCTTTCTCTCGTGGAAGAACCATCCGCATAAAGATACTATATGGGTTTCTTGAAAACCTCCATGATATCTTCCTCGCCAGTGAACTCGGCAAAAAAATCTGTCAACACTTGAGCTTTTAGTATCGTTCTAGGTTTGTATTGTTCACTATAGGTACTTAACTCTAGGGCATACTTCATGATCCTCTCAAAGGAGTCTGGTCGTTACAATCTTGCCGCAATGGCTGATCAGTAAGTAATATGATCTGGTGAGCTTTAAAATACAACTTTAACTTCCTTGTCGAGAGAACCACTACTAGAACAAATTTCTCAATTTTCGTATACCGATGCTCTAGCCCTTGTAAGACCTGACTCACATAATAAATGGGTTGATGCTCTTTGCCATCAATTTAGACCAATACAGAAGGAAGAGCTTTGTAATCGATAAATACAAATATAAATTCTCTCTAGAGATGGGTAACGCGAGTATTGAAGGTGATGCAAGAAATTCTTTAAGATCATCGAAAGCTCTTTTGTAATCGTCAGACCATTTGAATTCTTTTAAATTCATTAAGATTCTAAAGAATTCTGCGTACTTATCCGCGCTTCTAGATACAAACCTATTGAGGGCGGCTATTCGCCTAGAGAGTTTCTATACTTCCTTGACCATATGAAGGGATTTCATGTTTATAATCGGCTCAATCTTTCTCGGTTTGGCTTCAATACTATGTCGAGTGACCATGTAACCTAAAAACTTTTTAGAAGTTACGCTAAAAACGCACTTCTGTGGGTTAAGCTTCATGTTGTATCCCCTTAGAGTAGCAAATGTATCCTTAAGATTGGCAAGATACCGATCTTCTGTCACACTCTTCACAATCATATCGTTGACATATATTTCAACGTTTTTGTAGATCTAGGATTTGAACATCTTAGCAACAAGTCTCCAGTAAGTCACACTGGCGGTTTTTAGCCCAAAAGGCATCACCGTGTAGTAATATGTTCCAAAATTGGTAACAAATGACGAATGAACTTTATACTCCTTATCCATCTTAATTTGGTTATAACTTGAGAAAGCATCTATAAAAGAAAGTAACACATATCTAGCGGTTGAATCTACCATTTGATCAATTTTCGATAATGAGAAACAATTCTTAAGACAGGCCTTGTTGAGATTCGTGAAGTTTATGTACATTCGCTACTTGCTGTTAGACTTCTTGACTAACATACAATTAGATAGCTAAGTCGGATAAGTCTCTTCTTGAATAAATCCTGTCTTCCATAGCTTTTGGACTTCTTCTTTTATTACTACAAGTCTCTTTGGTACAAAATGCCTTTTCTTTTGTTGGATTACCTTCGCACTCTGATCAATCTGGAGATTGTATACTGTAACCTCTCTCGGGATACCTGGCATGTCCAAAGGGGACCATGCAAACATGTCGACATTAACTTGCAATAAGTTAATCCAACTTTATCGAATATCTTCCGATAAGGGTTTCCCTCTTTTCATTGTTTTTCTAGGGTCATTTCCCAAAGAAATTTCCTCAATATCATTCTTAGCATTTTTTGTGACAACTGACTTACCTTCTAGATAGGTTTCTACTTGAGATACCTCTTCCCATCTTAAGCTTTTATATACAAGGACCTTACCAATTATTGATCCCCTTTGCATACGCCGAATCCTATGGGAATAGGGAACATGGCTTTAAGATGTACAGTTGAAGGGATAATGTCGGATAGATCTTGACATGACCGTCTGATGATCATGTTGTATGGGGACCAACATTTGATGATGAGGAAGCCCACTTTATCCTCTATAACAAGCTCGTCACCTCCAGTCTAGATTGGCAAAGAAATTACTTTGACTACTTAGACGAGTTAATTGTTGAAGGCATACAGATCATATTTAGAAGATCTTAGCTGTGCTTTGATCATGGGTCTCATCTGGTTGAAAGCACGTTGAAAAATGATATCTACAGAACTTCTTATTTCAATAAGAGTTTTCTTGATCTCAAAATTGGCAACTTTTGCATCGATAACGAACACATCATCATGCTACCTCTGGATGCCCTCAAAATCTTCCTTTGTGAAAGAGATTGTTTTGTTGATCTTGACCTTTTTGCCTTGGATGTTGTAAATGTAATTTTTGGCATTAGTCAGGCTTAAAGAGCTTGGCTGGCCTATAGTAGGTCCACCAACAATAGTGTTGATTACTTCGTTAGGTGCTTTGTTAGAATTTGCGTCCCTTGCATCTCTCCCAGTAATAGTTAGTCAAGTGTCATTCTCTTGTACCCCACGTCTCCTTTAAGATGGTCTCTCAATATTCTTGACATCATGCACTAAGAATTTTTGCAAATGCCTATGTTGAATTGAATCCTCAATCACATTCTTGATTTGGATGCATTCGTCTGTGTTGTGATCTTTGTCACAATGGAAATCACAGTACATATTGAAATTTCTCCTCGAAGGATTTATCCTGCTACTGCAAAACACCTCTCTACCTACGTACTTCTATTAATATGTTTGAAATTGGATGATTGACGGGCATATGGGATGAATATATCGGAATCCTTGGTCTCTTTCTCTCGGCATTCGAACTTTACTCATTATTTGTCTTAAGTTTATCTTTTGCACTTCTCCTTTTGTCATTTTTCCTATATCCTCTTCTTTGATTGGCTTCTTGCCGAGCCTTTATGTTATCTTCTTGACAAATATATGAGGTGGCCTTATCTTTGAACTCGGCAAAAGTTCTCAACTTATTCTTTACGAGATACTTGAAAAAGTCCCCACAGGGCCTGAGTCCATTGATTATGGCATTGAGGGCCGCACTCATGTCCAATTTTAGGATACTAGGGATTTCTCTCAAAGGTCATACTGGCCATGTTCGCAAACAGCAACATGTTGATGGAATTGGGGGTGTGGTGGATCCAAAACAATCGGTTATTTTGAAGAATCCTTAACTGGAAGTTTATATGTAAGGAAGTGTTGAAGAAACACTTCTGCTAGTTTATTAACACAAGAAATGATGTTTAGTTTCAAGTATTTGAACCATGTATTGGTTACATTCCTCAAGGTTGAGAGAAAAGCTTGACAGGCTACTACATCACTCAAATTATGCAACTTGGCTAACATGCGGGAGATCTTCGAGGTTTTCGTCTAGTCATAAGTTTCAAATTGTGGCAGCTTGATATGCTGAGATATCACTTCCTTCAAAACCTTATAAATGAAGGGACTTTTCTTAATTTGGAATTACTTGCTTGTTGTAGTAGGGGTACTAACCTGCGAGGGTCCTGCATGGTGCACTTACTGCAATTACTTGCCTTTATCATTCTTTCTAAATGCAGGAGACGAGGGTCCTATCACAACTTCGGCTTGATTTTTCGGCAACTTAGGTGAACAAATTGAGTCATCGCTATTCTCAATGTCGTGATCTCTATGCTCCTTTTTTTTTTTATTTAGGTGAATACTATTATGAAGGAGGTTAAGAATCTATTCATGCTTTTTGTTTAATTCTTCGTTTTCCTTGGCTAAATTGAGGCAAAGTTATTCTAGTCTAGTCGGACGTTGCTCATTAGTATGCCTACTCTTGTCCTCTCCTCAAGGTGTTGAGAGGAAGTGCTAGTACCTATACTCTTAGTCATCATAATTTTCACCATGTAGGTGTGTTTAAGGAAAAACAGACAACACCAAACGTTATCAGTGGATTTTGGTTATTGGAAATGTCTTACAAAGAAAAGAAAATCACTTGGTAGCAGGATTAGTCCAGTATGATCACTCTAATACTTAAGTCAGTAAACAAGAATGGGTAAAGTTGAGTGAGTAGTTAAAAGTTAGCAGATGTTTCTTATAGAGTTTTTTTTTGCTATTTATAAGCGACTGTCGTGTTTAAAGTAACAGTTATCAAAATAATTATCGTGATATGTAGAAATTTCTTGGTTAAACACATTCTCTAAAATGTAGAGAGAGCAGGTAGTTATGTAATATAATCGTATTAGTAATAATTGTTCGTGCCACTTCCTTTGAATTTAAATTAGGAATGGATTTGTGTTACTTGGCGAGGTGTCGAGAATGTTGATTATCGACTTCTTGGCAGTCGAATGGATGAGTGAGTGAAGCTTTGATTATTAATGCTTATCAAGTCGTATAGATGAAAACTAACTATCAAAAGTATTGTTTCTTTGATTTCATTTGCTTATATACATACATATATATATATATATATATGTAGACACTAAGTCTTTGCTCCCTTTCGTAGTTTTAATTTTTTTAATAGGGTCCTAATTAAAAAAAAAGGTAATAAAAAATATAAAAAATGAAAAATGATAAAAAAAATAAAAAAATGGAAAAAAGTAAAAATCATAAATATTTTTTCAAAAGGTAGATTTTTAGAAAAAAAAAATGTTTAGGGTCAATTAATTTTAGCTCTGTTTAAATAGTTTTAGAGAATCACATAGGTTAAGTATAATTTAATTGTACCAAATGTTAAAACATAAGTCAATGGTCTAACGAATAAGTATTAGAGCATTGGCATTAGGTTAATTTAAGGTTATAAGTTCGAATTTCTTTAGGCACAAATGTACCTATGTGACTTAATTTAATAGGGTCTTAATAAAAAATGATAAAAAAAATAATAATAGTTTGATTTTTATCAAATTGGATTTAAATTGATATAAAGATATTCAAATATAATTTGATTTTTATCAAATGGGATATGAATTGATATAAAAAATTTTAATCTATTAAAATTGATATGATGCAAAGGATTTAATTTTCGAGCTTTACAAATATGGATTGGGCGGCATAAATAAAAAAAAAAAATTTACACACTAGTCTCTTCTTTAAAGAACCTATACTAGGAATAGCCAACATAGACAGTAGCTTGTAAGGGTGCTCTACAAGTTTTGGGCCACAAGAGTGCTTCGAGCATCTACTAAAGTACAACAGTCAGTATCAAAAAGTTTTCCTTAGTCCTAAGTAGCTCCAAAACATGAATTTCCAACTTGCAACCGATAATGCTGATTTCTACACCATCTGCCCGAGTTCTACAATAACCAATTAAAGCTGAGGAAGAGAAACTAAGGAGCAACCGAGAACCATCCTTGCTGCACCAGCAACCAAGCAATAGACTAACAACAACCATGGCTTTCAGGGTCCTAGTGCACGGTAGCAATCTACGAACAGTAGACGGCCTTGCAACAGCAACCCACGTATTGACTACAACTCTGATCACGATCAGCCCCATAGCAAGCTCCAACGCCACTGCCACTTACTTCAGCACCGCACATGATGTCTACTCCTCGCAAAACATAGCCCCTATCACGAACACACGCATCAGTAGCTCCACAAACGTTGCCTCATCAAATAGTCAAACTACTATTCACACTTTACAGCCACGCGATCACCCCACCGTCACTCACTACTGTAGCACTTCGACTACACACACAATCAGTCCGCACATTCACTATCTTCACACTGAGCACAATCATTGCACAGTTGAATCACACACTAGCCTCGCAATCCAATAGTTGACACGCCACTGCAGTTCACGTCACGAGCAGCACTTTTCAACCGATTGCTGCTGACAACGAACACCTATACACGCTCACACAAACACTAAGCATGCCACGCACTTCACGCCCCCATCCAAAGCTCGAGCCCTTCACCATCCCCACGAGCAGCAAATAGCCGAAGCCAAGCACACCAAGACACTTTGAGCAATGCACTGTCGGACTCATTATCACGCACAGACACTTCACGCACGCTGCACCCACTTCACTGAATCACAGCACACACTGATCAATGCACGCTACTGCACTGTCACTTACAGCCGCAATCCACACGCACTATCCACACTACAACCGAACAACAATTCAGATTCGATTCTATTTTTTTTAATTATTATTATTTTATTTATTAGTTATTTATTTATTTATGTTTATAACATGATATAAAAATAAGTATATATATATATAGATAGATATTAGGTTAGGAGATTTCTTTTAGGATTAAGTTTTTTTTTTTTTAGGATTTCTCACTTAAAAAATCATTTTTTTAGAAATAAAAATTAATAAAAAACTTTCTTTAAAAAAGATTTACGACATTTTAGAGAGTTTTTTTTTAATACTTAAGAATTAGGCCCCTTTAGATTTTTTTTTGAATAAATTAAATTGATAAATACATAAACTCGGTTGATTTTTTTTTTTCAAAATTAAAATAAATCAACACATTAAAGTTTTTAGAAATAACTACGATTGTCTAATCTCAACTAGCGGGTACGTAAGCACTTTCGGAGTAACTTAAAATCTGTAAAGATTTAGTTTTTTTTTTTTTTATTTATTTTCTTTTGGTTTTTATTTTTCTTGAAGAATGTTAAAAAAGAAGAAGACAATTTCGATGAATAAAACTAATTTTGGAAAATCTATAGTAGTATCCGTTAGGGTTTAATATGTTAGCTTTCGAATTTGAAATTTTCTGGTTTTATCAAATTGAAATTAAATATTGGTATCTAAATCGTAATGGATTCACCTAATTAATTACGATTTCTTTTTTTTTTTCCTAACTTCGATTGGATAACGATTTCAAAAGTTTTTTAATAAAAAAACCGGAATTTTCTAAGTTTTCTAGTCGAAGATTAATACTTAATGTGTTAGGATTTACTATTAATTGAAAAGTGGGATATCAAATAAAAACAAGAAAATTGAAAATTAATGCTTGACAGTTTGACGACTCCATTGAGGACGCCATCAAGAGGGATAGCCACTAGAATTTACCTAAATTAAGATTATTTAAAAAAAAAATACTTGAGTTGATTATTTTTTATTTATTTATATTAACATGTTTGTTGTAGCTCATGGGGGGGGGGGTCATTTGAGGATTCTTTCTTTTTATTTTATTTTTTCGCATATTAAATACAGGATAGATACGATTAGAACCAAGTTGTCTTAGAACCTTAGGAGGGGGGCCATTGTGTAAGCTTTAAATATCATGGGGCAACCACCTTCCCGGGGCAATGGCAACAAAACCGTTACTTTAAAAAACGTACTGATCACAGAACTTGAAGATCTTTGGAACTCACCATTTGCATACATGAAAACCTTTTTCAAAAAATTTTATGAGAACCCATAATATGGCAAACCTATATGGATAAGGGTAATTGTCTATTGTAATATTTCCTTGTAAATATCTTATAATAATTCAATATAAAGTTTAGGATACGCTTTGATTGTAATTTTAATATTTTAGATTGGAGTAGATAGATCAGTTTAAAAGGCTTTTGAAGATATCTATGTTTACCTACCTCATTGGCCTCAAGATTACTTCAGATGTGGTTCCGACTTTTTAGCCTAAATAAATAAGAATTTATTAAGAACAAAATTAGGCCCATCTTGTCCCTACAGAAAATCCCTGTCAATATTACTTTAGTGTAGGCCTTAGTATATCTATGAGAGCTCGAATCTGTCACTTTTTGTATGGGCCCACGTCAGCTAAGTCCAACCTTTGCAAAGTAGATAATTAAAAAAGAAAATAAACAAAACAAAACAGAAAAAGAAAAGAATCAAACTTGTAAAATAATTTTAGGTAGTTACCATTTTACCTTGTATTCTACCAGTTATAAATATTCATTCTTTTGGATAGATGAGCACTTTGTAAATATCCTTTCTCATTTAGAATAAATAAGATTTCTCTTTTGTAAATAGACCCTTAGTAGTGTTGTTCTATAAGTAAAAAAAAATTCTATAGGCTTGAGTATAGAATCCTAAGAAAGCAATCCTCTAATTACAATTTCATCACTCGGTCTCTATAACATAAAAGTCCTAACTTTTCCTCTCTCTCTCTTTTTTAAAAAGAAAAAAAAATGTTAACAGTTACAAATCCTTATGGGCCTCGAGACAAATATAATTACTTGGCCCATTAAGACAGCTAAACACATGACTTATTAAGGTAGCCAACCAGACACGAACCCTTAGCCCATCAAGATAGTTGAACCAACTCAAAGCCTTTAAGTCGTTACGTCTAAACGTGAACCAAGTCAAAATACGAGACCATGAAATACTATCTTGAGCTTGATTCTTGATACAAACAAAAAGGGTAATTCATTAGTTCCTTCCACTTCAAAAGTCGTCAATATCGGCCCATTTGAACTCTAGGGAACCAAGTCTAAAATCATATATGGAAGCTAAATGGGCATTAAAACTTATGAGCTTGGGGAAATTTAAGTGAGAATGCAAAAGTTATGAACCATTTAGCCTTTGAAATTTTATTTTGCACTCAAACTGAGTGAAAGTTATTGTTTTATAATTGAGGCATGTTTCAAGGAATTGGGGAGTAAGGTCAGTTACCACCGTAAGGTCAATCCCAATGTAAAGAATTGGTAACTCACTTTTAAAAAGTTTAGAATAAAAAGAGGCGAGCTACGTCCTATACTTTAACCCTTAAACACTTTGAGAGATGAAAGACATCATGGTGAGGATATTTTGGAATCATTCCTTAAAGAAGGTCCATTTTGAATTTGATACATAGACCAAAATAAAATTAGGCATTCATTTTCAAATCTTAAATACAATTATCCTTTGTTAACCTTATTGAACCGATTTGGAGTCCTTTCAAATGTAAATCCTATTAAGAATCACCTTACAGTGGGGTAATTCGGAAATTAGGGTCATTGATTAGGAGAGAAGGATAAAATTGATTTGTGCTTATCTTAGTAATAACAATTCAAGGATAACTTTTGTTTTGGATAAATTGTTCCATTTGAAGAAGAGCTAATACTTTTCCAAATACCTCAAGACCACATATACCTTACTTGAGCTTATACACTCGAAACCCATGGATTCAGGGCCTTGAGTCATCTATAGACAAAGACTTGACAAAAGTGATAATTACTTCTGGGGGGAAGAAAGCAAGAAATAATAGGGCAAAGTTAGAAAGAGGAAAAAAGAAGAAAAAAAAAAAGAGAAAATAAAGAAAAAAAAAGTAAAGAAAGAAAGAAAAGGAAAGAAAAAACTAGAAGAAAATCCCTAACCAAAGAAGGCCCAAAAGCCCAAGTTTCTCTAAAAACACAAGGTCTTAAATCGCATTTCTAACCAAAAACATAAAACCCCATATTCATATCACATTCTCAATCACAAACCAAAAACCCGATATTCATTTTAAAATCACATTCTTAACTACAAACACAAAACCCCATATCCATTTTAGAATCACATTCTCAACCACAAGCTAGAAACCCCATACCCACCTGAATCTCAAACATAAGTCTCCTCACCTACAATTCCTCCTTATTCAAATCTCATTAATAAAAATTATTTTTTAAACTAGGGCAAGTACACATCTAGTTTTTTTCCAAAGGTTCTTAACTCGTACACCTTGGTTGGATGAAATTAATTCTTTTAAAATAGGCCCTCTCATTAATCTCTTTTGAAATCATTTGACTAAAAGCTCGATTCACAAGACTGAACCCAAAAAGGCCTAATAAATTGATCAAGGTATATTACTTGCAAATGGGATTGTAATTTTTGGAATAGTAGTCAAGAGCAAAATCTAGACTGAGAGTGCACAAGGAAGCCCTCTTCGACTAGACTAATTATGAGTTATCTTTTCCTTAAGAAATGAATGTTTAAAATCATAAGGCTTGTCCTAGAAGCACAATATTAGGGCCAGAAAATAGGACTGATATAAGATACCCCACATTGTTACCAAAGAAGGAGAGTTATAACACTTGTTTCTTAAATAAGAATTTGTATCTGTTAGCAAACTTTTAAGAAAAAAGATGAGAAATAGAAGAAGAAAGGAAAAGAGGGAAAGGAAGTGGAGGTTTGTTACAAGTTTTTTTCATTCATTTCAGCCTTAGTGGCCAAATCTTCAATTTGGGTCATAAACGGTTTTTACCAGATTCTTCATTTGGTTACATCCCCTAATTTTGCCTCTTAGGGTTCTTAGCTAGTTTATAGGGAGCTTACCCTTTGTCCATCTCTTTTAGGGATCTAGCAGTCCCAATCCATAGTTTCTTAGGGTTCTAGCTAACTCATAGAGCAGTATCTTAATTCATATTCTTGTTTATGGTTTTAGCCAGCTTAAGGAGCGTTTTGCCTACCTTGGTTAATTCGCCTATAGGAGTTACAACCAAGTTCTTAATATCTTTTAGGGTCTTAGCCAGCTTAATGAGTATTTTGCCCGCTTTGGTTAATTAGCCCATAAGAGGCATGACCAAGTTCTCAATATCTTTTAGGGTTTTAGCAAGCGCAAGGAGCGCTTTACCCGCCTTAATTAGTCAGCCTATAGGAGTACATGCAAGTTCTCAATATCTTTTAAGGTCTTACCCAACTCAAAGAGCACTTTGCCCACCTTGGTTAATCAGCCCATAGGAGGCACGACTAAGTTCTCAAATATTCTCTTTAGGTTCTTAGCCAGCTTCTACCTCAAAGAGCGCTTTGCCTATCTTGGTTAGTTAGCCTATAAGGGGTACGACCAAGTTCTCAAATCTTCTCTTTAGGTTCTTAGCCAGCTTCTACCTCAAAGAGCGCTTTGCCTATCTTGGTTAGTTAGCCTATAAGGGGTACGACCAAGTTCTCAAATCTTCTCTTTAGGTTCTTAAGCAGCTTAAGGAGCTCTTTGCCCACCTTTGTTAGTCAACCTATATAAGGCACGACCAAGTTCTCAAATATTATCTTTAGGGTTTTAGCCAGCTTAAGGAGTGTTTCGCCCGCCTTGGTTAGTCAACATACAGGAGGCATGACTAAGTTCTCAATATCTTTTTAGGGTCTTAGCCAGCTCAAGGAACGATTTGCCTACCTTAGTTAATTAGCTCATAGGGGGCACGACTAAGTTCTCAATATCTCTTTAGGGTTTTAGCTAGCTTAAGGAGTACTTTACCTGTCTTGGTTAGTTAGCTCATAAATGGTACAACTAAGTCATCAATATCTCTTTAGGGTCTTAACTAACTTAAGAAGCACTTCGCCTGCCTTGGTTAGTCAGCCCATAAGGGGTACGACCAGGGTCTTAACTAGCTCAAAGAGTGCTTCGCCCACCTTGGTTAGTTAGCTTATATGGGGTATGACTAAGTTCTCAATATCTCTTTAGAGTCTTTGTCAGCTCAAAGAGTACTTCACTCGCCTTGGTTAATCAGCCCATAAAGGGCACGACCAAGTTTTCAATATCTTTTTAGGGTCTTTGCTAGTTCAAGGAGTGCTTCGCCCGCCCTCCCTAGTTAGTTAACCCATAAGGGGCACAACTAAGTTCTTAATATCTTTTAAGGTCTTAGTCAACTCAAGGAGCGCTTCATCCATCTTAGTTAATCAGCCTACATGGGGTACGACCAAGTTTTCAATATCTTTTAGAGTCTTAGCTAACTCAAGGAGCGTTTTGTCTGCCTTGGTTAGTTAGCCCATAGGGGCATGACTAAGTTCTCAATATCTTTTAGGGTCTTAGTCAGCTCATGGAGTGCTTTGCCCGCCTTAATTAGTCAACCCATAGGGGCACGACCAAGCACTCAATATATTTTAAGGTCTTAGCCAGCTCAAGGAGTGATTTGCCCACCTTAGTTAGTCAGCCCATAGGGGGCATGACTAAGATTCTCTTTAGGGTCTTAGCCAGCTCAAGGAGCGCTTTGGCCGCCTTGGTTAGTCAGTACATAAGGGGTAGGACCAAGTTCTTGATATCTTTTTAGGGTCTTAGCCAGTTCAAGGAGCTCTTCGCCTACCTTAGTTAGTTAGCCCATAGGAGGTACGACTAAGTTCTCAATATCTCTTTAGAGTTTTAGCCAGTTTAAGAAGTGCTTCGCCCGTCTTGGTTAATCAGCTCATGAGGGCAAGTCATCAATATCTTTTTAGGGTTTTAGTTAGCTTAAGGAGTGCTTCGCCTGCCTTGGTTAGTTAACCCATAAGGGGTAAGGCTAAGTTCTCAATATCTCTTTAAGGTCTTAGCCAACTAAAGGAGTGCATCGCTCCTCCTTAGTTAGTCAGCCCATAGGGGGAATGACTGAGTTTATAATATCTCTTTAGGGTCTTAACTAGCTTAAGGAGTGCTTCACTCACCTTGGTTAGTCAGCTCGTAGGAGGCATAACCAAGTTCTCAATATTTTTTTAGGGTTTTAGCCAGCTCAAGGAGCGTTTTCTCCTGACTTGGTTATTTAAACCATAGAGGACATGACCAAGTTATCAATACCTCTTTAGGGTCTTAGCCAACTTAAGGAATGCTTCACTTGCCCTAGTTAGTCAGTCCATAGGGGGCACGACCAAGTTCTCAATATCTTTTTAGGGTTTTGGCCAGTTTAAGGAGTGCTTCGCTCGCCTTAGTTAATCAGCTCATAGGGGTTACGACTAAGTTCTCAATATCTCTTTAAGGTCTTAGCCAACTCAATGAGTACTTCGCTCGCCTTAGTTAGTCAACCTATAAGGGGTACAACCAAGTGGTCAATATCTCCTTAGGGTCTTAACCAATTTAAGGAATGCTTCATCTACCTTGGTTAGTTAGCTTATTGGGGTAACGATTAAGTTTTCAATATTCTCTTTAGGGCTTTATCCAGCTCAAGGAGTGCTTCGCTCGCCATGGTTAGTCAGCTTATAGGGGGTATGGTCGAGTTCTCAATATCTCTTTAGGGTTTTAGTTAAGTCAAAGAATGCTCCCGTTTTAATTAGTTTGCCCATCGGGGGCATGACTAAGTTTTCAATATCTTTTGAGGGTTTTAGCTAGCTCAAGGAGCATTTTACCTATTTATTTTTAATAATCAGCTTACAGGGGTACTACACTTACCACCTTACTTTTTGAGTTTTTTTTTTTTTTTTTACCATTTCTCTAGTGAATCAGGCCTAGGATATCTAGCTGGTTGTAGCATTTATTAGGATAGAGTCATCCTTAAGGCAAAAATGGTGTCTTTTTTGTTTTTGTGACAAAATTTTACTTAAACTTCATCACAAAAAGGGGCAGTTGTAGACACCCGGTTTTTGCCTTCTTTCCTAATTCTAATTTTTTTTAATAGGGTCCTAATTTAAAATAAAAATAATAGAAATAAATTAAAAAATGATAAAATATACAAAAAAATGGAAAAAAAGAAAAATCATAAATATTTTTTCGGAAAGTAGATTTTTAGAAAGAAAAAAAATGGTTTAAAGTTAATTGATTTTAGCTCTGTTTAAATAGCTTTGAAGAGTCACATAACTTAAGTACAATTTAATTGTACTAAATGTCTAGGCACAGGCTAACAGCCTAATGGAAAAGCATTTAAGTATTGGCATTGGGTTAGTTTGAAGTCACGGGTTCGAATTTCATTAGGTACACATGTGCCTTTTATTTTTTCTTTCATTTACGAAAATTGGTTAAGCGTATGGGATTTAAATCTAATTTTAAATCTTATCAAATCTTTTAAACTTAATGCGATAACGATTTGAGAGATTTAGATATTCAAATCTAATTTGATTTTTATTATATAGAATATGAATTGATATAAAAAATTCAAATCTATTAGGATTGATATAATTTAAACGATTTATTTTCTAAGCTTTAAAAATATGGATTGAGTGGCATAAATAAAAAAAAATTACACATTGGCCTCTTCTTCAACAAACCCATACTGCGTATAGCTAACATAGACAGTAGCTTATAAGGGTGCTTTACAAGTTTTGGGCTATAAAAGTAATCCAAGCATACTGAAGTACAACAATCAATATCGAAGAGCTTTCCTTGAGTCTCAAGCAGCTCTAAAACATGAATTTCCAACTTACAATTGATAGTATTGATTTTTACACCATCAACCCAAGCTCTACAACAGCCAATTAAAGCTAAGGAAGTGAAACTAAGGAGTAACCAAGAACCATCCTTGTTGTAGTAGCAACCAAGCAACATACTAACAACAACCACGACTTTCAAGGTCTTAGTGCATGACAGCAATCTATGAATTGCAGATGGCCTCGCAACAACAATCCACGTATTGAATACAACTCTGATCACGATTAGCGTCATAGCAAGCTCCAACGCCACTACCACTTACTTTAGCACGTCATATGTTGTCTACTCCTCGTCAAACATAACCTTTATCACGAACACATGCATCAGCAACTCCATGAACACTACCACATCAAACAATTAAATTGTTGTCTACACTTTACAACTACGCGATCACTCTACTATCCTTCACTGCTATAGCACTTCGGCTGCACACATAATCAGTCCACACATTCACTATCTTTATCAAGCATAGTCATTGTACAGTTGAACCGCACACTAGCCTTACAATCCAATAGCTGATACGCCACTGCTATTCACTTCATAAGTAGTACTTTCCAATTGACTACTGCTAACCATGAACACCCACGTACATTCACACAAACGCTAAGCACGCTACGCACTTCACGGTTCCATTTAAAGCTTAAGCCCCTCACCATCCCTACAGCAGCAAATAGCCGAAGCCAAGCACACTAAGACACTCCAAGTAATACACTATCAAACTCACTGTTACGCACAGACACTTCATGCATGTTGTGCCTACTTCATCGAATCACAGCACATAGTGCTAACCATGTCCAATAACAGACAAGGCTGGCCGCTAGATGGGTCTAATCTTGTAGAAAGCTTGAAAATGGTCAATGGGGAAAGGTACGAAATGGGTGAAATCAAAGGATGAAAGCAGTAAGCAAAACCCATGAATAGCTCGAGAGGATATGACGAACCAATAGAATTTCTGAGGACTCACGGTACAATTCAATGTGATACATGAATTGGTCTAATGAGGTCACTCGCCATCTAAGCTTGCTTAAGAGAAATGATAAGAGTGATGCTAAGAGTAAACAATAGTATTTACATAAGGAAGAAGGTACTCAAAAGCGTATTGAAGATTTTTTGATTTCTTACAACTATAAGTACAAGGGTATTTATACCCGTAAACTAAGGTCGCTTTGCCCAAAAAGGAAAAGACAAAAAGGACATTTCTTAAGGGAGTAATGTACATGTTATAAGGGGGCAAAAATGAATATACAGGGAAAATAATTATTAGTGCTACAGATTTTACATGTGATATTGTACACATGGCAATGTGGCATTAGCGAAGTTGTTAAGAGATGTGGATAAAAAAGTACAGATATATGGGCTTGTCCGAGTAAGAATGGCTTAATTAATCTGGTCTTTCTTTTGACTTCTCGGCAAGGATAATGTTGAGTGGTTGGACAACTCGACATTGGAGAGTACTCTTCTACTCAACAAACCACAGAATAATGAACTATCATACAGCACGACATTAAAAGTGACTCAGCAAGGAAATACTCGACTTTATCATGAGTTGGTTGGAACATAAGGATTTGACTTACCAGCCCTTTAATCCTTAGGCTCAACTATGAGTCAGGGGTCCCATAGCTTGATTCCCATCATTTCCTTTAGGTTGTTTTGGATTTAGGATCAAATTCGAATGGTGTTTGCCCAGTCTTTCGTCAGGGTGATATAGATTAAGGTCAGCAATGATGAAGGCGTCAGAAACCCTATAGTCCTCAGGTAGTTCCAACTTGTAGGCATTGTTACTAATTTTCTAGAGGACTCTGAAAGGTCCTTCTGCTTTTGTAGATAGCTTGTTTTTCCTTTTGTTTGAGAACCGCTCTTTATTAAGGTGTAGCCATACCAAGTCTCTTAGATGAAACTATTTGGTCGACTAACCTTTAGTCTTTTTACGCATTCTTTTGGCAGCCTAGTCGATGTGTCGAGTGACCTTGTCGTAGATGTGCAGGAGAGAATGTACTTTGGTCGAGGGGTTAGGGTCCTCTTGCACGGGTACTGGTATAGGGGCGTGGTTGAAGGGAAATTCAGGATTGAATCTATAGACCACCTCCAAGGGAGTCTGCTTGGTGGTGTCATGTACGGTTCAGTTATAGGTGAATTCGACCATTGGTAGGTAGATGTCCCAATCAGCTAAGTTCTTGCCTACTGCAACTCAGAGTAATGACCCTAAAGTATGATTAACAACCTCTGTTTGGCCGTAGGTTTGGGGTAACATGAGATACTGAAGAGTAATTTGGCTCCCAGCTAACGCTACAAAGTCCTCCAGAAATTGCTTAAGAACCTTGGGTCTTTGTCAGAGACTATACTTCTCGGCACGCCGTATATCTACACAATCTTCTATAAAAAAAAGAGAAGAAACAGCTGAAGCATCATTAGTTTTGGTGTAGGGCACGAAGTGTGCCATCTTATTGAACCGATCCATGACGATCATTACAGAATCTTTTCCTCAAGCAGTTCTCGGCAGTCTGAGAACAAAATCCATACTTAGTTCAGTCCAAGGTCTCATTGGAACAGGTAAGGGCATTGCTTTCCCTTATTCGGCTCAACACTTGGCCTTTTTGCATACAGTACAGCCTTCAACTACTCGGTGCACATCCTTTTGCATTTTCAACCAAAAGAATTGGTCATTTAATAGTTCATAGGTTCTCTGTTCTCCAAAGTGTCCGGAGAATCTACCGTTGTAGGTTTCTTTGATTAATAATTCTCATATGGAATAAGTTGGCACACACAGTTTCCTTTCTTAGAACAGATATCCATCCTATACATAATACTCGTCCATTGTTCTCCCATCCATGCATCTCAAAATTATTGGTCTAAAGTGTAGATCCTTGAAGTACCATTCTTTGATACTCACAAAATTAAACAGTTTGGTTTACAATTTTTACAAGAATGCATGCCTCCTTGAAAAAGCATTTACAATTATGTTGCTTTTTTCTTGCTTGTATTTGATCACAAAATTAAATCCCTCAAGGAATTCAAACCATTTCGCCTGCCGCTTGGACAGTTTGATCTAACTTCGGAAGTATCGCAATGACTCGTAATCAGTATATACGACAAAGTCTCTTGGTAGTAGATAGTACTACCATACTTGCAGTGCTCAGATTAGTGCCAAGAGTTCCTTGTTATATACAGAGTAATTTAACTAGGTTCCTCAAAGCTTCTCACTGTAGAAGGTAATTGGTTAGCATTCTCACATTAGGACAACACCTATTCCAATGCCTGATGTGTCACACTTTAGTTCAAAAATTTTGTCGAAGTTGGGGAACACTAATATTAGGGCAGAGGTCAACTTCTTCTTTATTTCGGCGAAGCTCTTCTCTTTCCTTTCTCCCCATCGAAAGTCGATGTTTTTCTTTGTTAATTCAGTAAGTGGTGCAGCGAAGGTACTGAAGTACTTGATGAACCTTCGGTAAAATGAAGCTAATCTATGGAAACTTCTCACATCGGCATAAGTAGCAAGGGTTAGCCATTCAAAAATTGCTTAGATCTTCCCATCATCAACTCACAAGCCTCCTCTACTGACTACATAGCCTCAAAATACCACTTCATGCTGGAAAAAACAACATTTCTTTAGGTTGCCAAATAATCTCTCGATACGGAGAATATCCAAGATTGCTCTGATGTGTTTACAGTGACTTGGCATGTCGTCACTATAGACTAGGATGACGTCAAAGTACACCACGATACACGTACCGATGAGATGTCTCAGTACATTGTTCATGAGCTTCATGAAGGGGCTCGGGGCATTCGACAAGCTAAAGGGAATGATCATCCACTCATAAAGCCCATGTTGAGTTTTGAATGCAGTCTTCCACTTGTCTTTTAGTCTTATACGGATTTGATGGTAGCCAGAGTTGAGATCACGGCTTGGCTGTTAACACACATCTGCCAGGTTCCATCCTTCTTTGGCACTAGAAGTGCAGGTACAGCACAAGGGCTAAGATTATTTCCCATGTATCTCCTTTCTAGCAACTCATTGACTTGACGTTGAAGCTTAGAAGACTACTCGGGATTCATGTGATAAGCTAGCTTGTTCGGTAGTGCAGCATCGGGTATTAAGTCAATGCAGTGCTCTATGCCTTAGGTCGGGGGCAACCCTTCAGGTAACTGTTTTGATAACAAGTCAGTATATTCATTTAATAGTTCCTTCACTTCTTGAGGTAATTCATCCTGCCCTTTCATTTCCAGTAGTCGCCTGACTAAGAAAAGGGTTGGTTCATCAGCATTAATGGCCTCTTGAAGCTCGACTCTACTCATCACTAGAGCTTTCTTCGATCTGCGAGCAAGTTTCGTCTATAACTTGTGAACCTCTCTCAGTGTCATTGGATTCAGCATGATCTTTCGATCATCCTTTTCGAACATGTAAGTATTCCTACAACCATCGTGGATGACTTTCCTATCAAATAGCTACCATCTTCCTAGCAACACGTGGGAGGCACACATAGGTAGTATGTCTTATAGAATCTAATCGGAGTAATTGCTGATGATGATGGGCGGTTGTACTTGCCGAGTAACGTATAATGCTCCGATGTCACTTAACCATTGCAACTTGTACAGCTTTGGATGTTCAACAGTTGGTAACCTTAGTTTTGAGACAAGGTCAACTGACACCACGTTGGTGCAACTCCCATTGTCCATGATGAGGAGTGATATGAAATAAGTTTTCTCTCTACTCCTCTTTTCGTGAGGGTCCTACGCTTACAGTGCGTCGGACAACAATGAGTACCTGGTCCAAGTCCTCGACATACATGTCTTCCTCAATCAACTCTTTCTTGATATTCTCATTTTTGGCAAGAACCTCCTCCTTAGGTTCCTCATCCGCACTCTCTACATCTAACTTCGAAATGTCTCCCTTGATGACCATTATCCTTCTGTTCGGACATTGAGTAGCCATATGTTCAAACCCCTAGCACTTGAGGCATTTGATCTGGCTAGTCTTTCTGCCAGACCCTTGCCTTTTCTCATACATTCGGGTCAGCACTACATCTTCGAGCTGGCTTTTCTGCTCGGCTCTAACATTTATCTTACTTCTCAATTTGGTACTCGGTAGTATCTTGTAACTTGCCTGTTTGGGTCGGCTAGTTGATACTCCGGTCACTACTTGGCTTCTTCTTTGCCTCTCTACCCGCTGGGCAATCCTAAGAGCTTCATCCATTGTGGCAAATAGTTGGAGCTCTACAATGTCTTGGATGTCTCCTCTTAACCCAGTAACAAATCTTGAGATTGTTTGAGCTTATGGCTCCTCCACATCGTATCGTATCAGAAGCATTTGGAATTCCTGAACATACTCGTCGACAGTTCGACCTACTTGTCTCAACTCTTGAAACCGTGTGAAAGTATCTTAATGATATGTTTTCGGCACGAATCTGTTTCTGAGTACCCTCTTTATCTCGGGCCAAGTATTAATCTCTTGGTACCCCTTTCTTCTTCTCATGGCCTAAAAATTCTTCCACCACATAGCGGTATATCTAAAAAATTCAATAGCAATAATCCTTAGTTTCTCGTAATCCTTATACTGGTAATAATCAAATACATGCTCCACCTTTTCTTCCCAATCTAGATATTCATTAACATTCCCAAATCTATTGAAACTTGGAATCCAAAGCTTTACATGATCGGATACTCTAGGGACTCATACATGCTCTTCTTCCTCTCCATTAAGCTCTCTCAGGTCTATCCTTCACCTTACTTATCTACCAATTCCTCTACCTTGAAATGGTCGAACTGGATTTTGAACTCTAATAGGTTGAGCAGCTTGTAGAGTGTTTTGTGTGGCCTTATTGGGTCAACAATATAGTATATGAATAACTCGAGTCAAACCTATCAAGAGGTTAGCTACCTCATCGAGTCTCTTATCAGTGCTTTTGGGAGTTCCCTGAGACTAACGCCCATGGTGGATAACTTCACTATTATCACCGATACCAACATTCATATTTGGGTCTATTATTTTTCCTTACAGATTTAAAATTTAAATAAATACTTCAAAAAGCGAACAACTAATAACACTGTAGTCAAATGAACTCAATAACCGACTCTACTTCATACAGGCAAAACAGAAATCCAAGAAGAGTTAACTATAGTTCACAAAAATCCTCTACTCTGATACCAAGATGGTGCGAACCATATCTAAAAATAGATAAGGCCGATTGTTGAATGGGTTCAAGCTTGCAGAAAGCTAAAAAAAAAATAAATGGGGAAAGGTACAAAAAGGGTGAAATCAATGGATGAAAACAGTAAGCAAAACCTACGAACAACTCTAAAGGATATAACATCCCAATTGAACTTCCGAGGACTCATGGTACAATTCGATGTGATGTACGAATTGGTCCAATGAGGTTACTCGCTACCTAACCTTGCTTAAGGGAAAATATACGAGTGATATCGAGAGTAAACAACATTGTTTACAAGGGAAGAAGGTACTCAAAAGTGTATTGAAAATTATTTGATTTCTTACAACTATAAGTACAAGGGTATTTATACCCGCAAACTAGGGCAATTTATCCAAAAGGGAAAAGACAAAAAGGACATTTCCTAAGGGGGTAATATACATGTTATAAAGGGGCAAAAATGAATATATAAGGAAAATAATCATTGGTGCTACAGATTCTACATGTGATACTGTACACGTGGCGATGCAGCATTGACAAAGTCGTTAAGAGATGCAGACAAAAAAGTATGGATAGATGGGCTTGTTTGAGCAAGAATAGCTTAATCAATTCGGATCTCTCTTTCGGCTTCTCGGTAAGGATAATGCCCAATGGTTTGATGGCTCGGTATTAGAGAGTACTCATCTACTCGGCAAACCATAGAATGGTGAACTGTCATACAGTATGGCATTGAAGGTGATTCAGTAAGGAAATACTCGACCTCGACATGAGTTGGTTAGAACATAAGGATTCGATGTACTAACCCTCTAGTTCTCGTGCTCGATTGCGAGTCAGGGGTCCTGTAATTTGATTTCTATTAGTACATACTGATCAACGCACGCCATTGCATTGTCACTCACAGTCGCAATCTACACGTACTGTCTACGTCACAACCGAATAATAATTTAGGTTCGATTCTAATTTTTTTTTAATTATTATTATTATTTTATTCATTATTTATTTATTTATTTATGTTTATAACATGATATAAAAATAAGTATATGTATATATTAGGTTAGGAGATTTCTTTTAGGATTAAGTTTTTTTTTAGAATTTCTCACTTAGAAAATCATTTTTTAGAAATAAAAATTAATAAAAAAACTTTCTTTAAAAAAGATTTAAGATGTTTTAGAAAGTTTTTTTTAATACTCAAGAATTAGGGTTTTTTAGATTTTTTTGAATAAATTAAATTGATAAATACTTAAACCAGGTTTGCTTTTTTTTTTTCCAAATTAAAAATAAATCAACAAACTAAATTTTTTAGAAAGAAATACGGTCGTTTGATCTCGACTAGCGAGTACATAGGTACAATCGGAGCGACGTTAAAATCTGTGGAGATTTAGGTTTTTTTTTTTAAATTTTCTTTTAGCTTTTATTTTTTGTTAAAAAATGTTAAAAAAGGACAATTTCGATGGATAAACCTAATTTTGGAAAATCTATATCGATATCTGTTAAGGTTTAAAATGTTAGCCCTCGAATTTGGAATTCTTTGGTTTTTATCGAATTAAAATCAAAGATTGGTAACTAAATCATAATAAATTCACTCGATTGATTATGATTTTTTTTTCCCTCGACTCCAATCAGGTAGCGACTCCAAAAGTTTTTTAATAAAAAAAACCAGAATTTCCCAATTTATCTAGTTGAGGATTAATATTGAATAGGTTAGGGTTTAGTATTAATCGAAAAGTGGGAAATCAAATAAAAATAAGAAAATTGAAAATTTAGGCTCGACAATTTATATATACACTTTGTTGATTTTATTAACAATATTAATGCCTTTCGATAAGCATTTATGTTTTCCTTTTTTGATATATCTTAGTTTTATTTTCATTTAACTTGATAATTACCTCTCAAGTATGTTATTTATAAATAAATGCGAGGGCTTTTTTACTCATTTGACAAAATGACAATATAATAGAAGGTGTAAGTTTTAGATTGTTTGATATTACAATAATTTATATTTAATGGCAATGAAGTATAACAAATAAATCAAAATAAAATCAACAATAGAAAAGGTCTTCCATACATATAATTTAAATTTTTTTTTTATGATTTCTTAAGCAATGTAGCTCTAATCATAAAATGATATTGAAATGAATTACTCTAAATGGTTTGAAGAGTGAAATCACACCAAACCAAATTACATTAAGTCGTTTGGTTTTGTTTAGACTATCTCCAACCCTAAGAATCTCCATAAGGTCTTTAAGGTACCACACAATATTTTAAGAACTTCTTTTTCTTAAGAATCTCCTTACTTTACTCTTGACTCTTTAAAGAGAGTTCTTTAATGTTTTCTTTTATCTTATTGCGAGTTTTGTGCTCATTACTTTTGACAATATCAGTAATTCTTTAAAAGCTAATTTTATTGTTAATATTTAAATATTTAATAAATTATTATCAAGAAACTAAATAAAAATGCAAATGAGAATAATATATGTATATTATTAATATTTAATTTATCATCATTAAATTGATGATGAGCCTAATCGTTGGTTAATTTCATTAAATTGATGATGTGATTAATACAATTCCAGAATTGAATTCCTCGTTGAATTTGGAATGGAATTGACAATTTTGCCTTTTAAATGTATTATCAAACATAAGGAAAGGGAATAGAACTTGGAATCACTATTTTATTATTATTCATTTCTATGTATTAAACATGACATAAAAACCTCAAAAAGTAGGTTATTATCCTTAGAGTTGGTGTCTTGGATTAGGGATTGGTAAATTTCTGTAAGGGCTATTTCCAAACCATGAATTGGCTTAGACCTACCTTGAGCAAACTTGAAATAGTTGATGAACCATTAGGCCAAAAGGATCTAGGTGGTTCAACTTTGTCGAATTAGTGAATTGATAGGCTACTGAACCAACAATTCAAGTCAACAGTTAGAGGTTAGGTCAATCACAAAAATTAATAAATATATATATAATTTATAACATACTATATATATTGTATATATATATAATGCAAACATATTATAAATACATTATATAATATATATACTATATAATAGACTATAGTACATCATGTAATCTAAATGAATTATTTTGGGATTGAAAAAAATTAAACTGAAAATACAATTTTGGATTCATAAGCAACAACATAAAGTTTTACATTTAATTGAAAAAAAAAAAATACACCAATAGTCTATAAATCATTTACAATAATTAATAAAATTTTGAAAAAAAGAAAAATAAAAAAACTAACGTGATCATGAAATTCATTAGCCGAAAATAAATCATTTAAAACTGAATTTATAATTTTAGATGATCCATTTGTATAAAGATATTGTTACATTTGATGGTGATTTTTCATTTTGACCATTCCTCCGAAAATAACGTGCTTATGAGATTTGAAATTCATTGGCCGAAATTATTATGTATATTTGAAAAATTGAAACGAAGTACTTATCAAACGGCATACATACATAAATATATATATATATATATAAATCCGTAAAAAATGCAAAAAACACATCATATTCATATCGATTTGTTTAGATGGAAACTCTTTATTTGTCTTGTTTAGTCAAGACTAGAATTAAAATATAACCACGTGAGGCCTTAACAATAATTGTTAATGCAACTTTAAAAATCCCAACAGATTTGAGAAGTTATGCATGATTAACGTGATCATGATTTAGATGTTGACCCCAAAGAAAAACACCACACATAACTTGACGAATCGGTTCCTAGTTCGGCAAAATAGGTCTATCAATATCTTGTCGTTCCTTTCATTCAAAAATCGACATCACCTTTATATAAATCGAACCCACCCTAACTCTTCCACGTAAACGAGAAACGATTAAATAGATAATATATATTATATTATATATATATAATATATAAATATATATCAATAAAATATTAATATAAATAATTTATGTAAACTATATATGATAATTAATTTTAAAATTATTTATTTTATTATAATTCGTATTAATATTTTACTATTTTCTCACATAATCACCAATAATTATTCAAGTTATCAATCCAAGAGCTTCTCTATACTATAAATAAACCCTTCTTGTTTCGTAGAGGTATTCACATACAATACAACAAAGAAATTCATTAGGAGGGAGAGGGAGAGTCTATTCTAACTATGAAACAACAACAACTAGGACCACAACAACAACAAGAAGATAGGAAGTCGAGAGTGGCGAAGGTTGTTTCAGAGGACTCATGGAATTCTCTCATCTCACAAGCAGCAAATCCAGGCTGTCTGGTGAGTCTTTCCCACTCTCTTCTTTGGTGCCTAAGTACAAGGGGTGTTCATATTGTGTTAGAGCTAGGTAGATAATCCAATTATGAATAGTTTCGGAGGGAAAAATAGACAGTATCCCTATTTGCGTGTAGGATATATATATATATATATATATATATTACATATATAAGTATAACGAGATCTGCATATGATTTGATTTTCTATGTATACACCCGAAAATCGTATGCTAAAACTTGAAAGATTAATGAAAGTTGTATTCAGAATTAGGTATAACCAGATGCACCTGTCTGGCTGTCTGTTTTATCCTGCTAATGATATGAAACACATTCGGCTTTTATAAAAGGGTTATATGTTGTTAATTAATTGCCTCTTGTGGTTCATGATTGCATAATCGATTTGACACCCTTTGGAGGGAATTAATGTGAAAATGCACCATGTTGGACATTATCGAGTTTAGTATATGTTTACATTTTTAGGTTATGTCGGTGCGATATGTTGGGTTTGCACGCAGGTTGTGGTTCACTTTACTGCCTCTTGGTGCATGCCTTCATTGGCAATGAATCCTTCCTTCGAAGAGTTGGCCCAGAATTACAAAAACTGTCTTTTCCTCGCGGTTGATGTCGATGATGTTAAGGTAAGCCTGCAGTATTCTACTCATGTTAATTGTACTATTGCCTCTAAATCTAACGATGAAAGTACAATTCTCTCTCACGTTAAGTGCTTTGATCGTCGGACGGTATGGTTGCATCTACTTTTTTATTGATGCATTATCCGGCCTGTACATATAAACAGGGGACTGTATGCGGAATCCCATATATTTAAAAAAAAAAAAAAAAAGAAGAATCTATAAAACAACATAGGAGTTCAAAGATAAGAAAAATAAGTTCCGATGAATAAGATTTGGACCTGGAATTTTAAACGGGTTAACTTGAAATAATATGCTCCTAAGTTTAAGTTTAATTTTGAGTTTAATTTGAGATATTAGATTAAACTCGATTCGGTTAAATTCATTAAAGTTCGATTTAATTAGACTTGTGAGTTAATGGTGCTATTATTGTGAAGTTGGAGCTCAATTTAATAAACCATTTGAGTTCAAATTTGAATGAACTGCTATCAGATCAAGCTCAAGTAGATATTGAACTGACCGCAGATAGTTTTGAGGCTTTAATTTAAACGGTTTGTCAGCAACATCGACCTTAAATCTCGTCCGGTACAATTGTTGTTTAGCAACGTGCAATTTGGTAATCCCTAAATCTAATAAGCGATCAGTGGCTTGAAATAGCCTTCAAAGACGTGTGATAGCCTCACCTATCCTAAACTTTTATCTAGAAAAAGAAAAGCATAAGGATTTACCCACCACGCTCAATGTATTTACCATCTCGACTTGTCAATCAATCCATTCTGATTAGGTCCTTAGAAAAGGAAAAAAAAAAAAAAATCATTGATATTATATGTCTCACGTTATATATATCAATAAAAGTTTGATATATAGATAATAATTATTTTATTAACCAATTATCTTATTAATATTAATATATATAAAAATTTTATCGATATTATCTACTATCTACTATGAGGAAACTTTTCTCTTTTGATTCATTTAATTGATTTATATAAAAATATGTGATACTTAAAAAGATGCAACCATTTTTTTTAATTATTTTTTTAAAGAATAACATGTCATGCTATGCGAAGTAGCTCAAGGTCGAAGGGGAAAAATTGTCTTATATTGCACGATGTTCTTCATCGTATAAAGTTGTCGGGATATGGAGTATTTCAACGATTCCCTCCTCCGACATGTTAGAGCACTTGACTTGAATATCCTGAATTAGCGTAAATCCTCTTACAGTCTTACCTACTAATCGTTTTTAATAGTAAAGTTTACACTATTATATATTTTTCTTATCATTAGGTAGATAACGAACTATTAAATTAGGACAAACTGAAAAGTAATTCTAATTAACCAAATACTAAATGCAAAGTCATCCTTAAAATAATATTTATTGTTATTAATGTCATGATAATATAAAAAATTATATTCCCTTGATTATTGTTAATTGTTAACTAGTGTTGTTACAAAAGAGTTATCAATGTTCACTTAGATCTTACAATCGACTAATTATTATATTAATTACTACGAGTTAATTAATTATTTATATTTTAATAATTATAATGGATATTTAGATAATTATCTAGTTGTTATTTTTTATTGTTAATTACTATCAAAATTATCACTAGTAATTAATTAATATGAACTGTTAATGATTATTACTTATTTAATTATGAAGTGTCATTGAATAATAACCTGATTAAGCACAAAATACTTAATTATTACCATTAATTTTGATTGTTCATATTGTTATCGAAAACCAATTAACTATAAGAGATTTTGTAATTTGTGTGTTTGATAAAGGTATATTCTTAAGAGCCGCTATAGTTTGGTGGTATACTATACTGAATTTTCAATCCAATAAATTACATCCAATTCACATCCTCCGAAAGTTGTACAATGTATATCGTTGGAGAAGGGAGGATAGGGAACTTGAGATTGTATCTAGCTTTAAATGCAAAAATATATGTGTGTGCATGCTTTTGTTTCTTTTGTAATAGAAAAAGAACCGTACTTTTTGTAGTTAAAATATCTTTCCATCTTATGCCAAGCCTTAGATATTTCTACTATTTCAATTTTGCTCTAGAGGTTTAAGTAATTCATTTCCAAACATTTTGAAATGCAATTTTTGGAAATCGATACTAATTACTTTGAATAAAGTAACGTATTATAGATTTTTGAAATATCCTTTCATATCCTTCTTGTTGATATTTATAAGCATTTAATAGGATAGCTTTAAGAAAACTATAAAAATAGTTTAAAGTATCTAAATTTGTAATTTTTATTTATTATACCCAATATATCTTTGCCAAAAATATGGTGGGCCACAAGGCAGTGGCGTTAGAATAAGTTTCCTAAATAACACTCTTGAAAAAGAATTGATCTAAAGTATAATTTCACCACTCATAGTCTTCAAAAGTGTACATCTACACACTATAGATCATCAGCTAAAAGTCCAAAAACCACCACTAGTGAGAGTATTTTCATGATTATTTATATATTTTTAAAAGTTACGAAGAATGACGTATGGCGAATTGATCTTATTTGTTTTATTTCTCTGCTGATAGAAGAGAATAACATGCTTTCATGTGGAACACGCTTTATACATTTATCCATAAACAAACAAAGTAAACACCTCTAAGGCAAAAAGTTTTGTTGTTGCCATCCATATATTATTCTTTATTCTGCAACCGATTACGTGGAATCTTCCTTTGTGAACGCAGGAAGTGGCGACTAAATGGGGCATAAAGGCCATGCCGACCTTTGTTATGCTGAGACATGGAAACGAGGTTGACAAGGTCGTGGGCGCCAATCCGATTCATCTACGGAAAAGAATGCATCATTTCATTCACTCGATTTAAATCTTTCGAAGCAAGTATTTAATAGATATTGTGAATACACTTATTAAAAATCTAAAAGAGTATGTGAGCTTATTAAGGGAAGCTTTCCTAGCTCAACTGTCCGATGCAAAACCTATCTCTTGAAACACACAAATACAAATAAAGAGGCATGCCAATCGAGTACCTTTTCCATGTGTTTGGTATATGTTTTTATGGTTCCGAATGATGTAGTGGTGAAACTATTTGGTAAATTCAATGAATACAATAAGTTTGAATTCGTGATCGTGCTTCTTTATTTTAGTAATTTGTTTCCTACTTTCTATTTATTCTACTTATTTTCAGTTGTTTTTCCCGATATTGTTAGTCTGCCTGCTATATAGAAGAAGGTAGTTGTAAGTCATAAATATTTATTCTCTTAAATGCAAATAATAATATCAAAAATAAAATAAATTAGTATCCATATATTATACAAAGGATGTGGTGGCATAAAATTTGTATGTAAAAAGTGCTTACGTATAAAGTTTACATGTAAAAGGATAGATCGCATACAAATCCATTTTTCTATATAGATATGTTAGAATATGCATGAACTTTTGGTTTTCCGCTATTAGTATTCTTTTATATATATATATATATATCTTTTATTTTTCTTTTGGTTGGATGATCTATTGAAACTAGTGTGGATAAGAACCTAAAAATGGTGAAAATTGAACAATGAAGTGAAAATTATGGCCACTAATGGCTACCCTTAGTAGCGATGCATTGCATGACTCCTTTTTAACTCCCATTCTCCTAATCTTTTGAATTGCTTTTGTCATTAATATCATGTTTAGACTCATGCAAGAGTTGGTTTCGAATTGCGAATTGTCAAACATACCTGCCATTGAACTAGCGGGTCAACTTGAGCGGTTTAACCCTTAAAAAAAAAAAAAAAGAAAGATAGAAAGATAAGAGAGGCATTAAGTTATGATACGTCAAAACCACCTCCTTTGCAATGGTAAAAAAATAATTTTTTAAAATTAATATCATCAAACTAATGATAAATGACTAATTATAAATTAATTATGTGTTAATAATAGATAAAAAATTCAATTTAAGTCAATATATAAGAATTTGAATATAAGGAAAAGATAAAATTTAAGGGGAAAAAAATAAAAAAATTGGAATCATATTAAGTCAGAAATTAATAAAAAAATTAAAAATTATTAATGAATTAGTATATTTAAAAAGAGAGAGAGAGAGAGAGAGAGAAAAGAGGTTACATTATTAGATATTATTAATGTATTAAAAAAAGAAATTAATAAAAAAATTAAATATCAAAATAAAAAGATTCAAGGGCCGGATCACGGTTCAATCGTGGCCAGGCTCGTGAACCAGCCGTTCTAGGCCGATTCAAGGTCAAGCCGACCTAGTGGTCAAGTTTAATCATGTCTCGCGCACATGATTACTTTTTCGCCACATATTTACACCTCAATATGAATATGTAATTGCTAAATTTCTATTAAGTACCATAAATTATTTAAATAATCACCATAATTTCTCAGGCATAATATTCTTCGAATTACAATCTTTCTTTGAGCATTAAAAATTGCTAAATCAAAACTCTCATAATCATAAAAACAAAAATCGAGTCTAAGTAACACATCTTCTAAGTCAACTAGCATACTCCACCATCATTAGCAAATTAGTTCACATGTGTCCCATCATAACCATACTCATCATATCTACCACAACAGGGAATTATATAATATTATCATAAGTAGCACTTGAAATAAGATCCCGGCATGGGTGAGTCATGAAACTTAGTATGATTTACCATGCAAACACATGCACGTAACACTTGCACATGGGTTTATAAATTGCTACATGCAACAAAGGACAATTTATTTCTATACATTTACTTGAATCCGCACAACTTGACAACTATAATGATTGAAATTTGGAACATTTAGGTTCTATTGCCATATCTACTGTAGCTTAATGGTTAGCTGCTACCATAAAATAAATTACTAAATCTCAACTTAGTGATTGCTACCAAAGTAAAACTATTCATTGACTCTTAACTTTGTGTCTAATGCGAAATAAGAATTTTAACTATTGAACCTCAACTTCGTATTTGCTGTTAAAATTTTACTCATAACTTGAATCACGGTTAAGCATGTGCCAAAATTGTCAAAAATTCTCACCCTTTAATTAGCCATTGATATTAGGTAAGCACACCTATCAAATTATCATAGTAGATATGAGTCCAAGTCGATACTTTGGAAACTATAATTATTAATACTCACTAGCTCTTATTATCTAACTGATAAATTTAAATTTAAGAAACTTAAAGAACCTAAATTAAATTGTAGAAATTAATGAATTAATAACTAATTAAGATTTAATCAAGAAACTAAACAAGAAAGCAATTAATTTGTAAATTAACTCAAGATTCTATAACGTACCCAGGTTTTTGCTCCCCCTAGACTTAAATACGTGACTTTTAGAAAAAATAATCTAATTCTATTTATTTTTCTTGATTAGGAGAATTTTCTATTGAAGTTAATAACTTTTGTCTATTAACCCTAATCTTAAAATCATATATTAGAATCTCTTTTCAATAGCATGGCTTAAGATTGCAATAGTATACAACAAATTCTCTAACAATATTAATCAAGATTATGAAAAGCTGTAAATTATCTCTAATCTTGTAAGAATCTCCATTAATTATGCCTAAATTTAATCATATAAAAAAATCTCTTGATTCTCTTATATAATATCAAATTTTAGATCACTATTCACGAAAATATTAGTCTAAACAATTAAGTGCAAAAATTGAATCAAGTAAAAGTAAAGAATTCATTAGATATAGTAAAAATCAATGTCACATAGATAGATGTAGGCTCCATAAGACCTAGATACAAATAATTTACTTTCTATTTGTAATAATAGAACAATTTTGCATGAAATCTAAGAGAAAAAAAAAAAGAATAGATCATTGGATCAAAGTAAAAGCTTGAATCTTGATGTCTTAAAGTTTCTTGCTACTTCGAGTGTTTGGGTATTGAAATTCTCTCCAAAAGTTGTGCTAATGTTGTTACAAAAAACCCTAATAGAGCTTTAAATAGTCCAACTGAAAGAAAGAAGTTGTAGTGGGCGATACGACCAGGGATACGGCTATGTACTTCGGTTGCATCATTTTCTGACCACCAAATCAAATTTTCAAATCTTGTTTTGTATCTCTTGTGCACTTGGAAACCATATAACCATGTCGTTTTAGTCATGTTATTTTATGACCCCCTATATTATCTCCTTAAATTCTCTTAAAAACGACACAGTTATATCATTTGGTTATGTCAATCTTCAAAACTTTCTCATATTAACTCTGAATTAAGTGAAACTTATTTCTATTTTCTTGTTTTCTTCAATAGATCGTTTTAAAACCTAAAAAACAAAATTTTACTTAATTAAGTATAATTTTCTAAAAATAAACTCAAAATTTTAGAGAAATTCACAAAAAAAATTATTATATAAAATATGTGCAGCTAAAACTTATCGGCCATCAATAATCAAGCCAATGACAATGGTTTAATTGGCATTCCATTCTACCAAATAGCACCTAAATTAGAACTTTGTTTCTTCTTATAAACTGTATTAGACATGCCTTTCTCATATCAATGACCCATTAGGTCATTGCAGCAAACTTAGTACTTAATCTATTTAATTCCAAGAAGTATAGCATTACATATTTATGTGCCTAGCTTATGGTTAACATGAGCATGATTATAAAACTAAGGGATTAATTATGATTTCAAGGTTTTAGTGTTCCATGTTTTTGTGGTTTTCAGGTATGTATGACCTCAAATAGGATATTATTACACAACAATTCAATCCACAATACACTTTAATAAATTGATATGACTTATGATAAGGAGTGATTGGTTGACACGATTTGTAGTAAAGTGATAAGAATGAGCAAACTGAGAGAAAAACTTAGCTATGTTTGATCAATATGTATTATAATGTGTTAACCCCTCATTAAATAATCATTAAGAACAAGAGCATAATAAAATACAAGTTGTACTTAAATAAGAAAGGTTCAATGAAATATAATGAAAATTGTGAAAATAGAAAGAGGTTTGAAATATGCAAAAATTCTTTGGAGCATTACTTCATTGTAAATATAGATCTATGCTCTAGGTACTTGAAAGCTTTGGAATATTTATTGAAGTTTAGACTCATTTTAATCTTGGAATAATGAGCTATTAATCTCACAAATGTTTGAAATATGTATAATTGGTTCGCAATCTTTGTGAGTTTTTACTTCTGCAAGTTTTTTGGGCTTCTAATTACTTTAGACCTTTAGAAAAGGACTTAGATTTGTTGCATATTGGTAAGTCTAATTGCCTTAAGCCACTTATAGATTCTTCACAACTAGCATTTCCCATGCATCAACATGCTTAAAACGAGTATCTCCCACTTTTAGAAATGCTTATCCACTACCTTTTAGTGTCAAAATGCCATCCTTTGAATCAAGTCTTCTGATTCCTTTGATTTTGCCTCAAATAATGAATTGTTTTAGCCTTAGATTCCTCACATATGCTTGTCCATGGTCAAACATGTAACATAGTATGACAATTATTTTAATTGGATATACATTAATCAGGTTCTTATTATCTTTATGCGCACAATTAGCAAACAACAAGGACTATGTATCTATTGTCCAGCTTAACTACTTATGACAACTCAAAAGTACTCAATACCCATAGTCGAACATATGAAATTAAACTCGATTCAAATTATCAATCAACAATCTTAAATTTGAAGGCGAATCCCATAAACTTTAAATCAAACCTATTGGATAAAATTTATTACCATTAAAATACTTAAAATGGGATAAATATAACATAAGACAAGGAAGGGCTGATTAACTGTTTGTTAAGGCTGGCTAATCGAGTTCTTGCATTGTACTTTCAGTCGATTGTGTTTTTACTACTAAACTACGATTTCGAAGGGGTTTTGGCCTAAGTTTTTGTTCTATGTCAATCCAATGTAAATCACAAGGTTTTCCAAACACTTTTACCCCAATTAATACCAACTTTTACACATTCAATTAGAACTTTGACAAAATTATCAATTTATACATAGATTTTGTCTTAGTATTTGATATACACTCATGGTATAATTAACTCCCTATGGTTTTAGGCTAAGATTGTTAAGGAAAAAGAGAAGGAAAATAGATTGATTGCATTAAAATCCTTTCACAAATCGAATTTCCTTGAGAGAATTGAATTTTTTATGCTTCTTTGAAGTTATTTTTTTAGGATTATAAATGGATTAGCTTTTTATCATAATTAAAGGGAGATTGATTAATAATATGGGAGATTTTTTCTTAGCTGTCAATAATACAAGAGAATAATTAACTTTAATTGTGTATTCTTGTCATGAATCCAATTCCTTGATTTCTACAATGATAAGAACGATTTAGGATGAAGGTCTATTAATCTTGAAAGGAAAGAAGTCGATGAAATTGAAAGCAGAGAGAGAAACTTATCTAGATACTATGAGATTTTTACTTCACCATCAACACAGACCTTACTGAGAGTGTGGGACTAGAATTTCTCTAATGTCATTAGCTATTGAGTGAGACTGATAGACCTCCTGACTTATATTTGTTTCTATAGCTAAACTTGAAGAAGTAAGAGATTAAGTTACCATACATCCCTTGTTTTTAAAAAAGAATTTGAGGGACATTTCATTTTCCCTCCCTTAAAATAAATTTTACCATCAAAAGCTAAGGTTTGAAAAAAATTAGGTTACTTATTTTTTTATTTCCTCCTCTAATTTCTATATAGCTCTTCTTTCTAAATGATTTCTTCGCTATAATTTTAAATAATGGATTTTTCTTATTTTAAAGTCTATTTTTTTATGCCCATTATTCTTATTAGATAATTAGAGCGAGTTAAGTTAGACTAAATATTAGGTTGCTTCGTAATTGCAAGGATTGCTTATTGTTTGGTTTATACTTACAAAATAGGGACACATGAGACATGTTATGCACTTCGACTAAGCTTAGGGGAGAGTGCATAAAAGATACATAAAAGTGTAAGCATGTACTTATTTACTTTTGATGAGAAAAAGTGGAGACATGCACTAACTTAAATATCTCAATGTGATTATATCTTTCAAAGTGAAATTGATTGGGTTTTTGTTTTTAATTTCTTTTTGCGCTTTCTTAATGACTAAAGGTCTTATAAAACAACAAGATGGTGGCAACTAAAGGTAAGTGGATATAGGATGGGCATTTATTAAGCACTATCCATACCTTATCGTAAGCCATACATTCTTAAATTTGAAACCGAAATCTATCTTAGATCCCTTAGAATCATATCGAAACTTGAATTTTATAAAACTTCAGAGTATAGAATACCCTGTGAAACTTATTATACAAATGAAACTACACTAAAAACACATATATGAAGCTTCAAGTTTTGATTTGTAAGGAAAGTGAATGAAAATATGGAGAAATATTTATGAAAATTTAGTGTCTATACCTTTATTGTAATAGTAAAAAGTAAGTAATGAAAAAAAATAAGACAAGAGGGTTGGAGAAAAACTATAAAGGTAAGGTTAGTATGGATAAGAAATGGGACAAGAGAAGTAAAAAATAGAGACAAATAATTGAGATAAGAGAGATGCAAAAAATGAAATGTTTTAATATTAGCACTAGTTATGGATGATGGGACTAGGCTATAGTTTATATATTTTTTTCTTTTTATTTATTTATTTATTTATTTATTTTTGTAGAGACCCAATTTTTGTTTTCTTGCAATTCTATTTTTTTAAGGGTCCTAATTCAAAAATTAAAAAAAAAAAGAAATTTTTTTTAAAAATGATAAAAATATTTTAAAAAATGAAAAAAAATATAAAGATTTTTTAGGAAAATAGATTTTTAGAAAGGAAAATGTTGAATGGTCAATAGATTTAGTTTTAGCTTATTTCAAATAGTTTTATTTTAAAGAGCCACGTAATTTAAGTATAATTTAATTGTACTAAATATCAAAGCACATGTTATAAACCTCACAAATAAGTACTTGAGCATTAGCATTAGTATTGAGTTAGTAAGTCATGGGTTCAAATCTCTTCAGGCACACATGTACCTTTTATTTTTTCTTTTATTTATGGAAAACGGTTAAGCGTATGGGATTCTTTTTTCAAAATCTAATTTTAAATCTTATCAAATCTTTTGAATATAATAGAATTGTGTTTAAATCATTATTTGAGATAATACAAATCTTATACGATAGCATTAAATCTTAAAGAATAGAGATCTAAATCTAATTTAATTTTTTATCGATATGGATTTGAATTGATATAGAAGATTTGACATGGAGTTTTATAAATTGAGATCGCGTGGCACGAGATAGGGAGTACAATTACACCTTAATAAGTAGCCAAAATCCCTGATTTTCAATTACTTTTGCCGTGCAGCACATACATACAAAAATTAGCCTCATCCTTGCGTAAATAGCCACAACACTCACTTGACCACTGTGCATCATTGCTGTAATTTATTGCAATACAATTAGCCCAGTCATGATCATAATAGCCTTTGCTTACAACACATTCGCATGCTACTGTGGAACATTGACCACTTTTCGATCACAACATAGCACTTGATTGAACACTTCACAATTCTGCACACAAAATCCAAACACTAGCCATCCTTATCCTCTCTTCCATCTACGGCTAGTGACTAAGCTAGTAGTAGCCAACCTTCTCTTGCACACACAATCTCAATGTACGCCCCATGCTAAAACACTAGTGATTAGCAACAAGCCATCAACCAGCCCACACAATTACCTTGTTCAACACCAAAATATTCCTGAATAGTACGCCTTAATCTTCAAATTGAGTAGCCATCCCCTCTTCTTCACCCAGCAATAATCACGCAAAACCCCCCACTTCAGAACATCATTGTTGTAATTTGCAGCGGTGATACGATCACTTATGCTAGAATAGTAAACCCGAAGCTCTGTCTACTGCACACAATCGCACCAACACTGTCTACGCGGTAGCACTCCACGCCGCACATCCAATTCCATTTCACTAATACAATCAACACATATTACTGATCACACGTACACATACACTTCATCGAATCATACTGTACCATTCATTGTCAACACATGAATTCACTCATGCATAGCTGTACGATATCTAGTCACAATTTTCACTTACACATGTAGAACACAATCCCTATGCTACTTCACTGATCACATACATTGTCTACTTCATTGATACAGTAGATATTATCCACTTCGCCGACGTTGTAGATAACACCAAACATAATCAACATAACACATGTACATATGACTGCCTCATCCTTAGACGTATGACATAACTCCAGCCATCTTTGTCCTTACACATGACTCACTCCTACACATAAGTACGTCGACAAACAACCACATCCTTAACGAACAGCACAGCAACATTAATAGCAGCTCGCATGCCGTACTTCTGCGCAACAGCGACATAATGAACCTACACAATAGACATCAATTCAGGTTCCGTTTTAATTTTTTTTTTTAATTTAACGTATTATATTTATTTATGTAGGTTTGTTTAGTAGTTGCCTAATAGTAAATATATATATATATATCTTAGTGTAGGAAATTTTTTAGGCTTTAGTTTTTTTTTTTTTAGAATTTCTCATATAGAAAAAATTATTTTTTAGAAATAAAAAATAATAATTAACTTGTTTCAAAACTAAGACGCTTTAGAGAGTTTTCATAAGATAAATATCCAAGAATTAGGACTCTTTTAGAATTTTTTTTGAAAAAAACTAATTGGATTAAAAAACGTAAAGTTGACAATTTTTAGAAATTAAAATAAACCAACATACTAAAGTTTTTAGAAAGACCTATGAACGTCTGATCTCGACTAGTAGGTACATATGTACTTTCAAGGCGACTTTAAAAATTTGTTAAAACTTAAGTTTATTTTATTTTAATTTTTTCTTAAAAAAATTATAAAAGGATAGTTTTAAAGATTGAGCCAAATTTCAAAAAAGCGATAGTGGTACTTATTAGGGTTTAATAGGTAGTCATCGAATTTGGAATCATCTAGTTTTTATTAAATTGAAATAAAAAATTAGTAGCTAAATTATAGTCAATTTATTCAATTGATTACAATTTTGTTTTTTCCAGACTTCGGTAGGGTGATAACTCCAGAAATTTTTAAAAATAAAAAAGAATTGGAATTTCTCAATTTCTCTAGTCGAAGATTAATATTGAATGGGTTAGAATTTATTATTAGTCGGAAAATGGGAAATGAAATTTAAAATAAAAAACTAAAAAATTAGGCTCAACAATTTTTTTTAAAACTTAAGACGTTTAAGATAGAAATTTCATATTATTTTATATTTATTATTATTTAATAATTTAATAGGGTATGTATAGAGTATATTGAACTTATACCATATATGTTTTAGAATATGGGTTATAAGATGGACATAGAGTATAAATATGTCTTAATACAATTATAGTAATCATGTTCAAAACTTACTTTATAACATTTAATACCTACCTAAAACCTATTAGATTGAGTAAGATATTATAGGCTATATGGTACAAAAGTGTTGCTTACTTCTAATGGAAATTGTTGCTAGGATTTTACTCAAGGAGGTAGGTAGTATGATATAAATCATTAGAGCAAATACAAAGGAAAAACATTTTCAAACCTTTAATAATCTTTTAAAATTTTAAAGCTTAGAGGACAATGGGGTTTTAACCCCCTTAAAAATGCCATAAATGGATGATAAGTGATACTATCCTAGATCCTTGAGCTTATCTCCAAGTTGATTACTCTAACCCTTCTGTATGTTGGTGAAATGGATTATCTCTATTTACTTTTCTTAATTTATTCTTTTAAGATATTGGCACGTATAATAAATAGATAAGATTACAAGGAATATGATGATGTCATGATAACCTTACATGATATTTACAAAATCTAGATAATCTTAACTTTTGATTGATAAATTGAGGAAAATTGAGGGATGAGTAAATGAAAATGATCCAAATCCCATGTTGATATGTCATCTCATAAAGTCTTCTTCTAGTATCTTGTCGCAATTGTTCCTTACAAATTAATATGCATTTTATTTAAACCTTACATTTATTCTTTTTAAGGTTTATATCTATCATTCCACATACAAATTGTATAGTTTAACGTCATGAGTATATCTATAATACAATTCATCACTTGTTTTTCCATAATCCTTTATATAGTAAGTTTTTCTTAAATTTATTTATTTTTTTCAATTATTTGACATATAGTATGATATGTGACTATTTTCTCCTTTAGCTTAAATGATTTTATTACACTCATATTTTAAGGGATAAAGAAACTAGAAATATTCGAACTTTAATATTTTTTCATTTTAGAATCTAAATTTTAAACTTATTCATTTTAGTACCCTAGATTTTTAAATGAGACAAATTTGTTTCTTTGTTATAACAATCGTTATAAAGAATTTTTTTTTTGTTTTACTTTAAAAAGTTGAAGTACCAAAATTGATAGGAATTAACTTATGACAATTCTTAGGACGAGGCTAACCTTTTGTAAGCCGAAGTTGAGGTGTTCTAAACCGAGAAGAACTTGTTTTAGATAGAAGCTGACCTATCTTAGGTCAAAGGGAGAACTTATTCTAGATTCAATGTTTAGTGAATGGGAAGGTCCATTCCTTAGTTGTTGATGGAGGTAGTTGTACCAATATCGTTTATGTTGAGTTAATTACAAGGATGAAACTGTCACTTACTTGCATTCCTGATCTTATGGACTGAAGTGGTTTAATGATAAGGGTATAGTCCATGTACATAAAAGAGCTCAGATAACATTTAAGGCATGGCAAAATGAAGACGAGTTAGATTTTGAAATGGTGTTTATGAATGCTGCCACTCTAATTCTTGGCCGACTTAAGAGTAATCCACAACAGTTTCCTTAACACTTACATAATTCGAAAGGATTGGCAGAGCTATTGCTTGACTGCCATAATTGTTGATGAGGTTTAGAGCAACCCGATGCCTTTGGTGAAAAGAAAAGGGAAGAGGAATCTATTTGGGATCCAAGCTTATGCTTATTGTCTAAAGTTGAAGGTGACTTCTTTTCAGCCTTGCGATGATGATAGGAATCAACCTACAATGATTCCTAGGATGAGGCCGACTTATTCGAAGCCAAAGCTGATGTATTCTAAACTGAGGCCAACCTGTTCTAGATAAAGCTTAACTTATCCCCTAGCCGAGGTCGATCTGCCCCATCAGAGGCCAAACTAATACTAGAAGGCAGAGAGGGAGAAAAGAAACAACTCGACATCAGATCTGTTGTCTGCTGATAAGCCAAGAGACTAAATAGTCAAGACCTCAAGACTAAAGAATAACTTGGCACAGCATGGGATGACTAGTGCTGACTAATTCTAAAACTCGATAGTTGTGGGTTGACCTTTCAGGCGTTTCGGCCAAGTATTGTAAGACTTTAAGGTTTCTTACCTAAACTCGGATATCCAATTGTCAACCTCACCCAATTTGAATCCTACTCATTTTAGGATATCTCGGATGACCCACATATTGACCTCCCTGTTAAGCATATAGTTTAGTACACTTTTTTCCTTAACTATAGTTGTGGGCTTACTTTAAGGTTTAAGGCTTTGTACTCTATTTATATTTTTGCTACTAGAGTTTTATGATGTACGATAAATAATAACATTTGTCATTAACAGAGTAGTAAAACCTTCTTTTAAAAGCAAGAATATACTTGATATTTTTTTGAGCTATTGAAGTTTGTGCTTTGGATTACTGAGTGTTGTTTTAAATCTTTAATCTTTCTTGTTCTTATCAATTTTTTTCTCAAAATTGTGGTGAATCTCTTCATTTGGATGAGTTAGTGAATAGTATCTAACCTTTATTTGAAACCTCAAGCCTTGGTTTGGTTTTTGTGAGTCGTATCAAAACTTATTTGAAGCTTAACCTCTAATTATGTTTGTATTTTGGTACATGATATCCATTCACAATCGCATTCAAATCCTTATTCCATTTACTAATTTCTCATTTCCATCGAACTCTGAATACCCATTTGTGGTTTGTGTTTACCGTGTATACTTTGAGTTGTATAAAAAATGAAATAAAAAATAAAGTTTGGTTAATAAAATAAAAATAAAATGAAAGTTGATATACTTATATTATTATTCTATCATGCTATAATAATGGTCGTTATAATAGAGATAGCAATTTATTGCATTTAAAAGTTGAGGTACTAAAATAAACGAGTTTAAAATTTAGGTATTAAAATGAAAAAATATAAAAGTTCAGGTATTCATATTAACTTTATCCTTGTATTTAACCTAAATTATTTGATATCATAAAAAAGTATCACCAACAATCACTTAGAGAATGTTAGTAGATGGATTAATAGATCCCTTGAATTGATAACCTAGAATCTAATTTAATTTACTTTTCATTAATCTATAAAGAATGGTGATTTTTTAGTGTTTTATAGTTATAAAAATAAAATATATAGATATATTCACATAAAACTTCTTTATTAGATTTCTAAGTGATCATTAGTAGGCCAATGCAATAAAAGCACTATCTAAATGTCTTATTTTATGAGAAAATTACTTGTTTACCATCAATTTTTTTTTAAAAATTACAAAAATACAAATTATATAAAAAAATGACTAAAATACCAAACCTATATCGTATTTCGAAGATGCGACATAAATAATTCTAAGAGTATTGCATCTTTAAGAGCGATATAGGTATGTAAAAAACCAAATTCTATTATTTCTTGAATAATTTTTCATAAAGAAACAACAAAGGACAAAAAAAAAAAAAACTATTTTAACATAAAAACAATCCCTAAAATAGTCTAAAATATCGCCTAAAAATTAAAGGGGCCGATAAAAACCTTAAAGGGTGTTTTTTAAGCACAAAACGGCATCAATTGAGCAAGCTCATATTGCTTTATTGTATCACTTGAAAATCAATTATTGGAAGCATATAATAATAAGAAAAATTTTTCTTGGATCAAAAGTTATGCCCATTTGAATGTAACAAAGAATAATAATCTATTTATCATAGACGAAAACTATATCTCATTTATCAAATATGGTAATGGTTTAATACGAATATGTTATATTTTGTAAATGCGATATAATGCTTATTTCACTTTAATTTTTTCAAGTTAAACCAAATCTATATATCACGTTTTTAAAATGCAATAATCTACTAATACTAGTATTGCATTTTTAAAATGTGATATGGGCTTAGTAGTACTTTGCTATTATTGTATTTTTAAAATGCAAGATTTATATTGTATTATATTTTAAAGATGTGATATAATATTGGTATTTTTGTAATTTTTTTCATACAATTCATAATTATGTAATTTTTTAAAATATCGATAGATACGTGTTTTACCCCTTATTTTCTTTACATACATACTTTTTATTACACAAAAAATTATTATTAATTGCACAAGCAACATGAATTTATGTTTGTTAGTATCGTGCTAATTATTATGTTATATTATCTTATACTAGGGGTGAATGTGTAACCTTATTGTATAGATTGTCTATCATCTTACTCAATTGGGTAGGTTTTGTATAGTTATTAAAGGTTATAAGGTTGGTTCCAAATACAAGTTTTTTGGAACTTACTCCTACGAGATATGACACGTGTATAGTATCTTCCTATGCTACATCCACTATAGAACCTGTATTATAAGGTATAAAAAGTATGAAGTTTCAAGGTACTTTATATTCATTCTATAAAAATTTATTTGAATAATATTAATAAATGAATTATAAATGATAATATTATATTTATTTTGACCAATAAATGCTTTAGTAAAAAGAGAAAAAAAGAGCCAAAACAATAAGTTAATAATGCAAATGGCTAAATCTAATGTCATCTCTATGTTTTATCCTTTCCCATTTTCCTAACTTTGCATTTTCCACTATTTCCCCTTATTCTTTCTCATTTTCCTAATTGGTAAGACCGTATAAACCAGAACGAATAAAGGTAGAAAAAATTACTTTTTATTTAAAAAAAGAATTTTCACATATTTTACTATAGATTCCATATGTTTTTTATATGAAAAACTTGTAATATCACACATACACACACATATATACATATTACTTTTTTTATATCATATAAAGTTGAAGTTTATAGGAAGAAATGCAAAATTTATAGGTTCAACAAGATATTCTACTCTTCGTGTGTTTTATAGGATACAAATTTTTAGAATGGTTTTAGGTTGTTACAAGATAGGTTTTAATTTCAAAACTTAAATATCTATACCTTATAGGATATGGTATGGCTAAAGTCTCCTGTCTTACTCACTTTGTACCCGCTACCCCTACTTGATACATGAGATCAATATATGCACCATGAATTACTATACAAGTAAATAAATATTATCATATTGCTATTGCTATTTATCTATTTTGCCATTATTGCATAATTTATGTTATATTATAATTGCTATAATTATCTAATAAATAAAATAACATGTGTATGTGTATGTTTATGTGCATAAAATCTTCATCACTTGAGTATATGTTTGTATAATCTGATTGTATACGTATTAGATTATCCATATATATATGTATATATTATAGAATAGTTTGATAATTTGATATCAAATTCAACTTTGGAGCATATTGCTTAAGAAATGTAATAATAATGCGCATAATAGTCTAATAATTTCAAAAAACATTACAAAATGTCATTATACAAATATGTAATGGAAAAGTACAACTTTAATCTTAATGTTGACTCACTTTTGTATTTGAGTCATCGACCTTGATTTTTTAGTCCTATTTGAATCTTCAATATATTCAAAACCTGATTGAAGTAGGACTTTTATTAAATTTGCTAATTTTTTCATACATCTTAAGTATATGTTAACTTCTCCTTAGCCTTGTGATTGTTAAGCAATGTGGTTAGTATTTGTATAAATTTTTCTAACCCATTTTTTTTACTTTTAATTCATTTATTATTTTATCATATCATATAAATAAAATTTATTTAAAATCATTTTTTACTATTTTATGTAATTAAATATTAAAATAGAAAAGTGGGTAAATGTTAAGAAGTCTAACATGTGTTAACATAGTATGACCTATTAAAATATCTTAAAACCAACACATTTAATAGAAAAAACCAATCACAAAACCTGAAAATAGAAAAATTATAAAACAAAAATAAAATGGAAAATTATAAAATAATAATGAAAATATATAATAAAATATTGATAGTGGATGGATATCTAAGGTAAAATGGTGGCTGTTAGAATAGTGGGTAGTTTTAATTTTGGAAGCACTTTACAAAATATCATGCTTCAAAGATCATATGTCATGTTGGAGGGTATTTTGGTGAAAAAAAAGCGTTAAATACACAGAAAGTAGGCCCTTATACTTTAATCACATGTGCGTGGAGTTATAATTTATAAATAAAAGTAAGAGAGGAAGAAGAAAAAGAGGGGATCTCTAATTTGAACCAAAATAGAACATGTTTGCCTTATAACTAAGCTGGCGAATCAAGACGGATTGATCCAAATATGGCTCCTAAGCAAGTAGATTGGTCCAATCAGCTGATAGATCATATTTGGGATTACATGTTGTGGTCCATTAAAAGTAAGTGCATGTTATTCTAAAAAAAACCCGGTATGTATTATATGTTATTATATATAACATATAAATATTAATAAGATATTCATACATATGATAAAAAAAAATAAAAAATTGTTAAATCAATTAATGTATATAATTTATATATTATTCGTATTAACAACTTATTGATATTTTTATACCATATATATATAATACGTGTTATATATATTATCTATTGAATTTTTTTTATTGTTTCTCATATTTATCATTGGGTTTTAAATGAATAGATGGATTATGTAGGTAATATGCATCACTCTCTGTTTTTTTTTTTTTGAAGGAATTGAAGATGAATGAAAAGTAAAAAGAATAGAATATGAGTGAAAAGTATGTATGATAATCCTTGATTAAAAATGCTCCAAATTAGAGTCATTTAAACGGGAAAGTGGATTAAATTTTTGTGAATTATGTGTCTCACCCAATTTTGTCCTTTTGTTACCCTTTTGAATTTTCATTTTATTGACATTGCAAAATTTCCAATTTTAGAAGACATATTGGTAAATCTAATAGTTTATTTTATGTACTATCTTTTTTTTATTCTTAATATCTTCACATTTTTCAAACTATCTAAGCTAATGCCAATATTGTTGTAACCTATTGGCATTATTACTGATATCTCATCTAGATAAATTAGGATTTGAATATTCTTCTTTTAAGTAATAATGTAATTTAAAGAAAAAAAATCCAAACCCACATTGAAAGAAAAAAAAAAAAAACCTTCCATTTTATTTTCTTTTCATTCATTTTTTCCATCTGATCCAAACAAAGTACGACCCGACCCACAACAAAAATCCCGAACCACCCGCGTTTTCCCAATCTCAGTCTCACATGCACCGTCTTTTTTTTCTCTCTTTCCCGAGAAAACAAAACCCCCCTTTTCTCTCTCTTCGCAAAACGGTGTGCGCGTACGAATTCAACAAAACCACCTACCCTGTTTGTTCACCAGGAAAGTACAATCCCGCATTCTCCCTCCTATCCTAATTCGCCGGAAAATCTTTCCTATTTGTTATCTTTTCCGGCAATGATTTCCAATGAAAACACCAATTGGCTCTTCGATTACCCTTTGCTCGAGGATATACCTGTCCCTGATGTCCCCAACTCAGGGTTTTCATGGCCTCCACAGGCCTTGAATGGCTCTTCCAACGCCAGGTACTTTCAGAATTTTTCATTGTTAGTTGTTTCAAAGTATCATCGTGAATTAGGTTTCATTTTTGTTTTGTTGTCTTGAGTTGTTTTGGGTTTTTTATTTTTTATTTGGGTCTGTTCCTTCGTTAAATTTGGCGCGTGATTGATTTTGGGTTCTTCCTTGGGGTTTTTGATTAGTGAAACTTGTAGCTTTATTGATCTGATTGCAGTCTGTTGTTATTTTTAGTGTCGTTTTAGACTTAATTGATACGTTTAGGGTTTTGGTTGGAGAAAACAACATTGGGTATATTAGGAAAGTTGGTTGTTCAAGTGAAATGTGGAGATTGGAACATTGTTGGTGGTCAGTTTTCGATTTCGCTGCGAGAGAGACTGTAAAATGGGGATTACATTGCCCTTGCTAGATGGGGAAACCCGGTACTGGACAAAATGTAATCTCCTTCTCAAAGGAATTAGTTGTATCGTTGGGATTTCAATTTTGGTTGTGTATGAATTTGAGCTTTGAACGACGAGTTTGCTTGGGATTTTTTACACTAAGTGCAGCAAAGTTGTCTGCCCAAAAAGCTTTACATAAGACACTAGGATTTTAAAGCAAGTTAAGTGCAGTAGTTATAAGGATGTGATCTTAGTAGTTGGGTTAGATCAGATTTGGAATCTGCGGGGAGGACTGAAGTTTGGTCATGTGGTATTTGCAATGATAGTTCTAAGAATTAGCACCAATGAGCTATGTCAGTATGAATTAAGAGCATTCTTCTTAGTGACATGTTTTGCTAGATGAGAATATTTTACCTTTCTGTTGTTGAACTTTTCTCTGTTTCTTTTTATTGTGCTCTGACTTTATACCACATAATCTTCAGCGGGGAAATTGATGGATCTCTTGGAGATTCAGACGGCTTCAAGGATAATTGCTCAAAAAAGCGGTATGCTTTCCCCTTTTATTTTTTCTTTGCATGGCACTGTTGGTAACTTTTTGTTTTTTTACTCCCTCCAAGTGTATTCCTCAGTTAGGGACGGTGCTGAAAGCCTTTGGCAGGATCTAGTTATTTCTCTCGTTTTGCTGAATTATGTATGTTTATTGTGAGACATCTTAATTGTTGTGCAGCACAATTAGATATCAATTGTTATGGTAGTACTTTTCTCCTTTCCATTGGTGCTTCTTGCCAACTCCTGTGTCGAATTACTATATTACTCTGTAGCATTTCATGGGATGTGAAAAGTATTGTATCCTGCTCTCCGAATGCTGGAAATTAATCCTTGATTATCGTTACTTTTGCAATACATCTTTTAGTAACTACAGAAATTCGTGGAATGTTTGATTATATTTACTTGTGAAGCATCTTGGTAGCTTGCCAGGAGGCTTATTACTGATGATGTCTTTCTGTCTTGCTGCTTTTATGCCATGTGCTGTAGGCCTAGAACTGAAACTTGTGGTTCCTCTAGCTCAAAAGCATGCAGGGAGAAACAGCGAAGAGACAGATTGAATGACAAGTATGTTCTTCCTGCTTGCTTCCCCTTGCTCTGCTCTCAGCATAAACACGTATCTGTATGCACATAAAATATATGATCTGGGGGAAATTAAATAGCATTTGCCTTTGATGGGAAGTGCATCAAAGAAAGCACTTACAATATCTGTCTGGTTTTATTCCTAGGTTTACGGAGTTGGGGTCTATTTTGGAGCCTGGAAGAGCCCCCAAGACAGATAAGGCTGCTATTCTGATCGATGCAGTGAGAATGGTTACTCAGTTGCGAGGTGAAGCCCAGAAGTTGAAGGATGCGAATTCAAGTCTTCAGGAGAAAATTAAAGAGTTAAAAGTGAGTCTTCTTTTATCCAAGAAGTTATTTAATGTACTTTGATCATCTTGATTTGAGGAAGATTTCTTTCATTGTACTGCGATTGCCTTTGGCACTAATTGTTCTTAGGAGTTAGAAGTGAGTCTTCTTTGAGCAAGAAAGATGTATGTCGCATTGAATTGTTGTCTTTTCTTGTGCATGTAGGCTGAAAAGAATGAGCTCCGTGATGAGAAGCAAAGATTAAAAGCAGAAAAAGAGAAGTTAGAGCAGCAACTGAAAACCATGAATGCACAACCTGGCTTCTTGCCTCCCCCTCCAGGGATTCCTGCTGCATATGCACCCCAAGGTCCAGTTGGTGGTAACAAGATGGTACCTGTTATTAGTTACCCGGGAGTTGCCATGTGGCAATTTATGCCTCCTGCTGCTGTGGATACTTCGCAGGATCACGTGCTTCGTCCTCCGGTTGCTTAAGTCGGCAATATCCAGAAATGTGGCTGACGTGGGCTCATATTTTGCCTTAAAATGTATTCATTTTGTCATTGCTGACTCGAATTAGATTTTACCCGTGTCTTGCTTTTAGGTCTTGGTCACTGATCCTCGGTGCCAGCTGTCCGAACTTCATAATGGTTTAGCGTTCGCAATGTAAATTTTAATAAGTAATCGCAGTCTTGATTTTCCATTTTCCAAGTTTCTTTCTGGGTATACCAATTAAGCTTGGAGAAAAATTTCTTGTCCCCAAATGTTTCTTCTTCTTCTTATTTCTTCTAACGCCCAGCCACATGTTGCCAACTATAAAAAAAATATAGGTCTTACTATTTACCTCTGCGTACATGTGGTAATCCGCAAAGTGGTAATTAGGATTGTAAATGCGTGGAGTTGACATGACATATAGTATCTCCCTCAAGTTAGATTCAAAATTTCAATCTTCCAGCTTGATTTAAAGTTGCTGTCAATAGATATGATTGAAGTTGTGTAGGTTTTAATTTTGTTTTTAATTAAATATTCTTTTTTCAATAAAAATATTATTGATCTCGATTAGCATTTAACTCAAGTTTAGTTGAGTCCATGAGTAAGTTGAACTGAATATTATGAAAATCAAGTAAGCTCGATCTGTCCCCGATAAACTATCCAAGTGAACTGGGTCTGTTTTAGATCTGAAAAATGTGAGCAATTCCTCTGTATTGATTTCCTCTGAAAGTGTTTGGAAATGAAAATTCTGAAAATGAATCGAATTATGAAAATATTCGGAACCTAATCAATTAAGATGGTTTACATAAATTTCATTGTTTTGTCGGACATGTCGTTTGGCCGAGAAAATGCCAAGAAACCTTATCCGTACGTAAGCAGCTTTTGTGTCCTGCTCCGTTTGGGAAGCTCCATTCTCGTACCATTTTAAGAGCTCAAATGGCCTCAACCCTTGTCAAAATTCATGGACATACGATCTATTACACAAATCTAACTGCATCTCGACTCCAAAAATCCTCTATCTCATCTCTCCAATTGCCTCCACCCCATCACTCCTATATCACCTTTTCATCTCCTAGAAGCCGTCGCAAACTCAATTTCCCTGTTCTTTCTCTCCAGTCCTCCCGTTCTTCTTCTTCTTCTAACCCACCGTCCTCGAAAGAGGAAGCCATCCTCCAAGCCAAAACCTGCCTGTCCACCACTCTAGAAAAACCTCTCAACAACCCCAAGGTTGTTGGTAGGCTCAAGAAACTAAAGCAGCCTAGGTTCCGTGTGGAAATTCCGGTCATTGATGACTCCCCTGAATCACTCACCCAACTTGCTTCCGATGTTTTTCAGGAGTTGCCCATCAGACGAAAAAGTGGTCATGTCAGATTTCTGTTGGTCTGGCCAAATTCGGAAGTCGCAAGGAAAGCCATTGGTTCACTTCCGTCAAGCCAACTACAGCATACGGAGATGGCATCCCAGGCCGATGATGATGCCAAATTTTCTAGTTCTATTGATGTTGTGGTTGTTCTGGCACCGGAGTCTTCCCAATTGGTTGCCATCAAGGCCTTTACAGATCGGCTTTATCCAAAGCCGGTTGTGCTATTTAATCCCAAATGGGGGTTTGAGGAGGAGGAAGATTTTGGTGAAATGAGGAACTTTCTGGGGTCATTTGAGGTTATATATTCATTCATGGGTTTGGAGGTTAAAGGGATATTAAGTAGGCGAAAAGGAGTGGTATTCAAGTGTGTGAGAGACGGAGTTTTGAGCGGAGAGAGATGGGCTGTTCTGGTTGAAGAAGAGGGGAATTTGAAGGTGATTTCGAGGTTTAAGTCTCGTCCGTCTATTGGGGAAGTAGAAAATGTACTCTACAATTTGATGGCTATTAATTCGCCGATCACAAAGTCTGCAAAGTTTTTGAGAGATTTGGTGTCAAATGTAACCGGGAAAAAGTGAACAAAACCCCCCCTGGAGTAAGAAAACTCTGTTCAGTCTTCTTTTACATGTTTTTCTTGCAGATGACTTGATAGCTCTTGCTGAATGGTGAATGGATTAGGCATTAGTTGATTCTGGATTTATCCAAGATGCCAAGTTATTGTATTATTGTTACATTCACCTATAATTCCATTGATTGATCTATGATTAAGGAATATGTAGCTAATGTTTTTCGTTTTCAGTTTCGACCATCTTCCGCCGATTATATATATACATACATATGTTGCGGGTATTATATTTGGAAGAAAGCTTAGATAATAGATGGGGCATAGAATTATCGAATTTATTATATACATTGAAGAACTTGAAAAAAAATTTATGCTTATTTGTGAACTTGTCTATAAATTCGAAAGCTCGAGAACTCCTAGAGAAAGGTAAATAGAACTTAAAAGATGGAAAAGCATCGATTAAGAAGGAACTCAGCAAGATGAAAAGTGAGAATCCGAAAAACCACGGGTGTGGGAATCTGTTATCCTCTTTTACATTCTGAATCTGCAGGTGCTGAAATCTGGAAGAACTTCATCTTGATTTTCCTCTCTCTCTCATCGGATCCAATTACATATGATTGCTTCCCTCCGTCACTCATGCTACCTGATGGGATCTTCGTCTTCGAGTTTGTCTAGACTGCCGGGATGTGACAGCTCTTTATGAATTTATTCGAGAAATCGATGTACTTCGCCCACAATGGCCGAAGATGCGGGAAGGCTATCTCTAGCCAGGGTTTTGCTCTGCCATTGAAATGGATCACTCCTGCGCTCTCAGCATCAACCAATGTTGTGTTTTCTTGGTATCCAAGTCCCAGCATGTGCCAGAAGGGATCGATGGTATGAACATGACCATGAAATGCTATTAGACCAGGTGGTAATGTCCCAAGCTGCCATAAACTTAGGTCGGATTTCAGGTTCTGTGGGAAAGCAAGAGAAAGTGTCTTTTATTAGTCACTGAAATTCTAAGCGGCGCATCTTCAGGTGAGATTCTTACCTGCTCAAGCCAATGGTAGTATGTAAGACTTATGTTCGTCTTCCTCCAAGCCTCCAGATCAAATATGTTCATGCCATATGCCCATGCACACTCATTTGGATCAAAGTTCTTCCTTATCAGGGGATGCGAGAAGTTCAAGTAGCTCTTGAGGCGTTTTGACATTACGAATTTGTCTCCACCTCTACATGTTTCAACAGCTCCATTCACTTTCCCGTTCATATTGATCTCCCACAGAGCGGTTAGATCAGTTTGAACCACAATGTCATCATCCAGGAAGACCACCTTATTCAGGCTCGGAAACAGCTGGAAAGAAGATAGCAGATGTAAGAACATATTCGTTATAACAATCGGGAGAGACAAAAGGCATGATACTTGATAGTACCTCAGGTAGATGTATTCTTATGTGATTCATCATCGAGTTGTACTTTGGACTTAATGCCTGGAGCTTAGCTGCAATTACATGTGGCTTTTCGGTGTTATTCGCCACGATTGCTGATGAACCTCCTCTGAACTGTGACCTTACACGCTGATCTTTCTCCATTGCTTCCAGGACAGGAACCTTACCCTTAGCAAACCAGTCGAAATGTTGCAGAGCCTTCACCTCAATTATTGCAGGAGATAGAGGGTGCAAGGAGAACCATGCTTGCATTGGAGAATAAGTTTTCTTATCTGTAATTATGTGTAGCACGATCTTATGTGGCTGCAACGAATTCCGTACAAGTGAAGTTGCAACAACTGAAGCCGCCAGCACATTATCAGAAGCCAGGATGAAGTGGAAATAAGAGTTGTCGACGAGGGCAGGCACAAGCTCTGCTGATGGAAGCTGCATTCGAGCGGCTGCATTGTTGGAGTGCTCATTGGCTAGTTTCAGGGCCAGGCAATGTAGCTGCTTTGGGATACTGCTCGACGCCACATGACGGTATAGGTATTCCTGGATTTTCGCTTTTCTAGTCCTCCTTTCCATGAGAGACACCTAAAAACATGAAACATTTTTCACAAACACATACATGGCGACGGAGCTTCATCTATCTATCTATATATATATATACATATATCGATATCAAGGCAAAGGACACAGAGCGATACCATTTCTCGGAGCTTTATAGCAAAGGTCTTAGCATCTGGTTTAATCGCCTTCATTTCAGCAACAAAGTCTTCCAAGGTCTGGGGGATTTCGGTTTTTCCTTTTATTTCATCTTCGGTTACTGGTACTGCTAGAATCCGGTATACTACTTCAGGAACCTGCACAACAAGCTTACGAGAACATGATGAGAACTGATTTCCACTCAGTCATAAACTTGAGATGAATGTTTAGGATGGATCAATTACAGGTTGTTCATGCCGTCTTCCCAGAAGCCTCGGTCGGAATCTTCTTCTTCCAAGGCAACCTAACATAAAGTGTTTTTCAGAATTCATCAGTAAGCAGGACATATACGAGCCGTTTTTCATTAGATTTCGCAAAATTTACAAAATCTGATGCTCATGCTCTCTCCATACATATTGATCAGACCCAAATTGTTGCTCCATCCATACTTATCGGATTCACAAAAGCCCAGAAATGAAAATGCTTGGATGGCCTTGTCTGTATCTTTTTCATTTGAAATCGAATATTTGAACAGTTTGATTGGATTTAATGTAATGAAAGTACAAAAAGATGTTAATAAGAAGGAATGGTTTGGAATGAGAAGGAATAGAATGTCATATGGATTGGAATGAAATAAAATGAAATTAAATATGTATGTAATAATAATTATCAAAATATCCTCAAATATTAAATGTTATAATTAAATTAAATGTTAAATAAGTAATCTAGTCAATAGTAATAAATAAAAGAGGAATGGAATCGGCAAGTTAAAATTGAATTCTCAAAAAGAAGGAATTGAGTCGGAATTGTTAATTTTATGGAACTACAATTTTAATTTTTAGATGTGCTTTCAAATATGGAGAAAGAAAATAGAAATCAGAATCACGATTCCATTTCAGTCTACTCTTGCATACTCAAAGTAGTGTTAGAATAAGCAGTTTTGAAGAATAAGCAGTTTTGAAGGAAAAAAGTTTTCCATTGGAAGAACAAATCTATGCGATAATTGTATGCGAGAAAACTTCAATAGCACAAAAATATCAATAAAATTTAATATGTAAAAATATAAACCTAACATCATCATTATCATTTAAATATCATTGGTAAGTATATTCAAACACATAAATTTTGTTCATTTACTATTATCAAGGAAGTTCTCAAAATTAATTTTCTTATGCTATTGAAAATCATTAAGATTATTGTGTTATCAAATTCATTATCATTTCTCATTTGCATGATTATATTATATGTGATGAATAATTTCCCGTAAGTATGTTATTGAGGTGATCCTTTGGACCTATGCCAACCTAATCTAGTCTTGTGCCAACTTGTCTAAGCTTATATTCAGTGTCATCTTTACTTAACCCCCTAGCTAACATTGTAGCCGATTTGACTCATTTCTCATCCAACTAGTATGAGGGCTTAGAGGGCTTTAAGCTAGATATTGTATTGTTCCTAATTTGAAATTATGTTGAGTATTATAAAAAAGTATTACTGAACAAGGCTTAACTTGGTCAATAACTAAATCCTTAATTCCTCTCGACCTTTACTCTTTAAGCTTAGTGGACATCTTAATGTGCAGACATGCTCTTAAATTCTATTCGGCTCTCCTCTATAAATAGCGGAACGCCATTAACAGTTTATTTTCATACACATCATAACTCCTAAACTTTTTTAACTCTTTAGCATTATTATGTTTTTATTTTCTCTCTCTCAAGTATTCATTAATTTAAATATCAAAATGATCATGTTGAATAATATCCTAGACGCTCCTCATCGTGTTTTGTTTTGTCGACCTACATTTGACCATTCCAAGGCTCAGCATATCTTATTCTTGGGTAGAATCCTAATCACAACACGTGATTAATTTTTTCTTTGATTGACCACCTTAAAGGCATCAAAACCTCAATAGTGAATAACCAATCACTGCGTTGCTCTATTTCCCCTTAGATCGACGATCAATAATTGCATGGGTTGCAAAATTTTAAATTTTGACTCATCAATCATTATTTTCTTAAAAATGATCATATTTTTTAAATTTTAAATGCTATGCATATGTCGCATATGCATTTTTTACTTATCTACTTTGGGCTAGTACTATATTTAATTTGTAGAATGAAATAAGATAATAATAAAATTATAATTATTGAAAAATAGAATATAGAAATAACAGACATTCGTTAAAATTCTTTTAAGATCCTATAAATAGATAAGGAAATTTATATAAAAAGAAAAAAAAAGTTATTTTTTTTAGCATGTTTAGCTAACTTATATGGGTAGAATAAAATAATTATTCTTTCCTTGTAGATGTATATTTGAATTTAGTTGACGGAACAGTTATTGTGCATAATTGCTATCGCTGCCTAAAGAGAAATCACAATTTCTTTGCAATACTAAGAGAGTAGCTACTTCTGATTTTCACATTTCCATATCTATCAGTAAGATCATAAAAGAACTATAGGAACTAATTATGATCTCTTTATTTTATTCCTTAAGAAGTGCAAATCTAATCCCACCTTGTTCCATTCTGCAAGTTGAACGTGTCATCAATCCTATCACGGAAGTGCAATTCCTTATTTCACGAAAATAACAATTCCATTAAATATTTAGTCAACCAATCAAATAAAAGATGAGCAGCGTGGAAGAAATAAGTATTCTATTTAGTCAACCAAACGATTAAACATGTCATAATATGCTTTAACCTCCCATGAGCAGTTTAATAGTAATAACATGAAATCTAATAAGAAAAATAGTGGAAGAATTATAATGCAATAAGTTTTAATAGGAGATTAATGTTTCAAAAATTCAAATAAGGAATTAATATTTTAAAAAGTTTAAATAAATGATCAACGTTTTATAAAGTGATTTAAATTAAAGATCCATAACAGTTAATTCATAAAATTATTTAAATCACTTCATAAAATGTTGATCTATTTTATAAAATATTAATCCTTTATTTGAATATTTTAAAACGTTAATTCTCTATTTAAACTTATTAGTCAACGTTAATCCTTTTCGTTAGTAATTTTTTCGAAAAATAGTTGAATGGTCTTAGTATGAATTTAACTGTAATAACTATCTTTCTATTAGTGTATAGTATATATATACACATTTTATCGATATTTATATTATGTATATTTATAGATAATATATTATATATATTATTTATTAAATCGTTTTTTTTTTTTATGTATGATTCTCTAACTTAAAAAGTCATTGAAGTTGGATGGCCCAAACTACTGCACCTATTTTTTATTCTTTCTATCGCTGGTGACTCTTCAACTATTGCTTCTTAAACGAGGCCGCGTTAATAAGTAGATCAGAAGTCAAATTCTGGAAAAAAAAAAAAAAAAAAAGGAAAAACAAAGGTGAAAGGAGAAAAGTATCTCATAATGTTTTTATTTTTTTCCAATTATTTCATTTTGTTTGAGATTTGCTCCTTCGACAATTGCCATGGCACCTGAAATTATTTTCTTGGATTTTGTCATTGGATGCCATCAATGCACTATTTAAGAGATCCATTAATTTATTTCTTTTCCGAGCTGCATGCAGTATAATTTGTGAAGGGAAAATGGAATCAATTTCTTTCATTTAAAAAATTAATAATTATTCCATTAAATTATATCAATCTCATTGTTATTTAAAAAGTGAAAAATCAACTTAAAATTAAGCTTCCGCTAGCGTCTCTCATAAAATAAATACATATTCCACCATTGGAATAAGCAATCGCGTGGCTGAAAGCACCCACACCTTTGAATTGAAGGAAACATATTTATGAGGTGGGGGTTGATTAATTACGGTTCGCTTCTTTTTATTAAATTGAATTTAATATAATGATTTAATTTTTTTTAAATTAAATTTAATTATATAATTCAGTTTATAAATTTTTTAATTTTAATTAAAACCGATTCAATTCAGTTTGATTTATAGTTTAAATTATTTATGTCAAATTTTTATTTTTAATAAATCTAAAATTTCAGATGGAATTCATTCAACATAATCTTAATAATTAACACAAAAATAAGATAAAGAATAACAAAATATGAAAAATTTGATAAAATATATGAAGATTAATTAAAAAAAATGTATAAAATAATTGAATGAATTTTTTGTTTAACTAAATGATTCAGTTCGGTTCACTTTCCTAAACAGAATTGTATACCGTTTATATATAACAAAACTAAACCGTAAACTAAGCGGTTTGTAAAAGAACTAACTTTTTAATTCAGTTTTTGGTTAGATCTATAGTTTTTGATTTTTTTACCTAGCCCTAATATCTTATGTACGATAAAAATGCTTTATTAGTAGTAACATACTATATAAATCGATAAGCGATATATAAATATCAATAAATTTTTTATATATAAAAATATAATATATTATTCATTATCAAGTGTCAAAATTTTATTATTATTTCACACTATCTATTGATTCACATAGCGCATTAGTATTGTTGAATCTTTTTTTCCTATATATTAAGAAACGAGAATTGATTAATATTATGTTTTGATGAATAATATGTAAATACTAAGGATAATATATAGTTTTTAAAAAACTACTAATCTATGTAGGTGACATATCCGCAGCCTCGAAGCTTTTCTCCACATACACAGGCCAGCAAATGATCCAGTCAGATAGATTATATAAACCAGCAAGGTGCAAAGGAAAACACGTACCAATTGTGGAGCACTTGGTCTCACCATCAATGTTGTCCACAGTTGTCATAAGAAACACAAACCGAAGAAGAAACGTGAAGAACAACAACATGTAAAACATCATCCGATAAGAAATCTTCCTGGTTCCGACCTTCACATTGATGAATTCCCTCACTCCTTTCCCAGGTAGCACCGTCACATGCCGCAAGCTCGGCGATATGTGAAGCTGCATTATTATCTTTTTATTATCAAACCCAAATGAACTTTCCCAAGAAAAAAAGTATTATGATCGAGAAGTTCTAGGGGAAAAAAGAAGATTGTGTTACTATTTTTTTCCCTTCCCGAGTTAGTTCATTTGGGAAATGACCCAACAAAAAAGTGGAAAGAGGAAGTATTTGTTGGGGGTTTGAAGTTGCTTTCATTCACCAAAACTTGCTTAGTATTTGGGCTAGACAAAAAGACTAGACCAACATGTGTATTTGCAGGGTGTGGTTTGTTTTGGTGTTTTATTATTCTTTTTTTTTCTTTTTTTCATTTTGTTAAACTGCAAATATAAATTCTTTTTTATTTTTAATCGTGAAAAGGATTTAACACCTTATCTTTGAAACTAAACTTTTAACCCCCAAATCTTAAAAACATGCTTAACAATCTTATACTTATGAAAAATCATCAAAACGTAGAAAATAATATTTAAGTATAACAAAATGTTAGAAAACTATAAAATAAAAAGGTGGGATTTTATATTATATTTAATTTTAATAGATTGTGGTTATTATATCGAGGTTCAAAAGGACCTTTCTGAACATTTGGATGTTTTGATTCCATAATTAAAAGGGCTTAATAAACAGAGTATGCTTGAAGTGGTATATATGTAATTTTATTTTATGAAATTGTATATTAATTTATTTCCTAACGGAAGTAAGTATTAGAAGGTGGTAGTTAAAAAAGAAAAAGACATTGGACATAGATGAGTCACTTGGACGGAAATGTTTTCATTTTTTTATTCTCATGTTGGTCATTTTCTTATAATATTATTATAGATTTTGGCTTGGTCATTAAAGTCGGAAGTTGAGGGAGGAACAAATATGTAAGAGTTTGGTGTCACGTTACTTAAGTTTGCCTCCAAAGTAAGTGCTTTGAAAATGCCTGAGACTAGCTTTGGACTTTGACACAAACAGGGGTTCTGCATTAGAAAGCGACTTTTCTCTCTCTCTCTCTCTCTCTCCAAAATATTCAGTAGATATATTAAGAAATTTCACGTGTTTATTTTTGATCTACCTGAAACAATTAAAAAATTAGTAAACTTTATAAAAGGTTTGTCGAATATGTCGTATAACATATGAAAAAGCTCATAACAAAAGTCTAAATCATTTAAACTGATAAAACTGTACTTTTTATTTTTCCATAATTTTTAGAAATATACAAATAATTCTTTTATTGTTTCAGAATTCTAAAATAGTCGCCGTTAAAAAAGATTATACGATGATTAAGGTACTAAATGACCTTTTATAGCCTTCCGGTACGACGGAAACAGAAACCTTTAAGGCAGAGTATAACAAAAGCCACCTGATCATGTTTGCGAATTCTAGGCTCTAACATACATTAGGAGAAGAAGTAAAGTGTCTTTAATATCACTTTAAAGAAAAAAGAAAAGAAAAGAAAATAAAAATCTATTATATGAAGGCAATCATATTAAATTCATCTCAAATTGTATGAGTGTCATTTTTTTTTTTCCTGATAAAATTGTACGATCAGGTTCTTTTAGTTATACTACTTTCCCCCTTTTTTTTTTTTTTTTTCCTTTTTGCCATGCAAATGTGTTTTTAAATTTTTATGCACGTGTTTACGATGTTATATTCTGTTGAATGAATATCATCATATAAATAAAGCTAATTAAAATGATTTCTTATTCTAATTTATATTTATTATTTCGGTTTTCTTGATAGGTTAGTTTAAACATGGGTTTCTAATTTCAAGTCTAATAAATCTGTGCAAATGAGCCGTACTTATTCCTTTAAGCTCAGGTTAGCCAGCCTAAATTCAAGTTGGTCAAGCCCAATCCATAGTTTTTATAAAACAAGTAGGAAGAGCTTGACATGTCTTTTAACTTTCCATAATACTCTCTATCAAACTCAGAGTTAAAGAAAAAATATTGAGATATTAATCACTTTTCTTATTCGTTTATGCCGTCCTTCCCTATAAATTCAATGCAAACCTCTTTGGTAAAAGATTGAAACTTTACTACTTTATACACATTTTCTTTTTCATGTTGTATTTGATCCCCATTCTTTAATATTCTGACTTAAGTATTAGGATAACTATGTTGGAACCAACTTCAATGTTTCTATAGCTTTTTTATTGACTTTTGCAAGTCTCTAATCACTAAATGAGGATCTTGTAACAACAGGTTTCATAAATAGAGCCATATTCCTTAGATTATTCTACATCTTAAGCCCAAACACGATTTATTTCCAACAAAAAAAAAAATGTCATTATAGAAATCATAGGTTTTGCTTAATTAAGTGCTCCAAACAAACCAAACTTAGAGAAACTAAATATTTATTTTATTTGCTTGGCTCATCTTCGGCTAATAAAACACTAAACACTTCTATTGTCAATTTCGTTTTATACTTGTTGTGTATTATAATCTAATTAACCTAATTTTGTGCATAAAAATAAATATAGCTTTCTTTTACCTTATACTCTGAAAACCCTTAAACCCAGACCTCTTAAATAATATATAGAAGATAGTATGACAAGCACTTGTCTTGAAAGAGACAGATAAAGTCAATACGGTATTGTTGTAATTGGATCGGATTATTAGAGAATAGCACTTCTTGTTGTATAAAAGCATTCACAACCTTTTATTGGAAAGGTGTAAGATCGTAGGAAGAAAGAGGAGAAAATTTAAAGCATGGTCCAAGAAGGAAAAAATGCAAAAACATGGCCCACGTTGGAGAAATGGACTAAGAAAATGGCCCATGTAACGTGACCTATGAGATAAAAAAGAAAGAAAAAAAAAATGCAAAAGATGTATTTAAGATTACGAGATATGATAGATATTAGCATATTGCCGTTATCACTTCTTATCTCAAGCATGTTCAGATATGTCATATTCAAATATCTACACAAAACATTAATCTATAATTATAAACGATGTAAGTTGAAAAAACTCCAAACAAGTGCATCTAGGTAATTAAGTAATCAAATAGTGGCAGGTTATATTTAAAATAGGGAATTATAAACCCATGCCATGAGAAGAAAACCATATTACTTTGCACCACTTTTCCATTTTAACAATACCAAAAGGAAATTTATAGAGCAATTGAGAATAGAAAAATAAAAAGTACTAGCAAAACTTTGAAAGGATATTTTCGTAAATAAATTGATATCTACTAAGCTTTATTATATTACTGTAGTTTATTATCAAATTATGGTAACGTTTTAATTCTTGGTACTTTCGGTTTTCCAAATTCATTTCTTTATTTATTTTATTTAGATGAGATAGAGTCCAAGCAGATTAAACTCCTTGTAACAAAATGTTGGCACTTAGTTAAGAGAAAAGTTGAAACGAGCTATATTCTTCCTAAAACTTACATAATTACAAACATCAATAAACAAAAAGATCCAAAAACACACTTTTCCTTGCAAGCCATTAAAATTAATTAAATTTACTTTTGTAATTGATCTCGTTCCTTGATAAGGCAATTGCCACAATGGAATCTAGGTTTGCTTTAACTTTTTTGCAATTTATTTTAATACAATAATGAAGCTTCCAATAGAAGCCCTGAAGTTTAGTATGTAAGATACCTTCCATATCTTCCCACTAAAGCCGATGATCTAGTGGCCTTGTTTGTCTCTAATTACTTCCCTAGTAGTGGCATATCCTAAGGGTTAGATTACACATGCATTTGTACGTATTTAACTTCACCCAACCATCCTTCCAGGATACTACTTTAACACTGCCTTCTCATCCTTTATAGGTGCTTAGCGTGCCTAAAACCCCCCCATAATATCTTTTATTTTAGCCCTTATTTGTTAATCAGTAATTTTTGTCAGGTTGAAGATATGTAGTGACAAGGCTTGCGAATTGTCTTGATCTCCGTGTAGGTGTAGTATGAGTTCAATATGTGTATAGCAAATCAAATATTTTTTATTGTTTTGCTTATGCCATGTTATTAGTGTTGTGTTTCAGATTGAATGGTTTGGGACATTAATTATTACTATTTGTTAATATATATTAAGATCATCATAAGTTTATTAAAAGGAAATTTCTATGGTTTCATCTATATCTCGTTTTTTATCATACCGTTAATTTAATGTCTATTAAATTTTAGCGATTAAAAGTATAATTAATTCAATGATTGAGATTTAAAAGACATTAAATTAAAAATGAAATGAAGTATTGGACCATAAAAAAATCCTTATTAAAAACATCAGTAATTTTAAGCACCCTCCTTATCATCCAAAGCATAATTGCAAAAGAAAAAGTAGCTCGACGATGAGCATAAGATAAATTAGATTTCGTAATCAAGCAACTTGTTAAATGTAACCTACAAAGGAATGCCATCTTATATTAAATTTGTTTTAAATTTATTTTAAATTCATCTTTCACAACTCTTCAAAAAAGAGCTTGATTTTTGGTGCAAGACACGCTTGCTGTATTCAAGGAAGAGAGGGACTTTAAGAGTCAAATTTTTGTTGGTGGAGCAATTTACAAAATGTGACATAGAGCTAAGTAAAGTTATGCACACATATTTCTTTTTTATACACATTCAAGTATGATGGAGATTGTGTAATGATTAAAAATAACTAGAAAGGAATAGTACTTGCTTCTTTAGGAAACTCTAGCATTATAATTTTAACCTAAGGGAAGTAACTATCATATAGTGGTAATTATATAAGTTGTCACGAAAATTATACATGAATAACTATTTCTTTTATCATTTTTTTAAAGAGACATCCTTGTATATCAGCATTTCTTAACTATAATAACAAGATTTTCTTTTCATTTTGATAGGAAAAATTTTATCATCCATATACAAATATAATATAGATTATTTAATGATTAAGTCAATCGATTTTTTTTCCTTCCATTTGAACACTTGAAAGAAATTATTCTTGCTTTTCTAAGAAACTCTAATATTGTGTATGTATGTGTTTATTTATTTATTTATTTTTTTTAGCAAGGGAGATCCTTATATATTGGCAATTCTTAATTACAATACTAAGATTTTCATCCATTTTGATAGAAAAAAAATTCTTTTTTAGTAATTTCCTTTTGAAATTCAATCATAATTTTAATTCTTTTTTCCTTCTTCAATTTATTACCATTTTTTCTTCAATGAGGCTTGTAAAACTATTTATTCTTAAAGTCCTTAAACACCACCTTTTAAATCATATGGAGAAAATGCTATAACAAATGTTAAGACCATTATAGTTTAGTATCATAAATATTAATATCCTAACTGTATAAAGCACGCACAATTACTCCCTCTCCTAAAGTTGTTATATAATAGTTTGGTAAGAAGAGAAGATAGTATAATGAACACTTTTCTTCGAATAGACAAATCAATTTAATATGTTATTGTTGTAATTAGATATGGTTATTAGAGAATAGCATATGATTGATTTGTAACAAAGTATTTATAACCTCTTATTTGATAGGCACAAGAACATAAAAAGAAAGACAAGAAAATTTGAAACATAGTCTAAGAAGGAAAAAAGGTTAAAACATGACTTATGATAGAGAGATAAACTATGAAAATGGCCCGTGTAACATGACTTATGAGTGAGAGGATTAGAAACAATGAAGTGCAAAACAAGAGGCATTCTATTTTAGGCAAATCTCCTAGCCAATTGCATTCAAACATTTAGATAAAGAAATAATATATAATTATAAAAATTTAATTTATTAAATGAAGTGTGTAAATGTGATTAATCAGGACATTCTAAGATAGTGAATTTGGGACAATAAATATCTATCTGCATTAAAACTTAGTACTATGAGAAGAGGAAACATTATTATTCATTATAGACAAGTTGATACTTGTGGTCTTCATAACATCCATGACTTTCTTTTTTGTTAGGCAAGGTGGATGTCAATTAGTTATCCTCGTATCATATCTTGTTTTGAAGAAAAATATTCTATTTTCTACTTAAAATGTCGAATGAGAGTTAATTAGTGGTGCTTTATTTTTATATGATTAATTACAAATATTGATTAAATCTCTGAGTTCTTATGAGGTTACTATTATTACAAGAGAATATAAAAATGTATTTATGTTATGTCCCATATAATTGGTAAGCCACATAATAACAAATTAGTATATCGACACTAACTTCAAATAGCAATAAAATGTAACCCCCTTTTTTTTTGCCAAAAATAAAAAAGTGACCCTTTAATTAACGTTGCATTCACTTATGGGAAATCTCAATTACATTCCCTTCTTATTCCTCATACTCTTCTTCCTATTATGTCCATTTACTTAAATTCCAATTCCTAAGAATCTCAACTCCTTGAAACTTAGGAATCGTAGTTTCTTTTTAAAACCTCAAAATCTAATTCCTTAAAAAAAAAGAAGAAGACTTCACTTAGCCATTCCTATCAACATAGTATACTACTAGCCCTACTACCTACCTATGTTCATCACCATCATTGATGGACCATCTTTGACCATTTTCGCTGAATACCAACCATTACTATATACCTTTAAATACCAATTACCAACATGAGAGAGAGAGAGAGAGAGAGAGAGAGAGAGAGGAGAGAGAGAAGAGAGAGAGAGAGAGAGAGAGAGAGAGAGAGAGAGAGAAGAGAGAGAGAGAGAGAGAGAGAGAGAGAGAGAGAGAGAGAGAGAGAGAGAGAGAGAGAGAGAGAGAGAGAGAGAGAGAGCCAAAAATGAAGATTTGCAACTGAGTTCATAGCAACTTGTGACTTAAAGAAGCTCATAATGAAGTTCACAATTCATTTCTGGCTCACGATTGAGTTCAGACTAAGTTTGCAACAATTCATTCCATTGCACTTAAATAGAGAGGAAATAAGTGAACCTATGGAAGAAAGGAAGAGATTGAGTAAGTAAAGTATACAAAATATATGTGAAAGTAAAATAACATCGATTAGTAGTAGAGTATTACAAAGAAATTTTACAAAACTCACTGTTAGTAAATTGGGGTGTTGGATTAAGGTTTTTGGGGATTTTAGTCTTGTATAAAATGGGAAAGCAAACTATCAGTCAATAAAATTCTCTTTCTAGAACTCTAAACAATAGAGAGATAAGTAAAACCTTTAATTAGTGGTTCTTTTTAATTTTAGGCATTTTTGATTTAGGGAAGGCAAGGTAGAAGATGAAGATGAGGGCAAAATGGTAATTTTAAATTGTGTTAAAAACATATTCTTATAGACCTTTCTTTCTAAATGAACAATGCAATATCTATTACAATTCTTAAGGAATATGAATTCCATTACACATCTACTCTATTCGATGAAGTAAATGGATTGTAAGATATTATTCCCTCCTCAAAGCATTTGCTGATTTTAGTTATCTTGTAAAATGCACACACATTTATTATTTATCATGCTAATGAGTTATCTTCAAGCTACTTAATAAGAATCGTGTGATAAGTAAGCCTTTTTTCTTTTTTCTTTTCACTTACTTTGATATTATTGTCTCGGATTCTTAGCAAGTAGATTTTGATGGTTAATGGGCTCCCTAAGTTGAGTAGGCTGGGCTAAGGTAGCTCCAGGTTACCTAGGTCGACCTATAAAATAAATAGGGTTAAACACATTAGTTGGGGTGTTATTCAATGGAGTTACTTTGATATTTAAGTTAGTAAGGCTTATGAGAGAGTGAATACCTTCTATGAGAGCTTAAGAGGGAAATTTAGGGTAGTTAGAGTAATAAATGATTGGAAATCTCAAATGTTACTTATGAGTGGTGGAGACCAAGTATATATATGTCTAACTTTTGAGCTCCTATCAACTTGTGGTGTATGGCTTTATATTTTGTGGGGCTTTAAGCTAGTGGTAGTAGGAATGATTACACTTAGGCTTTACACCTATCTTTTCATAAAAAATGTTTGGTGTTGCCATATGACTAAATTACATGCTCTTTGGTTTTGGAGTTAGACAATAATAATATTTTATTTTGTTTTGAAAAGTATTGGTCAGATGGGCAATTTGATGTTTAAGGTTATATTTAGTTCTTTTCCCTTTTGTATTTTTTCTTTTCTGGGGTTAGTAGGCCCATTTGCCTTGCAATGAGTTGGCTCACTTTAACCGATGAGTTAAGAGAAGCGTACCAAAAAAAGTCGGCACTTAAGTGGATCATAATTTTTTAATCTAAACTACATTTTTTTTTTCAAGTTAAATAAACTAGCTCACATGATTTACTTCGCTTACATAGCTTTAGCCACTTATACTAGTAGAAGAATGTGTCATTTGGTTTGGTGGTCAAATACCTAATCCACTCTTTTAAGGCTAATGACTAGAGATAGTTCATAATTCCTGGCTTATATTGCACTTCTTAATAAAAACTCAATAACTCGACTAACTATTATTGTTGTTCTGTGGTTTGGATTATCTAAGTTATGATATTTTTAAGGTAGCATTTGGTTGTATAATTTTTGTGGTACTAGACTAGATAAAAAAAAATTTATCATATGTTTGATTTGTAACTTTACCTAATGGTTGGATAAAAAATTAAGTCGATGGACTGAATAAAAAGCGAAGTTTTTATTCTGTTTACATCATGGTGCTAAAATAAAATTTACTGAGTAGAAACAAAAAATTTTGTATTGTCAAAAATACCTCTCTACATTGTAATATTAAATTTATTAATATTATTTTTATTAAATATTATAAAAAATTATTTTATAATATAAATAATTATATTTTAATATAAATTTTATATCCAATACCATATAAATCAAATATGATACAATAAATTTATACTATATATTTTTCCTTAACTTATCTAGTCAACCAAGCATTATTTTAGACGGTCCGTATAGTATGGGCCCTCGAGGACCCTATTAAATATACGAATTTACGCCCAAAAAACTACAAGCCCATGCCTAAGACCACCATAAGCCCATGCGTAGACGGATTTTAACGGACATAAAGAACCCAAATTACTACCAAGACCAACGAGCCCAAACCACCACCTCCGATGAGCCAACGAGCCTAGAAACATTAGGTAATCATTGCATACATCAATATATAAAAAGTGGATACATGAACGAGGACATACAACAAGATCAGTCTCGAGAACATATAATAGCCGAGACAATAACATGTAATGTCAAAAAGGATTTTTTATTGCAAATGTAGCGGGGGGAAAGGAGAAAAAAAAAAAGAAGAAAAACTTTCATTTATTACCAAATAGTCGGTACCCATATAACTTTATTATGTTAATAAAATGAAAATAATAAAAGTGTTATAGTATTTTTAAATTTAGAGACATCGAAAGTTGTCTCGCTCTATGTTGAGTCGTACAACAATTATGGTATGGTATGGTATGTTATTTAATTAAAAAACATGTCTTTATCTTTTCAATATATAATAAATAAGTTATATAATATTATAAAACGGTTATAAGTTATTAACACGGGTTAATGACTTACCAAATAGTACTTTTAAAATTATATATATAAAACATTTAACATGTTTGTTGTTATCTCAACGTATATCAAAAGTACTCATTAAGAAAACACACAATCCTTATTACACAAAAGAAAAATTTAGAATTATGTTTTTAAGATTTTCTACTAGTGATACTTGCCGCAGTAGTTGCGGTCATAGCAATGAGAACCCTCATTTGCTGGTTAGTTTGTGACATTTTGGTGGCACCGCCAAACCCTTCACAGAGGTACTCGGCTCTCGCGGCTCTTTTCGCGGCATCTTGCACGTAGTTGTACTGTTCTCCGACGAAGTACTTCACGGCTGAAGCATAGGAAAAGACCACACTCCTATAACCGATGATGCAACTTTTGTAGTATTTCTTAAGATTCGGATCGGTTTCATAACTATATAAGCTTTGAGCTTGATTATACGATGCATTAGCATGTAGGGCACCTTGTTCAACTGCTATTTGACCTAGGCCATGCATGCTGGAATGGGGGCTTTTCAAATTATCGTTAAATACTTGGTTGCAGTAACCGTATTGCTCCATTTGACGACATATGGTATCTATGAGTGTTTGTGTCTGCGGATCTGCGTTTGCATCCCCATGTGGTGGGGCTACAAGAAGCACAACCAATGGCAGTGCAACAACAAGCAAAGAGGAATTCGTTGGAAACATTGTTTTAGCCATGATGTTATCGCAGTTGTGGTATGTGCAATTAATGGTGTATAAAAGCAACACGGGGAAGGGGGATTTTATTTATTTATTTATTTATTTTTTCATATAGTGCTGAATGCTAATCATTATTCTTCTTTACAAGGAGATTTATGTAGATATCTTAATTTCTTTATACATTAAGGTTTATTATATTACCATAATTTGTACCATAATATGATAATATCTTGATTCTTGATATTTATCAAATTTTTTGAATTTAATTTCTTTAAATTGACACTAAGCCTGACCTATTGGTGAGTTATGGAGGTATAATATATGAATGGAAATATTTTATCCAATATCGGGTGTCAAAACAAATGAGTTTAGATACCCTTTTGTCACTTTTATATTCATATTTTCTTGTAAATCAATGGTTGCTCGCGTCATTCATAAAAATTTACTTAGACTAATACCGTGTTTGGCAAATTTTTATAGAAAAGAAATGGCTAGAAACAAGTAGTAAGAAAGAAAGATGAGTGAAAATGTCAAGAAGTATAATGGATTGTTTGGTAGGAAACGGCATGAGAAGAAAGAAATGTTTTCATTTTCTTCATTTGATTATTCTACATAAAGGAAACAAAGTAAGTGTTTAATAAAATTATCGCTATTTTATTTCGATAAATATTGGTACAGGGTAAATTTGTAATTACATCTCATTTTCCATCAAGTTCCACCTATTTCTTTTTCCACCAGTTCATTCTTTTCTACACCAATGCTCACTCTCTACTTGAATTACCAAACATAACATTTTCTTCTTTTTTGTTTCGGTTTCCACTCTTCAATAGGATAAAGCTTTAGAGTACTTAGCAATTTTTTTTTCTGACTTATGTGGTAATATATGCGAAATTCCAACATCACGAAAATATTAGTATTCCTAATAAGGGAGTTGGTATTTGTAGTCTCATTTTTAACAACTTGCACGATTTTTGTAAATCAAGTTGGCCTCATTTTAAACAATCTCTATCTTCGCCTTTAAATGATGGTTGAAGGTTGGTTAGTGCTTGTTTCTTTTTTTCCTTTTCCATATTTAATGAACGAAAACATTTATTAAAATACGACGGGCTTCCATAACGTCTTATAAATATGTTACAACAAAACAATAATTAAAAAGGATTAATTTCCTAAACTTATGTTGCATAATTAAGGTAACTGGCAAGTCATACAATAACAATTAAAAGTAACTTTTTATTTAAGACCCATGCCATGCCCTGCAAAAAGCAATTGCTATTTTTAATTATCTGGCAAGATACACAAGCATTTAATTATTTGCTGTGTTAATGAGTGCCCTGAGGCCACGATGTGTACTTTATAAGAATTTTATCTGCTTAACTTTTTTATTTTTCCCAAGAATATTACTAATGATGAGCACCTATAATTATATGTTCTAGACAAATATTTATGAAACAAGTAAATGGTTATATTAGGCGGTTCTCATCAAGCTTTCTAGAACACTTATTATTAAAATTTAAAACATAGTTCGTCGAGTTAGGCTTCGTGGAGGCTCGTTATTTATAACTTTAGAATGACGGGTTAAAAGAAATCCTTAACCAAAACCCTAAAATGAAAATCTCTTGCACGAGTAAATTCCCATCATTTACTTTAAAGTTTTGTGCTTGCATGAAAAATATTAATTGGAGAAATATCAATGCGTCTGGAGAGCCGACGAAGATAGTATACTTCAAAATATAATTATTTGCTATAAAAGTGCAGAAATTCCTTGTACAAGGTTTCACTATCAATTAGTTGTCTTCTCTAAAGGACATATAGATAAATATATTTCTAAAATAAATTATAGGAACCTCTTATATGTAATATTGTTATTATAAACAGACTGGAAAACCTTGGTCCCGCGATGTTATGTTAATATGATAAGTTAAATATTAGTTGGAAGCTAATATAATAGTAAAAAAAAAAAAAGTTTTAAAATTAGTTGTGACGTTGTACAAAAGATAATATAACAACTATCACAATTACTTGGATATTCTGAAGATGATATAGCCCAAGATTAGAAAAGGAAATCGTGTTTTTCTCTGGTTGCAATGTTGGTAAACTACTTCTATATTATTCATGAATATAAATTATGAAATGGTGTTTAAGACACGATTTTAACCAATTTCAGCTGAAATTGTGCGTTTAGACGCAATCAATTTTCTATAAGATATTTAATTACTTTTTTCCAGGATGTACTTTAGGGAATTTTTTAATTATATTTTAGAATCATATACAGTGTTTTGGGGGAATTCGAAAGAGCTGTAACATTGCTAGCGTTTAAAGAAGTGTAATATATGCTGAGGTCGTTATATAGCCTAGTGGTATCACCATTGCATCGGTTTTTTATTGGATAAATCAGGATTCAAATCTCCTATCCTTTAAGTTATAACATAGTTAGTTAAAAGAAAAAGTGTGATATATAAAAATTAGAGAGTTATAAGATTTTACATCAAAAAAGTTTTTGGGACTGATTAACAATAACTTAAAATATAGGTCTTTTCTTTCTAATTTTATTCTATACATATATACGTTATATATAAGTATATAATTTTATGACCTTGTTGGCCTAACAGCAGCCCATAAGGGTTAACTCCCAATCCATTGTTGGCCTTTGAGCTAGGCTTCTCAAGCTAGCTAGTCAATGAAGAGATCTTGAGATTCATCCACTACATCAAAGATCCAAACTATTTTTTATTAGGGCTAACAGTTTGTAATGTTGTGTTATGTTTTATTTTCGTTTTTCTAAATGGATTCATGTTTGGAAAACTTAAACCTGTGAGATAATTAGTTTATTAATTGTGTATAAAAATCCAAACTCATGACCTAACGCATCTTGAATCCAAGTTGGAGCTTGTGTTATCGTGCTATTTCTTATTTATTTTAGGTTTAATATCGTTTATTGATTAAAATGTTATAATTAAATTTATAAAATATTCATGAATACAAAGGAGAAAAAAACGATAATAATTTTTAAATTTTACAAAACAAATGACATAGTTTCTTTATACTTAATATAAAACAATAACTCAGTAAAAGTTTTAGTAGAGCAAAATCTTATTAAATATATAATACCATTAATTAAGTGGAACCATTAATATAATGAATATTAGTATTATTACCGGTATTAATTTCCAAATTCAAGACCAATGGTTAAAACATCAGTTTATAATTTTTTAATCATTTAAAATAAAATATAGTAAGAAGAGTATATAATATTATCAAATTTAAGTTACATAACATCACTATATTAAGTGAAATAATTCCTTAAATGGATATTAGTGTTTCTGGCGGTGTTAATTCCAAATTTATCTCATTGTTTATCGGATTTTCAGTAGAGACAATTAAAGAATTTATATATGAGTTTGTAATTTTTTGTTCATTTAAACTACGATACAGTAAAAAAAAAAAAAAAATCTAAAAGTAGTGAATGTGATACCTTTAATTGAGATCCTTAACTTGGAAAAAAATGATGTGTGTAACAAAATGCAAATAAGAAATAATATTTAATGTATCTCGTATCCAAGTATCATATCCTGTTCCAAGAGCTTGACCTGAATGTGGATATGAATTTAACTATGTTTAATACGTGTAATTTGTTTATGCCTTATGTAGATTTTTTTATATACTAATCTATTTAAATCGTATTGTATTGTGTTTGGATCTAACACATCCGGAGCATCCTAAATTACCAGCCTAGTGTTGAGGTTTTTGATGAAAATATCATCATTTTCTTACTTTCAGCATATTATTACGTTAAGTAGCATTTACAACATATATATATGCATATATTTATAATATACACATATATGTATATCATTTATGTTATATTTATTTCTATTTGACCTAGAAAAAATATTAAATCAAATGGGATGTTGAAAAGAAAAAGTGGTAGTTTTTTAAGGTCCAGTCAACGTCGATGCTAGCATTGTAAACAAGTTGAGATGATCTAAGTTGGGCTTTTAAAGGGTTAAGTTAGGTTCGCTTAAAAACTATTGAGTTTGAGCTTAGCCTAATTGAGCTTTTAATAATCTAAAAATTACAAGCTCAAGCTTAACTCATTTACGCAAATAAGGTTTTTTTTTTTTTTTTAAACTCAAACTCATCTTGTTAGCAAAATTGAGTTGAGTTGAGTTTAAAGTGAGGTAAGCTTGAGTGTTCTCATAAGCTTAAATAAAATACATAAATATATGAATAAATAGACAATGAACAGTGAATAAAGATTATATTATATATAATATATTGTATATTATCCCATACCATATAGTGTGTGTATATTTATGTATTATAGATATTAATTTTCAAATTTTAGTGACATATTATATATAACATATATGTATATAACATATAATATTTTCAACATATATAAAACTTGTAAGCTTGTTTATGAACCTCAACGAGTTAGCTCATGAGTTTAAATAGAAGCTCCAACTCAACTTATTTGCTAGTTGAGTTTGAATTAAGTTGAGTTGAAAACGATTTAAATTCTAAATTTTAGTAGTTCACGTGTAACTCGACTTTTGCAGCAGTAATTGATACTAGATATCATTTGATTCACAAGAATAGTTTGGTAAAGAACATTAAAAAAATGTAACTTAGCTCTACATGTGTTGAATACCATTTATAAAAGGTATATGGACATTGTGAAAAAAAAAAAAAAGCTTCATATGTTGCATATTATTTTGGGTTTTATTTGGAGACATTAACATATCACATTTTAGTTTTAGTTGAAAACTGAGAATTGCATCAACGAAAAAAATATATACGATATATTTGTAAAAAAAAAAAAAGGCATACATACAAAATATAGGTCTCAATCATTTTATATAAACGTGAAAACAAAAGTAATGTTTTTGTAATTTTTTCTTTTCTCAAATGTTTATATTCTACTTCGGTTCATAGTTCATAATATTCATAATTGACACGTAGTAAATATTGAATATTTCAAGCGCCCCAAAGATTCACAAAATTAGTCTAAGTTGATTTGGTAGTCATTTTAGCCTTTGTAATTCCATTAAAATTCGTTACTTTACTTATTTTTGCTTTATAATTCATATTATTTGGAATTTCACCACCACCACCCGCCGCCGCCCCCCTCCCCCCCTCCTTTTTTGTAATTATCCTTGAAGGCACAATATTTCTATTATTTTGTTTCCGTCAATATATCAGAGTACTAATTTTATTTATTGTCATAGCTGAGTTGGCATCTACGTCATTAGTGAGTTGGAACTGAGCTATAGAGTAGTATAGTTATTATCCAGAGTAGTATGTATTTTTGTTGAGTTCTGTTCTATTACTTTTTGTAAACAATAACAAACACACACATAACTATTTGTATTCTAGCTTCGTTGTGTTCTTGATTCATCAATGGAAGAGCAAATTTCTTTAACCTTTCTGCTTATTTCTACTTGGTATCAAAATAAAATGGTATATTGATCATTACGTTTTGCTTACGAGGTATTTTGTTCATCTATTAGAATTCTTTTCACACTGTTTTATTCTAGTCATCGACATTTTTGCTGATAGTGATTTTCTTATGAGGAATCGTGAGTAATTAGATTGATCAAACCATATCAGGTCCACTTTATATTTCTGAATCACATAATCCTTTATGGCTATAAGAAATTCCTATCCTGGAGTCATATTCAATCAAAATTGGTCTAGGTTCTAAGCTCAAGTTTTGATTTATAGATGAATCCATCACTAAACCTAATGAAAATACACTTGATTTAATGCATTTTCAAGGTTAGATATATGGAGAAACACTACAACGAAGCAAAAAAATAAAAAATAAAAAAAATAAAAATAAAAGAAAAGCTAGTAAAGTTTAAGCAGCTACTAATTGGATATAATATACTAATAGTTTCTACTCGGCCTACAATCTACTGGATAGTACTCATTGGTCTGAATTGAAGAATCACTTGCCACTACTCCTTACTAAAAAGAATAGATAAGAGTTGAAGGGTAATGAGAATATTAAGATTGCTTAAAGGAAACTTGGATAAATTCTGATATTGATGATTGTTGTCTGCGTATAATTAAGTGGGGGTTTATATACCCATTTACTAAGGTTATTTTATACGTATGAAAAAACAAAAAAGGATATTTTTACAATTAGGTTACATAATACATATTAAAAAGGATAAAAGAAATAAAAATATTCCATACAGAAAGTAAATGATCCTTCTAAAATGATGTGTTGAAAGACATGTATCGATTAGTGGATGAACATCAGAAATATGGTACAAATGGATGAGAAGAAGAGAATCCGCAGTCATGGGCCGACCTAATTTAGATCAGATCAGGGCCCGATTAGTCTCATTATAGAGTAGTTAGCGTAGGTTGGGGTTGGACGTTTGTGGTCGGCTTGGGAGCTGAGTTCCAATAGTCTTAGAGTTATTTGTTCAGATATCTTGTCATAACACAGTTCTTCGATAGGTCTAGCAAACGTGAAATTTGGAGAGTTAGGTAAGTAGAAAAGGGAAACACAGGGATTGGGATAGAAATTTCTATCTCGAATAGGACTTTAAGCTAGTATTTAGAGTCTTTTAGCTCGACCTTGTGTGATCGGTCCAAAGGGTTAATTCTTATCACAATCACATTAAATGAATCAAATGTGATTAGATGGGGTGAAGTTAGACTCTTAACTCTATGCTAAGTGAACTTTCACAAAGTTTCCTTTATACACAATTTACTTTGGAGTTGTGGAGTGAGTTGAATGAATAATATGGACAAGGTAGTAGCCTTCTTATTTTTCAGTTACAGTAGGAGATTAGCAATTTAAAGCAATTAAATCAAACTGTAGGTGTTTACTACTATAAATCAAACAAATACTAGGATAAGCTTGGTGCTTTGATGATATATCCTACTTGCAAAAGTTGTTGGTTAGAGTTTTGCACTCGTAGATTTCGAGAAAGAATTCTAGACTTTGAACCACAAATTAAGTTGATGCAATTCTTCATGGAACTGAATGGAAGTTTTGATTCATTAAGAAGTCATATTATCCACTCCTCGCAGTTGGTAAATCCTATTGCATTGTGTAGTAAGTTGAGAAACAAAAAGAAATCACTTCCTCTTATAATTTTGTTCAAGGTGCTTCATTTAATGTTTCTTGTAACATGAATTCTAAAGGTAATATGGAAAGAAGAAGAGAAAAGCACAAACTTTTGTGTAAGCATCATGAAGGAGAGGGTTACACTATGGAGTCTTTGCCAATAACTTTATGTTAGTAAAATGAAAATAATAAAAGTTTTACTACAATTTTTTGGGTAAAGCACATGTTTACTATTTTTTTTTAAAAATGATATAAATATAACTTAAATAAAAAATATTATATAAAGATAAACTTTAAATTGCCTTTGAAAAATATGGCATTAAAAATAATAAAATTGTTGCATTTCATAAATGCGATTTAATATTTTCTTTATAGTAGCTATCTCATATTTAAGAAATATGACATAGATTAGTTGTATGCATGTTGCATCTTTTAAACGTGATATGGATATATAAATGTACCTATTTCGCATTTAAGAGATATGGCATTAGTGTAATTCAATACGGAGTACGAAATAGGTATAAATATCTTTTTTGCATCTTAGATTTACAATATAGGTTTGGTAAATTTATAATATTTTTTATACAAGTAATAAATACATTATATTTGTTAAATGTAATGGTAAATAAGTAAAATTTTTATACTTTTTATATAAAGAGATATCAAAAGTTGTATTGCTCTATGTGGAGTCATGCAAAATTATAATGCTATATTATTTAACTAAAATCATGTCTTACTCTTTTTGGTGTGTAATTAAGAAGTCAGCATTATCACGAAATAGTCATAAACTATTAATCACAGGTTAACGACTTACTAAATCCTACTTTTTAAACTGTACAGAAATTATTTCTCCATTTTGTTCTCATCTTAACAACAAAAGTACTCATTTAAGAAAAGACAATCCATATTACGCATAAGGGAAATGTAGATTTATGTTTTAAGATTTTCTTCTACTGATACTTGCTGCAGTAGTTGCGATCATAGCAATGAGAACGTTCATTTCCTGGTTAGTTTGTGACATTTTGGTGGCACCAAACCCCACAGAAGTACTCAGCTTCCGCTGCTCTTCTTGCAACACCTTGCACGAGGTTGCAGTGTTCCCAACAAAGTACATCAAGGCTAAAGCATAAGAAACAACCACACTTTGATAATCGGTGACACAACTTTGGTAGTACTCCTTAAGAATTGGATCGGTTTCTTGAACTATATAAGGCATGAGCTTGACTGTATGATGCATTAGCATATAAGGCACCTTGTTCAACTGCTAGTTGACCTAGGCCATGCATGTCAGAATGAGGGCTTTTTAGATTATCATTAAATTAAATAGCTTGTTACAGTAACCGTATTGCTCCATTTGACGACATATGGTGTCGATTGGTGTTTATTTCTGCGGATCTGCTTTCGCATCCACATGTGGTGGGGCTACAAGAAGCACAACAGATGGAAGTGCAACAACAGGCAAAGAGAAATTCATTGGAAATATTGTTTTAGCCATGTTGTTATTCTAGTTGTGGTAGTACAGAACTAACACGTGTAAGGGGGGATTTTTATAATGTTAAATGCTAATCATTATTCTTCTTTTCAAGGACATTTACGTAGATATCTTGATTTCTCTATAAATATGATACGATGATGTTTTAATTCTCATGCTTATAGAATTTTCGCATTCTTATTTCTTTAAATTGACTCTAGGGCCAATCGACTCATGAGTTATAGAGGTATGATAAATGAATGGAAATATTTCATCGGATGCCAAAAGAAATGAGCTTAGATGCCCTTTCCTCACTTTTACATTCATATTTTCTACTAAATTAGTGGTTGGCCATGTCATAAAAAAGAAAAAAATCATTTACATTAACACTAACATTATGTGTGACAATTTTTTATATAAGAGAAATAGACTAAAACATGTATAAAGGAAAAGCAACGGGTGGAAATAAAAAGAAGCTTAATTTTCATTTTGTATTTCGACTATTTGGAAGGAAATGGAATGAGAAGAAAAAAAAAAAATGTTTTCATTTTCTTGATTTGATTAGTTCTACAACAAAGGAAATAAGGAAAAACAAATTGCCTATTTACTTCACTAAATGAAATAAAAGAGGAATGAAATTGGAATTGGAATGTAGTAAGGGTGTAATACTTATTATTTTGTTTAGTTAAATTTATAAGTAATTTAAGAATAAATGTATAATAGAATTTTAATGACTAAATTACTTTCGATCCAGCTTTTATCTCAACCAACCTTAAAGTAAAGTAATAAGCGGTGGCTGGGCGATGGCGATGGGTAACGGTAGTGGTGGTTGGTCGTAGCAATGGTGATGACAGTGATGATAGTGGTTAATGATGATGGCAGTGCTTGTTATATCTCGAAGTTACAGAGTTACAATAATTCCGCTGTGTAAACCATTCTAGGATAGTAACTGGCCTCACAGTACCTACCATAGACATGTTCTACATAAGGCGTCGACGATTCTTCGCTTTGAAGTAAACAATCCAGATAAGAGTTGAGTTAAAGTTATAGTAATTAACAAGAATTTTAAGTCAACGTATATATAATTACATGTAAATTCCACAGAACTTCTCAGGAAATTCTACATTAACATAACAGTTAACTAATTTACATATTAACTATTAGTCTTTCATTCTTAAGCTACTAAGGAGACTCTAGCTATATATTAACTACTAGGCGAATTGATCCTCATACCTTAGGCTTATTGATCCTCATACCTTAGGCTTCAAAAGAACTAACTTTTGGATAGTTGTAGGGCGGCATAATACTCGTTATATTCAGAAATCAGGACTTGCAAAAGGATCTATACGGGTATGAGCAACTATTGCTTAGTAAATTGAATTGGAGACTCGTGAATGTATACAAATACAAACAAGATTATCAAGCAATTATTTTCATGCAATGCAATAAGCAAGTGTCATTATACAACATAGTCCGGTCCGTTGCGAAATTAGAAAAATTTTACCCTTTCTAATCCTAGTTGAGGAGTATTCATGTCTTGTAACAGCTCACAACCAAACCCAAGTTTATGCCATAGAGACACTGCTCCTCTTAAGACTATTCTTCGAACCAATGTCCTTATCCTCACCGTGACCTTCTCTCTATCACTTAGTTCGACTAAGGATGAGGAAAAGATAAATTTGCTATCTAGTGCTATCTTTATCAAAGGTGTCGATATTTGGTTAGAGAATCTTAATGATCCCTTAAAGGGTTGCAATGCATGACTATTTAGGGCATTAGAGTCGAATAAGATTAAATTCCATTTAGGATGTTTAGACAATTTCACACCAATTCAATCATAACACACAATCAATTACAATATAAATTTCAACACGAATTCAGATACTCAAACACATGAATAAACTACTTATAATTATAATCATAATACAATCTTAAGTCTTCGAGTACCATAAAATAATACTCCAATACGGTAAAGTAATAACCTAACTTACTCGGAATTTTCGATCGCCCAATTACTTAATTGCAGGTCGTGTCTTCGAGTACCTATAATACAAATACGTCTTTTTAGTACTTATACTTTGACGATACGTATTCTAAGTTATAATTTAACTCATTTCTCCATGTATACCTATTATTTACTAATGATTCATTCTACTTTATTTCGGGATTCGGTTTCTAAATTAGATTCCAGTTTTGATTCTATATTGTCTCTGACTATGAGGAATCCTAAATATGCTTGAATTCTAATATGAAATTAATCACATTAAGCTCGAGTATTCTAATATCATACTGGGTCTTAATTTAGTATTTTAATACTCTAATCCTAATTAGGGTTCTGGATTTCCTCTTGATGTGAGAAAATTTTACATTTTTTATACAATTACCTAAAATTAAATTTTGTTTCAAATTTATTATGTACTGATTATTATTATTATTATATTATCCAAATAAACCTAATTTTTCATATTTATTAAATTTCTAATTCCACATATTCCTAATTTCCTACAATTACTACATAATTCCTATATTAATTACACTTAACACTCCAAAGACTAGGATTAGGTTTCCCATCAAAGATTAACATCCTTAAATATCTAATTACCATCTAAATTAGTAATTAATCACTTAATCACCTAATTGACCTAAAATTACCTAATTTTTTCATGATTTTAGGACTAAAAAATTATTTAAAATTTTCAAAAATTAATTTAAAAAAAATGGCTTTATAGTACTGTTCTATATCACTTAATCATTTTACAAAAAAAAATTGAGCTCCAAACTATACTCTTAAGTCTATTTATTTTTAGTTTTAATCATGCTTGGTTTTGTTTAATTTCTTAAAAACCTTATTTTTGCAGATATGATTAAATTTAGTCACTATTTTTTCCTAAATCTACATTCAATAAAACCTTAGAATAATAAATTTCATAATTTTTTGGACAAAATAAATAATTTTAAGAAATTTTACAAAATCGGAGAAGATGTAAGACTCATCCGGTCCGATAGCTTTTTGGCCTTCAACATCGATTCAGGTGTATCGGTCGATCTAAGCGGTGGGCTTGGAGTATGATAGTGGTGGTGGTTCGGTTCGGCCTCTTTGCTCCCTCTGTACAGTTTTGGGACAAATTTCTAAAACCCTAATTTTTTTTCTAAATTTCGATGCTCTTAATTTTTTCAAACTTCTAACTGTCTAAATGAGTTCTATAATTTTTCTTGTTATTTATAGAGCCTTGTAGTAATTATTATGTATTAATTATACAAGACAATGCTTAAATCTCTTCAATTTTGCCTTTTGTGTTACTTGTTTTTGATTGGTTAATTTTTCTTCTTTAATTCTTGACTTGCCTTGACTTGCCATGACTAGATTTAGGTCATTCCCTATTCCTCTAATTTTTTATTAATTATTTTATAATTTTATTTAATTATTTAATAAGTTTTTAGCTAATTTCAGGCAATTTAAGTAATTTCGCGTATTTTTATCTACACGTAAATATATATGGGGTACAAGCAAACATTCTTAATTATTATTTAGGTCATTCTATTATTTTTAGTATATATATAATTTATCTCTAATAATTTATTAGTTATTAGATTGCACTTTTTGCCTTTTCGATAATTAATAAGTATTATACTTAAATTTTGAAAAATTTATAATCTCTTATTTTATTACTTATTTTCTTAAATTTAAGTTTACGGGGTCATTTTTACTAATATTTCTAACTATAGTTTATAATTTAGGTTTGATTAGATTTCTTAATTGATCGCCCTAAACTTTGTGTACTAAGTTCGATCTTATAGTCACTTAGCTTAACTTTAAGGCTTATAGTGGTGGTAAGCGGTAGCACTAGTTGGTGGCAAGTAATGGTGGTGGTAGCGATGACGGTAGTAGTGCTTGGTAGCCAAAAGTGGTGGTGGTAGCGGTGGCGGTGGCAGTAGCGGTGGCGGTGGCGGTAGCGGTGGCGATGGCGGTGGCGGTGGCAGTGGTGGTAACGACAGCGGTAGTGATGGTTACTAGTCGATGTGGTGGTGGTAGCAACAATGATGGTGGTAGCGGGCAACGGTGGTATCGGTCGTCGGTCGTGGACGGTGGTGGTGACTGTAGTTAGTGGTAATGGTGGCAGTTGGTGGTGGTGGCGACGGTAGCAATGATAGTAGTTAAATCAGGATGAGGCCATTTTGAAAAAAAAAATGTGAACTTTTATAAGGAATCATCATTTTTTGGTTGAACAAACCTACGAAATTAAGATTTGGAGATAAAAAAAACAAAGTGGACTTTTTAATAAGGATTAAGGGAAAAATGGAGTTCTAATTCCCCTAAAGTGAACGAGACGAAAGTGAGTGATAAATTGCCCCTATCTTATTTTGATAATTATTGTTACAAGGTGAATTTGTAATCATATCTCATTTCCATCATTTTCCACCTATTTCTTTTCAATTTTTTCTTTTCAATTTTTAAGAGAAAAAGGAAAAACTGAAAGTGGAATATTTTCCACCCACTTCTTTCTTTTTACACCGATACTCACATTTTATTTAAATTACCAAACATTACATTTTCTTCTATTTCTATAGTTTTTGTAAGCCCCCAAAATTGGACAATTCAAATTCGATACCTAAAATTTAGGGCAAATATGAAAGTTGTTTGATTGAGATGGAATTTTAAGATAAAGTTAGGATTATTATTAAAAATGACCTTGCAAGTTTGGATTTAAGAAAATAAAATAATAAAATAATTCAATATTATGTTTTACTCGTTATTTATCAAAAACTAATGAAATGGGTTTTGAGAATTGGAGAATCATTAAAGATAAATAATATGTGCACCAAAAATCATAAAATTACACTAATAATATTTATAGTGCTTATTTGTATTAAATATGATTTTATGCATATTGAAGTTACCTAAGATACCCTATTTATACTGAAATATACTAACATAATTAAAGAAAAGTAATAAAAAATTTAGGAAAATTTGCTGAAATTAGGATATATGCTGATTATAGCATAGCATTGAAGGTGGCAAGTTTGGGATATGTTAGGAAAGGATTAAGGCCACCTAAGGTTATTAAAGGAAAAGAAATTAGACATTTGGCCCTTACAAATTTTCCAACTAACAATTCCTCTCCTTATAAATTCTGATAAGCACTTCTAAAGATATTTTAATCACTTTAGTGTATAGGAAAAATATTGGGAGCTTATAGAAAGTCGAGGAAAATTTTAGAAAAATTCATAGAAAAGTTAGTGTAATTAGGGTAGAATTTGAGTGTGAGGATAAAACCGAAACCTAAGAGTGCAAGACCATCATTGTTTGAAAGAAAACCACCTACTTGGTGATGTTAACAGCATTGGGGTAGCTAGAGTTGGTGTTAAGGGTAGTTTCAGGTAAGTGCTCTAACTAACTTTGATTTTCATAAAATTACTAAAAATATCAAAGTAGGTAAAAAAAAATTATGAAAAATTGTATTTTGGTATATTTTTACATATAGATTTTAGGAAAAATATCTTTTTATTGAAATTAAGTGTCAAAATATATCACACCCCAAATTAGAGAGTTGTAATAGTCTCGTCCTATAAATTAATCTATACTAAAAACTAACCGCCTTAGCTACTAACGTAGGTATAACCTACACAAGGTGTTTACCACTCCACTTCTTGGAAGCGCCACTTTTAGTAGCTGGTATGAGTCAACCTATGGTGTAACTTTTAAAAATAGATCTAAAAAATAATTTTTATAATTAAAATTTCACTAAAATCTATAGGCTTGCAGAGTATGGAATAAATTTCATTAACTGAAAACTAAGAGTCATTTGAGGATACCTTATTAGTTTTCCTACAAGTTAATAAAGTCGATAAACTAAACAGAAATCCGGTCAGGTAAATCTTAAATCTCACTCCCGATCCCATTCTTTAGCCTTCTAGTAAGTTTACTAAGGAAATTTGCAAAACAACTATAAGGGAATGAGCGACAATTTACTTAGTAAATGAAATACTGACAATAGTACATATCTGACATAAAGCAATAAGGGTTATCAAGCAAATTTAGTTAGATGTAATGCATGATCAAACAAATGCCATTGCATGACATTGATTAGTCGTCTTGAGATCAGAAAAATTGCGCTCGCTCTAGTTTGCGTTCTGAAGAGTTTAATGCTGCACACTTGCGAATTTGGTTACCAAATCAGAGTTTGTGCAATGGAGAACACGCTTCTATCGAGACTACCTTCAAATCATCGATGCCAATCTTACCGTGACCCCTTCTCTTGTTAGTTAGTCTGACTTAAGATGGGACGGTTACCATTTCTACTATTCTTAACGAAAGTGTCTATGTTTGGCCCACACTTCCTAGTCATTTCCCCTAATGGGTTGTGATGCAAGTCCAGTTAGTAGTTAAGCCAAGTTTGTGTTAGATTACTTTTGGGGTGATCAAGCAAATTCAAATAGTCTAAAGCATGTAATATCATGAAGCAATCAACTCAACATTCCAACACTCAAATAGCACAACAATATTCAAGTATACATGTTGTATGCGCATAAGCAACTAACTTATAATCACAAACAAGACATATACTAAGGTTTCTAAGTATTCTTAAACAATACTTTAAAGTACAATGAAACACCGCTCTTACTTACCTAGATATTGATGCTCATTCTCCTCATGCGTTGTTCTCGTCTCATTTTTCTTTATTATCCCTAAAATTTAACATGACATCTTTAGTTTTTGTCCAATCTATAACATTTGTGTTCATCGTGGACATTTAAGTATATTTTCAATCGTATAAGGTAAGTTTTTCTAAAGTGTTAGTTAAATATTAGTTAAATAGGATACCTTATGACAAATTTTTAGATTTGATATAATTTGTTGCCTAGTAGTTTTTGATCTGTGTTCTGACTTCAATAAATTTTTAGAAAGTATAATCAAGCAACTCTTTGATCTATTCTTCGATTCCTAATGATCTAATATTCATTATTAACCGTCTTCAAACTTCTAATTGCCCTTATATTTCTCATCTTCCATCAAATTACTTTCTGACTTAGGTTCTGACCTAATCTTGTTGTATGGGCTATTATTTAAGTACTTCTCACTTATGTTCTGACTTTGATAAGGGAATGGGATTCATATACTAATTACTAGCTAACTTACTGTTGAACTTTGAGTGTGATTAAGGATATCCAATACCAAACAACATTCTAACCCGGTTTTTGACAAGGTTTCTAACCCTTGGTTTAGTGTTAGATTCTTATTTAGGAAGTTCTTAACTTATAGCTTGTCTCAAGAAATAGGGTAGAGTTCAAATAGAAGCCACTTTTTGGTACAAATTCCATTTTCCTAATGTATTCAACATATTTACACTAAATCACATTCTGACTTACTTTCAATACGGTTTCTGATCCTAATGCTATTTATACATCTAGCTACTTCACATATACTCCACTTGCCCTGCATTTCCAAAAGTGCACAGCTTATATAACCAGTAAGTATTAACTAAAACTTCAATCATCCACTTCCTAACTTCAATCATCCACTTCCTTTCTTCATCATACTATCAATTAGTTTATAAGTATACTAAATACTTAAAAAATCTAACCTTAAATCATCAAATGCCTACTTTTAATTATAAATTATCCTCCCCAAATTCATATTAACCCACTTTTAGCCATTGTTTGTGGGGAAATTTAGGTTATACCATGATTTTAGAAAGTTTCATCAATTTCTTTTGACAAAATACCTCATCTAATGCACTATTTACACAAAAACTGAATTTTCCCAAAAATTCGATTACTTAATTTTAAAAATTCAACCACTTAACATCAAAATATAATATCTTATGAGTATGTTAATAAAATTTTAAGTTGAAACTATATGGATTAGTCTTTCAAAAACCCGATAAAAAATTGTTGCGCTTTCAAAAACCCGATCGAAAATTGTTGTACAGGATGTTTTTCTTAAGGACCTTATATCTACACTCAAAAATTTGAAAATCTGATTGAAGAGTTGAATTTCATTGGAAATGTGAAGCTTCGACCACCATTGAGGGAAGGGGGCTTATCGACAACAACTACTATTAGCCCTACCTTCAAGAAACCATTTAGTTGCACTTCCAGTTGATTTATTTCCTCGGAAACCCCTAAATCCCTCATTTCACATAATATTTTTTCTCAATTTCGTTTCCTCATTTTCTCTATCTATTTTCTCACTCTAAAAATATTTTTGACCTTACAATTGATTAAGTTTTTTTTTCCAGAATGATAGTTTCATTTTTTATAGCCTTATTTGATCTTTTTTTTTCTTATTAATAACATATGGAAAAATGAATATTGATGTGTCCAATAGTTAAGCTCCATCCTCCTCATGCATATTAGATTATTACTATGCCTATAATAAAGTCTGTTGGTTATTTACTAATTTTTTAACCATTTCCCCCTTTTTTTAGTAATTTATTTAGTGAATTTTACTTAATTTCTAATTATTTCAATAATTACAGATATATATTTATATAATAATTATACTCGATGTGTATATATGTCTTATAAATATATTATTTTATGTATAATATCAATTATATTATTCTTGTAATTTATTTCTAAGTATTTGTTATTTTTTAAGATCTAATTTGTACGTTACCAATAATAATAATATAGTAAATTTATAAGATTTTAGCTATATTTTTAATATTCTATTATATTTTTAAAGCCTACGACAACTTCTCAACTAATCTCATGAAGCCTTTTGTAAACTTCTAGCTTAATTGCATTACTTTCTTGAACGCCTTAATTGGCTATCGAATCTAGTTGCGCTAATACAAGTCTCACATTTCCACCCCCTTCGAAAAGTTTTGTTCTCGAAACTGTGATATCTTAAGCTATTATTATGATATTTGGATCAACGAAATGCTAAAAATCATTTCTATCTTTGCTTTCTAGGCTACCTTCTACTCAAACTTCCAAATTATCTCTTTACTTGTTACTCTTATGTTGGTCTTTCATGAACTTATATTTTTTTAACTTCCCTAATTCTCTTATTCGCTACCAACATTGGATTCAAGTCTTTAGTATAACTTATTCTTATTTTAGTATCCTTATTTACATTTTCTTTCCACTACTCCTTACTTTTCAAATTGATTATATTAATAAGTTATTTCTATGGTGTTTCCTTTAATTTTACTAAGCTAAAGGTAATTAACTCAATTGGACCAAATTTATTAGTTTAGTAAAGTTTTCTACATTAAATATTTAGAATTTAAGTGTTTGTTAATTAGGTTTTAGGAATAGTTATTTTCTGAATAAGTTTCTAAATCAATTTCTGAATTCAGGAAATCTTAAGTTTCCAATAAGAAGAAATTTCCTAATTCTATTTGGAAATAATCTTTAGCATAAGATTTGTTATATACTAAAATTTTTATTTATTATTCACATTAGTTAGTTGTTTAGATTATATCAAATCTTAGCATTCAAGATTTGTCTCAAGTTTATTTTCTTGATATTATAGTTCATCATTAACATGATTGTTTCTTTTCACTAGTCTTATTAACATGATTGTTTCTTTTCGCTAGTCTTACTTATTTTTCTAAAGTGTAGTTTTGTTAGAAAGGTATCCATCTATTGTTTTAGGATTCATCATTATTGCTATCTTTCTATTGTCTAATTTTGTGTAGTAGCATAGTATTTGATTAATAGTTTATTCATATTTAGTTATATCCTTATATTATGAGTTTCTTATTTATTAATGAAATTCTAAAAGGAAAACAAAATCAAGTTGTATGTATGCTAAGTGGTTCCGGAATGGAGAGAGGAAAGAGTTTGTGCAAATTTCTATTAAAGTCAGAAGTTAAAATAAGTACTCAGCAAATTAGCTATTTATATAGGTAAAGAAGGAGTAGGAAATAATAGCACGTTTACAAATTTATAAAGCTAATAAGTTATAACACTACCCCCCCAAGATGGAGAGTAGATATCAAGTATTCCCATCTTGCGCATAAGAAATTGAAACTAATCAATAGCCAAACTCTTTGTGAACACATCAATAAGTTGTGTTTTGGAAGTAACATGTATTGACAATAGAGTTCCATCAACCACTTTGTCCCATATAAAATGTAAATCCATTTCTAAGTGCTTAATGCTTGGAATATGGGATTTCTTGCAATATGAAGAGCGAATTGATTGTCACAAACAAATGCATGGGCAAGGGATAATAAACTTGAAAATCCTACAATAAACTAATAAGCGAAATAATTTCATAAGTAGTATATGCAAGAGCACGATATTCGAGCTTTACTGGACTTCACGAAACCGAAGTTTGCTTCTTTGATTTTTAGCTGATAAGAGAATTCCCAAAGAAAAAACAAAACCCTTTGGTAGATCTTTTAGCATCAAGATACCTTCCCAAGTCACTATTACTATATGCTTAAAGAATGGAACTAGTATCAATTATAAAATAGAGACCTTGTCTTAGAGACCGCTTGAGATAATTGAGAACTTGTTCTAATGATGTTTGATGTGTTTGACAAGGACAATCTAAAAATTCACTTAAAAATATGTACAGAGTATGCAATATCAAGCTGTGTTAAGAAAAAATACAGTAACATGCCAACTATTTGTCTATAATGTAGAAAGTCCATAGAGGTAAAGGCATCATTTCGAGAAAATCGATGATTTGCAACTATAAGAGCTGCAATAGCTTGAGAATTTAAAAAAATTGTCTCTGCTAAAAGATCCAAAGCAAACTTATGCTAAGTAATACTAAAACTTATTTGGAACATGCTAACTCTAAGCCAATAAAGTATTTAAACTCCCCTAAATCCTTAACCTTGAATCGAGTGCTAAGAAAATACTTAAAATCTTGAATAACCTCATGATTTTTGCTAGCAATTGCTAAATCATCTACATAAACCAACACAATAAGAAGAGAATCTCTTGTGCCTTTTGTAAACAGTAACTAATCACTACATGATTGTGTAAAACCATGAGCCAACAAAGATGAAGTCAACTTAGCATTTCATTGACGAGGAGTTTGCTTCAAGCTACACAAGATGTGATATCTAATCCTTTAGGTAAATCCATATATACTTCTTCATGCAAGTCTCTATTAAGAAATGCATCGTGTACATCCATTTGATGAATATACCAATGAAACTTAGCAATTAAATAGAAAAACAAATGAACTATAGTATGCTTAATAATTGGACTAAAAGTCTCTATATAATCAAATCCTTCTTTTGGTTGTAGCCTTTAGCCACTAGACGCACTTTATACCTATCTATAGTTCCATCAACTTTTGTTTTCAACTTAAAACCCATTTGCTTCCAATTGTATGTTTACCATTACGCAAAGGCATAAGAGACTAATGTCTCATTCACTTGAGGAGAATTGGAATTCAATTCCTCCCTTTATTCCTCATTACAAAGTTCACTTGGTTTGTTGTTTCTGAATTGCAATTCCTTAAGAATCCCTATTACATAAAATCAAGTGATAGGGATTTCTTGACTTAACTAAAGAATCACGATTTCTCATAAAATTTTATATTTTTTCAAAAAATAACCTCATATCAATTTAACGATGGCCATCACACCAACCATTAGTACTACTACTACTACCATTACCACCACTACCACCACTACCACCACCACCACCACCACCATCACCACCACCACTACTATCGTTGTCACCGTCGCCGCTGCAACCACCACCACTTACTATTACCGCCACTATCACCACCAACCACTACCGTCACCACCAACCACCACCCCCACCATCACTACCACCATCATTGCCACCACCATCACTTTGCTGCCACCATTACTACCGCTGCCGCCGTCACCGTTGCTGCTACCACCACTATTGCTATCATTACCACCATTGCAACTATGCCCACCCCCCTTTCTAAGCCATTGCCTTAGCCACGCCTACCCCCCTTTTTATTTAGGAAATTATAAAAATAAAAGTTGATTAATTTTTTTTATTTTTTATATGAGGATTTAGTTTTAATAGGTTAGCCTCCCAAACTCAATTTTTCTGGTTATTTTTTTCTAAAAATCATTTTTTTTAGAAAATCTATAAATTAGTGGCTAAATTAGGGTTTTTCCACTAGAAAACCCAAATTTTATTTTTTACCAATTAAATTGGTTGGCGACTCTAATTTCCTAAATTTTTTAGAAAAATATTTTCTTAATTTAATGTTAAGTAATTTATATTAAGCGGATTGAGCTTAATATGGATTAAATTAAGGAAACCAAAATAGGGCTTAATAGAATTGGCAACTTCACTGAGGATTATTAGTGGGCTAACCATTTAAAAATTAAAAATTAATTGATGGGATTTTGTATTATTTCTTTTTATTGTACTATAATTGTATTAAGGGTTTTTTTGTGATGTAGGCCTTAAGAGAAAAAGCTTGGCCTTAGTAATCATTTGCATGTTTAGATGTGGTTGGACTTGAGTCACCTTAAGAACTTAGGACAGGCCACCATTGTGTAACCTTCATGTCACTAGGGTCTTTATCTTGAGCCATCTTAAGAACTTAGGACAGGCCGCTATTGTGTAACCCTCATGTCACTGGGGTCTTTATCCCCGCCTGGTAGTAATAGGTGAGTCCATTCAGGCTTTAATGTAGCCCACTGGGTTTTTCTTCGAAAAGCTTTGGAACTATAAAGTCTGAGACCCATAGACTTCACTTTCTTACATCATTCTTTTTGAAGAAAGGAATAGTTATTTTTAAATCATAGGAAAAACCCGATTTAATTTGCAGTTAGTTTGACTTTTTTTTTAAAAAAAAGGGAAACTAAAAACCAGTAACCTTTATATATAAGTATTTACGAGCTCTATATTTTTTTAATTCTATTTTTTTATCTACTTATATATAAGAGTGCTCCTTGATTGCGGGTTCATAATGCTCTTTATAGTTTATTAATGACCAACCATATTGCATCGCATGCAAATGTAGCATATTGCATCACATTTATTTTGCTTATTTATTTATATGCTATATTTTGTAATATATGTGGGTCCTGTAGATTTTGTTTTATTTCATCAGTAATAGGTTGTGTAACATAACATTTAACATAGAATACTTAAAATCATTAGTATCTTCATATACTATAATGTGCCAATGTTAAAAAAAAATTCTTTTATATCAATTTGTAATTTTTTTGGGGCATGTAATTATATAAGTTAACTATGATAAATATCACGATGGAATTATCATGTTTTTAAAGACTTTCCAACCATTTTTTTTTAAAAAGGAGGAAATTTCAAAAGATATTTTATGATAAAAAACCAATTTCATGATTATTTTTTACTTAGTTGATTTCTATTGCAATATCCTATATGTACCATATTGTTAGAAATTAACAAAATTAAAAAAAAAATAAAAAAGACAAAAATATTTAACTATCAACTTCCCATGGTAAATTATTTCTCATCATAAATTATTTCCCATCTCAAAGTCATTAATTTTGTAAATATCTAAGTTTTCGTTTTTTGTATACATCTATTCAGTTGGCACGCTCTTAATAAAGCTTCCTCTATGAGTTATCACCCTTATGTTATCTTTTAATGAGTTTCTTATTATAAAATAATTTTCATTTTTCTATATTACCCTTGTAATATAATTGTCATCTTATGTCCTTAATTGTCAGTCCCAATATTTCCAGTTTTTTTAGATTCATCAATGTCAATATTAAGCTTTTATAATGTAAAATTAACATTGCTCTTTTTTTTCCCAATAAAATTTTCCAAATAAAAAGAAATGTTTTCAAAATTAAAAACTTAACTGTTTTTTTTAAAAAAGAATGCAGTATTGCTAATGAGAAGGGATTCTTGTAGGTTTTGAAAGATTACTTTTTAAGTGCTTTGGCTAAACTTGTAGCCTATAACCACTCATTTTAAAAAAATTAAGATGTCTGAAACTCTTGAACAGAGAATAGCCATAGCAGAAGGGGTTCTGAGCAAATATGAGAAACAAGTTGAGACCATAGCCTATACCTAAGCTCAAGTGCTTATTGATTGTCACGCCCCGAAGCGGCAGAGTCGTAACAGCCCCGCCGTGTAAACCATCCTAAGATAGAAGTTGGCCTTACAACCGCTATCTTAGACCTGATCTACACAAGGCGTCCACGACTAACCCGCTTTGAAGTAAACAGTTTGTAATTTCAATAAATCATTTACCTAAGAAAGTGATAAAAGTTATATATAATCACTATAATTCAATTATTACATTATTCAGCAATGAAAAGTAATAACATATGTGTTGATTCTTCAATGCTTTTCCTCACTCCCCAGGATCCAGCAGTTGCTAGTTTCAGAGTAGTTGTTGCCGCTTCTTAACCAGCACCTGCACGACGTCTATAGGGATGTGAGCAACTACAGCTTAGTAAGTTAGGACGGAGGACTTAAAACTATACCATACACACAACAAGGTTTTCAATCACTTATTAGGTGCAATGCATGTGCAAGCAAATGCCATCGCACGACGTTGTCCGGCCCGTCGTGAAATTAGAGAAATTACGCCTGCTCTAATCCGGGTTGAGGAGTTGCCGTTAATGCAACAGCTCACAACCAAACCCAGGCTTGTGTAATGGAGACCTTGCTCCTCCCGTGACTACCTTCGAACCACTGTCTTCACCCTCGCCGCGACCTCCTCTCCTGTCACTTAGTTCGACTGAGGATGAAGAAGGGACCATTTTGCAATCCTGCGCTATCCCTTCCGAAAGGGGTCGGTATTTGGCCGGAGAGTCCTAAGTTCCCCTAACGGGTTGCCATGCATGTCCGATTATGATTACTGGTCGGATATTTAATTAAGTCCAGTTTAGGGTGATTAGTCCTTTCATACAAGTCATACAATATGTGCCAAAGCAACAAACAGAATCATAACATCACCCATAATCAAGCACATGCACACATTCTCTATCTAACAAGCACAACCAAGCATAATCTTAAGCCTCCAAAATACAGCATCGTATTAATCCCAACTTACCTCGACTCCTCGCTCACTCACTCGAGGTCCGATTTGCTCAGGCCATCGCCGATCATCCCTATAACACGAACGTGGTTTCAGTATTTCATATAATATTATAAGTTCATCTTATCCTATAACGCTTATTGTTAGGTTTTGTTTAAGGTTTAATATGTCTAATTATCTAGGTATTAAGTCTTTTATATTTTATTTTGGTTGGTTTTGGTTCGGGTTCTGCATCGATTTCTAAATTAGATTCTAGTTCGATTTCTAGGTACTGTTTTGTACCCGGACCCTAGAAATTTGTTTCAACTCATAATGTGAAACTAACCACATTATTTCCAAATAGCCTAAATACGATTACTACCCCTAGTCAGCATTTTATTCCATCCGGTACACTTAAACCCATATTAGTGTACCGAATTTACTTATATTGTGAGAAATTTTTACATTTTTCATATAATTACCTAAAATTGAATTTTGTTTCAGATTTGTTATGTTCTGATTTTCATTATTTTATTATCTAATTAAACCTAATTTTTTCATATTTATTAATTTTTAATTCTACATATTCCTAATTTTTTACATTTACCACATAACACCTTCATTACTTATACTTAATACTCCATACACTAGGATCAGGTTTCCACATCAGATATTAACATCCCTAAACATCTAATTACTATCTAAATCAGTAATTAATATCCTAATCACCTAATTAACTCCCAATTACTCAAATTTTCCATCATTTTAGGGCTAAAAATTAACTTAAAAATTTCGAAAATTAAATTTAAAAAAATGGCTTCATAGTACTGTTCTATATCACATGAGCATCCTACAGAAAAAAATTGAGCTTCAAACTACACTTCTAAGGTCATTTATTTCTAAACCGAAATATGCTCGGTTTTGCATGATTTCTTAAGGACCCTACATTACGGGACATGTTTTCATCTAAATAATATTTTTCCTACAAACTACATACAAAAATATCCTAGAATAACAAAATTCATAGTTTTCTAATTATATTTACTATTTTTATAAAATTTCACAAGAATCGGGCTAGAATTTGGACTCACCAGTTTGGGTGGCTCCGGCCACCGCGGGCCGCCGTGGCCTTGTCGGCCGGCCTGGGCGCTGCCACCACCGTGTGGTGGTGGTGGCCGTCCACTCCCAGCTCCTCGTATGGTGTGGGTTCCCTTTAAAACCCCTAACTGCACAGTTTTTTTTTTCAGGATTTTATCTTGATTTTTTCGGTGTTTTGATTTTTCTCAAATCCTAAACTGCCCAAAGGACTTCTGGAATTTTTTCCCCCTATTTATAGACAATTTTAGAAATTAATGTGCATTAATTTGATGGGATTTTGCACCAATTTCATGATTTTTGGCTTTTTGTTTATCAAATTCTTATTGGTTAATTTTTTTCTTGCTGACCACGACCTTATCTTATTGCAGCTTATCCTCTTCTGATTTTTCTGATTTTTTCTATAATTATTTTGTATTTTTCTTTAATTATTTGCTTAGTTTTAGGCTAATTTAGGTAATTACGCGTATTTTTATCTACATGTAAATACATATGGGGTACACGTGAACATTCCTAAATATTATTTTGGTCATTCTAAAATTTTTAGTATACATATAATCTATCTCTAGTAATTTATTAGTTATTTCATTACACTTTTCGCATTTTCGATGATTAATACCTATTATGCTTAAAATTTGAAAATTTTATAATCTCCTATTTTACTATTTATTTTCTTAAATTTAAGTTTACGGGGTCATTTTTACTAATATTTCTCTCAATAGTTTATAATTTGGGTGTGATCGGATCCTTTAGCCGATCGTCCTAAACCTTGGGTTCTAAGTTCGATCTTACGGTTACTTAGCTGAACTTTGGGACTTACATTGATACCCTATCCCAGGCAAATGAATCTAAAGAGTTGTAGGTTTATGAGCTCACTATCAACATGATATAAGGTTTGGAAAGGTTGAAAAGAGAAAATTTGAATGGTTAATCTTAAGGGTTATGTTACTGCTAGGGTTTAAAAGAAAGGGTTGTGGCCTAGAAGAAAAGTTGGCGAAGTTAGGGAAAGGACTTACTGGTATAGAAATAGAAAGAGGTTATGTGCTTAAGCAGCTCGAAAACCTACATCCTGATATGAATAGGAAGTTACAACTTAAGCATAAAGATGATTCAATGAAGGAGAGATCAGGAGCGAATGTGCCGATTAGGAAAGCCTAGAATCAAGACAAGCTCGTCTACAACAAGAGGAGGCGATTTATGCAGTTTAAGATTCCAATGGCCCAAGTGTTGAAGCAATTGAGAGATGTAGGAATACTGGCATGTGAAAACCCAGCAAAGAAATACAAGTCAAGGGATCATGACCCCAACAAATGGTGTAGATATCATATGGGCCAGATGAGACATACTATAGAAAACTGTTGGAAACTGAAGCATTAGGTACAAAATTTGATTGATGCTAAGATTATCCAACCAAATTTTATAAAATTTGATGGGTCGTTAGTAGTGGTATTTCATTCCTAAGTTTTGAAGAAGCATCAAATAAACAACTTCTGGTATTAGGCATTAAGAATCTACTACTATTATTTGATAAGGTAACTCGCCATTTGAAACAGTTGGGTATACTTTGAAAAATTAATTCAACTAAATGGGCTAAGTTCGAAAAAGTGATAGAAATAGAGGCAAGAAGTAGAAAAGAATTTTAGTTTCTGCATTTTTTTTTTCAAAATAATCTCTCATTTTGGAGTTTATAATAGAGACGAGTTATTGGATAAAGCAGTTTTCATGTATATTCTTGTTTTTATATGCTGTGAAGCTAGCTCAATTCAAATATGGACATTTCGAATGAGTGAAAATGGATAAAGAAAATGTGAACTAGAAACTTAAAACTTTCCACCTAAGAGAATGATAACACATTACTTGAAAGGTTTAGGATGAAAAGAGGCAACCTATGTCCCAAATACTAACCCTAGACACACATGAGAGAAGAGTGCTATTAATGTGAGTAATTGGGCTCATTCCTCAAAAGAGGTCCATCTTAAACTTGGTATATGTGTTAAAGTGATATTAAGCATTCGTTTAATTGTCCTTAAATATAGTTATCCCTTGCAAACCCATTTGAACCTTTAAGGGATTTTTCTTAAAATTAGCCTCGCCAAGAATCATCCACATTGGGGAAGTCAGGAGGCTAAGGTCATTAATTTGAAGAAAAGAAGTACATTAACTTATGCTTGCCTTAATAATGCTAATTCATGAGCAAATATTACTATAAATAATTTAATTTCTTTAAAATGAAGAAGAGTTTCAAACTATATATACATCACTTAGGCTCGTACACTTATTTAAACACATCAAGTCCATAGATTTTTTCTTAAGCACTTCAAAGCTATATACACTTCTCCCAAGCTTACATGCCTTAAACCTACCTTTTGGTGTTTCAAATTTTATTAAGTGAAAACTTAATAATGGAAGGTGACTACCTTGATAAAAAAAAAGAGATAAAAAATAAAAAGAAGGGATAAAAGTAAAATAAAAAAAAAAAAGAAAAAAGAAAAAAGAAGAAAAACAAAAACAAAAAGAAAAATTAAAGGGTGAAAAAAAGATTGAAAATATTAATAAGGTGACCACCTTCAAAAAATAGCCAAATTACCAATAAGCTTAAAGTCAAACTTGTGATGGTATCTAAAATCTGAATATTATTAATTCTCAAGTTAAAGAGCAAAGCCCTTATTTTTGGTCTTACTCAATTTATTATCCTTAATGAAACTCTTTTGACTAAAGAAAAATGACTTATTTTCAGCAAAATTTGCTTATGAAACTAGAGCAAGCCTATGTTTAGTTTCTCCTAAGTTCTTACCTTATAAAATTGAGATAGATTGTATATAATTTCTTTCAAAATTGGCCAAAGCACATTGATATCCATTTGCTTAAACTATTGACCAAAAGTCTTGTATTGCAAACCTGGAAAAAATCTATTGATTGACTAGAATGTATCACTTACAAGATAAGTTATAATTTTTGAAAATGATGTTGAGGCTTAGACTTATGTGAGTGCAAGAAAGTCTAGTTTGACTAAACATTTCAAGTAATGTTATCTATCCTCTTAGTGAAAAATTGAGGAGTTGAGTGCTTTTTTAAAAACTCGAATAGTCATTTATCTCAAGTTAGAAATCAATACTTCTAAAAAAATAGCATTTCAAAGATCATGAATAATGCTCTAGGAAACAAGACTGAAAGAATGAGTAATCAATGGGCAAAGGGTAAACCAAGCTCTTATTAGTGATATTTAGAGTTTTCGAAACTTTTTTACTTGTTAGTAACACAATTTTCCATTAAAGAATATTTTATTTGAATTTCTTAAAAAAAAAGGGGGAGAAAAAAGAAAAACCTTTTCAAAAGAGAAATGAAGCCTTAAAAAAAAATCAAGAGAGTTCTTAAAAAAAAAATGGGGTTAAAATTTTCAAAAAATCATCAAAATCTCTCAAACTTAAGTTACAGATTAATTTGTCAAAACTCATGAAAGTTTTTTTCCTTCTAGCGCTTGCTCAAAGGAGTATCACCCAGTCATTTAAAAGATCGCTTGCTCATGAGAACGTTGTCTCATTTTGTCTTTAATAAAATTCCATTTTATCTTGTTTTCGAAAGATCTATCCTTTCAAGCAAAACAAATCTTGAAGAGATTTATTCTCTTCGGATTATTCTCTAAATCAAAATGAATCTCGAAAAGATCTATACTTATTGGATTATCAAAACAAATCTATCATTTTTGGATTATTCACCAAAAAAAAAAAAGAAATCTTTAAAAGATCTATTTTTTTTCAGATTATTCACTAAATCAAGAGAAATTGTGAAAAAATCTATTCTTTTCGAATTATTCAACAAAGCAAAAAGAAATCTCGAAAAAATTTCGAAAAAATCTATCATTTTCAGATTATCTACCAAACCAGAAGAAATCTTGAAGAGATTTATCTTTTTTGAATTGTTTACTGAAGTAAAAAAATATCTCGAAAAGATTTGTCCTTTTTGGATTGTTTACAAAGTAAAAAGAAATCTTAAAAAGATCTATCTTTTTCGGATTATTCACTAAACTAAAAGAAATCTTGAAGAGATTTATCCTTTTTGGATTTCCATTTTATCTTGTTTTCGAAAGATCTATCATTTCAAGCAAAACAAATCTTGAAGAGATTTATTCTCTTCGGATTATTCTCTAAATCAAAATGAATTTCGAAAAGATTTATACTTATTGGATTATCAAAACAAATCTATCATTTTTGGATTATTCACCAAAAAAAAAAAGAAATCTTTAAAAGATCTATTTTTTTCAGATTATTCACTAAATCAAGAGAAATTGTGAAAAAATCTATTCTTTTCGAATTATTCAACAAAGCAAAAAGAAATCTCAAAAAAATTTCGAAAAAATCTATCATTTTCAGATTATCTACCGAACCAAAAGAAATCTTGAAGAGATCTATCTTTTTTGAATTGTTTACTGAAGTAAAAAAGATATCTCGAAAAGATTTGTCCTTTTTGGATTGTTTACCAAAGTAAAAAAAAATCTTGAAAAGATCTATCTTTTTCGGATTATTCACTAAACTAAAAGAAATCTTGAAGAGATTTATCCTTTTTGGATTATTCTCCAAATCAAAACAAATTCGAAAATATCTATCCTTTTCAGATTATCCAAACGAATCTCGAAGAGATCAATTCTCTTGGAATTATTCATCAAAACAAAAACAAATCTCGAAGAGATCTATCTTTTTGGGGTTATTCACTAAACAAATACAAATCTCGAAGAAATCTGTCCTTTTTAGATTATTCACCAAACCAAAGAAATTCTTGAACAGATTTATCCTTTTTAGATTGTTCATCAAATTAAAATAAATCTTGTAGAGATATATCCTTTTCGAATTATTTACCAAAGTAATTTTTTTGAAATCTCGAAAAAATTTATCCTTTTCAAATTTTTTTAAACATCTCAAAAAGATCTATTCTTTTTGGGTTATCAAACTAGAGTAAGTTTTTTTTTTTTTTTTGAAATCTTGAATAGATTTATCCTTTTTAGATTATCAAACTAGAGTAAGTTTTTTTGAAATCCCGAAAAGATTTATTATTTTCTAATTATTTACTAAAGAAAGTTTTTTGAAATCTCGAAAAGATCTATTTTTTTCGGATTATCTACCAAAATAAGTTTTTTGAAATCACAAAAAAATTTATTCTTTTTGGATTATCCACTAGATCAAAACATTTGTGAAATTTTGAAAAAATCTATTTTTTATTATTGTCCACCAAACAAGTCAATTAGGCTCCCTTAAATATTTTCATAAAACATAACTTAGTTGGTCAGTTTAAAGTAGGGTGTGGCTAAAATGGATATCTATTTTGATTTTGTAGTAAAGTTCTAATCAAACTTCATTATAAAAAGGGGCAGCTGTAGACATCTCATTTTTATCATTATTGTTTTATTTTTGTTAGACCAAGTTAAGAAATAAATAAACAAAAAAAAAGAAAATTAAAAAAAAAAGGAAAAAATAAAAAAAGAGTTAAGTCGAGTCGAATCATATTGAGTTAATTCGAATCATATCGAGTTAAGTCGGATTGTATTGTATTGAGTTAAATAAAGTTAAGTTGAGTTGTGTCGAATTGAGTCGTATCGTATCGTATCGTATCGAGTTGAGACTTAATTGGGTTGAGTCTAATCAAATCAAGTCCAATTGTATCGAGTCAAACTGTATCACGTCGAGTTAAGTCAGATTGTTTAGTTTCGAATCGAATAACGGTATGTGATCAATTTAATAAATTTTAAGTTGTTTAAAGGATCGGGCTTTATTAATCTAATTTTAGTCAAGTTCAATATAAAGTAGATTTTTATCTAATTTATATTAGGGCAAAATAAACTGAGGATTTATTATATGAGTTATTGGGTTAAATCAAATTAGATCAGATCAGGTTTGGAAAATAAAGAGCCTAAAATGAGATAAGATTTCTAGAAGTTAGGTTAAATTTTTGAAGAATCGTAATTATATCTTCTGTATCTTCGATGTAAAAGATACAATTGAAGGTTTATAAATAGTAAGTCGGCAAGTGGACTTAAACACGTTTTTTAAGTACACAATTCCCTAAACACAATTCACAAAACACCAACTGAAACCCTTGCCTCACAAGTCCATTGTAGTACCAATTCCATATAAATACAATTAGATCTCAATTTACGCTGACTGCCTGATCGAAGCACAACACTTGCTTTACTTCATACACTACGCCACCAATCTACCGTAGCAAACCAAGCACAAACACATATGCACTTTCCAATCGCTTGATCGACCCATTGATAAGCTACACACTAACAGCATACTCTTAGTCTAAGTAACATGTCTCCTTCCATCCTGATCAAGCCCCCAAATTCTATGCTTCAACCGATTGTTGAACACAATCCTTCATGCCATACATGCAAAGGCCACGTCCCTCCCTTTTAACTGAACATCCTTGTCTTCAATCTTAACCAAATGCCCCACTATCAGTATACCCTGATCGCGTGTCCATTGTTTAACCCATAGCTTCTACCCAATTGCCATCCTAATTTATGAGCCACACACGCCACTTCACAACATGCTACACAAACTCCATGCCCCTAATGCCAGTAAATTCACACTCGTGTGTACACTTAAATTGAATTCCATAAGACCAATCACGTCCTTGACACTCTTTATGGCACACTGCACATGCCAAATGCCCACGCCAATACGAGCACAAGTATGAGCATGACACCCAGACGATCATACACTATCGACGCTTAGGTGAAAAAATTATTTATTTTATTTTATTAATTAGTTCAATTATGATTACTAATTTAGTTTTCTTTTTGTTTAAGTGCAGTTTTTTTATTATTATTTCCATATTGTTTGTGTAATTTTCTAGATAATTTCAATTTTTCATAAAATTTAATTAAATTATATTTTTAGTAAAATTGTGTTTTTTTTTTTAAATAAGCATATTGAGATACGTATTTTGTAGTAGAGATTTAGAAAAGATATGTATCGAGATACGCGTGTTGCGGTTGAGATTTAAAAGAGATATGTATAAAAATATATATTTAGATTGTATCGTAACGTATCTTATGGTTAAGATTTGAAAAAGATACGTATCTAGATCCTATCTTGGTAAATCTTGCATTGCATTTAGGATTTAGGAAATATATCTTTTAACACGTAGTGAGTTTTTTTTTTAAATAAAATCTTAACTGGAGTTTTTCATAAAGATTTAGTTAGTTAGGATTTTTCTTAGATTTGTGAAAATAAAAATTTTATGTTTTTTTTTTAAAATAAATAAATGGTTAAATAAACATAAACTTGACTCAATTTTCGAAAAATAAAAGAAACCCACCCATTAAATATTTTATAAAATAAAGAATTATGACTGGTTTGATCTCGATTAGCGGGTATATAGATACTTTTGGGACAACTGTTTAAAAAATATTTTTTTTCCTTTTTCTTGAAAATTCATAATAAAAAAATCACTTTAGTTATCTTTTGCATATTTATATATATTTTTAGTATTTTTAGGAAATTATAAAAATAAAAACCCATTAATTTTTCTTTAGTTATTACATAGTGATTTATTTTTAATAAATTAGCTAGCGAACTCAATTTTTCTAGTTATTTTTTTTAAATCATGTTTTTAGAAAATCTATAGATTAGTTACCAAATTAGGGTTTTTCCACTCGAAAACCCTAATTTCATCTTTTATCGGTTGAATTGGTTGGTGAATCCAATTTTTTAAATTTTTAGAAAAATATATTTTTTAATTTAATGTCAAGTAATTTATATTAAGCGAGCTGGGTTTAATATGGATTAAATTAAGGAAACAGAAATAGGGCTTGACATTTTAACACCAACTAGATACCCAACAAAAAATACAAGGATGAGCTTGAGGATCAAATTTTGAATAGCCACTTTTAAGAGTTGAAGCAAAACAAAGAGATCCAAATACCCTCAACTATGTATAAGAAGGTACTTCACTAAACAACATTTGATAAGGGGTAAGACGACCCTAATGAAAAGTGGTTGGGATACGGTTTATGATATAGGTAGCTATGAGAATAGCATCACCTTAGAAGCACAAAGGCAAAGAAGAATGGAAAATTAAAGCTTAAGCAATAGACACAAGATGTTGATGCTTTTGTTCCGCTGCACCATTCTGTTGGGGAGTTTCCACACATGATAATTGATGCAAAATGCCTTTACTTAAATAAAATTCATTCAACATGCACTCTTTTCCATTATCATTTCTGATTTTCTTAATTTTCTGATTAAAGTGAGTGTATATAAGTTGATAGAAAGTAGGAATAATAAGAAAAATCTCATGTTTTGATTTCATAAGGTATACCCATGTAACATGAGTATGATCATCAACAATAGTGAGAAAATACCTATGTCCTTGAATTTTAGGATAGGCAAATGGACCCTGGATATCAATGTGAATTAAATTAAAAGCTACGATTGTATCTTTAATATGAATGGGAAAAGTGGATCTTTGTTGCTTAGCAAGAGGACATACTAAACAATCAAACTTGGTACATGTAACTGAATTATCAAGCTTATGAATAAGTCTCATTCTATCAAATGAAGGATGACTAAGATGAAAGTGCCAAACATCAAACATATGTGGCAACTTATTCATTACACGAGAAGCAAAAAAGCACTCAGGATTAGAAACAGTAGAATTTGAAACAATTTGTTCCATGAGAAAGAAACCGAACTTAGCTTTGGCTTGATCAATTGTCCTCTATGTGATAGAGTCCTAAATGTAAGCATGATTCTCAATGAACACAATTGAATATGTATCACTAGAAACAAGTCTTAAGATAGAGATAAGATTAAAACTAAATGATGGCACAAAAAGAACATCATGGAGGATAAAGTGTTCGTTCAAACAAATTGATCCTTTGCGTGTAACTTGAACTTTATGCTTATTAGGTAATTAAACAAAACGGGTTTTGAAATCGAATAGGATTAGAATAATGCTAAGCTATTGATCATGTGATTGGTAGCACTAGAATCTAAGATCCATATAACAACAGAACTTGGTACACAAGTACAAAATGATGATAGAGGTAAGATTGAAGGAAACTTACCTGCCATAGCAAATGAAGTAGAACTAAACAAAGTAGAAGCAACATGCTATTGCTGCAGTAAAGACGCTTGAAAAATAGTGGAAGGATTAGTAGAAAGTGGCAATGAAGTTGGAACAACATTGTTTGACAAATTAAGTAAGCTCAAAAGATGCATAACTCGATCCTTTGTAATATTAATACCTGATGAATTCGGTTTAGTGCTACTATCACCAATTTTAGTAGTAGAAACATCAAATACCATGTTTTTACTATCAACATTACCATCCGGACCACTAGAATTCCTAAGTGAATCAACTAAAACTTGATTAAATCTTATAGCTCTAGGTTTAGTAAATTTGAAGTGATGCGGAAAACCAATAAGCTTATAGTATTTGTCCTTTAAATGTCCACGTTTCTTGTAGTAGCTATAGTAAACATCATCCCTTACTCTTTCCCTACAATCATTACACTAACCATAGTAGATACATCATTAAACAGGATTTCCTTTTCTATTAGATTGTTGAAACTCATTACGTATGACAAGATTATCTAATAAGCATTATTACCTAATATGAAACTCATCAAGAGTGAGAAAAGGCTTCAACACTAATATCTGTGATCTAAGAGTAGAGAAGCTATCATTTAATCCATTCAAAAACTTGAACACATAATCCTTTTAATACAACTCAATGAGTTTTTCAAAGTAATCCTTATTACAAACACCATAAGAACAATGTGATAGCGGTCGAAAATTCCTTAACTCTTCCCATATTGTATTTAACTCGGTCAAATAGTCATAAACTGATCTATTACCTGAACTATTGTACTCAACAGGTGATATAATTGACAAATACAAGTATCGTCAGGTTGTGAGAATCTCACCTTCAATTTGTCTCAAATTTCTTTTGCAGTTGTCATATAAATGATTGTAGAAGCTATTTGAGGTGAGATTGGTCGTAATATCTAAGAAATTATAAGGTTGTTACACCTATTCTAGATCTGAAACATTGTATTCGATTGAAGGTGGAGATATCCTACCGTCTATAAATCGACCTTATTTTTTATCGACAAACCAAGAAGAAATGAACGACTCCATGTATTATAATTGAGTCCAGTTAAAACATGTGTAATTGAAACCGAATTTTGATTATCAGAGTGATGGATGAAATAAGGTGATGACACATCCTCTAGTGGTGAAAGTGCCATGAAAGACATCAACAGTTCCAAAGTAAACAATTTAAAAAAAGAAGAAAATTTCAATGCTTTGATACTGTGATAAAATTCTAAAAGGAAAGCAAAATCAAGTTGTATGTATATAGATGAGTGGTTCCAAAATAGAGAGAGGAAATAGTTTGTGTAAAATAAAAAAAAAGTCGTTATTTTTGTAAAAGTAAAGAATTTAAAACAAGTGTTCAGCAAACTATCTATTAATATAGGTAAAGAAGGAAGGGGAAATAACAACACGTATACAAATTTACAAAGCTGATAAGTTATACCATATATGGATGCATTCATCTTATCTCAATAAGTACTATACATTAGGACACAATATGTATCTTAAAAACCTAATACTATATAATAGGACACAACATGTGACTTAAAAGACCTCTCGTTACAGCGATCTATAGGACACGTGGGATCACGATAATTTCACGTCCTAAAGGCTAAAGTGTCCGATCTAGTCCTCTGGAAGGGGCAGAGTTGGGTGTTCTTGTAGATTAAGATAAGAAATGCTGTAGTGCATTTGGTCAGTTAGACCTGCATGCGTCATCAAAACAGCAACATGAGTAATAAATTCTCCGCCTCGTCTAAGCATTTGTGCATGCTCCTCCCACCTATGCTTGCTGGCAGCATATAAAAGCATTTCAGCCCAAACTTCGCTTATCATCTCCCATTTCTGTTGTAGGTTACTCCCAAAGGAGTCCTGCAACAACTGTGCTAGTCTGTATCCCATCGCCCCAGGCTCACTTGTAACTACTGGCGGGTCCTTCCCTTCAATAAATAGCTTACAATCATCACTATCCGGTAATGCCGTTATTAGGGATAAGTACCGATAACTCCCAGAAGGTAGCATTTTTTGAGGACAATACAGTGCAAGATATATGAAATAGTCAGAAATGTATCTACTCGCATTGCTAACGGAACTGACTCTTACATTACCAAGGGCTTGCCTTTTATTATCGGAATAGTAACAATAAGTAGTAGCAGTGGACCAGATGAATAGGCTGCAATCGAATTCAGTTCCGCTTGTGATCCACTCCAACTTCTCCAAGTAACCATACTTTGCAAGCACTCCATTCCCTCTTTCAGATAAAAACTCAGATGGTTTCTTTATACATTCATGTCCCCTAAAATATTTACTGCGCTTATCCTCGATTACCTTAAAAACCACTTCTTTCATTAGGTCGACATCATTTTCTGATAAGGTATCGAGACCTTTCAAAAGCATTGAATAACGACTTGCCCATCGCGTTGGACGATTATAAATAGTGTTTTTACCTGCCCATCGCGTTGGACGATTATATCGAGTGTTTTTACCCCGCTTTATGCTTCTTAACCATCTCTTCTCACCGAACAAAGCTCTACTAGCTGTAGAAATATTTCGAAACAGAAATTTCGCAAGGGCATTATTATTTTGATGTCGATCCAACCAAATCAACGTCCAGTCTGAGAAAACAATCAAAGCGATTGCATATATCTCCAAGATAACCGCACCAATCATCAAAAAGTAAGTAATCATAACATCCGATGATGGGTAAGACCACTTAGCCTGGTTGTGTTTGTGTATAATAGCAAAGGAAGTGAATGTTGCTGCCGATGAACCCAGATAAACACAACGCAGGCAGATGCCCCATGGAGAATAAGTTAATAAAGCCTTCGTATATAGCAGATCATACATGAGCCCTAGCTCATCCTCCACTATCCTAAATGCCTCCGAGGGGCCTTCCTCGAGAATAATATCTACTTCTGGAAGCGCAGGTAATCCCGAATGTATTACCATATCTGTAAAATAATACGTCAGTGGGGCTAAAAACTGGTAAACTTTCGCAAGATGAGTATGTGGAGGATCACGAATGGCCCCGAAGCGATCAAAAAAACGAGAACATATTGTTTCCAGGTCTGCAGATTTGAGAGCCCATACTCTCTCACAATATCGGACAACTCCCGATACAAATATGGGAATTGCCAAATATGAAAGAGGATTATGGTTGTTCCAGGTCTTGATGATAGCATAGAAAGCCACCCCTACTTGAATAACTAGATTGAGTGAGTGTCTTAACCACAGCTTATTGTCTTCTAAGGAATAGGCAGTGATGGTGTCTGGTCCTCCAAGATGCAAAATCAGGAACGGTATCCATAGGAACTGTAGTTGATGGTTTTGCAATGACTCCTCTTTGCATGATTCTCCTCCCTTTCGGGCAAGAGCACCAAGCGAAAAAATGGCCACTGCGTCAGCAGACATATATGCACACCATGTCGGTATCGTGATCCAAAGTGACGCTGAAATCTTCCTCCGAGACCCAATGAGGAAAAGAAGAATTTTGTATTAACATGCTAAGTACAACGGTTAACCGGATCTCCCATGTATTAAAAAGATCGGTCAAGGTTTGTAGAAGCATGTTTCTTTATGCACTCAAGTTATATGCAAAGGGAAATTTGGCATTCAAATCTTTGGGAGAGACACGATAATACCTTGTGTATTTATACAGCCATAAATATGTCCAAACTCACCATTCAGAGAATATATTATGTTATTTCCACACGCATTTGAATTTTACAGCTGTCCCGTCCTATAAGAATGCACCACATGGTAACTGAGAGATGGAATAAAGCAAATTATCATGTTTCCAACATTTATCTTGAAACGTTACCTTTTAATTTTCTTTTTCATTCCCATTGGACATAATAAATTGCAGTCGCAGAGATCAATTCCCCATGTTACATCACGTGGAACAAATTAATTTACTCAATAATTAATTTCAAATTAAAGTCAGCAACATCATTGCACATCACAATTTGAGTATTCCTTTTTCTTTTTTTCCTCGGGTGAAAACCGCAATTTTTCTTTTTCTTTTTCCCCATCAAAGCTACTCGCTTTCCATTCGTTCAATCGTAGATATAAGTCTTATCACCGTAGTACATATGGAAAGTTTTCCTTTTAGTATTAAAAATATTCTGTAATAAGATATGAGCCTTATCATTGTATTATGTAGTGAAAGTTTTCATTTTAGTATGGAAAATTCAGCAATAACTCCGATTTTTATTTTTTGGAGCACTCAAATTTTAGCTTTTAGATGCAAAAAATGATACGGACTAGCTTAATACATCCAATACAACAGATAATATATCAATAATCTTTATTCTTAACAGATAAAAGAGGTCATTTTTTAGACTTATTTCAAAAGTTTTCTTGTTTATACAAGTTCCATAAGTGAGAAATAGCACTTAAAACCTATAACTTTGAAATAATGGGATAATATATCGAGATCAAACTTATGAGCTACATTGAAAATTTTAATTTTTTTTTCTTGAATTATTATTATAGTTCTTCTTAGGACTATTATATAATTCAATAAAACACTTAAAATGAAATTGCTTCTTCATTTTTATTTTCTTTTCATTTTTTCTAGTTATTTTAGCATATTGCTCACAAAACATTCTAACAATTATAAAATTGAGTAATCTTTTCTAGGCTATTATGAAGATACTCTTTCCTCAGAAAATTAAGAAATATAATTAAGAACAAATTACATATACAAACTTTAAATTTACTATATTTGATATGAATGACCAATCTAAAATAAAACGGATTGGAATGACATGACATATAGTTGATGGGACTAAAGATAGAACAATAAATTCAATTCTACATTTAGAAAGGTCTACACAATTGTTGATTCTGTTCTAATATTATAATTGGTTGTAAGTTATTAGAATGTATACATTGTAGCGTTTGTAAAAAAGTGTCTTTAATCATTGGATTATAGTTAGGTTGAAAGTAAAATAAATAATTTTTAAATAGTAATAATTATTGGAGTCATAATGGAGTTATGGTTTTTCCATGTGAAAAGAAATTCCCTTTTTAAAACAAAATCCCCAATTCTAAGAGAATATGATTCTACCTTGTAAAAACACAAGACTGAAATTTGGAATTCTGATTTTATTTTTAATCCATTCAAGCTTGATGTTATATCTTTCTATTATTTTTAAAAGATAAGAAATGTCTATGAAACGACCTCCAATGCTACATTTTTTTTGCTATTTTTTTTATATCCTTTTTGCAATTTTATCAATGGTTTGAATGGCACATTCACTTCTTTAAAAGATCAACTGACACTTAAGGAGCTTAAATAAATCTTCTAGCACTTAATTAAGGGTTTTAAGAATGTATGTGCTATTATCCCTATAATAATTAAAACGTATATAGTTATTTTTTCTTTTTAAACCTTTTACTTAGCACCCATATTCCTTTATTCATTTTTTTCCCCGATAAGCTAGTCCAATAATAAACCTTATACAAACATGCCACTCTTCTTATTAAAGAAAATTGAACAAGGATAAGAATCAGTAGATTCACAGTTTAGCAAGTTAATGAAATCAACAATTATGAGTATAAATAACCCAACTTACTTATGAGTTACATGTGAACTCAATATTTATGTAAGTCTTTGTAGTCTTTATATTTCCTTTGAGATTCTCCCCCATTTTTAATAATTTTTTTTTACAATATTTCTATTAGTTTGTATTGCACTGCAAACTAATAAGAGAATGATGGGATACATTCTGACGTCATATAAACTAATCTATAGGAACCCATTCATTTCTCTTAACAAATACTATATATTAGGACACAACATTTATCTTCAAGACCTATTAGTATGCCCCCTATAGGACACTCTGGGAACGTAACAATTTCACGTCCTACTAGCCAAAGTGTCGTCTCTAGTAATCTAATCGGCCACCATATACCTTTCTGATAGATAAGGAGTGTTGTAGTGCGCTTGGCCAGTTAGACCTGCTTGCGTCATCAAAATAGCAACATGCCTAATAAATTCTCTACCTCGTCTAAGCAGTTGTGCATGCTCCTTCCACCTTTGCTTGCTAGCAGTATATTAAAGCATATAAACCCAAACTTCGCTCATCATCCCCCATTTCTATTGTAGGTTACTCATCCCAAAGGAGTCCTGCAACAACTCTGCTAGTCTGTATCCCATTTCCACGGGCTCCCTCGCAACCATCCCCGGATCTTTCCCTTCAATAAATCGCTCACAATCATCATTCTTTGGCAATGACGATATTTCGTGTAAGTACAAATAATTTCCTACAGGAAGCATTTTTTGAGGGCAATACAGTGCAAGATACATGAAATAGTCTGAAATGTATCTACTCACATTGCTGGTGGAATTGACTCTTCCATTACCTAGGGCTTGCCTTTTATTATCGGAATAGTAAGAAAGAGTAGTATTAGTAGTGTACCAGATGAATAGGCTGCTATCGAATTAAGTTCCGCTTGTGCTCTACCTGAACTCCTCCAAGAAACCATACTTTTCAAGCACCCCATCCCCTCTTTCAGATAAAAACTCCGATGGTTTCTTTATACATTCATGTCCTCTATAATATTTAGTGCACTTAACCTTGAGTACGTTGAAAACCATTTCTTTCATTAGGTCGACACCGCTCCTGATAAGGTATCGAAACCCTCTAAATACATTGAATAACAATTAAGACAAGGGATTGCCCACAACGGTGAATAATGATAAATACATCGGATTGCCCATCGCACTATTCATTTATATTTAGCGTTTTTACCTAGCTTTATGCTTCTTAACCATCTCTTCTCACCGGACAGAGCTCCATTAGCTGTAGAAATATTTTGAAATAGAAATTTTGGAAGGGCATTACTATTTTGATGTCTATCCAACCAAATCAACATCCAGTTTGAGAAAACAGTAAAAACGATTGCGTATATCTCCAACAAAAACGCACCAATCATAAAAAAAAAAAAAGAAGTAATCATAACTTCCGATGATGGGTCAGACCACTTAGCCTCGTTGTGTTTGTGTATAATAGCACAGGAAGTGGATTTTGCTATCGATGAACCTAGATATACACAATGCAGGTGGATACCCCATGGAGAATAAATTAAGAAAGCCTTCGTATATAGTCGATCATACATGAGCCCTAGCTCATCCTCCACTATCCTAAATGCCTCCAAGGGGCCATTGTTGAGAATAATATGTAATTGTCGATGCATAGCTGAACTAGATCCTATTATCGTATCTGTAAAATAATACGTCAGTGTTGCTAAAAACTGGTAAACTCCCTCAAGATGAGTACTTGGAGGATCATAATCGACTAGATGCCAATAAAAAAAAAAAAAAAAAAAGCGAGAACATATTGTTTTTAGGTCTGTAGATTTGAGAGCCCATACTCTCTCACAATATCTGACAACTCCCGATACAAATATGGGAATTGCCAAATATGAAAGAGGATTATGGTTGTTCTAGGTCTTGGTGATAGCATAGAAGGCCACCCCTACTTGAATAACTAGATTGGGCGAGTGTCTTAACCGCAGCTTGTTGTCTTCTAAGGGATAGGCAGTGATGGTGTCTGGTCCTCCAAGATGCAAAATCAGGAACGGTACCCATAGGAACTGTAGTTGATTGCAATGACTCCTCTTTGCATGATTCTCCTCCATTTCGGGCAAGAGCACTAAGCGAAAAAATGGCCACAGCGTCAGCAGACATATATGCACACCATGTCGGTATCGTGATCCAAGGTGACTTCGAAATCTTCCTCCGAGACCCAATGAGGAAAATAAGAATTTGTATTAATATGCTAATTACAACATCTCCATGTAGGAAAAAAATGGTCAAGGTTTGTAGAAACATATTTCTTTATGCACTCAAGTTATATGCAAAGAGATATTTGATATTCAATTCTTCGAGAGAGATACGATTGATAGGAATTAAGTTAATGAACCTTTATTTAGAGCTTAATCATGGGAGCTTGAAGGATTAGCGAAGCGGATTTTATTGTTCCAACCAACTCTTGTTAAGATCGAATTGATTCTTGCTGTCGACCAACTCCTTATGCCTAATTGAGTAACTACACATCTCTTGATAGTCAAGTGCCAACTCGACATATGATTTGTTGATAGCCCAATCCCTTATACCTCTACTTAGTCGTGACAGAGCAACCTCCAGTTAAGAAGTATTGGTGTCGAGAACCCCCACACTCATTCAGACATACGTCTTCTTAAGAGGACTCTAGGTCTGCTTGGCACCTTTGATTGGTAAGTCACCAAAATGATCATACAGACTGTCTTTTCTATTGGAAAGTCAGCCATCTACTAGGAGCTACATGTTCAAGAAATTAGAAGAAAGAATCTTTTGTACCAGACGGCATCTTGGTTGATTTTCTTTTATCCCCTTTTCTGAAATTCTTTATACATTATTTCTTTATGACTTTACCATATCTAGTTGTTTCTATTTATAGTTATTGCCATAATATTTTAGGTATAAATATCCATTGTAAAGATAGCCGTAACATACATATCTTACGTGTGAGAATATTGAATATACTCCTTTCTATAAACATTGTTTATAAGCTTGTTTACTTACTTCACTCTTATCCCAACCCTTAAATAATGCTATGTGGTGAGTATCCCCATTAGATCAGTTCATTCGTCATATTAAGTTGAGTCGTGAGTCTTCAAAAGTTCCCTGATACGTTATATTCTTGAAGCTATTTGAAGGTTTGCTTGCTTTATTTTCATTGTTGTTCACACATTTATAACTTTGTTTTCAAGCTTTTTCTAATCTTGGACCTATCCCAATGCCATCGTCCTTGTCAACTTCCGGCGCATTATATCACATGATACTACCTTTTGTATTTATAAAGTTATAAATATGTCTAAATTCACCACTTTAGAGTATATATTATGTTATCTCCATAAACATTTGAGTTTTAATAGTACTTGTTTAATGGATTATATTTCTTCATTTGAGCTGTACAATAAAATCATGTGTAATAAATAACTTACCCTTTTGATGGGGGCTAAAGACAAGTCCTTAACTAATTAAATATGACACAAGAAGCCAATAATAAGTAGAATCATGTGATCTTAATGCACACAGGCATATTATAAATTGGTATAGCTAACATGTGCTCTCAAAACTACAAACTAACATCTTACACATTTTAACACAAATTACAAACATCAAGGAAAAAAAGAAAATGTAAGTATGGGAGATTAAAAATTTTCTTTATTTAATAATCAATATCTTAATAAATTTTTTTGATCGCATATAACATTCTCTTTATTAGAAGGATGCATACCTAATATGTAGACTTGTATAAGGGCCGATTCCGAATTACGAACTGGCCCAACTTGGTTCATGGTGGGCCTAAACTAGTCTCTTAATTGCCAGACATTAAGGACTCAGGTGGTTCGACTGTCTAGACCCATTGAATCGGCAGGTAGGGTAGGCTAGTTCAACCTCCTTTAAAAAAAAAAAAAAAAGGAAAGAAGACCACATTTGGGAAAAAAAAATCAAAAGTGGGAATCACATCATGCAACCACACACAAATAAAACCTATGCATTCACATACGCAAACAACTTTAATGCATTTGCACATACACAATCAGCTTTAGTCACATCAATGCATAATGCATTCGCATATACAAAAAACTTACGTGTTTTGCCAACTAAAGGTTTGACTTTATTTTTCACATCATGTCCATCTCTCTTTTTACTAACATACGTGTGAGAATATTTTTGAAGAAAATGAGTGAAGCTATGTAGGTTACTAACGCATAGATTTTGCAGAATTGTAGATTTAATAATGCAATTCATGCGTAAATTTTGCAAGTAAATATTGTGTTTACATTGGCAACAGTAGGAAACGAAAAATGATGGAAGAGTAGAGAAAATTTTGTCGCGTATTTTATGTTCAAAATATGAACTTTTGCTAGGCAAAATGTTTTCATGAAGTGTTCGTAAATTTTCAAAGTTTGAAAATTTAAACGATACACTCTTCATATTGTCTTAACCTATAAATTAGATTTGTTTTTAACAAACATTCCTACTCTCATTATTGAATCATAGAAACTTTGTGCCTATATGCTAGTTTCAATAATTTCTATCCATCATTTGCTATTGTTTTGAAGCTATATTTTTTCTTCTTTTGGCCTACTAATTTCTAAATTTACAATTTGCTTTAATAACCAACTTAGAAAATATTTGCGACATTTACATTTCATATAAATTAAGTTGTTTTGCTTTTGAAAGCAATTTCTTTCATACCAAAATTTTTTCTCCTTATTTGAAAAAGAAAAAGCTTATTTCCATGGAACAATTCTTACGTTATACTTTCTTGGGGAAGAAGCATAGTTCCTCTTTAGGTAAGAAATATAAGGATAAGTGCATGGGAACAAGTACATTATTTAAGCTATAGCAGTTCGACAACATTCAAGTATACTTGGAATATGAGTACAACCTCAACAAAGATAAGGCATATAAGGTGATGGAAAATGTCAAATGACGAGGTACACGACCTTTTGGCTTTGAAATTGAATCTTAACACATAAGTTATCAAGGCACATTACCACCTAGATTCGAACCTCCACGTATGAGTATCCCTATATGACCTCTTAGATTTGAACCTCTACACATAAGTGTCCTTGCACAACTTACTAGACTTGAACCTCTACAGATGAGTTGCTTTACGACTATGTTCAAGGATGAGGAGGACGGGATAGAAACAATTCTTGAAATAGAGAAGCAATATATGGGTCAGTATGTATATGGTAGTTTAAGGCCTTTGAGCTTAGGTAAGCCCCCTAAACCTAGTAAATATAATATTTTCACAATACATTACCATAAAGGTGCATATGAGAAGAGGAATTCGCAAGCGTTCTACAACTATTGCAATGTAAGCTACGCTTGGAAAATGTGAAAAGGATACGGTACCCTTAATAGGTACTTAAAATCAAAGTATCCCAAAGAGGTAGAGATAAACATGACACATCAATAGTTTTCTCGAAGCGTCGGTTTGTTTGAACAAGCATTAATGAGGTACAATCAAGAGAAGCACAAGTACAATCTCGTACAGTACCTGACTAACATGCACCTGTCATTCAACGTAAATACATCAGAGTATGTTGAGCTTCAGGTTACCAACCGAACAAGTATGACTCTCATGTTGTCCACTCTAACTATTTTCCCTTGCTACTTTACTTTGCTCAACCTACTTTGTTGTATTTTGCTCACCTTGCTCTGCTATGCTATGTTGGCTCAGCCAAGTTATGTAGGCTCAACCATGTCTACTCGTTTAGGATAGCAAGACTTCAAGATTACTTACTTATTTTCTTTACTAGATTACCCTTATATTTTATTTTGTATTTACTAGATTGTCACTAGGGCATCCTTTACTTTATTTTATTTATGTAATTACCATTATATATAAATAGCTCATGTTTGTGGGGTTTTAGGGATATCATACATATGACATATGAATGCAAAACCCTTCGAGTATTTTCTTATGAAAGCTCTCTTATTTCGCTCTTAACAACTCCTTAGTAAGGATTATGGTAAGTAACCTTAATTTATACTTTGTGTGTAATATCAGAGTAGAGATTAGGTTGTGTAGTGTTTATTTAGTGTGTCACATTCTCATGGGCAGCTCACAAATTCGCTAGACGTATCTCTATCTTCCTTTTTTTTAATATTTTTGGGGACCCATTTGATTTTCTATGGTAAGTCCTATTGATAACTGAGCTCTTAGATACATTATATAATCTTGGTATCAAAGTGGAGGTACGACAATGGAAAGACTTGATTTATTAGTTTGTGTCGTACTTTCAAAGGATTTATGAGCTAGAAATTTCATTACGACCCCTCATGGAGGTTTTTAGGTCATATAGCTTGAATGTACAGATTCACCATATACAACTTCATGGGGGTCAACATTTAACATAAGTTATTGTCTTGAGATTTTGATATAAATAATTGTTATTCGTATATGTGAAATTTTATTATCGCAACCTATATTTGGCATTAGGCAATATGTTCAACGAAAAATATTGAGAACGAATTTAAGGTATTAGGGTTCTTCTATAAACAAGAAAAGGGAACTAAGATTTAAGAATATGAAGTTGCAATGAGGGATTATATTGAGGTTTTGCCTAGACTAGTGAGAAAGTAAAGGATTTAGTAGTTAGGTTTTTAATTACAATAAGTAGGTTTATGTGGCTCATGTGGTGGTTGTATTGTATCCTTGCATGCACATAGATGTATTAACCTAAAATTAGTGCAACAGTAATGTTTAGCACAAGAACAGTAGGGACTTACAGTAGATTCAGTTTGGGCACTCAACATGTTTAGTGGCTATTTGATGTTCTTGTTGTAAGTGCTTTGGTAGTGTGATGGATACTGTGTCGCGAAGCTATAATAAGAGTTCTGTATGTAAATCGATGTGTATGACACTAGGGATTGTGTTCATGCCAAGCTGCTATAACGAAGTATTTGCCAAGCTAAATTCTTCTATCTAAGTTGTTGATTGGGTTCAAATTAAAGTGCTTTTGTGCATACTCGAGCGAAACATTCAAGCTTGCTATTGTAAGGTACTACATGAACTTGTGTGTTCGAACTCCTAGTATGTAAGTAGCCGAGCTTCTATGACATATTGAGCTACCACCCTCCTAATTTTTTGAGCTGTTATGAGTTGGGTGAGGTCTATGTTTATATGTGACAATGGAGCTTATGTTTAGTGTGCTAAGCAAGGGATTATAACTGTAATTGAGTATGTTGTTGAGGAGAATTGGATAAAATTTTGATTGAATTGTTGTACTCTAAACACTTGAATTGTTATTTTCCATGTCTATCCAAGTTGACTTGGTTGAGAGTATGTGGATTTCTAAGTTGTTGTTCTTAATAGCTAATTCCCTAGCAATATTGAGTTGTTATTTATGGAAAGTATTGCTGAATTCCACAATGGATGGATACTTTTCATAATAATTGTCATATGAGTGTGACTGTTCACTAAATAAAAGATAATTAGCAACTTTATCAAAGACTATTGGTTATAAGGGTATTTAATGAGCGCACGATGCAAAACATTTATACAATTATTAAAAAAATCCTAAGTGAATATGGCTTAATTAAAAAAAATTTTCTATCGATTTTGACAATACAAGTACTAATATAATCTCAGTAGTAAATCTATAAAATTATTGTTAATAGGCGTTTAGGAAGGCAGGGTGGGGGGCGGGGTAGTGAATTTCCATATACGTTGTATACATCATATTCTTAACTTGTATATCAAAGATGGTATTGTAGTTTTATAGAACAGTATAGCTCCAATTAAGAATGTAGTAAAGATAATAATAGAGAGGCCGTCCCTTCACAAGAAATGAAGGAACTTTTTGCATAGACTGTATGAAGAAACTACAAAAATTTAAGATAAATGTGCAATACCATTGGAACTCCACATACGAGTCGTTGCATAGCATAGTTACTTACGATGAATAGTTGTGTGACTCACTATGTATAAAATGCATGAGGTTGACATTTACCCTAACAACTGAGATATATGTATCCAATTGCTGATGGTCTTAAAAGTTTTTCATGATACGACTAAGACTTTCTCACAGGTTTATAGTCTTAGTGTTTACTTCTTCATTATGTTAGCAGTCAATATACTTTGGTGTGCTACTTTAAGCTCGCGAGGAACCAAACCTGCATGAATGCATTTATGATATGGCGCTAAAGTGGTTATCTTATTATAAAGACATTCCTTGTATTTATCTTGTTGTAACTACTATAGATCTTCATTGTAAATTTGAAGTACTACTGATATATTTGAAAACTTATTATAGTTATATTGACAATCTAACGAATTCTTAAGATATGTATATCTCGGAAGCATAACAGGATGTATATGTAGAACAAACACCAAGAAATGTCATTACTCATTTATGGGTGAGTAATTGCTAGCATAGAAATTAAAGATGCAATGGTTTGGTAGGTTTTTGCCTAAGCTGCAACACTACACGAACTTGAACTTTAAGTTCTTTGAAAATATCTCCATCAAGAAATTTAATATCTTGGAGTTGTGGCTAAGGTACATGAGGGACTATCCACTCTTATCTCTTATTGTACGTGAAGTACTTGGTGCTCTAGTGTCGACATTTATCGTTGAGTAAGCATTTAATAAAGTAGGCCTCATCTTGAATGATCGACTGGCCTCCCTTTCTATTGTAAATGTTGAGGCAAATGCTTGTACGGAAGACTGGTACAAGATGGCCTGTAGATGGTAAGAGTCATGTGGAATATCAAGCGAGGAGGATGAGTACTTCAGCAAGTTCATTAAACTCATGATTCTATCTAGAATTGTTAAAGGGTTTGTAGAATCGGAACGTAAAATCAGATAATAGAGACGTAAGTTTTTATAACCTATGTAAAATAGTTTTAAAAAACTATAGATACATTTATAGTGGTTATAAAAAACCTGAAATACATTATGGAAACAAATAAATGAAGAAATAAAGTTCTTTTTTTCATAAAAAAAAAAGTTCATAACCTATAATATAATATTCATGGAAAAATGATAAGCAAAGTAGAAACTAATTTTTTTCCATTATTTTTTTTTGAAAAAAATCGATAAATTAAATAGAACTAAATGTTTCAACTCATTTTTAGCCATTTATAGTATAAAATTAAATATATGACTTTCTTATGATTTTTTTTATTACAACTGGAACTCGAATAAATATTATGAGTATCAAATAAAGAGTAAGGAGAAAGAGAGAGAAAGAGGAAAATTATTAGAATAAAATAGAGAAGATGATTCAATATTTTAATAGTCATTGAGATGGTAGCCTAGTTACATTGTTATTATTTTTAGCCATTTATCTCATATATGTGGAATCAATAAACTCGGTTAAAAATATAAGTTTTTACTAAGTTTGATATGTAAAATCTATTAAAAAAAAATAATTTTCTATAAGAAAAAGATTTTATATACAAGTTAAGTCAGAAGAGTCTCATAAAATCATAAATTAATAGAATTGTATAAGTAAAATTGTAATTTTAACAATTATTTACTTTAGCGACTGGAATAGATTTGATAAAACCCCTATCTTATCTACAGGATCTACTCTCGATCATGAATCGTCGATACAAAGAGGCACCTAGTAAGTACTAAAAAATCTTTCTTTTATTTTTATTTTTGTTCATTTTAAAAAAAATTTTATCATTTAAAAAATTGTTTTTGCAATTACTCCTGAAAAACTAAATGGTATAGTTTTTCCAATAGTAGCAATCAAGCCTTAAGATTTTTCAAATTATCATCGAGTAAAGTCATTTCTCTTTCAAAAAATTAAATTAGATAATTATGTACACCTAGTTTTTTTTCCCTAATTTAAAATTGATCAACATACTAAAGATTTTTAAAAAATTCAAACTGAATTATGACGATCTGATTTCGATTAGTGGATACGTAAGTACCTCTAAGACTATCATAAAATCAACTAACAAAAATTTATCCCCCTACCCTTAAATTCTCTAAGACTGAACTTTTACAAAAATTTTTGCACTGATTAGTACTGCTAAAAGTAGATAGTATTTTATTTTATATTTATACTCGGCTATTATACTCTGATTGAATAGATTTTTTTTTATAATATACCATCACAATTTATAGTTAATAGTAGAATTGTATTTTATTTCTTTCCTATACTATACAATTTCTTGAGCGATGAGAATTAGTCATCCTTCATAACTTCTCTTACTTTACTTAATAGCATCATTATTTTAATATTGTTCTAACATTAATATTACGAGGGTCAAACTTATTATTTCAGATCGAAGTAAAATTTTAACAAAAAAAAATATCGATTAATTATATACACAGCATTACATGTTATGTTATGTGAATATACATATTATGTTTTACGATAATTTTCAAAAATAAAATTCAAATGTGAGAGAAGATTGATAAATATTTTCAAGATCAGAGAATTCATAAACAAATAAGGAAGTTGAAATTATTAATGTAATTAATAACTAAATAAATAAATATGAAAAAAATGGACGAACCGATTGAAGGGCCAGAGAGCCGCACCATAACTATTGAGCTAGTTCAGGTCCGACACCAAGTCTGCCTAATATGTGTAAAATAATAATAATAATAATAATAATAATAATAATAATAATAATAATAATACTGAATGTCTAGTGTTTGCCATACGAAAAATTTTAACCGCATCCTCTTTATTTAAGCTAAACTTTAAACTGATTTGTAGAAAACATAGATCCTATCAAATATTTTCTCTGATAAAAAGGATTTCCTCCTATTGTTCGCGTGGATTCAGAAAAATTGTTAAACTCTGAATAGGATTTTTGGAGGAGCGACGTTATAAACACTGATAGATTGATCAGAACACGGCGAGTCCTAATTGGTTACTTATTGCATTTTAAGTAAAGTTAATTTTTTCATTTTACTTTCCCGATATTACTGTGTATTTTATAGTAACACCTCTATTAATTTTTTTATACTTTTTTTAATATAATGTATTTTCTGTTTATCCAAAAAATATATATATTTCTAATAACTATTTTTAGGCGACTTAGTGTCGTAGCCCATCGTAGATAGAAAACACAGTAATATGGATGGATAAACAGAAGATAACAAGTCCAAGTTGGTAACTTGGCATTCGCAGATTGAAATAGACACTGTTATTACCCCACAAAAATTGGCTGTACAAGGACGATGCTGTTCTACAGCTGTCCGGGTCCTATGAGAATGCAGCACATGGTAACAGAGAGATGGAATAAAGCAAATTACTGTTATCGCTTGGGGAATGGATCCTCTAACCATCCTAAAACGTTCGACATCTCTGTTTCCCGCAATCATTTTAAAACGTTATCTTTTAATTTTCTTTTTCATTCCCATTGGTCATAATGAATTGCAGTCGGAGAGATCAATTCCACATATCACATCTCGTGGAAAAATTAATTTACTCCATCATTAATTTCAAATTAAAGTCAGCATGCGCAACATTATTGCATATCACAATTTGAGTATTTCTTTTTCTTTTTTCTCGGGGTGAAAACCACAATTTCTTCTTTTTCCTTTTCCTTATCAAAGCTAGTCGCTTTCCACTCGTTCAATCGTAGATATAAGTCTTATCACTGTAATTCATATTGAAAGCTTTCTTTTAGTATGGAAAAAATTCAGTAATAAGATATCAGTCTGGTTAATGTAATATGTAGTGAAAAAATGTTTTCATTTTAGTATGGAAAGAAATCCAGCAATAACTCCAATTTTTATTTGTTTCGACCACTTAAATTTTAGCTTTTAGATGCAAAAAAAAAAAAAAAAAATCGAGACTAGCTTAATACATCTAATACAACAAGTAATATATCAATAATCTTTATCGTTAACAGATAAAAAAAGTCATTTTTTAAAATCTTATTTTAAAAGTTTTCTTTGCATATACAAATTTAGTAAGTGAGAAATAACAACTAAAATCTATTACTTTAAGTCAATGAGATAATATATTGAGATCAAACTTATAAGCTAAATTGAAAATTTTTATTTTATTTTTTTAAATATTATTATATTTCTTATCAAGACTAATATATTATTCAAAAACCTAAATTTTGTGTTCTTCTTTACTATCTTTGATTATTGGAATGAAAATAAGATTCTTATTTCAATGATATTTTTTATTATTGGGTCTTTTAATTTTGTAATGAAATAATGACACATTCTTATTTCATTCATTTTTAGATAACTCTTTAGTCTCAATTCAGTACTATTAATTTCATATAGTTATTTTAGTCCTAAACCAAAAATATAAGTGATGACATATGGATGCCTTTTTGTTTCACATAATAACTCACATGCTATTCATAATAAATGACGAATGAATGAATAAAGGAACATAAAGAATGGAATTGAGTTGGTAAATGGAATAGTTGCAATGCAATAATGCAATATTGAGGCATGCGAATATATCGAGATCATAAGTCCACTTCATATCTGTGCATAAATTAATATTTCTGTTAAAAAAAACTTTAGTGATTAAGTTTCTTAATAAAACTTGTGCTAAAAAAATTGTTATAAGGAAGCCATTTGCTTTAGGCTTTGGCAAAAAAAAAAAAAAAAAAGAAAGAAAAAAATTGCTTTAGGCAGTTTTACCTAGTCTCAGTTACCTTATGACGCATCTTGAGACCATATTTATAAAAAAGGTATTTAGAATGGTGCTTGTAATGTTTTATTAGTATTTTAAGCAACTCATTTTTTAAAACAATTTTCTATTTTATAAAGAAATACATCACCAAAATCATTTATCACTTTTTCAATTTTTTTTGCCATTCTTATGTTATCATTATTTTTCAAATAATATATAAAATATCATTTTGACATTTTAAAGTATGAAAATTTTATTTCACTAATATTATATATTGTAATATTAATTTATTTTTTATTGTGGAAAAAATTTTAAAAATAAACATCTATAATTAATGAAAGACCATTGCCATAGATCATACTGTAGTTTCGGTCCATGTTATTGCCAACGGCTGCTTTATTAAAAACAATAAACAGCATATTTCATAGGGCCAAATGGCACCATATGTTAGGAAGTAGGCAGAAATATTGAAGTACTTCTGGATGCTTCGAAAGTATAAGAGGAAAAGGTGTTTTAGTGGAACAGCGCCTTTGTTAGGTACTAACAGCTCGCAATAATTTAAGGAAAAAAATATATATGAAAGAAAGGCTGCGGCCCAACTTGTGCAATTCTAAACTTCAAAATGCATAATCCAAATCTTTAGGGAATATTCCATAGAGATTTTAATCAATTTTGAAATATTTTAGTAAAATTGTATTCATTAGGTTTCTAAGTATCGTACTAAGTTATCAACTGGTTTAAGACATATGATAAAAATGAATTTCAAAACACTTAAAATGAAATTAAAATGGAGTTAGATCTAATAAGACCCTTTCATATACTGTTTGATTGAATGTTAATTACCCAGAGTTTAAATAGAATTATAAACTAGCTAGACCTATACTTATATCTAAAAAACACCTAAAACAAGATTGCTTCTTCGTTTATATTTTCTTTTATTTTTTTTTCTTTTCATTTTTTCTAATTATTATAGCATATTGCTCCCTAACCATTCTAACACTTATAAAACTTAGTCCGCTTTACTAGCCTATTGTGAAGATATTCTTTCCTTAGAAAATTAAGAAATATAATTAAGAACAAATTACATATACAAACTTTAAACATAGACTTAAACTATATTTGATATGAATGACCAATCTAAAATAAAATTGGAATGAAATGACATATAGTTGAAGGGACTTAAAAGTAAAATAATAAATCCAATTCTACATTTAGAAATGCCTACACAATTGTTGATTTTGTTCTACTATAATGATTGGTTGTAGGTTAGTAGAATGTATACATAGTAGCATTTGTAAAAAAATGTCCTTAATTCTTATATTCTAGTAAGGTTGAAAGTGAAAAAAATAATTTTTAATTAATAATAATTATTGAAGTCATAATGGAGTAGTCACTTTCCGCTTTCAAATGTAGAAAGGAATTCCCTCTTGAAAACAGAATCCTCGATTTTAAGGGAATTTAATTCCACTTAGTAAAAGCACTTTCAAATATGTGATAAAGAATGAAATTTGGATTTTTAGTCCATTCAAGCTTGATGTTATATCTTTTTATAAATTTTAAAAGATAATATATCTTCAGAACACAATCTCCAAGGCCTCATCATTTTTGCTATTCTTTTAAAATATCCTTTTTGCAAACATTATTATGTGTTTTATCAATGGTTTGAATGGTACATTCACATCTTTAAAAGAAGGAGGTTAAATAAATCTTGTAGCACTTAATCAAGAGTTGTAAGAATGTATGTGCTATTATCCCTATAATTAAAATGTATTAGTTATGTTTAAAAAAAAAAAAAGAAAACTTTTAATTTGCACCCATATCCTTCATTCATTTTTTTTCCCCCATCAAATAGTCTAATAATAAACTTTATACAAACATGCCACTCTTCTTATTAGAGGAAATTCAACAAGGATAACAATGAGTAGATTCACACTTTTAGCAAGTTAACACCCTATGAGTTATTTTACATGAAGGCTGTTGTGTATGAATGTGCTATTAATATCAACATTCATTTGTACTACCTTCCAAAGATTAATGAAATCTACAATTATGAGTATAAATAAGTCAAATTACTTTTGAGTTGCATGTCAACTCAATAGTTATGCAAGTGATAGAGTTCAATTTGGTAATGGTTGAATCAAACTTGATCTTAAACCATTAAAAGAGTCTATTAAGTTGAGTTCAAACTTTTTAATGTTTAACTTGATTAACTCAAGTCAACTTTAATGTTGATCATGTTTGAGTTAAGTTTAGATATGAATAGTTTGGATAAAATATATATATATATACATATATATATATATATTAGATGAATTGGATCAAAACAACGTTAATTGAGATGAGTTTGCTCTTATTAAGTATTACTTTGAATTGAACTCATGCTTGAAACTATATATGTTAACTTTGGCCATTTAAAACTTGATCTAATTAGAAATGAGAAAATGTATATGCTATGCTTGAGATCACCAACTATAAGCGCTCTCATTACTAGAAGGATGCACCATAATTTGTGCTTGGAAATAAAAAGGAGGAAAAAATAAATAAATTTACTGAAGATATGGTATCCTATATGCTAAATTTTAAGCTATTTTGTAATAAGTACAGAATGAGGAAGATAATTGTTCGGATCTTAATAGCGTATTCAAGCTTTTTTTTTTCTTTTGCCAAAAGAGTATTTGAACTATAGAAAAGGATAAAGGGAAGACACTGTTAATATCGATGGGCAATCAGAACATGACAAGTCTTAGCTGGTCACCCTTTGTAGATGACAAGAAAAACGCAACAATGATAGTTCAACCTCATGGTGGCCAAAAACTTAAAAGCATTGATAAATACAACTGGCAATAATTGAGATAAATAAATAAAAGAGGAAGTTATGATCCAACTTCTGCAATTCAAACTTTAATTGCGTATTCCAAACGTTGGGGAATATTCATTTCATATTTTAATGAGTTTTAATAAAATAATATTCATTAATGTAGCTTTCTAAGTGTCTTATTAATTATTAGATGCTATTAAACATATGATATAAATGGATCTGAAACACTTAAAAATGGAGTTGAGACAAATTTATATTGATGTAGGATAGTAGAAGCAGAAAATAATAAAACAATAAAAAACTAAAAAAATTTATGAAGAAAATTTAATGGAAACAATAAATATAATAAGAATGTATTGCATAAGACTAAGGACAAACAAACCCTTTAGATTTTAGTTAATGTGGCTAAGTGATCCAGATTTTATGAAATTTGTGGAATCAAAGTGGAAATGGCCATCATTTGACCATATCAAAGATATGCTATGCTTTGTGGAGAGTTTAAGACTTTGGAATGAAGAAATTTTTGGGATTATTCCCAATAGGAAGAAAGAATTTTTGGGAAATCTAAAGAGAGTAAGGAAGATATTATATGAGCAGCCAAACCAAGAGCTCATTAACAAGGAAAGATAGATCTAAGAAGAGTTAAATTGGGTCTTAATACAAGAAGAACTCCTATGGGCAGCCAAGGCTAGATCCAAATGGATAGTGCAGGGGGAAAGAAATACAAAATTCTTTTATACTAGTATTCTTATCAAAAGATCTAAGTCACGAATTGGGGTTTTTTTAATGTAGTAGGGAAATGGGTTAAAGATGAGTAAGGTATTAAGAAGCTTTTTTTGAACTTCTTTTATTCTCTCTACTCAATAGAAAGAGAACTTGTATGGTGGAATATTAGAGGCTGGAATAATAGCCAAAGTGTTTTATCAGAGTCACAGTAGGAAAATCTAACCAAAGACTGGTTGGCAGTGGAAATAAAGGAAGCCTTATGGTATATTAGAAACAATAAGACACTAGGCATAGATAGCCTCAATGTAGAATTTTATAAGAAATGTTAGAATGTAGTTGGAAATATAGTGATAGATTTGGTAATCTCGATTCTGAAGAGACAACATATGCCTGAAGAATTAAATTAAATTTTGCTAGTATTGATCCCTAAAGTAGCCAGAGCAAATAAGGTCATCGATTTCAGATCGATCAGCTTTTGCACTACAATTTATAAAGTAATGAGTAAGTGCCTCGTGAATTGCATTTGACCCATTTTAAACAATATAATCTGCTCAGAGCAATCTAGTTTCATCCCAGATAAAGTGGTAAGGGATAACATCATTGTCTTTAATGAAGTACTCTACTCTTTTAAAAAATCACAAGGGAGGAAGAGTTGGATGATCATAAAACTTGACTTGAAGAAGGCTCACAATTGTCTGGAATGTTACTTTGTCAGATTCTCCGTTTAGTTCTTGAAATTCCCACAATCTTAGATCAAATTGATTAGCTCTTATCTCTCGTCTATTCACTTTTAGATAGTTTTAAGCAGTAGTATGATGGAACCGTTCTTTTCAAGTAGAGGAGTAAGACAAGGTGATCCCTTGTCCCCATATCTTTTCATCATAGCAATGGAGATCCTAAGCCAAATTATTCATGCAATGGTAGAAGAAGGGAAATGGATGCAACTACATGTTAATGGAATGGATATTAACCTATCTTATTGGTTTTTTGCAGATGACCTCCTACTGATGGGCGAAGTGATGGTAGAAAATGTATGGACTATAAAAGAAGTTATTGATGGCCTTAGACATCTATTTGATTAGTGAGTAAAGTATAAAAAATCTTGCATCATTTTCTCCAACAACACGAATAAAAGGATGAAGGACAATATTTTAAGGTTCATTAATATTAGATCTTCTTCAAACATTGGAAAATACCTCGATATTCTGGTCAAAGAAGGAGTGAAATTAAAAGGGGATGATCTTAGTTTTATTATGGAGAAAATTCAAAGGAAGCTAGTAGGTTAGAAGTCTAAGTTTCTTAGTATGGAGGGGAAGTGCCTTCTTACATCATCCTACCTTGAAAGTATTGTCAATTATTACTCTCAAGTGACTCCTTTGCCTAAGAGCTTTGCTAAGAAAGTTGAATGTATCCATAGAGATTTTGTATAGGGCTTGACAAGTGAATTGGGGAATGTTTACTAGATAGGATGGGATAAATTGAAAAAGCCAAAAGCGTAGGGAAGATTGGGGCTCTACGATGTAAAAACTTGAAATGGTGAAAACATGGCAAAGTTAGCTTAGAATATCAAAAGGAAAGATCTACTGTGGACATGTCTCCTTTACTAAAACTATAAAATGAATAGAGGGAGTGTTGTGTGAAATGTTGGATCCTACCTATATCAGCATATCAAAGAGAGCTTGTCTTGGATGGAAGATAGAACGCGATGGAAAATAAAGAATGGTATAAATACTTTCTTTTGGATTGATCTTTAGAAGAAGGATATCAAAGTATCTAGTTGGTTATATGGACCATTGCATTAACTGGATAAATTTGTCACAATAAATCAAGCTTAGAACAATGAACTAAGCTGGATTGAAGAGGTGATAGGATACAACTTGGATAGTAGCATCAAAGAGAAGTTAGGAAACCTATGGTTACAAGAGGATGGGAATAGCGAAAATGCTATATGTTGGCCTACCGAGAGGAATGGTGACCTCTTTACTTGTTCTGCATATGAGCTGCTCTTGAAAGAAGAAGATAAAAACTCATCAAATGAGAAATGGGAATGGATTTGGAAGCTACCCATTTCCCAAGCGTCCAATTCTTAATTTGGTGTATCTTCCATAATGGGCTTGCAATTGGAGACAATTTGGTAAAGAGAGGAATGAATGGTAGAGAGGTATGTCCCCTATGTACCAAAGAGACAGAGACCGTCCAGCATATATTTCATAATGGTCTATAGAGTAAGGAACGGTTGACTGCTTTGAATATACCAGTAAAAGGCAATTTCCAAAGTTTAGAAAATCTAAAGAAGTAGATTTACTGAAAAAATAAAATAAGAAGATTAAATTGGAGGAATATAGAAACGCCGAAGTAAGTTTTATTCCTCATGGCCATGAAAGAGATTTGGAAGGAACCTAACAAAAAAATTTTTCGATTGGATGCTTCAAAGGAGAATTACATCAAGATGTATTGAAGGATTACAAATGAATGGTGGGTTGTACATTGGAGGGAAAAGATACATTTACAAGTATGGAAAGGCCGATCGGAATATACTAACATATCGAAAGGTTAGCTGAAGTTGAACTATGATGGGGTTGTAACATCTGATAGGGAAAAAGGTTAGGATTGGTGTTTTGGTGAGTGATTACTACAATATGGTAATGGGAGGTTTATATAAACATGCGACTTGCCTTACCTCCTTGGAAGCAGAACTTTTTGTAATCAAATGTGACCTTGAACTAGCAAGATTGATGGGTTATGATAGAATTATTTGTGAGATTGATGCTTAACAAGCGATTGAGAAGATTAGGAATGAAAGTATGGATATGGATAGATGTAATCAGACTTTACAAGATTGCAATCGCCTAATTACCTCCTTTTCTTATTTCCTCTTATAAGGTCTCAAGAGAAATTAACGAAGGAGTAGACATATTGGCCAAAAAAGACTCCAAGTGTCTAAAGATGTTACTTTTATTGATTTTGTTTTGTTCTTTTGGTCGAACATTGTTAATAGTTTGCAAACTTAGGCTTATGTAGTTCAGTAAGGAAATATATCCCTTGACTCTGGTTATTGTTTTCCTATTTAGCTAATCAATAATATTGCATTCTATTTTAAAAAAAAAAGAATGTATATTACTTTTTACGAAAGAAAAATCAAATCTAGAAAGATATATATAGTACCCTCAAGCCATTAAATTTAGATAATAATCTCACACTATGGATGGTTTGTAATTTTGTATGGCCTTTCATGATATGATGAAATTTTTTATGGTCTTATACCGTTGATGAGAAAAATAATGGTCTTGCATCATCAATGAAGTTGAAAAGGTATCACATAATTTTATAAGAATTTTTTATTTAATATTAAGTCGTTCTTTTATCAAGTGATTACAAACTTTGTCTATTTATAAGTATAATAAGACCTAATATTCTAAGAAAGTTAATCTTAATTAACTTTAAAAAATAATAAAAATAATACAATATCTAAAAAATAAGATACCTATTTAAATATGAAAAATCATATCTTCAATTTTATCTTTCCAAAATCTTATTTACTGCATCATCACCCCTCTTTTAAGAAGATTCATCCTCAAAATTCTTAGAGTTCTTTTAAATCCTTCTAAATCAAGTTGCATTCAACAAAAAGCAATTACAAAATAGTAGCTTTTCATGTTGATTGTTAATTCTTCCTGACTTAAAAATTTTAAGCTCCAATAAATAGTTGCAATTATAGTGTCTGTTTACTCATATGTTGTTACTCTAGTTTTTGACAATACCAACTATTTCTTCTACTTGTTTGTTTAAAACCTTCTATCTTTCTTTAGATATTATAGATCCATGTAATGAACTTCTCTAGCAAAATCATATAATTCAATGTTTAAATTATTTTTCTTTTCAATTTAGTAGACTTTTGTTGAATTTAATGACTTAGTAGGGCTCAAAAAGTAAGATATAGAAAGAGGTTGAATAATCTTGCTGGTTTTCTAAAGAATATGATCAAAAGATTCAAAAACTTCTACATCTAGTTCCTTAAATAAGATTTTTTTTAGGAACAGAATCAATTTACTCATAAACTTCTTTCTTTAGTTCCTTACACTATTTTTAGGTGTCATCATGATGTGGTTCAACTTCATGAAAATATACACTATGTCACTTTCTTGGACAATATGCGAAACTTGTATTGTACCTAATACGTAATATAGGAATTCTTAATTCATTAAACCTAAGAATCAAGTAATAGGTAATACAAAGTTCTTAAGGCTAAGCTTTAATACCAAATTGCATGTAGGAAGTGGGAAATAATAAGATAGTGGGAAACTAAAAAAATTATTAAGAAAAATAATATAAATAATAAATAATAAGAATGGTAAGAAAATATGTTTTATTTTTAACATTTTATGAATGAAAAATCAAACCTAAAAAAAAAATATATCTAATAGTCTCATACCACTATATTTAGATAATAGCCCTAATATTATTAATGATTTGCATGGTCTTACCTTTTTTATGGTTTCACACCATTAATGAGAAGTAATGATCATGTGAAGAAGAAAAGGTATTACACTTATTTAGAAAATAATTTTATTCAATATTAAGTCACCTTCTTATGAAGTGATTACTAGCTTTGCCTATTTATAGGTATAATAATACTTAACATTCTAGAGGTCACTTATCCTATAATTGACATAACCTAAACATCCTTAATTTCGAAGTTCTAAAGTGCTCTAAGTTATTACATCAAAAGGTACCTCAATGATTTAGAGTTTAGTCACCAAACATTTAAGGGTACTACAGATATGAAAGTAAATCTATTTATATAAAAGATAAGAAAAATGATAATCAAAATTTTTATTTTTACAAAAATCTCCTTATCCACATTATAGATTTAATAAGATCCTTCTAAATATAGTTCGTTTCATCTTAAATGTGGAGTTCAAACAAAATTGTAGCTTATAAAATTACCTAAGCTAAAACTATGCTTATTTCTTGTAGGTTCCGAAAGTAATTAAGAGGGGGGATAAAATGGTTGTTTTAAAGGTTAAAATTTTTTAGCAAAGTGTTATTAAAAACATATCCTTTTGATTATTTTATGTAATTGGTGTGGAAAAAAATATGAGATAATAAATAAATATACAGAATTACAAGAGTAAAGGGTTAGAAAGATCAAGCTAGAAATCAAAGTGCTTCAACTTTATGCCTACTACACACTTTCAGCTCCATTGTTAGGACTTGGTATTTCATCGGTGTTATTTCATTATCCACTTTAAAAACTTTAATAAAAAAGAGATTACAATTACAAGTCTTCTACTTTGTTTCCCTGGACTATCTTTTGTTAAACACAAATCAATAGAATACATGAGTAAACTCTCTTCTAACAATCAACCTAACTCTTACAAGATAAGAGCTATAATAGTTTTGAGAAGTAAATACATAAATCCTCTATGTATAAGCAAAGCAAGTAATGTAAAAATGAAAATCATATGATTAGCATGTCCCTTTATCTAACTTATGATATTGCTTCCTATTTTTTGGGAGTGTAATAATAGTAGATACAAATTGTAGAACTGTGTCTTAAATTTTTTAATTGCTTTACTCGTATTTACTACTTGTGCAACATATCTCTATTGAGATTTGGAAAAATATCTTAAACTAGCCGTCGATGAATTGCTTAGCCCATAATATGGGAAGAAATATGTTCACTAGCTGTCACCCTTTTAAATTTGAAACTTGCAATCTTTTTAAATGATATACCTTGCTCTTGTATTCAACTCTTAAAATTAAAATTAACTCTAAAAAAGTTCGTTTAGAAAATAGGCTAATATATTGTAAATGATATTTTCCTCTACATCCACAGTATTATCTTCTCACAATTTATCTCGGGACATATGCATATCATTCCCCTCTTTTGAATTTAAAATCCTTATAAATCTTCATTAATCTTCAAATATAATTCAACCAATATAATCCATATCTTTGTCATCTTATCCTATGTAAGTTTGAAAAAGAATCTCAAGTAATTCTCCTAGTAAGTGCTAGATGTGTTGGCTCCATCACAGCTCGATTTAATATGTGAAATTTGAATCATGGAAAAGGCTTCCCTGTTGACACACAAGAACTTAATCTCTACGTGATGCCTTTTGAAATTGCATTACGAATTGCTGGAGCAAATTGCTTAAGTGTGTTGACACATGTTGATCGCGTCTTCTAGTATATTAATACAAACAATAACATGGAGGAGTTGCAACTTGAAAAAATATGTTGGTCCATAATTCCCTGATACAGCTAATCACATGCAAGCCTTGCAATGCTTTGGTGATGCCATGAGCTTCTTAAAAAGTATACTTCAGCTGCCACATAAACAATCTAAAATGACATGTCTTGATGGATCTAACATTAAGCCATGATATACACTTGTCACGTTCAAGGCTATGGAAATTCCTTAGAGTCATGAGAAGCTTTTTTTTTTTTTTTTGGTTGGCTATGACATGAGAAGCAATTTAAATGCTCAAAGCTACAATCTTTCTTTTATAAAAAGTTGATCACTTGAATTCCAATGCTTTCACCTGCGGTCCACATTAAATTAGTAGACATCAATCCTGCTATTATGTAAAGTCGTTAATATGCCACCTTATGCACATGCCCACCGGCATTAAATATGGTTGCATTCAAGCGATGAAGAATAGTTCCTCTAGCCAACGTTCTCCAAATTACATCCAAATTCCCTTCCACGCCAAAGTACTACAATAAATTGACGATTTCCATTTAAACCGTCATGGTGTTAATATTATCAATTGTCGATCTGAATACTAATAAAGCTGCACCTGATTAATATATTCAAATGATAAGCCTCTATATGTTTGATCCAACTTTATTCATCGAAATGTTCCACATTAAGAAAAATAACTCTATTGCATATGTGTCCAACTTGCATTAAATATATTTCCCTAATATATTTGATAAATGGAGTTGGATTTTTGTAAAATCAATTTTCCAACATAAACCAAAAATATTATCAAAATGTCCAACTTTTGCATATACAAGTGGTACTCTTAAATTAAAAACTTAAATAACCTGCACAATAATCATCTTATACGCCTGTTGTTATCATCAAAATCATATTAGTAAACTTAACATTTCTAATGAAACACCTAAAATGAAATTACTTCTTCATTTGTATTTTATTTAATTATTTTTTCAATTGCTTTTTATTATTTTAGCATATTACCTTTCTAACAATTTCAAAACAAGAGTCCTTTGTGCTTGCCATTTTGAACATATTTCCTTAGTAAATTAAGTAATATAATTAAAGACAAATTACATATACAACTATGTGACATAGACTTGTGCTACATTTGGTATGAAGTAGTAGTCTAGAATTGAATAAATTGGACTATGAAATGGAATGAATGGAATTAGAGCCGGAATGATAAGTCAACTTCTGCGTTTTAGAATTGCTTATGGAATTGTTGATTCAATTCTAATATCATGTTAAGTTTAACTTTGTAGAATGCACATATAGAAGTCATTATTACAAAACTAGTTTTGAAAGACGACAATTTTGCAATGGAAAATTTCTATCTCTAGTGGAATTCGTTAGAGATGAATTTTTGATAGATTTGCGATGATATAAAATAGGGAAGTTTTGGCAATTTATACATGTTTTAGTAATAGATTTTGCAACAAATTACCAACAAATTTGTAAGGGAATTGATTTCCTAGCAAATTTGTCTTTGATTCTATAAAGGGAGTGAAAATTTTTTTAGTGTCTATACTTCTTTTGAAACTTTGTTGTAATTCAGCTTTTGAAAGTTAAAATACAAATATATATATATATATGGGTATTATAGACCCATTATGGTCCTATTTGGATTTTTTTTTTTTTCATCTTATTTGTGTTTCATCTCTTATTTGTATTTGTTTGATGAAGACCCCAGTTTTTTACCATCTATCAAAGACTCGGAATGGTAAAACATTTCTAATAAACATGGAATGTAGAAAAAAGAAAATGACTTAAGAAGGGAAGAATGTATATAGCACGAGTCTCGAGTATTATGACGCAATACGACCCTAGTTATTTGGAATTGATAGATTTAGGATTTCCAAAAAATATTCTCGGAATAGAATGAATTTTTAATATGGCACTTAAAAGTTAAAAGGAAAACCCTGGTAATGTTTATTTCTCAAATAAGGTATGTAAAATATTTAATTTAATAAAAAATTTGTTTCAGTGGTATTGTCTATTTTTATTGGAAACATGCGAATCGGGTTCCATTAATTAATAAGCTTATAACGATAAATTATTTGGACAATAACTTAAATAAAAGGATATGAGAGAATATTTAGGAACAATATAAGAATGTTGCATATAATATGTCTATATATAAATATGTACACGTAACTTTGCATGGTTCGTAATATATTTAATACATATACTTAACATGTACTTAAATAGTTAGTAGTGGTCAATGAAAATATAATAGATAAATGCATTTCCAAGGGTGCAAGCATGGCAAAATCCTAATGCTAGAAACGGTAACTTAGTTTAAAACCTTGTGACAAAACTTATTATATTTAGTTCACTAAGTTATTATATTTAATCCACGGCGACTCTCCATCTATAAGTAGCTAAACCCATACATTACTATGTTATTTTGGTAGACAAAAATGATGGGAACTCCTTGGAGTTGAATGGAAAATTTTATTGGAATTAGGAATATGAGAAGAAAACATGGTGTAAGAGCCAGTTAGATGAAGTTTCATTATCAAATTGAGACTTAATATCAAAAGGCTACCACAACTCGACAAAGTCACTCTAGACATGCCCTTCTAACAACCCCTCAACTACCAATGGTAGCTGGAAACTCGAGCGCCGCTGAGTACTTTATTTTGCTTCAATTTTTTTTATTAAATTCTAAAAATAGCAAATGTTATTAAAAAATTATGAAATTTAATATTTCTAGGTATTTTGAATGTAGAATCCAAAAATGAAACCAAAATTTTGAAATTAGAAGATAAGGTCATAAGGTATTTAGAGGTAGAATCTTATCTAAATTAAGGGTCAAAAGATAGGTCAGAACATGTCTTGCAATAACAACATTAACTTGATATGACTTAAAACCCACCTTGAGGAGTATTATAGCTTGAAAGTAATAAAGTGTATCAACTTAGGACCTAGGCCAAAACCTTGGTCAGAAAGTATAAGAAGTAATAATTAAGTATAAACCAATCCAAAATCGTAACGACTTATCAACTTGAAAGTAACATACACAATAACGAATAAACCTAATGCACCTTTATAACTTATATTACTAAAAAAAGATACTAAGTATATCATGGGGACTGATGATGTAAAGATTATGTTAGAAGCTATTTTGTTGGGAATTTTGAAGATCACATTACTAAGAGGATGTGTTCTACTCATGAAGCTACTAAATGACAAATGGGATAGAAATGGAAGCGAAGGCTACTAAACCTAATAGAAACAAATGAAAGATAAGGGAAGTACAAGGTATTGCAAAAGATGAGGTAAGGGATGTTTAGAGCCAATTGTATTAAAGTTATGATGCAGAAGTTATATAAAAGTAAAATTGGTTTAACTGTTATAAGCGTTGAGGTGAAGAGGGTAATACAAAATATGAGGTAACTCATGCTTTTGACAACCAAGCTAAGTTACAAAATGTATAGAAATTTGAAGCATAGGATAAAATTTAGTTCTTAAACTATAAGCATGAGACTCTAACATTATGGTAGGTCTTGTTAGCTTGGGGATAGTGTAAGAGATTTAGCAAAGTGAGCAAGAATTAATGGTAGACAAAATAATCATTTTTGCTACTTAAACCCTTATAGTATGGAAATGGTCTAGCAAGAGGTTATAGACTTAGAAATAAGGGCTTAGACAATAAAAAGAATGGTTACGTGATTAACGTGAAAAAGCCTATGAATACGATTAGGTGTAAGTGTATTGAATCATAACCTTAACAAAAATTGATGATCATGATGTGAAAATCAGAGTTGCGTAATGGAAATGCAATTAAAAAAAGTGAGATTCTATTGTTCTAGATTGTGAAAGTTTCAAGTTTGAAACTTGTTATAAGGAGTGTGGAATGTGAGACCCTCAATTTTCGATCAACTATTGAAGACTCGGGTAGGTTGCCTGTAAATATTATTTCTAGTCGAGTATGGTTAGGTTCATAGATTGAATCGGATGGGTTGCCTATATATTTCTTTTAAATAAAAATGTTAACTACTTAAATAGAAAGGGTGTCAAATATTGAGCACCATTTTTGCACTTTTCCTATTTGAAAAAATACCCATAGTTTAGATAATGATCTTGATATTCTACCTTTAATCTATAAAGAAGGGATTTATAGTATTGTTTTATTCTCAAATTGATGATGTATGTATGTTAAGAAGCAAGAGAGAATGTGTAAAATATGGATAAAGGAAAAAATAAATAAATAAAAATAAGCAAGGATGAAGAGTTATAATATTAAAAGAGAGGTAAGGGTATTTTGGACCTTGCAAAAAGTCTTAAAATCTTAATATTTAAGCTGAAATACACTATTTACTGTACTTTTTCTCTTTTGCTCCCTCACATGTATGTGTGGCTAGTATAAGGTTCCCATACAAAACCTAAAAACGAATAAGGAAATCTAATCATTCTTGCATGATCAAAAGAGAAGGATACAAGGTAAGTCTTGGGAAAGCTTTTTCTTGAAGAACTCAATCCACTTTTACTTTAAATTTGTTTTTATTTTTAGGGCATTAAGAAAAACAAATTATAACTTTGTTTTGAAGATCATACAATGAGCTTTTGGTGGCAGAGTGCGAGTATTCTGATCCCAAAGGAGAGCTTTTATTATAATCTCTTGTATGTTTTGTTTTGTGAATGTTGTTTTCGATCTTAATGGATTTGAATTCGAGATTGATTTGAGAGGATGTTTGGAGGGTAAATTGAGGTGCATAGGGAAGAGTTTTAGGGTTGAGGAAAGTGTTGGAATGTTTGTTTTCAAAAGGGGTTGAGGTAAGGTTCTGTTGAGCTTTATTTTGGTTTTCTTTAATTTAACTTATATTAAGTCTAGTTCGCTCGCTTAATATAAGTTACTGGACATAAAATTAAGGAAAAATATTTTAAAAAAAATATTTTGAAAAATAGTTTTAAAAAAATTAGAGTTACTAACTAGTAAAACTGATAAAAAGTAAAATTAAGGTTTTTGGGTAGAAAAATCCTAATCAAGCCACTGGTCTGTGAATTTTCTAAAAAAAAAAAAAGATTTTCAAAAAATTTTTAACTAGACAATTAAGTTCAAAAGCTAACCGATTAAGACAAAAGTCACCAAATAAAAATTATAAAAAAATAACTAATAGACCTTTATTTTTATAATTTTTCTAACAAATGTGAAAACAAGCAAGAATGTAGAAATGTACAAAAATAAAAAATTTATTATTTTTTATTACGAATTTTCCATAAAAGAAGAAAATAAAATAAAATATTTTACAAATTTTACAATTACCATCAAGGTACCTACGTACCTATTAATGGGATCAAAGCAGTCGTAGTTCTTATTTTTTAGAAAAGCTTAAGTGGGCGAATTTATTAGATTTTTGAAAAATGGCTAGGTTTACATTTGTAGACATTTCATTTTTTATTTAAGAAAAACCCTTAATTTTTATTCCCAAATTTTAAAAATCCATAACTTTTTTTAAAAGAAAAAACCCAAATTAAGCTTTTTATTTAGAGAAAAACCATTTCTATGTGATAAAACATTTCAAAAAAATCCTAAAGTGCCTAAATGCAATTTTTCATTAAATATGCAATTGATGTAGAAAATATGTCTAAAATACCTAGACTATGGAAAAGATGTCTAAACATAAAATAAATATCTAAACCACATAAAAAATACCTAATTGCAGAAAAGATATATAAATTATAGAAAAGATGCCTAATTAAGAAAAAGATACGATCCTATCCTATCCTAATCTTCTAAGATATGCGACCTAAATGCAAATTTTATCTAAAGATATAAATCTTGATAAAAATATGCTACAATACCTAAAATATGTAATTTTCTAAAAAGAAGCAAATTAGATAAAAGAAATGCAATTTTTATCAAAATATGCAATTGTCAAAAAGAGATAAGACATGCAAATTTTTAATGAAAATTTCCTTAAATACTCCGAAAAAAACATTATTTTTAATGATGAGTATGCAAAACTATGAATTAATGAAATAACATGAAGATATGCAAGAAAAAAACCCATGTTAACGTCTACAAGCATGAAAATAAAATAATTAGATAATTTTTAAATAAAACCAATTTTCATAGCATGTGTATATTAAGAAAAACATAAATTAACGAATAATAAAAGAACTAACAACACTAATAACTATAACTAAAGACCTAAAACACATGCAAGTCGAATTAGGTTTAAAGGGAGCTTGCTTGTAGATTTGGGTCAAACTCAGAGCGCTAACTCAGGGTCGAGTCTTTCTTCTTCTTCTTCTTCACCAATAGCTACTGTCTAATGTTGTATGGGTTGATGCAATCACGAAAACAAATAGGAAATCACGTGTGATTTGTATTGGTGAAAATATATTTAAGACCAACACCTTGAGGTACAGTGGTGGTTTTGAAGAGTTTAGTTGTGGTTGGTAGTGATAGATTTCACAAGTTATAGTGGTGGATGTCTTAGGTAACATGTGACACTATGTTTGGGCTATGGTTCTGTATATGCATGGGTCATAACTAGGGTTGGTTGGTCGTAGACTTAGTCACGAGTAGCTTTGTGGTTATGTAGAGGGACTGTTAGGTAGATAAGCGAATGAGGGAGGATGGTTGATGTTTGGCGGTTGCTGCAGTAGCTGCTGGTCATGTAAAACAAGAAAGGAAGGGGTCATGGCTGGTGTGCTCGGGATGAAGAGAAAGGAGGTCGCGTGAGTTGTTGTCGTTGGGGCACGATGTCAAGTGGCTGATTGTACTGCTGTTGCTATTGAATGTGAGTCATGTGAGGATGGCATTTTGCTGGGATGGTTAATTGAGAGTTAGAAGGGGCTTGATGGTTGTATGAGGAAAAGAGAGGGGATGTGATAGTGTGTGAAGCTTTTTTTTTTTTTTAAATCTCCTTTATCGACAAACAACTATTTATAAACAAGGAATTTGAATATTTTAGATCTTTTTTATGGAGATTTAGTCTTGATTACGGTTAACAAATCTAATCTTTATGAGATACGACAATATTCACTTTAGATTTATTGACTTCTTATTATTTAATCGTGATTCTATTAAAAAAATCTAAAGATTTGAGTTAATTTATCGAAGAAAAAAAAGAAAAAAATAAATAAAATGAAATTAATGGGATGATCACATGCAAAACATATGACAGGTATTAGAAATCCCTCTAATGCACAACAAAGGGCTCAAACTTGTAACCTTAGACTCCTTTATGTATAAATTGACCAACTGAGCTATTACTCTTTTTTCAACATAATGAGCACTTAAAATATATTTAAAATATCAACACTAGGCTAACTTTTATTGTTGTTTTCACACCTTAGCCCAATTTGCTCTAAATATACATTCTTAAAATTTTTTTAACACATAATCCCGAGTTTTATTTTAACTAATCTAATAAAAAATCCATTTTATAAATTTAAATATTTTATTGGGCTAAAAGTTTATATTTTTCTAATGAAGCTAAAAATTTTAAGAACTTTTAGTTTATTAAATCGTACATACATTTCTGAACTTTACTTGATTTGACCCTAAAAAACCGACTAACTTAGACTTGGACATTTTGACACTTTGTATTTTTTTTTTCAATTTTTTTGGGGTTTTTTTTATAAACCTAGCCTAAAAGGTAAAAAGAAACTAAAATTAAAATAAAGGGTGAAAAAAATAGAATGTCTACAGGTTCTTTAAGGGAGAAGTCATGCATTGCAGTTTGTAAAAATCTACAAACTGCTATACAGTATCAGGACATTTACCCCTATAGTGTTCGAACATTGAAGAGAAAATCCTCCTAGAACCTTAGTGTTTAGATGCCACATTATGTTGCATCTAAACGTTAAGTTTGCAAATGTGTACGTAATGTTTTCCCTTCATTTTTTAGTTGTTTCTAGGCTTTATTTTTTGTTCCTAATCCTCTCTAATGTACTTCTAAACTTGTTTAACAATCAGACAACTCTCAAAATAATCCTTTATCCTCTTAATCCTAGTTTTTCATAGTAAATTAAGTTGAAGAGAAGGATGTTGGTAGGCTAAGTGTAGAGGATTACATTGGATTGAGTGCTTTGAGACTGAATTTGGTTAATTATCATGTTTACAGTTTGTAAGCAATTGTTTTTGGATCCAAACAGTCTTTTGAGAAGGATGTTGGTATCCCTTGTACTGATTTAACTTTAGGTATCTAATTATATGGCTTGAATATCTTTCCTTCAATCTAGTGAGATGACATTAGTTATACAAGTGTCGGTCTAAATATCTAGATTTCCTCTAGATATATAACCAACCATAGACAATTTTAGAAAATATGATGTCTTAAAATCTCACTGATAACATATATTTATTGTAATTCCATACATACTATAATTATCTATATAACTTTATTATAAAATATATGCTGTTACGCTCCGAATATGAGGAGTCATAATAGTCTCACCGTGTAAACTATCCTAAGTTAAAAACTGACTTCATAGCTACTATCATAAATATAGTTCACACAAGGTGTACACAACTCAACCTGCTTAAAACATCCGTTCTGATACCTATTAATAACTAAACCTGTGGTAGCTTTACAAAATACTTATTCTATACAACCTATTGTCTCGTGCTATAACAGTATTATACAAACATTTCACATCTAAAGTTAAAGTTTACAATTAGAGTTTATTAAAAATGACAAGCTTTGCAGTGTATATATATAATAAATTAGAAAACTAGTAGGCATCTTAGGGAATTCCTTGAAAAACTCAAAAAAGTCAAAAGTCCAAGTTTAGTTGATTCCTCGTTCCTCATTTTTCCAAATAGCAGCACACTAACCTGAGAACAGTAGTATCGAAACATCTTGACCTCACTCAACACCTGCAAAAGAGTCTATAGGGATGTGAGCACAACTAGCTCAATAAGTAGGACGGAGTCAAAAGAGTACTATACAATCATAAGTAAGGTTATTAATGATAATGAGATGAAAGGTAATCAATTAAATGAAACATCGTACAATATTATCTAGTCCACTATGAGGTTAGAGAAATTACATCTGCTCCAACTCAAATTGAGGAGTTTCACCGCAACTCAAGTCAAACCAAACCCGAGCTTGTGCAATGGAGAACACCCTCCTCCCATGACCGCCTTCAAACCACAGCCCCCACCCTTACCGCAACCTCCCCTCTTACTACTTAGTTCAACTAAAGATGGGGAAAGGACCATTTCAACTATCTTCATCGAAGGAAGTCAATATTTAGCCTGACACTCTTAATCATTTCCCTTAATGGGTGTTATGCATATCTAGTTTCGTTTTAATCGAATAGACGTCAGTTTTAATCAGAGGTGGCCAAACAAGTTCATATAATATAGAAACAATGTGAACATGCAAAACAGCATACCAAGAAGTTCAACTCCTATCGCAGCTAAGTATCATACATACACATGACATACGCACAGTCAACTAACTACAAACACAATAAGAAGTACTTTTTGGTCTTCAGATACTTTGAAACAGTATCTCACAAGCAGTAAAGCTATAATCCCAACTTACTTATCTAGATGCTTACTACTACTTACTCGAGTCGTCAACTGTCTTTGTACTAGAAGATCTTATTTACATGAAAACCCAAATTCAGTTTTCATAGTAATTACGAAAACATTAGGGTTTAATCTAAAATAGTTATATATATATTATTTCCATAATATATAGTCGTATTATCACTATATATCGAATTAAGTTATTAATTATTGATATTGTATGCCGTCTATATTATTACGTATTATATATCATCATCTATACTATTACATATTATATACGTTTCGATCGTATCAAAACATACTTTTAATTTATTAATTCACGTTTTAATTCTGGTAAAATTACTAAAATACGTACATTCTAGAATATGATATAGCTATATGTTATATTACTTAAGGTTATCCGATTTTAATAAAATTAGTGTCGTTGAGTTAGTATAGATCTAACAACACATTTCACAAGTTCTATTCCTAAAAACGGCTTTTAACGGGTAATTCAAGTTTTTAATACAGTTATATGTATCTATAGGAATATTATCGTATTATACATAATTTACATTATTAATTTATATTTTATTTAATTTGTCCATATATCGTTATAATATTAGTATTATCCAACCCTAATACATCTAGAGTGTATCCCAATGAAAAAATATTCATAAATATAATAAAAATACTGATTTAATCCCAACTGATTAGTAATCAGGCACATAGTTTTTATTTAACTATTTAATTCATTTTAACTTATTATTATTAAAAATATGCCCCGACTTGGAATTTAAGTCATTTTATTAGGTAAATTCATAATAGATAGTCTAAGTTACCAAATAATTTTCCAAAAATTTCTATAGACTCCTAAAAATATGGGGAATTTAGTTATCACTTAGTTTAAATTTTTTACCTATCGCTTATATATTCGTATTTACGATTTTACCCCTAAATTACTTAATTATGATTCTTTTTACACTAAATTAATTTCAATCTGACCTAATACTATTATTATTTACTATAGATCAATGCATGTCCATTTCATCAATTAATTTCATAATTTTAACCTATTTTAGAGCTATTTTTAAGCCAAAAAATACAATAAATATTAAAAATATTCAAATCAAAATTCAGACTATATAAAAATTTTCAGCTAAAAACGACATCATTTAGTACATCTATTTTACAATTTTAAATTCGAATGAATAGTAGATTTCTCAAGAAAGTATACCAAATATTATGAATCTTTCAAAAATAAAAATATCACATAAAATTATATTCAAAATAACCTAAGTACAAATATTTTTCAAAATTTTTTTAGGAAGATTTGATATTTTTTACAAATTATTGAAAAACAGGGCAAAGAATCGACCTCCGTGTTCTTGAACTCTTTGGTAGCCCGCGGTAATTGGGGGTACGTCAGACGACTTACGCGATGGGTAGATCATCTAGGGTTGGCTGGGTTTCACAATAGAATCAGGGTAGGCTTAGGTTCTAGCCTAGCACAAGGTTTTCCCCTGTTTTTCTTAATTTCTTTCTATTTTCACACAATTTTTTTTTTAATTTTTCCTTTAAGTGTTTCTAATTCCAAATTGCTAAACTTTACATAGCTAGAGTTCTTATCTTTTTATAAAGCCTCAAAGTCAGTTGAATGATTTTTCCTCTAATCATTTTATATTTTTTCTTCTTTCATCTTAATTGAACCAAGCAAGAGGTGTCCTATTCTTATACTTTCACTTTTGAATCAGTAATACCAATCCCAAATTTCTGCCACGTAACTTTTTCCAGTAAGCTTCAATGCATTTAGATAAGTTTTATTAAATATTGACTTAAATATGGATATCATATGTCAGAATTTAATTATTTAATTAGTATATAAGTATATACCCTATGTAAATATCATGTGTAATATATAACTTTACTCATATAATTAAGTTTCTAACATATTTTTGATTTTTAGGATATGTTCTCTTAATTAATTTTATGAATTCAATACATTATATATATGATTACGTTAATTTACGAGTATAATTAAGGTTAATTTACATGTATAATTATTATTTATACCGGGTATACTCATAAAAATAAAAGTATATTCATATAATAAATTATACTATGTTATCTCATTTTAGAGTTTAATTAACTTATCCCTAAGTTTTCGTCACAATCCAAGCTCGATTTTAAGGATTCCGAACATTTTAGTGTTATATTAAATAATCATATTTCTAAGGGCAAAATTGGGATTTTGGATTATTATTTCTAAAATTTAACTTCACTATATTACTTTGTCTAACTTTCCTATTTTAGTTATACAGTTTGGGCTCAATCAAATAACTTTCCCTAAATGTCCTTAATCCAAGCTCCGTTACCCTAAACTCAATTTTAGGAGCTTACATATGCAAACAGAAAAATATACATTATATACAATAAATGCTTGTCTTTATTAATAATATTTGCAAATACATCAAAAGTGTTTCAGCATATTGTACACAAAATATAACAAATTTAAGATCTCTCAAAGGGGAACTAAAAGCTAACAACTTTTAGTAACATGATAAAAACTATTAAAAGTGCTTAAAGCTTCTATACAATGAATATTACAAGGCCTTGAATACTAACAATAAGAAAATTTAGGTCAATGGCAACATTATAAATAAAATATGAATAAATAAAAAATTTGTAATCGAAAGTCAATGAAGTTTTCACAATAAGGTTACGACTAGATTGTTAGGCGTGCTGATGAACACAATGGGGTATATGGTTGTGTTGTTTGGGCTTAAACCTTATTGGTCATCTATTTCCTTGTTCCTTTGCTCCTAAATGATAACTTCTAAAGCCCTTAGTCTTATGTTGGCCTCTGGTTTGCAATACACCCCTTTTGATCACATCATAAGACCTATTGATAAGTCATCCAATGACACAATACAACTAACTATAAGAAACCAATAATATGCTAACTATAACTAATTACTATAAGTAGATATAAGATCATATCAATTTCCCTCACTTATTAAATTAATTTTTGATATTTCATCTCTCTTCACTAAAAAATGCTTCAAAACCCATTTTCACTCCCTATTAACAAAACTCTAGCATTTGCTAATATACTTTTTTCATCTACTTGAAGATGTACCAAGAATTTGATAAATTTTGAAACATTAGTTTGTTTTCCTTATAGTGTTTCTATGATGAACAAACAAAATGAGATCAAGAGGACACCTCTACATTTTATAACAGCAATAGTTAAAGATAAGCTCTTAGCTCGCTATTTATAGCAAAAAGGTCCATCCCCTTCATATATGAAGGACAAAAAAGGTCAATCACCATTACTTCAAGCTGCTAAGTCTAGTAACTTAGTTATCTTAAAAGAGATCATAGAGCATTATCCTAATGCAATTGAATTTTGTGATGAGCAAGGTCAAAATGTAATGCATTTGTCTATATGTGGTGGTGCTTTAAAGCCTAAACAAATTTGCAAAATTTAGGAAGTTGTGGAGTTAGTCAATGAACCTGATAATGAGGGTGACACACCATTACATATAGCAACTAAGAACCAAAACTATAAGATGTTGACAAAACTTCTATGTGTTAGAGCAAATATTAGAGCGTAAAATGCAAATGGAAAAACAGCTTGGGATATTTGTGAAGAAGATTGGCCTAATCTATAGAAAAAGGTTGGTCATGCTCAATCATTTATTCAAAAAATAAACTTACGATATTATATTTGCTTTGCTTTTTTGTGTTTCATTAATTATGAGGAATGCATGGTATTTATATGAGCTTATTTTAGCTACTCTCACAATATAATTAACAAATTTGCTTATCTTATTATATCTCATGTTGTTATTATGTCTTACTAAAAGGTTTATCTTCTACTTAAACATTAAAAATTTCCATCTTCTATTTTAACTTGATTATAAACGATATGTTTTCTTTTGTTATGTAATTTTTCGTTTATCAATGTAAATTATGCTTGTTTATATTTACTTTTAGCTATCTTCTTACATCAATCAATGACTTTCTTGTATAGAACTACCTGTACAGCTACTTAAAGTATTTTACGGTAAGAAAAGATAGAAAGCCACAAAAATGAAAGTTTGCTACTAAGAAATCCAGTTCAATTGGTGTATCCAAAGAAGATCTAAAAGGAATGGTCAATACCTTATATGTGGTGATAGTACATATCACCACCTTAACTTTCAATGCATCATTTACTCTACCTGGTGGCTATCAATCATCCGATATCATTAGCAATATCACCATCATAATGTACCTTCAATGGTCACCCAAATGATGATCACCCTAGCAAAATAAGAGAATCCACCCTCATTCACAAGCGATCCCTTCAAGCATTTGTGTTGGCTGATGTCCTAACAATGACATACTCCTTATCAGTGGTGTTTATCTTAATTTCTTCTATGCTTGTAGATGTTGCTTTTTTATGAAGTGAAATTATGTATAGTAAAAAAATTCTTTACATTGCACTTAGTGGAACAATGGTGGCATTCATGACAGGTCTCTACACAATTATATCTAAAAAGGAACTTTGGGTAACCATTGGTGTACGTATTATGAGATCTAGCATTCCATTTTTCATAGCATATTTTCGTTAGAATTCTTTCACTTCGAATGCTATCATTCACATCAAGTGCTCGATAACACAAACAATTGTTCCATAAACAAGGAAACCTACACAAACTTTTGATGAAGCTGTAGCTAAAAAAATGAGCATACAGAGACATCTTCACCTTCCTAAAAGCCTTCAGTCTAACCAAAATGGCACCACTTAACTTTTAGAAGTTGATTAAAAAATTCTTCTATTCTAATATTATTAGAGGTTTAGATTGAAACCAAGAAGTGTATTGGTTGTGTTATGTAAGGAGTAACTTTATGGTGATTAGTTTATGCTATAAAAGCAAAATTCTAAATGATAGTTGTTATATACATGTACGCTCATCTATATATAACTTAAACCTCATACTTTTTATCACATAAATCAATAGAATCACAAATTGCATTAATAATGTTGCAAAGGCGTAACTAAAATGTAGATCAATTACTATTAGTTTTCTATTGCACAGTAGTATATTATAACTGTATATGGTCATACAAATGTAATTGAAGAAACTATAGGATATCACTCTTATGCTAATGGAGCAACCACAATTGTATTTTAATAAATGTTATTCATTTGAAAGTGCTTCATGGATGACCAAATGTTGGAAGATGTATTCTAGTTAATTTCTACATTTTCTTAAAGCTTACAAATTACTTAGATTGCAAAATTTGAGCACACATGGTAGAATTACTAATGATTTAAAAAGTATAGGTAAAGGAGTCTAACCACGAGGTTCACGTACATGCTGCATAAGCAACGTACTACATGCAATAAAAAGAAAATGACTTGACTTGAATAGTGCTCGTACGATGATTAAGAGAAAAACTAAAAGGAAGGAAGAGTAAATAATCTCATTGAGACTCTAACACAGGGTGTAACAAGTAAAGGAGCTTAATAACATCAAACTCTACTGTTTATGATGAACAAGGTTTTTTTTTTTTTTTTCTTTTGAGGAAGTGTTTGATTTGTTTAAGTAAGTAACCTAGCAAACTAATAGCATTAATTAGAGTTTTTTTTTTTTATCCCAATGAGGGAAGAGGCAAGGTACTTATAGAAGTTGTTCGTCGATCCCATCCATTAGATTATAATAGTGATCAACAGCTAAAATTTGAGAAGGGTTAGATCAAGTCAATTAACCTAACAAGCCCTACCCTAAACCTCTCATGCCAAATCTTTTATAACCATCCTGATAATATATATGGGTTTGAGTCTCTAGATTTTATCACCTTAGCTTAAAGAGTTAAATCAATTTTAATTATTAGACTCAAAAACCATGAATTAGATTTAGCCCTCTACAAAAGTAATTTTCATAATTATCAAGGTCTAATATATTTATGTAGTATGGATTATAGGGTAAAAACGATAGATGTTAGTATAGGTACTAACATGTGCATGTGCCAACCACATAATGTAGACCCTCCCATTTAGTCATGACGCCCTTTAGGTTATATGGCCTTTAGGTTATGTGGCCAATTTTCAGTTTTATTTATAAGAAAGTTTTTCGATTATATAAGTTATTGTTTAGATATAATTTTTGAGATAATTTTCCATACTTTAAACTCAGTAAAGTAACATGTTCTAATAAATTTAATATTCCTTGCATCATCGTGTGGCAACATTTATGGCCATCGAACTCAACGAGCTCATCATATCCTCTTTACGTTTCATGTAATGCATAGTAGCAATACTATTCTAACCTTATTACGAGAATGCTTGCCACTATATAAAGAAGCTAATTCAATTATTACAAGAATGCCTTCCAGATAAATGATGTATCAAGTGTTTTCCCCAAAAAAGTTCTAAAGGATATTATTGTATTTAAGCGATCAAGTGCAATTACAAACTATTGAAATAAGAAACAACCTATAGTTCTAAGGCTTTGCACTGCGTATAAAGATTCAATTGTAGTCATCCATCGAAAATAGGATCGTAAGCATTAATCGTATTCAAAGAAAAACAAGAACTAAATTGAAAAAACAAACAAAATGAGATTGGCAAAAACATTAATGATAACAAATGAATAGAGACGTGAGAACGGATCGATGAGAGCACCAATTATGTGCAAAAAGAAATTCAGCAAAAGATGAGATATCACCGTTAAGGACAAGGCTATCTCCAGAAATTGTTGTGAGATATAGAATTTTAAGAATAATTCCTTAAACACAACTTATAACCTTCACCATACCGTGCACTCCAACGAACAGCCCTTCTCAAAATCTCGAAAGATGCTAAGCTGGAATCTATTTTACTTAAGAATTCTTGTGGTTATAGGGAATCTAGATTAAAAAAAGAAAGAAAACCCACTTGTAGTGGAGAGCTCATCCACCTCTCTTGCTCTTTGATACTAAGAATGCTGAATGTTGATTTTAAGAACAAGTAGTTGTCCTTCTCAAACCCTTAACACTTAACCTAAAAGCACAGAGCTAATGTGCTCCACTTAATAGGATTTTATGGTCAATTCACGACCCTTTGGCTGATCTATTTACTTGAATGAATGGATTCATTGAATTAAATTTTCCATATTGAAGTTCCAGAGTCCTTACTCTATCTAACTAATTAAATATAATATGATTCCACCAATAACTTACTAATTTAATCATATACTTTTTGGGTGATAATATGGTCTTTTATCCTCTGAGTGAGTCATTTAAGTATTTTAAATTTATTTTAGAGTTAAATCTAGTAACTCATGATTGAAGTGAAGCATTTAAATCATTTATGTTGTATGAATACAAGGATAAAGGACTTGATGCCAGGAAGTAAAACTTAATTGAATTGTGTCACAAACATGAATTTTATACAGCTATGAAGTACTACCAATAATACTTATCTCGTTTTAAAATAATCATGGAAACCGATGGTTACCTTTTAAGTAATCAGGATTGATGCCAATAGAAAAAACATTGCAGTAGTCGGGTGTAATATGTTATCAATTCTTTTTTTTTTCCTACTCGATGTTGCTTAATCAATTGGACAGATTAAGATAACGTAATTCCACATACTTTGATAGATCATGGATTTAGCAAAGGTTTGTGTGCCTTCGTCCATACTTTTTTGTCTTTTACTCCTATGCAAATGAAGTTTAAAAATGTGAAATTACGTAGAAAGTTTTGAACACATTCTAGTGGACCTTTTTAATTATTTAAAAAAGTGAAATGTCCAACAAACTATATTGGAAAAGAAAATGGAGTTTCATTCATAAAGGAAGCTTTCTTCTAAGAAGAGCCCTTCCAAGTGTCTACTCTTAGTATCATGAGACTTTCGACTGCTATATTACAACACCATTCAAGCTTTAATCACTCTGAAATCCTCAATAGGTAAGATAGTGGCATGATATTATTGCTCTTGCACAACAATGGAGCAATTCGAGTTACTCATTCCTGTTAAATATAACTTATCTAATTGGCAAATAAAAAATTATCAATCATGTTTGTATAAATTCTATGTCGTCATGACACTCTATCATAAACTATATCCTTCCAAAAAATATAAAATATCATATAATTTCTTATAGTCTTCCTCCATGCCTTTTTTGTCTCCTTAGCTGTCTTTAATGTGGATGCAACATTTGGGGCAAATGGTAATAAATAGCCAAACAAAATGAACTGATGGTTCGTTTTATTCAGATAGCCTTATACCATGTCTAGATCGATGAAAGGAATAGAGAAAAATAATTTCCTTTGTTTTTAAAAGAAAAGGACAAGAAAATGGAATAGGTTTGGAAGAGAAATTTTTCTCTCAAGCCCTCAAAAACCATTCTCTCAAAATTTGGAGAGAATCAAAGAGAATTAACATAAAATTACTATCTTTTCCCTAAAATTACTATCAAAGAGAGTTATAGGAACTTTTATAATATTTTACTTAAACAAAAAGATTATATAACTAATTTTCTCTTTACATTCATTCCTTCCTAATCTAATAAGGGATTTATAATTTTGCATATTCACTTTTTTTTTCTTCATAATTCTTTCGTTCAACTTTTTTTTCCTTCTAATTCATTTCCTCCTCCTAAATATAGTGTCAAAGTTTCATTCAAGTATTTTGACGAAATATTTACTACCTCAACTTTATAAATTCTGAATTTAAGTTATTAGATAATTAAAATGAATCTTTTTGTGCATAACTCAAAAGATTTAAGATAATATTCACTTGATATTCAAACTCTACATTCCCATAGAGCTAGATCTTCATTGATCTTGCCGAATTAGTCTATACTAAACCTAGGTAATGGGTTGATTAAGAACACGAAAGTAGCTCACCAATTTAAAATGGGTCGATGAACTACAATTCACACCAGTCTAGGTGGATCAACACCCTCGACCTGAGCCTTCCATCTACCGATTCAAAAAAATAATAAGAAACACAATACAGACAAAGGCTGTAAATCCAGACTGGCTGCCTGCAGCAAATTAAAGGCTGCAAATTGTAGCTCAATGAAATGATAGACAAATATGGGCCCGGCATCCCCCATTATATGGGGTTTTCCACTAAAAAGAAAAGAACGATTTTTTTGTTTTTCCACTAGACATGTAAAGAGAAAATGAGAAAGTGAATAAATTAGCCTTTGAAAATTGAAAAAAGAGAAAAATTCATGCGTTGCAAAAGAGGAAGTAAATTATCAAGCTTTAAAGAAATTGATTTGCCAAAAAAAATTTAATAGTTCACAGATTCAACCCGCAACCATAAATTAATAATTCGATTGAATCATTATAGAAATAGGTTAATTACGATTTATCGTTTTTTAAACCATTATCGAATTTTTGAATCTGAATAATATTGGCTTATAATCTATGAATTTAAGTTATTATATAATTAAGGGATATTTCTAAATAATGTTTTCTTATAATCTATGAATTTAAGTTATTATATAATTAAGGGATCTTTTTAAGCGCATAACGCAAATTGATATTCAAACTCCACAATCCCATGGAGCTGGATGTTCATTCGATGTTGCCAAATTAGTCTTTATGCGGATTATAAATGCTTTACGATACACATTGCCATGACCAGCTTCCCATACAATCTTTAAACCAACTTTTGTTCAATTCTATCTTGTCTTTCTTTCACGCCAAATGATTTCTTGAAATCAACATTTCTTCTTCCATATTAACTAACTAATTAACTAATCATATATCATTTTCAAGTTTTGCACAAATCAACCGGTTAAGTGTAAAAAACTCATTGGTCGCAGAAATCCAAATAATAAAATGGGCCGAAAATAAGCCAATTCTCTAAATATGAATAAACGGAAATAATTTTTTATCTAAAAGAATTTTTATTATTATAATATGTTTTGGCCCGAAATATAGCTTTAAAACTAGTAACAAGACTTTTAAATATTTTAGAGTTTTATTTTTTAGTTTTCTTAGCAATTCTTTTACTAGGCTTATACGTGTATATATATACATATATATGTGTGTGTATTTGTCTTCTTTTCATTATTACAAATATTCTTTCAAAGAAATAAGAGTACTTTCGAATTTCCTATAGTTTTCTTTGATATATGCTCCATCATTCAACTACCTCATCCCATTTGCTTATTTTTTCCATAATTCATAACCAATGCTACATATACATTTTTAGATATATCTTCCATTGATTTATCGACAAATAAAATTACTAAGTCCATATATAGAAAAATGATATTATATGTGTCATATTTTTCTATTATCAAAAAATCAATCTATACAGACAATTTTAATTGCTATTTTTTTTTTTTTTGTCCTTTCCATGGAAGTACAATCAAGCATACCTAAACCTAGAGAAAAGCTACACAGAATTAGCTTGCTAATTAATGCGAGTCTAGGCAATTCAAGCCCCCAGCCCGCTTGAATTAACAAGTTTGAATCATGATTTTTTTATTTTTTGTAATTTACTTATATATATATTAACATATATATTTATTACATATATATATTAACATGTATAGTATATTATAATATTAACATATATATTATACATATTATACCTATATATAATATATATATTTTACACATACACATATATAAATTGCCAACCTTTAAAAGAAAAAAAGTAGAATCCAATTCACAAGTTGAGAAAACAAATCTTGACCTGATGGTTTTAGGTAAGTTTCAAGCCGATTCAATCCCAACCTCAAGTCTAAAGATATATTTTGTGGATGATTTCACATAGTGATGTGAAAAGTAAATTCTCAATTTAAAATTTAAAGCACAACAATTATTTCTGATATTTTGTCATTAGTGACAAACTTATTTGAACACATCATGTCTTCATTTATTAAGAAATAATTCAATAGGTAATACATACTTTTTATATTTGTCACATTTTAAAGAGTTTAACATGACTTTGGAAGCCTTTGTACCATCCTAAGCCTTATTAACCATGCAAACCAATATGTTGGATTACCTTATGGAAACATGATAATTTATTTCGAAGGCCATATGTTTACAATCTAGTCTAGTGCATAAAGTTTTTAATTGCTAAATGTGATGTGTTGACTTTTTAAGATCCATGAAGTTAATACTCGTGGATGCTACTTTAACTATTCTGTTTTTCCATATAGCGCCTTATCACTTTTAAAAACAAAAAAAAAAAAAAAAAAAACAATTTTTGAAATTTCGAAATATTCAACATACTTAATCCTAAACAAAAAAACCATATAAATTGAATAGCAAAAACATGAAATTTCAAATTCCTAATCATTGAAACAACAACTTGTGAATGTGATAAAATTTTTGAGTGTCCATTTGGACAGAGTATATGGCATTTCATATCTACGAGTATTTTGGCTATCCATACCTTTCATTCGGTCCTTTTTTAACCCCAAATATTTTCTTTTTGTTCGTTTAAGGTTTAATTTTTTTTCTTTTTTCAACTAGCCAATCTATATTTGATTTCAGTCTTAAGACTTCTCATCATCTTATTTGAAGGAGAATATTTTCAAGATTGATAATCTAAAAAGGAATGAGAAATTTTTTATCTGCCTTTTCTTGAAGAAAATGAAAAAATAAATAGAGGATAATGTGTTTTCTTTTATAGGTGAAATACTCCAAAGATTTAGTAAACAATTAAATATGTTAATAACCCTTTAACAAGATAGTTACCAAAATATTTTTTGTGACACCTAAAATCTACCTATGACAACTAGCACTCACTTAAAATTCATCCTAAATACTGTAAATATAGCCTCTATACAATTTATTCCAGTAAGAGAGCACCTATTGCGATAGAAGAGTGGAGTACTTTGAGATTTGTAAATTCTAATACATGTGACGTTGTAAAGTCTAAAAACTAAATCATTTAATTGCAAACTTGCAACAAACTAAACCTTTGAAACCCTCATCTAAATCCAATTCATGAAACTGCAAGCATACTCTATCCCTAATCCATGGCTAAAAACCTAGAAACCCTAAAACATTAAATTCGCTTCCTAAACGGCATAATTAGAATAGATTAGTAAGTTCAACCCCTTAGGAAATCCTTGACTGTGAAATTCAATCAGAGCTTCAACATGAGCGCATTGACTTTTTTGACCCCTAGATATAATCTAATCTATCTTAAAACACAAAATTAGAAATAAGTCATATAATAAGAAAAACTTATTAACTAATTGATCAATTTTCTAATCCTTTAAATGGATAAAACAACCCAATAACACCTTAAAACTAGTGTTGTCAAACTAAAGTTGAGCCTTTCGGTCCAATCAGGTTCAACCTGACTCTTTCATAAAACTGATTCGAGTTACCCATTTGACCTTCATTAACAACGACCTTAATTTGACCAATTGACCCAACTAGTTCAACCTGATTCCTATAAGAATTTGTTAGGTGTTTTTCAAGTTAAAGTATATTATTTTCTCGTGTATTCTTTAGAAAATACACTAGTTTATTATTTTAAAAAAATAAATATAGATCAAAGAAAAATAAAAAATAAACTGTAAAAAATTCTCATATGTTAATTCTCAATTATGTAAGTAATTTTTATTACTTTATATATAAATATAAATTATATTATAACATTTTTATTGATCCCGATTCAATCTTAGTTGACTCTCTCAATCCTTAATTCCTTCTCATTTTCGAGTTAACCTTCTAGTCAAGTTTGATAACATTGCTTAAAACAAAACCATAGACTCTAGCTTAAGGAAAAACATGCATTAAAGTGAAAAATTAAGACGAAACTAAGCCAAAATGACCCAAATGATCAACTAATTTCTCCATATTAACGATCATTTTAGCAATGTCATGACCCTAAGAGAGGGCTTAGTAGGATTGTCTCAAATTTTTATATCACGTATGCACTCATGATATGAAAACCGCCTTGCAAATTAGAGATTGTAAGACTCTACACAATTAATCACTAAAATTTTCAATTTTTAATTAATTAACTTACTATAAAATATAAATAACTATAGATATCTGATATTTCACAGTTTATCAAAATCATAGAGAATCGATATCCTCTACCAAATACTAAAATAAGATAAAACAATTTAATAATTTATAAAAAATACTATATTATACATAATTTTATCATATAAATATTTTTTACATCAATTGTTTCTATACCAACTGTACACATTTCAATCAACTCTAATATTATCAAACCTATTTTTGATTTACACTCTGCCCTCAAGATTTTCCTTGATCCTTACTTAAAGAAACTAACAAAAGAAACTATAGGGGAATAAGCAAATCACGGCTCAATGAATTCATTTCTCACTACTACCTTTCAAGTAAATTATCAAACATTATTAACACACATGCAATCTATCTACAAGCGAAATGAATATAAACGAAATGAATATATACGCAATGAATACAAGCAATACATCCATAGGAGTCTGAAATTATAGAAGGTGTAGATTTACAGCTTTTACATGTCGATTTTTCCTCCATACCTACTCTTACTAAATACATCACCTTAACTGCAATTGCAAGAGGTTGCTCGAAGGCAATGTCCCATCAAACAGCACTCAATTATTATCTTAACTGAGAAATAGCCATCAATATAGGTAAACCTCAACTAAGGCTATCCACCAACATATTAAAGGCCCCTTAGGTACACAAAGCGAATCCTCTCACTATTAACAAATATCTAAGGCCTCACAATGACAAATATATGAGTTCTCTCGCAATCAATTAGAGATACTATGCTAGCTGTATCTTAACAATAAAAATATCATTTCCATGCACTACGAGCCCTCGCAAAAATCATACAAAATATATTTAAGATTACGAAAATGTTTACTAAAATTTCTTTTCTCAAAAATCTGTAAAACTACCACTCTCCATCAGTATATCAATTGGGTCACAGACTTAAGATAGATATAACTACTTCAGTCGAATAGTTATATTTACCAATTTAAGAAAGTGATCATACGGATAATAACACACAAAGCAATCAGTTATTCAACAAACAAACAATATCAACCAACAAACAAACGATATCAACTAACAAACAGCAAATAGATAACAAATCATAAGAACTTCCTCATCTAAGTTAATACTCACTCTCGAATCCTTTAGGATTTTCAATTCTTGATAATTGGGTATCTAAAAGATAAATAAATATATAATTATTCTGAAAAATTAGATTCATCAATTAACTAAATATTTATTATTATTTGTCTAGTTTCCTACTATAACCTAAGTATAATATAAATATAGTTTAACTTAAATCTTTTACTTATTTTTCTCGATTTATCTTAAATTTTTAATCGCATATAAATTTTTCGTTTTAATTCTAATTTTTATAAACTTATAGTCCATATTTATTGTTTTCGGATATACTTTTTCATAATAAAATTCATTTTGGACGTTATAACTCGCATTTTTTATTATGGTATAAAAATATTACGAATTTTATTATTTTGACTTAAATAATTATAAATTATTATTTTAAGCTTTTCTTTACATATTTATGATTTACTAAATATATAAACTTTATATTTTGAAATTTTCTTATTTTCTAAGTCTATTTTACCACAATTCACTTATTTTTTTATTTTTAAGTGTTAATGCTTATTTAATTTATTTTTACTGTTTTAATAATTTTATAATTTTTTATTATTTTTTAATTATGATTTTTAGTTAAAATTAATTATATGCTAACGTGGCAATATTGATAAGTACCACATGTCGTTTTCAAAATTTTTATATTTTCAATATTTTTCCTATTTTGTAATTTTATGCAATATGTATATGATTATATTTATTATTATATTTTATTAAGTTTCACAAATTAATTATTCTATTTTCTTAAAACCCATGCCATATGTTTATGTATATATATTACCTTACTTTATTTATTAATTTTTTATTATGGTATATTATACATGTATTATTTAAGTATACCCATACATCGATATATACTATACTATTAATATACATATTTTATACATATATGTATACTTATGTAATATAATCATATGATCCTAAATATACTACATATGCTATATTCATGTACATATATACGATATATACCTGTATTTTTATATTTTATACATATATACATATACAGTCATATTTACATATATATATGTATCTATTGAAAATACTTAATATACATAATATCATATACAAATATATATGCATATACAATCATGTCTCTCTCTCTCTCTCTATATATATATATATATATATATATATCTACTTATTGAAAATACATAATATAAATACTATTGTATATACACATATATATATACCGAACATATACCCTATTATACATATACTATACTATATTAGTATTTTTGTACTTTATACTTACATAAATTTATATATATATTTTCGGTGACATATTTGTACATATACATATATAATGAAAATTATATAAACCTAAATATACATATATTATATACGCATTCATATACCTAGTCTTTTATACTACGTATTGTATAACTAATTATAATATGTATGTATACATGAATATACTTAAGTATTTATACATATATGAACATCTATCATAAGGAAATACTAATTTTATATATAAACCCATTACATAAATCTATAGTATATAAAAATTTTGCAAAATACATGTATAGAAAATAATACATATAAATGGTTATTACAAAATAATTATAATATACATACTACTTACCTTTTTCTCTTAGTAATTTGATGGGTAATGGTTTGGAAAGTTTCTTCTTCTTCTTAATTTACTTAACGTAATTGGAAATGGAAAGGAATTACTAAAAGAAAATAACAAGGAAGTGGGAAAGGGGTTTTCATGGTTTGGAAAAAGGAAGTTTTGCTTAGTTTTGAATTTGAGAACTTAGAGGTTGGGAAAGAAAAATAAAAGCAGCAACCGTAAGAAGAAAAGAGGTGGAAAATTCAAAAGTACAAAGTAAAAAAAAAAAACAAATGATTAAAATATAATATAATTCTTAAGTGATAAGGCCCTTATCTCCTTCATTTAATGTCCACCATGTGTTTTTTATACACATGGGCTACTGCCAATGTTCACGTCCAACAAAAAAATAATAATAATAAAAGACACAAACACGTAGAGGAAAAAAAATAAGGAAAGGAAAAGGATAAAAAGAAAAAGGGAAAAGGGAAATAAATAGATAACTAAAATCAAAATTCCATATGTAACATTATAAAATTATATGTTTAATAATAATAAAAAAAATAATAATTGAAATTTTATAAAAATTATTTATATATTATTATCTATTACGTTTATAATATTTAAGAGTTATCTTAATGTGTTCATTAACAATTTCACTTGATTACGCGTATTAGTCGATAATTATATTCGATTGGGGTTTTATTACTAACGGATTATATTTATTTATTTTATAAGTTTAAAATTATAGTTTAAGAGTTTTTGGTCTAGTTCAAATTCAATTTCAGGTATTTATGTGTACATAAGATTTAAAATTTTTATATGCGATTAATGTTTCAATAAAAAATTTTAGAATTTTTATTACTTTTATTATATTCAAATTTATAATTTAATAAAATTTATATCTTGCTCAATGTTATCAATTCATGAAGTTATCTATAATACTAATATTTAATTCTACTCTTAAATAATTAAATTTATAGAATTTACAAGTGAAGCAGTCCACCAATTTTACTATATTGGTCAAACACTTACCAAACTAGTGGACCACTGTCTTTTTAAATCAGACCAAGCTCCCTATTTTGCCCAACTTCCTTTCAACCTCATCTTAACCTAATATGACCTTAAATTAATTTAGAAACATTTCTAACCCTGGTTTTCATCTAAATAATTAACTAAAATAATTTAATATTAAGTTTTATAGAATTGATTGATTCAATTTTATGATTTCATAGGAAACATGGTGGAACGAAAGACAAGATGTTAATTTATGGACAAGCAAGTGTAGATGAACGATTGTCTTACTCTTGTTGTTGTATAGTAAGGTCGAGTAAACGAATCTAAAATGTATATAACCATAATTAATTGGTGGATTGTTGTTTATGCTCGTACCAAGGCTGGTAAACATTCTGAATATACGCTTGTAATAGGCATTTGTCGCCTGGGGGTTGTGCATTTGGAATGAAGTGAACTGCAATTATTTGCCAATGTCATCTTTGTTATAGACATGCGGGCTGTCGATATAGTAGACGATTTTTTGTGCTCGGATTTTGAATATCACCTCATATCGTGTTAAGTGGATCATTGGATCTATGCCTTTTTTTAATTATGTCAAAGGGTTAATTTATACTTGCTGCCCCCATATAAAAAACCCAATAATTGGAATTGTGAATATTGTTTGTTTTAGATGTGCATGAGTTAATAAATTATGAGGCAAGCAATTTTTCATGAATGTGGTTGTGTACGGTGGAAGAAGTTTTCATAGATTACCCATTTGGGGCTTGTATTATTGCATTTCTAATGATTGAAAGCCTGTGTACTTAATGACCGAAGAGTATAGGATTTCAAGCCTTACTTAACCATTCTAGATGATAAAGAGACGTAGAAGACTATCAAACCCTTCGGCATGAATGGACCTGGGTTTTTGAAAGGGGAAGGATAGAAGGGAAGGGACCTTAATCCTCAATCTTAAGATAAAGTTTGTTATTATAATGTTATTATCGTTTGTCAACTACTATATTATTACAATCATTGGTGCAAATCAAATTTGATCCATTTCTTTAAAACACCAATATGCTTATCACTCAGTTATAAGGCCCGTAGAGAAAAATGTTAATTATTAAAATTTATCAAAAAAATGAAGGAAATATGTATCATATGTCTATCTTAAAGATCATACTTGAACATGATGCTAGACATACGTGAGTAGTTAGATGCTTAACTTGTAAAGAGGTGGTTATTAGTTCAATTACAACAAAAGTTTTTTCTTTTCTTTTTAGGTTACATTTTTTTTATTTGTTGATTAGATTACATTTTTTTTATTATTTATGATAAATGAAACATTAAATTTTATTTCTAAAAAAATTATAATTAACTAAATAAGTTCTCATAAGAAAGAAAATTGTATTATTAATTTGATAAAATAAAACTAGTTCTCCAATTATACGTTTTTGCATCAATTGCTACATTCAGAACAACTGTTTCATATATTTCAGCATTCACTTTTTTTTGTTATCATTTTAGCAAATCCTTTGTTTAAAACCGTTAGAAGCAAGATAAACGAATTTATTTTTGAAAGTCTAGATGTACAAAAAGAAAATTAAACTCCTAAACAACATCAAATAAGCAAAGATAATAACATAGATGATAGAACACAACTTGTCTTCAAAGCTCAAAATTGAATGGATCACCCCAGCTGATAATTTCAACTTTGCGCGACATGACATCTGAGGTTTTCCAAGATACACGTGTTGCAAAACCAGAACGTAAAACAACGGACCAATGAGTATTAGGTGGTCCGGGATAAGAGAATGGAAGAATAATTGAACGAGGTAAACATGAGTTCTTTATTTTTGACAGTTGTAACTTGAGCAAACAGATAATTATTCAGTCATCTCATTGTTCACAAATAATTTCTTTTAATATAAAATCTAAACCAGACCTTTACATTTGTTCTTAATTTACTAGCATGAGATGCTAAAGTGCAGGCAAATGAGAGTATAGTGTTAATTAAATCAAGGTTATGTACCAAATCTTCTCTTAGCGGATGAACAGAGAGATACTGCAAAAGAAGAATGATTCAACCAATGACATGCATCAAAATCATCAAAATTTGTTGTATTCAATTATTTGCTTTGTTATAGATGGGAACAATATCAGCTAGAGCGGCTATCTTGAAAACATAAACGACATTAATGACACCTCCTGTAGATAGAAAGGAAGGTAGAAACAAAATAACAGTTACTAAAAAATAAAATAGAGAATAAATATTATTTTATTTCGGTACAGTTAAAATCTTGATAGTAATAGGTTAAGAATATATCTAAAATTAATAATGTATCGTTATTATGGACAAAAATATGAAAATATATAAAAAAAAAAAAGCAACAAGCGGCTACTTTTTTAGTCTTGAAAAGGAATTCTAATTATTTATTTAGTAGTAATATAGATCAATTGAATGGACTAGTTATTCTCCTAATTAAACTCAATAATAACTCTATAAAGTATGAAGAGCTATTTTATTCTAGTCTAATGAAGTCTATGGAGCTTGCTCTAAGTATAGATGGAAAATGGATACCAAAAGTAGTTTTACAGGAATAGAAATCAGTAGCTTATGCAATTTAAAGATTTAATAATGCACGTTGTTACATAATAAATATAAATATACCCATATATATATATATATATATATTGCCAGCACCAACGTTATATTTACAAAGTAAAATTCTGAAATCAATCGTGTATGAAACTAAATTTAACATGGTACAGAGCATATAAAAAAATCGAATTCATTTTATATCTAATTTGACTAAAGGGTCTTTTTGATAAGTTTTAAACGAAATGCGAACTCAAAATTGAAGGGGATGTTGAATGATAAAATTAAAAATCATAAAATATCTATAAATTTAACGGTACTTGCTAAGTAGATTTTGAGATGTGATTACGGAAGCAAAATAAGGACAACGACAGCTCTTTGGATATACATGAAACCAGCATTATTTAGCACAGAAAAAACGAGGAAAGAGGAGAATCTACTTAGCAAGTACCGTTTGGAATTTAAGCAAAAGCTTCAATTTCATGACAAAGCCTACAGACTTAGCCGGCTTATTAAATAATCATGTTAATTTCATCCAGCGTAGGCCCAGAAAAGGTTAAAAGAGAAAAAGTCAAATTGAGGAATAACCAGCCTGCAAAGGAGCCGCATAAGTAGTATATATACTTACTATATACTTACGTTTGTTTTAATGCAAGTATTAGTTGGTATGTACTTAAAATGTTTTAACTTAGATTAGATAGATATCTTGAACACTTGTAAAAGGAAGATATAGAAGATGGGGGAGAAACATAGCATGTTTCGTTATGCTGATGGAGTAGATAAAATATTGATGTTGTTGGGAACTTTGGGAAGCATTGGAGATGGGATGCAGTATCCTATCACCATGTTTGTACTTAGCAAAGTGATTAATGAATATGGGAGGAAGAATTCCTCTGTGTCCGATGATATTGTCGATGAGGTAAATAAGCCATTATTATGAGATTTTTCAAACTCCTTTTTTTTTTTTTTTCAAAATGAATCTCAAGATACCACTTTGAAATTTTATAAGACAAAGCAACTTTTCGTTTTAAATTTTGGTTTCTTTTTTTTTCCCGGTGTTTTGAGGGTGATATATGAAAATTTGGTTATCTACGTTATCTTTGTTTGGTGGATCTAAGCATGTTTAGATTTTTTTTTTCCATGTTTGTTATAATTACGACTCTCTGATATTTAATTATTAGTATAATAAAATACACAAGTCATCTTACCAAATAGTTAGATTAGATCTAACTGCCAGACTAAACCAGTCTTGAGCCATGGATTCATAAGTCAATGTAAAGTTAAACTAAGCTAGGCTCTTCAAGGCACGAGCTCGAATCGGCAGCCAATTACCCTTATTTATTTATTTATTTATTAATCTTATTCCTGTTATTACATGAATTACTGTAAATAATATTTTACTTAATCTTGTTTTCTATTTTTTTCCTAAATAAGTGCAATTAGTTATATCGTATAAAATGTTAACGAAAGAAGTTGCAAATTTTATTTCATTTCAAAATAGTTAAATTTACACCACATAAGCATGATGTTACTTTAATATGAAAATATTAAGCAAAATTAAGTAAAGCGAGAGAAGTTACAATTTACAAAGGATGTCAATATCTTATTCAAATCTCAAAATAAATCATCAATATGAGAATAATAAAATTACAATGCAACTATTAACTGTAATTTGTAATGATACTTAATATGAATTGAGAAAGGAAAAAGTAGTAGCAGTAAAAGATATGTAACATTTTTCTTTTTTAAAAAAATGGAGAGGCAAAATAAGCAACCCGATCTGGCCAGTTTGGTGGGTTTGGCCAACTGAACTACTTGAGCTCTTAAGACTTAACGGTTCCTAAGCTGGTTTAGGTTCGTCTATTCTCAAGCCAGATCAATTAATGATTCAAAATCAACCCTTATACAAGTCTAATTAAATAAGTTTTGACTAAGTATTAGATGTTATAAGATGGGGTTTGATTTTAAATTTTCAGAGCATATATCTGCATAATAGCATATAGATGTATTCACCTTAAAACGTGTTCATAAGGTGATAAACAATAAAACCTATTATACTCTGCATAGTTAATGATTCCAATGTGGTATTAGATGTTATAAGATAAGTTTTTATTCCAAATTTTTCAAGCCTATATCTACATACTGGTATAAGTGTACCCACCATAAATTACGTGTGAAACTTGTACTATAAATATAATCATAGGTTATATTATGAGAGCCATTAATAATGTCATTTTCGGACTATTTTGGGCATTTATTTTAGTTTAACCTTTACAATTACCAAATATGATTATGCAAATCTCACGTTGTCATAGATATTAGTAGTTTTAGGTAACAATGTTCGATGACGGTGGGCCGGTGGTTAGGAAGCAGGAAAATTATTAATAAACCAATACTTCGTGTCACCAATGGTACAAAAACTAGTGATTTTTAACACAAAAACCATTTTTCTTGTTTTCTATATCAAATTTTTCATGATAATAAATCAAAACTTACTAAAAGTTAACGAGTAATTTTAACCTGTCATGTAATATGATAGTATTTATTTCAAAAATAAATAAATAGATAAATAAAGATAACTCACTGAGGAGGTTGCCATTAACAATCTTATAAAATATCTACTCATTCCAAGAAAAAATAAATAAAAGGTCAGAAAATTGATGCATAAGGGTAAATTTATAAGAAGCTAAGATGCCTTCAAGTGGAAGAAATCTTATCGACCGACATATTATGTAATGTCTAGGCGAAATCATTATCATGAAAATGTAATTTGCACAAAAGAATTCATCACTGAATTCATATGAGTCCAATTTGAGCCAAAATCTGCATGTTTTATGATCCTAAATAATGAAGGGCAAATGAATACTAAAATCCGAGAATCTCACCATTAAAATGAGATGGAGATCCTGTAAAAGTCTGCTGCACTCATTGTGTTTCAGATTGTATGGATACACCACTAACATAATTCTTCGATTTCCAGTATGCTCTTAAAATCTTCTATGTCGCAATTGCGGTCGGAATTTCGGCATTCGTCGGTAAGTTGCATCGGTCTAATAACAAGGTTCGATTACCTAATGAAAAACCGCACAAGATGCTTTTACTCAAATGTCAGTTCGTGTACTTGTAAACAGAAGGACTTTGTTGGGCAAGAACAGCTGAAAGGCAAACTTCCAGGATGAGAATGGCTTACTTGAAATCAGTACTAAGACAAGAAGTTGGCTTTTTCGATACACAAGAGGCTGGTTCTTCAACAACCTACCAGGTTGTCTCAACTATTTCCTCCGATGCCAATTCAATCCAAGTTGCAATCTGTGAGAAGGTATAAATCAGGACCAACCATTTTCTATTGCTTGCGTGTTATCTTTGTTACGATTGATTTACTGAGTGCTTACAACTTTGCTTTCCTCCTTGCAGATCCCTGACTGCCTAGCTTACACGTCGACCTTCTTCTTTTGTCTCTTGGTTTCTTTCATCCTCTCATGGAAGCTTGCCTTAGCAGCTCTCCCATTCTCGTTTCTGTTCATAGTTCCGGGACTTGTATTTGGGAAGATCATGATGGACCTTGCTATGAAGATGATAGAGTCCTATGGAGTTGCTGGTGGTATAGCAGAACAAGCAATCTCTTCCATTAGGATTGTATATTCCTACGTTGGGGAATATCAAACACTTGAGAAGTTCAGCAATGCACTGCAGAAGACATTGGAGCTTGGAGTAAAGCAAGGTCTTGCAAAAGGATTACTAATGGGAAGCATGGGAATTATCTATGTTGGCTGGGCATTTCAGGCATGGATTGGGACTATTTTGGTTAGCGAGAAAGGCGAAAAGGGTGGAACGGTTTTTGTAGCTGGAATCTGCGTCATCTTTGGAGGCCTGTGAGTATTCTTATTAACATTTGGTTGACTTAAGTCTTCATAATTTAATCTAAAAGGTTAAGTAGGTAGATAGGTCTGGACTGTTATATTTTATACTTTTAACAACCATACCTCATGTGGGCTTAGACATAATGAAAAATAGAGTTAATCGACAATATTCGCAATTGAATTTAGGACCTCATTTTATGATACTACGTTGAGTTTAGATTGATACTTAGCTGATGTAAGAGATTTTAGCTTTTTCGGTATGGTTTTTCTAATAGTTATTGTTTAACCCTCCCTCTCACTTGAAAAGCAGAGAATTTGATTGAAATTTATTTATTATACCTCTTAACTAAATCGAATGAGGTGAAATCAGTACAGAGGTGTTTGATTTAGGGCTTCCTGCTATAATAGTGTGTTGGACTTAGTTGTACAACCAACCGACTGAAAGGCTTAAACTTGTAGATAGGTGTGGCTTGCTTACATTAATACTTTCGACAGAAGCACTGTATTAGATCTTTGTTTAACTTTGCAGCAATTTACGTTACCTCAGCTAGTTCTAATTGGTGATTTCAGGTCTGTATTGAGTGCTCTTCCAAATTTGGCATCTATTACAGAAGCAAAAACAGCAGCAACTCGAATCTTTGAAATGATTGATCGTGCTCCTTCCATAGACTCAGAAGATAGGAAAGGGAAGGCCCTATCTTATGTGAGAGGAGAAATCGAATTTAAAGACATCTACTTCAACTATCCATCAAGACCTGATACCCCAATCCTAGAAGGGCTTAATTTCAGGGCTCCAGCAGGGAAGAGTGTAGGTCTTGTTGGAGGCAGTGGGTCTGGCAAGTCTACTACCATTTCATTGCTCCAAAGATTTTATGACCCCATCGAAGGTGAAGTTCTCCTAGATGGACACAAAATAAGGAGGCTGCAGCTAAAATGGTTGAGAGCACAAATGGGACTGGTTAACCAGGAACCTGTACTTTTTGCGACATCCATAAAAGAGAACATACTGTTTGGTAAGGAAGGAGCTTCAACGGAAGATGTGATGGAAGCAGCTAAGGCAGCAAATGCACATGATTTCATTTCTAAGTTACCTGATGGATATGAAACACATGTAAGTGCCTACTAGGCCCCAAGGTTTGATTTAAGCTGGTAGTTCATCCTTGATCTGGCCTATATGATGCTCTAAATTTCTTTATTTATACGCCAATCGATAATACTGGATCGAGCTCTAACCACTATAACAAAAGCTACAGCTACAAGTGACATTGAAACACTAATGGTTGAATCTATATAGAGCAATAAATTGCCACTTCAAAGTAATAGCATTATCATTTTAAGTATGTGTATAATATCGTTCTTTCCTGCAATTCGAACAGTGTATCCGTTCTTACGTTCTTACTTGGCATGGACTCCCAGGTTGGACAATTTGGCTTCCAGTTATCTGGTGGGCAGAAGCAGCGGATCGCTATAGCAAGGGCCCTAATCAGAGACCCTAAAATTCTTTTGCTCGATGAGGCCACTAGTGCACTTGATGCTCAATCTGAAAGAATAGTGCAGGAGGCAATTGACAAAGCATCGGTAGGGAGGACAACAATCATTATTGCTCACCGCCTCTCAACAATCTGCAGGGCGAATCTGATTGTTGTTCTCCAAGCTGGAAAAGTAATCGAATCAGGAACTCATACTCAACTTATGCAAGTAAACGATGGAGAGGGTGGAGAATACAGGCGGATGGTACAGTTGCAGCAGATGAGCACTCAAAGTGAAGGTTCCAGCATATCTAGCTACAAGAATGAGGCCAAAAGTCACCACTATAAGCATGCTGCTCCAAGTCCAGCGAGTATCAGGTCAAGTGCTCCAAGCACTCCAGCAGCACTCTACCCCTTCAGCCCCGGTCTTTCCTTTAGTGTTCCCTATTCCTACTCCATCCAATACGACCCCGATGAGAGCTTCGAAGAGGACCTTGATGAATCATCCTATCCCCCTCCTTCACAGTGGCGTTTGTTGAAAATGAACAAGCCTGAGTGGGGAAGAGCTTTCATCGGTTGCCTAGCTGCACTTGGCTCTGGAGCTGTTCAACCTATAAATGCCTACATTGTGGGATCACTTATATCGAATTACTTCCGTACAGACAAGTCTGTTATGAAGTCCAAATCCAGGGAATACTCATTCATCTTTCTAGGCATAGGTGCTCTTAACTTTTTCACCAGTGTCATCCAACACTACAGCTTCTCTGTCATGGGAGAAAGGTTGACCAAGCGTGTGCGAGAGAACTTACTTGACAAGCTCATGAGCTTTGAGGTCGGGTGGTTTGATCAGGATGAGAATAGCAGCGCAGCTATTTGTGCAAGATTAGCCACCGAAGCAAACATGGTCCGTTCACTTGTCGGGGATAGGATGTCCTTACTTGTGCAAGCTGTTTTTGGGGCTTCTTTTGCTTTTGCTCTAGGGCTGGTGCTAACATGGAGACTAACCCTGGTGATGATGGCAGTTCAGCCATTAGTCATAGGAAGTTTTTACGCTAGGAGCATACTGATGAAGAGCATGGCAGGGAAAGCACAAAAGGCTCAAAAGGAAGGTAGCCAACTCGCAAGCGAAGCCGTCATAAACCACAGGACCATAACAGCCTTTTCTTCTCAGAAAAGAATGCTGGGGCTTTTTGAAAAGACACTAAATGGACCAAGGAATGAAAGCATCAGGCATTCCTGGTATGCAGGTGTTGGTCTCTTCAGCTCGCAGTTTTTCAACACGGCTGCTTCAGCTCTGTCTTTCTGGTACGGAGGAAGGCTACTGACTCGAGACTTGATAACACCCGAGCGTATGTTCCAAGCATATTTGATATTAGTGTTTACGGCTTACATCATAGCTGAAGCTGGAAGCATGACTTCTGATTTATCAAAAGGAAGTAATGCAATCCGTTCAGCTTTTGCAATCCTGGACAGGAGAACTGAGATTGATCCAGAAAACATGAAGGGACTAGAGATTAAGAAATCAATCAAGGGTAATGTTGAGTTGAGAAACGTGTTTTTCTCATATCCAGCAAGGCCTGATCAGATGATCTTCAATGGACTCAGCCTCAAAATACGAGCTGGAAAGACCGTGGCTTTAGTCGGGCAGAGTGGCTCCGGAAAATCTACTATCATTGCACTCATTGAAAGATTCTACGATCCGATGAAAGGATCCGTGCACATCGATGAGCAGGATATAAGAAGCTACAATCTGAGAAAGTTAAGGTCTCATATTGCATTAGTCAGTCAAGAGCCAACCCTTTTTGCTGGAACTATTCGTGATAACATTGCATATGGGAAAGAAAATGCAAGAGAATCTGAAATAAAAAAGGCTGCAATTCTTGCTAACGCACATGAATTCATCAGGTATGATAATTTTTTTCTTACATATTCCATCAAATGCTTTCCCTTCTATTATGCTCAAACAATCAGCATAGTAGAATGACTAAACCACTTGACTTAGGTTACAAGGATGAGTATAATTCGTTTATGTGCAAGTGATTAGTGTTTGTAACCCAACGAGTTCTTACATGAGAAACGATCGATTTTGCAGTGGAATGAAGGATGGGTACGATACCTTCTGTGGTGAAAGAGGAGTGCAGCTATCCGGAGGGCAAAAACAAAGGATAGCCCTGGCTCGTGCCATATTGAAGAATCCATCGATACTTCTTTTGGATGAGGCCACCAGTGCATTGGATAGCGTCTCGGAGAATCAAGTTCAAGAAGCTCTAGAGAAGATGATGGTAAATAGAACGTGCATGGTAGTTGCTCATAGGCTCTCCACAATACAGAAATCAGACTCTATTGCAGTCATTAAAAATGGAAAAGTGACAGAGCAAGGTTCACACAATGAACTCATCTCTTTGGGGCGTGGTGGCGCCTACTACTCCTTAATCAAGTTACAATCAGGAAACTCCCCCTCTATTAGAAGGACTAGCATGATGTGAATGATCGTATCTTTTTTGACATTCCTGTAAATACAAGAGAGAAAATGGTGCTTCAGCTTGTATTGAAATGCTATCGCTGCTGCTTAAGAATGAAGCGCTTTCCATAATGTGTTGTTGATACTGGTCTGTTTTGAAAGAGAGAACAAATAGCAGAATAAATGTAAAACTAGCTTTTGAAATAAGGTTTTGTTAGCTCTTCAATGATAAAGTGGGTTCGGATTTTTCTTGCCTTCTTCCTCAGTTATGTATAATTAGACATCAATTTCTAATTCTTAAGTGGAGATCAATCTTCCGCAAGAAATTTGTGTGAAGTTTTGGCCATTAGCTTTCAAGAAACTATGGATGAAAAATTAAGACCGCTTTGCTGTTTAAACTTTCAACGGTATGCATTCAAAACAAACCAAAAGTTTTTTAAGATAGTCTTGATCCCAAGTTCAGAGTGTGAAGAACGTCATTATAACATCGAAGGGCTTTCCTCAAATGGTTTTCAGATCCTAATTAAGGAGTTTCTCGATCCCAGGTGACAAAGATTAATTTAGCTTCCAAGCTAGAGTAATTGTGGGTGTAGATGTTAAGATCCGTCGACCAATATGTTTAAATTGTTTTATTATCTTATTTTTATCTGCATCTTATAATAGGTATTTCTTTATATTATTTGTGTGATTTTTAGGTTTTATTTGTATCTCCAACTTAGTTATATCTTGTTTTCCCATATTTCGATAATTACATAGACAGAATCATAAAAAGTGAGACTTTCCGCACAGTGACCATCAAGATGGTATTGGACATTGGATGTTAATGTTTCCAATATTAGAGGACAAAAAAGTCGTTTTGTGTCAAAATGAGAGGAGAAATTACGATGCTTTTGCCAAGGAATTGCGAGGAAGCTTCATCCAAGAATGCTCAATGATTATGTCACAATCAGGGGGGATGCCAAGAAGTTGTTGGAGAGAGAATCTAAGGTGCGATTTTCATTCTTTAATTACAAAAGAAAAAGGAATGAGTTGAAAGGTGTATAGGTTATGAATAATGCTGTTCCATAAGAATGGTATAGATTTGAAATTTTGAAAAAAAAAAAAAAAAAAACACGAAAGGAAAGGAGAGACCATCGTGAACTAAATCGCTACTTAAATGCGTTGGTCTTGCACAAAGAATAGTGATGCAAAATGAAAAAAGTAGTCGATTTGGACCTTTTAATTAAATAAAATTAACTTAAAAGTGTTCTGACTTGGACAATACATGTTCATCCGCGAGTACCTCTCACTATACTTGGAAACAAATGTTATTTTATTTCCCTCCTGATGAAAGCTTCTATGTTCATTTATTTGAATATATATTTGCTTGCTCTTTTCACTCTCTTGATATGATCCTGTTTTTATTTTAATTTATTTTTATATTAAATTATTTGGATCATTAAATTTATAATTAATTCAATTTAATAGTCTAAATCTAAAAGTATGTAAATTAAAGGTAGAATAGAGTGGTAAACCGATCCTTAAAAAACAAGTATAAAACTATAAAGCGTAATCTGCTCCGATTTACACATTGGCAAAGCTAGACCGGACATGCGACCGGTGACCTAAAAGGCGGCTTTGGTATGCATCATTTTTAAATTAAATGGATAAAATATATATTACAACGCCCTTTCGTACAAGAAATATCATTAAGAAATGATAGATTTTAAATATTTTATATAATTCATATTACAGAGGAGATGGTATAGTGGAATCTAAAAAACCATTCACTTATCTTTAAACAAAACATGGTACGAGAGGTTTTTCCATAACCAAAGGCTATTAATCTCTTGTCCATACCCTATAAAACCTTACGGCTAATGTTAAAAAAGGAAAAAGAAACATTCAAAATTTACATATCAAACCAGAATAAACCCCACTCTCAAAACAAAACGGACCAGATTCAAATTCTTCTAAATAACCAACAGAAAGAGTTGTGAATGTCGAAAAACAATCAATAGCCCAAGATAAAAATTTCTCAGCACATTCAACTGAAGAAAAATCTGAGCTATATAGTAAAGTAAATGAATTATATAAAGGAGCAAATAAAACCTTCAAACTCTTCCTAATGAAATGCACACAACTACAACTCCAACCCCAACCCCTAAAATCATCAGAATTCATCAAAAAAGAAGTAGAAAGAAAATCAAAAGACTAAACAAAATCCCAAACTTGCAACTACAAAAGCACCTTATCCTCTTTCCATCAGATTTAAGCTTCACACCCTTCTTCCCAACCTTAGCACCTTGCCCATCCAAAGTCAAATTAGCACCCACCATAAGCTTATGCCTCTTTGTCTTCCAAAACATAACCTTAAACCTCACAGCAGTAGACAAGTCAACTCTAAAGACATTAGTAACATTCCTAACAGCAACATCTGTCCAATTCACTCCATGAGTGCTGAGATTCACACCCTTTGTCGCTTTCTTGTGAAACCCTTGATAAAACGCCAGAATACTTCCATTCCAAGTAGTGCGATTTGGGTCCTGAAAATAGAAAACAGAGATATTAACGGGGTCATAGTAAATACCCTTTTCTTTGTTCCCATTATTCAGCTTCATGGACATGAAGATTGTGGTGTTGGAAGGTGTGTTTGAGGTTTGATTCAGGGCAGGAAGATAGAATCTTTCTACAGAACAAGTTGGTTTGTTGGCACGAAGTGTTAGCCATAGGAAAAGGGTTGTTAAGCCTAGTGTTAGTATGAACGTGAAGCAGCAACGGCAACACCCGCCGGCTTCCGTCATGGTCTTTCTTCTCCGGAGCAAAGTGAGCTTGCAGGAGAGAAGAAAGATTGGGTTTTTACTAGTGAAGTTTACAGTATGTTTTGGTTGGTGTTCAGATCAGAAAATCTAAAAGGAAAAGAAACAAGATGCTCTATTCCAGGAAAGCACAAGGAAAAAACCAGGGAAAGCAAATACAAGTCAACTTTTTTTATTTAGATTAATATATGTCCCAGTTTTTTCTTTTGGTCTTGTGGCTACAATACGTGTGTTCCGGTTCATTGTGCAAGGTCCGCCAGGGAAACGGTAAGTTAATCTATTCCCTATGTTGAGCTAGTTTTCAGGTTTTTTTTTTTTTTTTTACCCCAAAGCCCCGTAACCTGTAGGAACTGAAACTCAAATAAGAGGAAAGTGACTGTTTGTAATTTTTTATTTTCTTTTGTAAATCTTTTATCTTATTTGTATGCATTTTTTTTTTTAATTTGATTCTTATTTATTTAAAATTACCTCATCTATATTTTATCTAATTTTGTTTCGTGATGATAATGAGGGCGGAGGTGATTAAACTATGAGAATCCAAAAGTAAAATTTTACATATTTTTCAAATAAATTTTTTTAAATATATATTATATTATTAAAAATGCATATATATTATATTGTTGGAAATAGGTATTCTAATTGATACTTTAGGAAAATAAATAAAGGAAAAATAAGTTTAATTTTATTAGGATCTATTACATACGTAACCATTCTTCCTTCTTTTTAGAATTTTATTATTGGTAGACGCAATGTTGGATTTGATGCCGACAAAACGGAAAGAACATAAAGCAAACGAGATCAGACGGGGCATGGTTTAGATCAATTTAAATTGTGCTCCATGCCAAACCGTCAACTTTATATTACATTGGAAACTCTTGAAAAAACCGTATTTAGTGCATTGATTTCGGAATCATGGTTAATGAATAAAAATTTCATCAAATCACACCAGATTACTTCAAAAAATCATATGAAATTAATTTTGAAAAAACCTTACTTTGTGATAGTACTTTAAGAATTAGCAGAATTACTCGCATGAAATTATTTTGAAGCTGAACAATTTACGTAGGATTATATATATATAAATCTCAGTTTATACCATTGTACTCTAGTTGCTCTGGAATGTCGGAAACAAGAGATCTAATTATTAAGAACGTATCTAAATATAGCTAAAGTTATCTATGAAACCCTAATGATCATTGAAATAAGAAAAAACTTTATTAGGTAAAATTTTAAACTGAACCAAACCTATAAATGGAAAGAAAAAAAAAAAAAGCAACTATATTAACCCAAAACCTTATTCCCCTCCCATCAGATTCGGATCATTTTGTAACCTCACTGATCTCCTGAAAATCATCCCCTCAAACGTTGGTAGGATCTTCAACTAAACCTTCGATCACCCTCAGTCATTCTATTTAGCTACGATTTGAGCCAATTCACCATTAACCAAAATTCAAAAATTCTAAAGTTCGTTAGTTAATTTCAAAAATTCTAAGATATCCGTTCTGGACATAAATATATGAGTCGTAATGTGCCAAAAATCATAGATTCAATCGGAGGGATTGTCTTTATAAACCTTAAAATCACAAAAACCAAAACATCTCCTCATAGGATCTAGATATTCAATATACCAAATTTTGTATCGAAATCTTGTCATATCAAGTTAATTATGTAAAGTCGTTCTCCACTAGCCTCATGTAAGATAATTATATTCAATCTTTTTTTTTAAAATAATTTGCATTTTCCTCCCCCAAAGCTTATTACCAAATATGGTCAAAATAGGTTGACGTAAAATAGTAAGAGAAATTTAGATTTTTTTTTTTTTTAAGTTGGCAAAACCCAGATTACCGGGGGGAAGGGGGGAGGGGTTGCCAACCCCTATTTTATTAATCATAAAATAATTTTTATAAAGAAGAGGGGGCATATACCTGACTTCTTGATTACAATACTTAAACATGCCTGAAAACATAAATAAAGATGTACTACATCCCTGACAGTTCAATATCAGCAGAAAATAAACAAGATAGTACTACTCCTCTTACATAGGAAAAGAATAAAATCTAAACCAAAATATTAATAGTTTCTTGATAGATACACACCATCACTGTCTCGTTTCAAAATGCTTTTCAACTCAGAAGGCAAACTAGCAAAACAAAGTAAGGTGAAATCCTTTTGCGTCTCCCGAGCTTCCTTAGCTAACCAGTCCGCAGCAGTATTCGTTTCTCTCAGTATGTATAGTACCTCTGCTTTGGTCTCTTTTATCATCTTTCTTGCCCATGAGATATCATTCCAAGCATCCCATCACGTTACTTCTGAGGACAACCATTTTGACATGGTAAGGGAATCTATCTCAATATTTATATTTGAAACATTGAATTTCCTACACAGCTCGAGACCTTTCATTAGTGCCTTTAACTCAATAATTTCAATAGACTTGGAATTCGTTTTAAATCCAAATCCCCATAGAAAATTGCCTTTAGAGTCTCTCAAGATGCCTCCCTTACCCCCTTTACCCTTGGAGTAACTCCCATCAACATTCAGTTTAACATAATTATGGAGATACTCTTAAAGAGCACCTCATCATCCTTGATTTGTCACAATGATAGAGGACAAGCCTTACCAAACATAAGTAAATTGTTAATAATGTCATTTATAAGCACATGTGCATTTTTGCTTCAATTTCTATGTTTACGATTATTCCTTTCACCCCAAATATGCCACAGTATAATGGAAGGAACAAAAATCCTGATATAATTTGAAATATTACCACTCTTGTTTTTCTAAAATTTTAACATTACATCAATGTATGAGATATTAGGAGTAAGTAAAATTCCAAAAAACTTACCAAGACCATTCCAAACATCCTTTACATAACTACAACTTAAAAGGACATGACTAGCAGACTCACATTCTTTTAGACAATTCACATATTGGGAAGCCATTGATCTTCCCCATACACATTGTTTATCATCAGTAGGAATAAAAGATCTAACTGCCCTCTACATGAAGAAGGAGATTTTAATAGGTAGAAATTTGTTCCAAAAGAGAGAGCAATTAAAAGATTCATTAGACTTCTTCCTAACCAAATTCCAAGCATTAGACACTGAGAATATACCATTGGAATAACCTTTCCAGATGCCAGTATCTTTTACTTCATTATTAAGTGATAAGGGCATCATCTCTTCTCTATACTCAATGGGGAGAATTCTCTGTAGTAAATCAATGTTCCAGTTATTATTAACCCAAAGATCCTTCACTAAAATCCTAGGGAAAGTAATAGGAACCAGTTGAAAGAGGTGACCACAAGGGTACTATTGATCAAACCAGAAGCTTACATCACCTCTCCCTAACCCATAATGAATATGTTTTTCACCCATATCCCTAGCTCTAAGAATTCTTTTCCATAGGGGAGAAGAGTCCTTAGAAACTACAATTTCATTTGGATGCTTCCATCTCAAATATTTTGAGCTAATGAAATCAGAGAAAATTGTCTTTTCATTCTTATATTTCCACCAAATTTTAATTTCCATAGCTTGTGAGAAATCATTCATAGATCTAACTCCAATTCCGCATTCATTCGAGGGGAGGCATAATTTCCCCCATGATGCCCAATAAGTCACTTTAGATTCAAATGAATCCCTCTATAGAAAACTAGCGAACATACTTTCTAGTTTTTTAATGGCCCACTTAGGAGGTTTGAAAGCTTAGAAGAGATATAATAGGAGTGATGTTAACACACTTTTTATGAGACAAATCCTACCCCCAGCAAAAAGCCATAGAGAGGTCCAGTGATTAATCTTATGAGAAACTTTTTCAAAAATAGTATTAAAGACTTAATGTTTTTTAAGACCAATCACAAGAAGACAACCTAAATAAACAAGAGGAGGTGAGTGAATATTCATTCCAGAGATTGTTTTAAGTTTTCTTTTGCTACCAAGTTTTATTTTGTCTGGAATACGGATAAAGCTCTTATAGTTATTGATATTTTGACCCGAGACCCTTTCATACTGCTTAAGGAATTCTAATACCTTAGAAACAGAAGGAGAGGTACCATTCAAAAATAGAATGCAGTCATCAGCAAAACTGAGATGAGGAATCCACAGAGGGGAGGACATCCTATACCTTATAGAACCAAATCTATTAAACAGAAAGTCTAGTCCCCTAGATAAATACTCTGCTACAACGACAAAGAGTGAAGGGGATAGAGGATCTCCTTGCCTAAGGTCCTTGGAGGACTGAAAGAATCCAACACATTGACCATTAATTAGTACTGAAAACCAACTGTTACACAAAATTCTCTTAACCATATAAGTAAATTTCCAATGGAAGCTAATACTATCAAGCATAGAGAAAAGGAAAACCCAATATATCCTATCATATGCTTTTTTCATATCTAGTTTCATGATGATGTTATCACCTCTAACTTTACGGTTTAAGTCATACAAAAGCTGTTAAGCCAGTAAAATGTTATCAAGGATATTCCTGCCTTTAACAAAACCCAACTGATTAGGGGAGATTATTTTAGGGAGAATAACACTTAACTTATTGCAGAGAATTTTTTAGAGGATTTTAGAAGATGTGTTGCATAAACTAATAGGCCAAAAATCTTTCCAATGGGTGGAATTCGTTGATTTCGGAATTAAAACAATGGTGGCTACAGTGTAGAACCTAGGAAGAGGGAAACCATCATAAAACTCTATTATAGCTTCATAAAAATCCTTTCCAATAATCTTCCAGCAATGTTTGTAGAACATCCCACCAAAGCCATCTAGTCCAGGCTCTGAATCAATTTCTAGATCATTGATGACATTAGTAACTTCTTCAAAGGTTGGGGAGCCAATCAGCATATTATTATCCTCTTCACTAATCATTTTTCGACACCCAACTAGGACATTGAAATAAATTAACTTCAAAATCTTTTGTTAACAAGTTCTTGAAATAATTTATAGCAGATGGACCAAGTTCATCTCCCTCTACCCAATTACCATTGTTGTCTTTTATTTTAGAGATTGTGTTTTTAACTCTCCTTTCTTTAACTACAACATGAAAATACTTTGTGTTTTTTCACCATCATTTAACCACCTAACCTTTGATCTTTGTTTCCAAAACATGTCTTACTATTCAATCAATTCTACTAATTCTTTTTTAGCTTTCTGCAATTTTATATAGGAGCCTTCCTGACCGTCCAGCATATACGACTTTTCTAGATCATTTACTAGTTCCTCGGCCTCTTTTACTTTTTTGTGTATGTTTCCAAACACCTCTATATTCCACTTCATAAGAGAATGTTTGAGTCTTTGTAGCTTTATTTGAAATTTAATTAGACCTTTACAATTGCAATCAACATTCCATGAGGATTCGACAAATTCTAAGAAAGAATGATGCCGAGTCCACATGTTTTGAAACCGAAATTTACTTCCCCTTCTTGTTGATTTATTTGAAAAGTCCACAAGAAGAGGAGCGTGATCAGAACATGTTTTGTTAAGGTAGGAAACACTGAAGAACTCAAATTTGGAAGTCCATTCAGCATTAATCAGTGACCTATCCAACCTAACATGAATTTTATTCCTTGACCAAGTGAAAAGATTACTAATAAATCCAGCATCAGATAAATGACAACTAGCAATACATCCATTAAAGTCTTAGATCGATCCAGCATCATTTTTCACACAACCTTTCCTTTCATACGGCGATAGAACAACATTGAAATCACCTAAGACCATCCAAGGACAATCAATCTGACCAGCAATGGACTCTAGTCCTCCCCATAGGTCCTTACGACTTAACCTTAAACATTTTGTGTATACAACAGTAATTTGGAAAGAAGTAGAGTTAGAATTTAAGCAGCACGACAAGTGGAGGAATTGTTCAGCATCCAACAAATAATTACATACCAGAATATCATGCCAAAAAATCCAAGTTTTCGAGTTTGAATTAGATTTGAAGTTTTTAAAATTTAAGGATTTCGCCGCCTTTTCTATGTTGCAACTTGAAGTCATAGGTTCACTGATCATTACCAATTGCAGTTTATGTATAATAGATAGTTTATGTAGTCGTTTCATAGATCTACCATTAACTAAACCTCTAATATTCCAAAACATGCACTTCATGGTAAACTAGTAATAGGGGCAAAAATTGTTTCACCTGCCCCGAGGTGTTTAGGAGATGAAGGAGATGAGTGTGTACCTTTATCCTTCGCAAGAGAATGAGTTGCAATGCTTACAAAAAGATCATCCTTTGATTTTCCTTTCATTACTTTTGGAGTTGGATCATAATCAGAGTCATATTCAGCTTCTGAAGATTCATCCGATTCATCCAACTCAACTTCCTTAATTTGTCCCTTAAATGATTCATTACTTAGGATGTCGTCTGAAACACCATTTATTGAACAATGAATATCATCTGAGAGAGAGGAATTACCTTAGTTCTGCAACTCCACTAAATTAACTTCAAAATCCAAAGGAGCATCTCCTGATGTAGTGGCGAGATCACCAGTAGGCTGTTCCTTATTAATTTCTTTGGCAGAATCAGGATGTATCATAGAAGCACCACCCTCCACATGAATAGCTTGATCTGCTGCACTATCATTGACAGGATAGTTTTCATTCTCATGAGAATTATCAGTTTTGGATCCATGTTCCATCTTATCAGCTGCAGTAGAAGGATTCTCTAAAGAATTTGTTTTCGAACATTGACCCACTTCAATGGTAGATTTACCTTTTCCCTGAGCCTCAGAAACAATTTTAGGAACACTAATTCTGTTTTCGAAGGTTCCTTGTTTTTTCCTTTATGAAAAGCTGAATTAGCACTGCATTTCTCTATGGAATGACCCATTTTGTAGTAACCTGAGCAGTAAAAAGGGAGGTTTTCGAAGACAACATGTTGATACTATCCATCCCTTTCCATGCCAATCCAAATTCGTTCATTACATTTTTTAGATACATCAACTTCAACTAAAGAAGTTTGCAGTAGGTTAATCAAGTTCTAATGGTGTTCCAAAGGCTGAAGCTAAAGCAAACAACATCGATTTTTCATAGGAATGAATAGGTAGATTAGGAAAAGCAACCCAACATTGATTCAAACTACTTACTAATAATCATAACAATAATAATAATAATACATATAAGTCCAAGATTTAATTTCTAATTTTAACTAATATAATAAAATGGAAGAAATGCAAAAAGAATATATAATAAATCCTACTTCTACTATCCATCATAACCTACTTTTAGAGTTTACATGGGCCAGGCCCGCTACCTAGGCTCGTTTCCATTGCGTTATGTAACGATCCGACCGAAACTCCTCTAATCAAGGTATTATCCATTTTCATGTGAAATACTATACAGTTTTATCTTTGGTGCAGTAGTTTCCCAAAAAATCATCCATCCTGAGATTACTCTAACTTGAGCATGTTTAACTTCAGAGTTTCAACATATTCCAAGCCATTACATCAAAAGACACCTCGATAATTAAAGTTCCTTTTCCAAGCTTGTAAGTGTTACGCTCCGAAGTCACGAAGTCGCAACAGTTCCACCATATAAACCAACTTGTAACAAGAATCAACCTTACAGTACCTATCATAAATACGATCTATACAAGTCGTTGATAACTCCTCGCTTTAAAGTAAACAGTTCATTTAAGAATTTAGCTAAAATTTACGTAAAAGTTAAAACTATCATTTATATATATATATATATATATAATTACATATACATTACTGTAGAATTCTCAAGAGATTCTACATCATAACATAACAACTAGCTAATTTACATATCATATATCAGTTCTTCATCCTAAAAATACTAACAAAACCTTAAACAAAAACTTAATCATTGGCTAATTGATTTTTCGAATCCAATTCCAGTTTAGGTTCTAATTCGATTTCAACTACAAATAATCCTAAAATACATTTTGAATCCTAATGTGAAATTAATCACATCAAGCTCAAGTATCCTAATTTTATGCTTAGTCTTAATTTAATATTATAACACATTCGATACACTCTAATCCTAATTAATGTACCGAGTTTACTCCCAATGTAAGAAAATTTTATGTTTTTTAAATAATTACCTAAAATTAATTTTTGTACCAGATTTAATATGTGTTGATATTATTATTATATTATCCAATTTAACTTATTATTTTATATTTATTAAAATTCCTACTTCACATATTACTAAATTACTCACATTTACTACATAATTACCATATTAATTGTAATTAACACTCCAAATGTTAGGATTACATTTTCATATCAGAGATTAACATCTTTAAACATCTAATTACCCTCTAATCAGTAATTAATCATTTAATCACTTAATTAATGCAAAATTACCCTTTTTCTCATCATTTTAGGGCTAAAAATTTACTTAAAATTTTTGAAAATTAATTTTAGAAAAATGGCTTCATAGTATTGTTATATATTACCTTAGTAGTTTACAGAAAAATTTTGAGTTCCAAACTACACTCTTAAGCCTATTTATTTATAATTCTAACCATACTCGGTTTTGTTTCATTTCTTAAATACCCTATATTTACGGATATGATTAAACTTAATGACTATTTTTCCATAAATCTATATATCATAAAACATCATAATAACAAATTTCAAAATTTTCTGAGCAAAATTAATAATTTTAAGAAATTTTGCAAAATCAGTTGAGATTTGGGACTCACCTAGTTCTTAAGCTTTCGGCCACCAACACCGATTCAAGGTATGTCGACCAGTCCAAGTACTCGGTTTGGAGTGGAGTGATAGTGGTGGTGGTGATTCGGTTCCAAGTGGTGATGATCTGTAAGTTTTGTCTAATTGCACATTTTTGGGAATTTTTTTTTCTAAAACCCTAATGTCTCTCAAATTTCAATGCTCTCCAATTTTCTTAATCTTCTAACTATCCAAATGGTCTTCTAAATTTTTTTTGCTATTTATAGGGCTATAAAGTAAGCTCTATGCATTAATTTAGACAAGACAAGGCCTATATCTCTTTCATTTTTCCTTTTTTGTTGCTTGATTTTAATTGGTTCATTTTTTTTTCTTCTTCCCCCAACTACTACGACTTAATTTGGAGCATTCCCCATTTCCTTGATTTTTCTTTGATTTTTTTTATAATTTTCTTTAATTATTTAGCAAATTTCAGGCAATTTAAATAATTTTGTGTATTTCTACCTATATGTAAATACATATGGAGCATAAGTAAATACTTCTAATATTATTTAGGTCATTCTATGATTTTTAATATACATATAATTCATCTCTAGCAATTCATTAGTTATCGAAATGTATTTTACGTATTTCCGATAAATAACGAATAATATACCTAAAATTTAAAAATTTTATATTCTCTTATTTTATTACCTATTTTCTTAAATTCAAACTTACATGGGCAATTTTACTAATATTTGTAGCTTTGTTTTATAATTTAGACTCGATCAAATCCTTTAACCAATCGTCCTAAACTTTGTGTATTAAATTCGATTCTACAATCACTTTGCTTATATTTAGGGCTTACTATAGGGAGTATTACAATCCACCCTCCTTACAGAACTTACGCCTTCATCAATTTCATTACACAGAACTAAGGCAACCACCAAATAAGGCTCCACTCTTCTGGCCAATGTATGTCCAATGGATTGCTTTGATACCACTTGTAATGACCCGATCGGAATTCCTCCCACCTAGGTATTATCCATTTTGGCGTAAAACACCGCACGGTTTTATCTCTTGGTGTAGTAACTTCCCTAGAAGTCACCAATTTTGAAATTGCTATAACTCAAGTACACTTAACTCTGAAGTTTCGATGTACTTCGAACTGCTATACCAAAATATGCCTCGATGATTAGAGTTCCTTTTCCAAGCTTATAAAGGGTATTACACATCGTAAAACAATTTTGTCAAAATTGAGTTTATTTAACTCGATTGGCTTATAAAGCAACAAAAGAAAGATTATTATCCCTACTCGGTGTAGGTGTTGGTTGTTTATTATGGCAATAAACAAGTCCATCCGAAAAGGAGATAACATAATGGTAAGTTCAAATTCCAACTCAAAAATTTGATTTCGACTTAGACTCCATCAAACTTGAAATTTTTTGACCTTTAAGTTTATCCCAAAATAGTTTTAAACAAGTTTGAAGTCAAAGCTCTTTTTAATTAGAAAATATTTTTATTTGTTTATCATATAATTAATATCTAAACTCCATTCAAAATCGAGTAGTATTGAAGATCAACTTGAGCTTGATTAAACTTTTAAATTAATTTAGTTAAATATTATGAAATTAAAATTTAATTTAAGAAATTACTCAAATAGCTTGAATTAAAATTGAGTCGAATTCAAATAGTTTATGAATAACATTTATTCATTTACATCCCCTTTTCTTTATATTGATTAGCAAATGGTGAACTTAACTTGAGTTAAAGTTAAATAGTTTGTCAGTAGATTTCAACCATTTAGGGAGGTTTATATCATCCAAACCATTTCTCGTTATAAATCAATGATACGTAAATGAATGCCATCTCAAATTTTCGAAATAATTTCTTTTAGGAAAAGTTTATAATTCCCAACTAAGTCCCTTATTTAAAAAAGATTCTTGACGTTGGAGGCGGACTAATATGCTAGTCAATAGAGAAAATGGAAAGGGAAAAAAAAGAAACCGTTTTAGAAAATATTCATAGACTCTTACACCACATGTACTTAAGAATTTTCTTTTCTCATTAGTATAGTTAAATTCGACTTAGCTATTAAAATGAGCTAATTGTTTTTTTTTTCAATGGCTAATTTTTTGTTAAACTCACTTTGCTCTGTGATTCGAGCAGTTCAACCACCAACTAGATGGTCTAGTTAGATCCTCTAGGTTACAATGATATTGTAAGATCTGGCAATGATTTCGACATATAAAAACGTCAAAAGTTAAATGGATAGAATAGAATTCAACTATGATTCAATCAAAATTGGATCAAACCAACTTTATAATTGGATCAAATCGAATCGGATTAATCGAGTTTAATTACAGGAGTTAACTTAGGTTTAACAATACTGAATTTCCATATATATATATTATTTCTTTTGTATGCGTTTATATATACATAGGTCTAATTCGAACTTTTCAAATAGATTTTCAAAGTAGAATATTGATTAATTGATTCATACAAAGAAATATTTTTGTAATTTTTATCCATATTGTCTTATCTTATAGGGGAAGGAAAAGAGAGCAAAAAGTTAGCATTTATTAAGATATAGGATTCCAAAAAAAGAATTTTTTATATTTTTCTAATATACTTTATAATGCATAAAAAGATGAAATGTTTTCTTATTTCACATTTTAACAAACAAATTTTCTTTAAAAATTTAAAATAATGTTATTTCATTTTAGCATGCTATATGGAATCTTAATCCTTAAGTAAGTCTAAGATATTTATGCTAGTATTCCCAATTTTTAATGTCCCAACTATTAAGAAAGTTGGAAAAAAAAAATCTCATCTCATTAGATATTTAAGGGTCATCCAATTATTATTGTATACAAATTGTCCATAATTACGAAGGTAACCAAAAAGAAAAAAAAAACTCCATTAAATATATATTTAAGGTTTTTTTTAATTATATTACAACTTAAGAAGAAAGAACTCAATTTTTAATTCATTTTGATGAAAGATCAATAATAATACTATTAAATTACAACATAAATATCAACAATGAATAAATATTAGCATAGTTTTAGAATAATCTTCTATAATTCTATTAATACTTGTTTTCTTCCTTTCAAAGGGGAGCATACTATTCTTTTCCTACCAATGAGATTAGTACATAGATACAACATTTGGTGAAAAATAATACAAAAATAAGTTTCGAGTGAAAGTTAATACAAGAATATGCGTGAAGTCACATACGGAGCATACAGCTTCACTAGAATTTTTTTACACTAAAGTCGCATGGGGGCATACGACTTCAACACCAATATATACCCTCAAATCAATCCTCCCCTTCATTTCTCAATCATAGAATTTCTTATAAAAAAAATTGTGTACGTACAAATCTCTCAATCCCACTAATCTATTAGTGTCCAAATACTTAGGGTTTTATAAGAATTAGGTAGTTTTATTTATTCATTTTTTTTTTGAATTAAAGATATTTATTTGTTATTGTTTATTTAGTTTTTGTTATGAAATTTTAGTATTTATAGTGATATATGTTCTATAGAAAAATGTAGACTTATTTTATATAAAATGCATATTTGTTGTAGTAGTAGTAGTTTAGAAAAATTGTATTTAGTTGTTGATGATAGTAATAAAAATACTAGTTATTTAACACGAGTAATGTAGTCGGTTAAGGATCTTTTAAAGATGGAAGTTTTGTAATGATGATATGTTGGTTAAAAGTGTTAATTTTAGTAAGTGGAATGTGATTACTATATGGAGTTTTTGCTAATTTAATGGTAACTCATATAATAATTAGGGGCAAGATGATAGATTATGTGAAAATTATTATCTACGCACATAGAAATATTGTGAAAGGTAACCTAGGATTGGAGTATGATAAGGAGCTAGTAAAGAAGTTGAAGATAAATAAAGGGTCAAATTATGCCCATTTTTTAAACAGAATATGCAATAGTTTTGGGATTAGCATTGCTGGGGTAGAAATTGTTCATAGACATCCAACATATTACGAATGGGGTGTCCATTATGAGTTGATGCCCATCAGGGATGACGTCGATGTTGAAAACTTTATTGAGATAGCTGAATCGTTGGGTGAACGAAGTATTCAGCACATTTATGTTTGGTTAGGCAGACAAAGTAGTGTATGCCCCAGTAATAACCCCATGAATATCGCATCGTAACAAGTACACTCATTTGGAACTGATTTTCCCATGGCCGATAATAGTTACCTTCATATTACAGAACAAGACGTAGTTCGGGATGATGCTGTTAATGTTAATGTGAACAAGGAAGCACTTGACGTAAAGTATGGGGAAATTTGGCAAGAAGATCCGAGTTACGATCCTTATATGGAAAGGATTGCTATGAGCCTTGATGGTAGTGATGATGAAAATGATGATGATAACAATGAAGAGGATGATGAAGAGGGGGAAGAGGAAAGCGAAGATGACTATGATGACAAAGATGATGAAGGTGGGGACAGGCTGACTTTTACTATCTTAGGAAGTAATGTCTCCGTGGCTAATCCATCTGCGCCTTCACCAGCCCTTATTTAAACTCCTGTGACACAACACAACTGGCTTACTGTAAGAGATCTAATCTCATTCCTGAATAGAGGTAGTGACAGTGGATATGCTACATTTGAGGATGAATAGAACGCGCAATGCAGCAATACAGTTGACAGCAATAAGTTAAGCGTTGGCATGAGATTTTACATTAAGAAGGAGATATAGGATGCCGTGAAGAATTACAACATAACACGGCACTACAACTTTCAAGTTCATGAATCGGAACCAACTTTATAGCACATTCATTGGACAAAAAGGGAAAATGGATGCAATTGGAGGCTATGAATGTGTAAAAAGCAAGTGTATGGCATGTTTATGATAACGATTATCGAAAGATCGCACACATGTGTTAACCTAGCAATAAGACAAGATCATCCCCAAATAGATAATAATTTAATGGCTAGACAATTCATTGGAAATGTTAGCACGAACCTTGATATTACTATTACAGACTTGACTTGGAATATTTAAAATGAGTTTGGATACATAGTGACAAGAAGATAGGTGTTCAAAGGGAAAAGAAAAGCAATAGAGATGGTGTATGGTAATTGGGAGAAATCGTACAATGATCTTTCAAAACTTCTAAATGCCATTAAGATAACAAACATGGGATCAGAGGTTAAGTAAAGGTGGAAAGGTATGGCTAAGCCAGGTGTATCAGAGATGAAGTGGGTGTTTTGAACATTCGAACCTTGTGTTCATGCATTAGATATTGTCATCCCGTCGTTTACATTGATGACACCTTTTTATATGGCAAGTGGGGCCATAAGTTGCTCATTACATGCACAATGAATGGAAATAACAGCATCGTGCCATTAGCTTTTACACTCGTTAACACGGAATCCAAGAAGATGTGGTATTGGTTCCTTTAGCATTTAAATAAGTATGTAGTCGGCAGATAGGAAGAGACAATATACTTGATCTCAGACAGGCATATTGGTATTTAGAAAGCTTTTGACAATGTAAATAATGGTTGGCAACTACCCTTTACGGTATAGAGATACTACATAAGACACATAGCTAGTAATTTCAATCGCAAACATAAAAACCAAGTATGTAAGAAATTGGAAACAGCAGCAGGCATGCAGGTGCAACAACAAAAATTTTCTACTTTGATGGAAGAGATGTCGATAGTAAATGAGAACGCTCAATGTTAGTTTGTAAAACTTAACATCAATAGATGGCCATTGTATGCAGATAGTAATTACAAGTTCGAATGCATGACATCCACATTGTTGAGAGCTATAATGCAATTCTTAAAGGTTCTCATGGCCTATTACTTGCAACTTTAGTACGAAAAATATTCTATAACACTATTGCATTATGGGAAAAGAAGGATGAAGAAATTTCTAAAACCATGTCGGGGGGTATAGTATACATTACATACGCACAACATTTAATAGAGAAGTGGAGTAGGCAGGCAAGTGCGCACAAGGTTATCAGTTATAGTAGGCGCAATGGACTGTTTGAGGTAAGAACTAATAGCTGAAGAGAGCCAAATGGAGTAATAAAAGGTGGGGGGTAGAGTTTAAACAGTTGATATGGATAACCAGTATTGTACGTATCAGAAATGGAAAATATATAAAATTCCTTACTCCCATGCATTTGCAGCTGCAGCTGAGCTAAGGACAAATTCCCTAAACCATATTGGTCAATGGTACAAGTGGACAAACCAACTTGATGTATACCAATGACATTTTTCCCTCTGAGTGATGAGATTAATTGGCTAGCAATGAATTTTCCAAAGCTTAAGCCATGGTCTAAGCTAAAGAGAGAAAAAGGGAAGTCTAGGACAAAACTTTACCACATGGAGATGTATATATGCGAAGTCCCTGATAGGTATAGATGTAGTTACTATCAAAGGGAAGGACATAACAGGCATAGATGTCTAAATCTAAATAGGGCTGGTAATTTGTATTACTTTTTTTGTATATGCATACACATAAATTTATCGCTATTTTGTAATATCGATCCGTTTTATATTACTTGTATTGTCACTTATGAATGTTAATCACAATTGTAAGTTAGATGGACCCAAGACCATTTGACCCTTCAGTTTTGGGTGAGTAGGCATCCCATTGCTCTCAAGACGTATGGGAGGGACAGGTACGTTATTTAATGATTTCTTCCATTCATATAAAACATAAGTTAGGTGTGAATATGTTAATATTTATGTCTGTGTAACTTAATACAGGCACCAGGTGCATTTACAGTTAGACGGCGTAAGCTGGTAATGAAGAAGAACGGAGAGCTCATACCATTAGATCCATGCATGGAGTAGTACTTGGTGGAGGCAGAGTTTATGGTTGTTAACCGACTTCCATTCATCCAGATGGATTATGGCGCATGGTAAGATGATCATTATACTCCAGGATATTGAGGTTTAGCTAAGCCTTAAGGTTGATGGTGCTACTGTCACTGGCGGGACCAATAAGAATTGGGCAAATGTGGCAAGAAACCTGTTAGGTGATGTTCTACCATCTGATGATGTGAAGGGTAGTCGCGTACGATTGTTGTGGCTAACTAATAGATTTAAAATTATATCGAGTAATGTCGACAAGGATATAATCATACGTCACACTCATGCGTATATCCTCCAACTAATAGGGAGATTTTTATTTGCAGATAAATCTTCTAGCTATGTACATCTCAAGTACCTTTCCTTATTGGATGACTTCTGGATAGCGGGTACGTATAGTTGGGGATCGACCTATCTAGCATGGCTATACCAATAACTATGTAAGGCTATACGAACGGGTGAATCCAAGATTAGGGGGCTGATGATTTTATTGCAGGTTTGGATATGGGAGCATTTCCTACACATTATACCCCTTAGTAGATCTGGCTTCATGATCACAGATGGTGTTCCTTTAGCTTGTAGATGGCGAATCAAAAGGAATACTACACAGGGATCGACTCATGTAGTTTAGTCGTATAGCGAGGCGTTTGACCTGTAGACGAGTCATTAGGTACACTAGATACATTGTTTGATCTTACTTAAAAAGTTCATGTCATATTTACTAATTTTTTAACTCACATATATTTCCTTTCAGGTTGTATGGCTATACCGACAACTATGTAACACTGTAGGGATGGGTGAATCCGAGATTGGGGGGCTGATGATTTTATTGCAGGTTTAGACATGGGACCATTTCCCACACATTGTACCCCTTAGTAGATCCGGCTTCATGATCACAGATAGTATTCCTTTAGCTGGTAGATGGCAAATCAAGAGGAATACTATACAGGGATCAACTCATGTAGTCCAATCATATAGCGAGGTGTTTGACCTATAGATGAGTCATCAGATATACTAGATACATTGTTTGATCTTGCTTAAAAAGTTCATGTCATAATTAATAATTTTTTTACTCTTTCAACTCACATATATTTCATTTCAGGTTGTATGGCAACCTTATTCAGAAGACATTCTTCAACTTTTGCTTCCTACATGTACGATTGATAGGGGTCTTTAGACAGCTAAGGTACCCCTTATTTGCTTCCACATTGTAGAGTTCTACTTTCCAAATTGCATCATCCAATAATTTAGTGGCTTTCAGATAAAGCCTCAACCAGTGCATAATAGATGTCGATTGGAGAGTAGTGCATGATGGTTACTGTCACACCCCAAAACGACAGAATCATAACAGTCCCGGCGTGTAAACCATCCTAAGATAGAAGTTGATCTTACAACTGCTATCTTAGACTTGATCTACACAAGGCGTTCACGATTAACCCGCTTTGAAGTAAACAGTTTGTAATTTAAATAAGTCGTTTACCTAAGAAAGTGAGGAAATATATATACACACTATAATTCAATTATTGCAATTAAAGTTTACAATAATTCTTCGTAACATATTTCCTAGTTATACATTATTCAGAAATGAAAAGTAATAAAATATGTGTTGATTCTTCAATGTTTTTCCTCACTCCCCAAGATCTAGTAGTTGCTAGCTTCAGAGTAGTTATTTGTCGCTTCTTAACTAGCACCTATACGACGTCTATAGGGATGTGAGCAACCACAGCTCAGTAAATTAGGATGGAGGACTTAAAACTATACAACAAACACAACAGGGTTTTTAATCAACTTATTAGGTGCAATGCATGTGCAAGCAAATGCCATCGTACGACGTTGTCCGGCCCGTCGTGAGATTAGAGAAATTGCGCCCACTCTAATCCGCGTTGAGGAGTTGCCATTAATGTAACAGCTCACAACCAAACCCAAGCTTGTGCAATGGAGACCTCGCTCCTCCCGTGACTACCTTCGAACCACTGACTTCACCCTCGCCGTGACCTCCTCTCCTGTCACTTAGTCAGCTAAGGATGAAGAACGAACCAATTGCAATCCTGCGCTATCCCTTTCGAAGAGGTCGGTATTTGGCTGGAGAGTCTTAAGTTCCCCTAACGGGTTGCCATGCATGTCCAATTATGATTACTGGTCGTATATTTGATTAAGTCCAGTTTAGGGTGATCAATCATTTCATACAAATCATACAATACATGCCAGAGCAACAAACAGAATCATAGCATCACCCATAATCAAGCACATGCACATATACAACTATCTAACAAGCATAACCAAGCATAATCTTAAGCCTCCAAAATATAGCATTGTATTAATCTCAACTTAATGCAACTCCTCGCTCATTCACTCGAGGTTCGACTTGCTCAGGCCATCGCCGATCATCCCTATAACACAAACGTGGTTTCAGTTTTTCATATAACTATTATAGGTTTATTTTATCCTATAACGCTTATTGTTATTTTTTGTTTAGGGTTTAATATGCCTAATTATCTAGATCTTAAGTCTTTTATAATTATTCTAAGTTTGGGGTTAGGTTCGGATTCGGTTTTCGCATCGATTTCTAAATTAGGTTCTAATTTGATTTCTAAGTAGTGTTTTATACTCCAACCCTAGAAATTCGTTTCAACTCATAATTTAAAATTAATCACGTTACTTCTCGATTTCCTAAATACCATCATTACCTCTAATTAGTATTTTATTTTACCCAATACACTTAAATCAGTATTAGTGTACCGAATTCACTCCTAATGTGAGAAATTTTTACATTTCTCATAAAATTACATAAATTCAAGTCTTCTATTGGTTTTATTATATATCCCTATTATTTATATAATATCAATTTTCATCTTAATATTTTCTATTTATTATATTTCCAATAATTATGTATTATGTATTATTACCTATTATGTATATAATACACTTCTACAATTTCTATCACTTTAATTACCATCCCTAAACATCAATTATCATTTCAAAATGTCTAAATTCATCCTAAATCAGATTTTACTCCTGATTTCCCTAATTTACAAAATTAACTTAAAGTTAACTATTTTTCCCTATTACTCATTTACTACATAATTAACCTAATAATTACATCTAACACCCTAAATGCTACAAGTATCATACTCCATTAAATTTCAACATCCTAAAATATATACTTATTCACTAAATCAGTAATTAATCATTTAATTACTTAATTAACCCTAAATTACCCATTTTATGCCTCATTTTAGGGCCTAAAAATTATCTAAAATTTTTGAAATTTGATTTTTGAAAACGGCCTTCATAGTACTGTTCTATATCATCTACGTAATCTATACAAAAATTTTGGGCTCGAAACTATGCTTCTAAGGTCATTTATTTCAAAACCGAAATATGCTCGGTTTTACACAATTTCTTAAGGACCATATATTATGAGACATATTTTCATCAAAATAATATTTTTCCTAAAAAATACATGCAAAAATATTCTAGAATAACAAAATTCATAATTTTCTAAGAATATTTACTATTTTTAACAAAATTATATAAAATCAAACTCACCGATCTAGGTGGCTTCGGCTACTGCCGGCCTGGGCGCTGCCACCACCATGTGGTGGTGGTGGCCGTCCACTCCCAGTTGCTCGTCTGGTGTGAGTTCTCTTTGAAGGCCCTAATTGTACAGTTTTTTTTAATTTTTTTCTAACCCGAATTTTTCTCTCAATTTTCGCCTCCCCCTAATTTTCTTTGATTTCTAACTGTCCAAATGAGTTTTTGATTTTTTCTTGCTATTTATAAAGCTTTAGTGTAATTATTGTACATTAAATTGAACAAGACAATTGCCTTATTCCTTAATTTTTTGCTTTTGTGTTGTCTTAATTTAATTAGCCGATTTTTTCTTATTTTTCCCAACTACTACGACCCAATTCTGGATAATTCCTGATTTTTCTTGATTTTTCCTTAATTAATTATGAATTTTCTTTAAGTATTTTGTATTATTTTAGCACATTTCGCGTATTTTAAGTAATTACGCGTATTTATACCTACATGTAAATTCATATATAGTACAAATAAATATTCATAAATATTATTTAGGTTATTTTATGATTTTTAGTATACATATAATTTATCTCTAGCGATTCGTTAATTATCAAAATGCATTTTACGCATTTTCGATAAATGACGAGTTATATACTTAAAATTTGGAATTTTTATAGTCTTTTATTTTATTGCTTATTTTCGTAAATTCAAACTTACGGGGTCATTTTTACTAATATTTCTAACTTTACTTTATAATTTAGATTCAATCGAGTCTTTCAACTGATCGAAACCTCGAATGGTTAGTTGTGAGGCTTACAGTTACATCTGATACTGAGTAGATTAGCTTACTTGGATCGTTCATCCACACTCGATTTTTGGTGTGGACCTTGACTATTTACAGTGGTATAGGCAGCGTATTCGTCAATACATAATACATTCGAGTGCGATGATGGATCATCTAGTAAATATAATCAATATAAAAACCTATATATAACCCCATTTATCATGTAGTATTATTACTAATTGTTTTTCTCCTATGTAGGTCGACACCCTACAGTTAATTTAGCTGATTGATGACATACCATTGACCTACCAAATCGTTAAAGGTGGCTTATAGTTTTTAGAGGACCACAGCGAAATTATCTTGGACCATCCATTTCCACAACATCCACTACCTGAAGAAGGCACCCAGCCTAAGTAGCATGAGCAGCCAAAGCTAATTATACCTTAACTGTCGCATAACAGAATTCATACCAGAGAAGGAAGGGGTCGAAGGGATCCAGATGTTACATCTATAGGGCGATATTTCATTGACTTAGATCAGATTGGTTCCAATTTAGGAGTTTTGTATGTTACACCATCGTTTCATCAGCCATTCCATAATATGCCGACAGCACTCGTAGAGCTCCACCATTGGTGAAAGGGGTCATTCAACACTATTCACCTCCACATGTTAGTCTTATTCCACTTAGAGACTTTTTTTACTCGCCGGCTGAGCTTTCTACAGATCCTTTTGAAAGACAATCACCACTATTATCTAGATATGAGGCCCTTTTTGGTTAGCGAAAGGGTCAGCATTAAATTGTATTTTCTGGACATTTATTTTATATTCTAATTATAACAGTAACTGATATATTCAGATATTATTTAAATTTTATTTTTTATTACACTTTTATCATAAGTACATATGTTATCATAACCCATTCAATTTTCACTGCATATACGTTTAAGTATGATAATAAACTACAATAAAATCAAAATTTAAAAAGAAAAATTACATTAAACGTGTAATCTTTTATAAAATATTTATATTAAGTCATATAGAGGTATGCACTCTAATATAAAAAAATTTTGATAATAAAGTCATATCATATTTTTATATTAATTTTTATTTTAAATTTATTTTCGTATTATTTTTGGTCGAGAGGACTGTATAACTGCATTTTCTTCGTTAGCAAGAAAAAAATCTAATCCCAACATTATCTCTCACTCTCTCTCTCTCTCTCTCTCTCACTCTCTCTCTCTCTCTCTTAAGTCCCTATAATTACCCTTTTCCATTTGCAAATTCCATTCTTCGTTACTTGCAGTGGTCCTTCCATCCATTTCCGGCCAACCAACCGATTCTCTCTCTTCTGTTGTTTCTTCAAGGTTGTTATTTCTTTCCACGCATGTTGTTGTTAGAATAAGGGTTTCTTTGATTAATTTCTTGGTGATTTCAATCTTATGATTGGTGTTATTTCGAAAGTGGAGATCTTTTTGAATCTAGTCCTCTTCTGATCATGTTTTCAGTAGGTGAAAAAGGCTTAATTCTTCGTTGCGCGATTGGAATTGATTGATTTGTTGTTCTTCTGCAAAGAACTATGATTTATTTTGTTGTTGATGCTAAGCTGTTGAAAGGATTATTCTGATTAGTGTTTTGATTAATTAATTTCACATTCCTTTAGACACATATGTTACCTGTTTTATTGCGGGAAAGATTGATTTATATATGCTGATGACGAAGTAACGTTACTATGTCTTAATATGGGGGATTACGGTCTATCCGTACAGTGATGCTAGGTTTAGTGGGCTCAATCTATAGTGGTGCATGGGAATGAGTCTCTTCTAGCCTTTGATCTTTTTCCAATATATGTTTGGTTTTGCTGTGTTGCCTGTTTCCCTCTCGTTATCCTGTGTTACGATGTGATGCGGAGTTGTATTATTTTGTTTCGTGGATTCATATTCTTTCTACCTTCTTTTGAGATGTATTGTTCTGAATTGACTCTTTTTATGTTCTATCTTGTTGTGGTATAGATGTGTATGTTGAAAGGGATCCATGGGAATATTGCCAATATGCTATTGATTGTTGATTTCACATTTCTCCTTATTCTTGATGTAGCAGATGCAGATCTTCGTGAAAACCCTTACTGGCAAGACCATCACTCTTGAGGTGGAGAGCTCTGATACAATCGATAATGTAAAAACCAAGATTCAAGACAAGGAGGGGATTCCTCCAGACCAGCAAAGGCTAATCTTTGCTGGTAAGCAGCTTGAGGATGGTCACACTCTTGCAGATTATAACATCCAGAAAGAGTCAACCTTGCATTTGGTCCTCCGTCTAAGAGGTGGCATGCAAATTTTCGTGAAAACATTGACTGGAAAGACCATCACCCTGGAGGTTGAAAGCTCGGACACAATTGATAATGTTAAAGCCAAAATCCAGGACAAGGAGGGTGTCCCACCAGATCAGCAGAGGCTTATTTTTGCAGGTAAGCAACTTGAGGATGGGAGGACACTGGCTGATTATAATATCCAAAAGGAATCTACCCTTCACTTGGTTCTACGTCTTAGGGGTGGAATGCAAATCTTTGTGAAGACCCTTACCGGAAAGACCATCACATTAGAAGTCGAGAGTTCTGACACTATAGACAACATCAAAGCGAAAATCCAGGATAAGGAAGGTATTCCTCTGGACCAGCAGAGACTTATTTTTGCAGGTAAACAACTTGAGGATGGGAGGACTCTGGCGGATTACAATATCCAGAAGGAGTCCACTCTGCATTTGGTGCTCAGACTCCGTGGTGGAATGCAAATCTTTGTAAAAACACTTACTGGAAAGACTATCACTTTGGAGGTTGAGAGTTCAGACACTATTGACAACGTGAAGGCAAAGATCCAAGATAAGGAGGGGATCCCCCCAGACCAGCAGCGACTTATCTTTGCAGGAAAGCAGCTCGAAGATGGAAGGACTCTTGCTGACTATAATATTCAGAAAGAGTCGACTTTGCACCTTGTCCTTCGTCTTCGTGGAGGTCTTTAATATTGTACCTGACATTTAATTTAAGCTTTTTCCTTTAAGAAAACAAGATAATGTAATTGTTTTTTCTGTCTTCTTTGGTTTTTTTTTTTTTTTTTTTTTTTTTTAAGCTACGGATATATACGCATATATATATAGATCTTTTTTTATATATAAAACAATAAACATAATTACATAAAATCCGATATTACCGGCTAAGTTTTACGGAAGTTCTAGACTCCCTGTAGTTAACAAAAGAACCTTAGTTTTTATTAACTATAATTAAAACATCCTTGGAGTTTGCAAAACATAGTATTTCTTCTCCTGCAAAAGTTGTATTGTTAGCAAGCATTGATTACTTTTTATTGGATTGTAAGGTATATAAACTCCATCCAACTATTGCAACTTTGCCTTGCAAGCACAATGAGCATTTATATACAACTTTAACAGTTAAACTCATTTCTTACTAGAGCAACAGCTATCTAGGAACGTAATTCAGTTTCAACCTTTATGATTCCCATCTTTAAGCAATCCCAATATGGTGCCATAATTCTATTGACAGGGTATCAATTATTCCTTTAAAAATCCGTCCTTAAACTCCTATCATCATGGATCATACCTCCCCTATTGTCATAAAGCACGCCTCTATGAATTCTCCTATAGTTTGATAGTAGGCCGACCCATCTGCATTAGACTTCACCCAATTCTATTTTAGGAAGAGACAACGTAACTATTTTTCCTTTTATGAAAAATGAGTTTTACTTCTTATTAAGAGGTTCGAACTCACGAGGTCTCTAATTTGTGGTAATAAACATTTGAGGAGAGTTATTTTGTTTAGAAGTCTTGCAATTTCTATAAGCCAAATGGACCATAACATAAAAGCAAATATTATAGCTATTGGTGGTCGTAGCTGATTTGATTCTCTTCTTTCGATTAAATAGTTCGCTTGGATCCATTAATTCAATTCAAGCTCCATATTTTGATAAAAAGAAGAAAAAAAAAAAAAAACCGACTAGCTATAATAGTAGAGCGAAATTAAGGCAAGAAAATTTCTCAAGAGTATGATTCAAATCCTCATTTGCCGCATCACAACTTAGACAGACTACATCATCTTTTTATTTTGACTAAAACTTTTTGCAAAGTAATTTTTCAATTTAAACCACTCTCTGTATGAAAAATTCAATTTATGGGCTAAAATGAATGCTAGACCCATCTATAGGAGGATTCTTTTTTATGTTTTTGAAGCATTATATGAGACCGAGAGTAAACATCATAAAGATTTGCTACCTTCCTACCTTGTTTAGATGGACAAATTTCATTGCATTCATATTGGACCTACATCCCTTTTAAATCCAATCATCACTCCAACATGTTTTAGAATTCTAAGAATGTTGTTGATAGTTATTTCAAATGTAGATCTCCAAACTTAAGTCAACTTATTTAAAGCATAAACCAAGCACCCAGAGCCAAGACTGGCTAGATTGGAGAGAGCTTGATTGACTTCACTAAGATCTAAGCTAAGTTTCTAGCTATAAGGATAACCTTGTCAAAGCATAAATTAAGCTTAGTTGGCCTCATCAGAATCTCGATTTGAGCTCTTGTCTTTGACTATGTCTAGGAGTCTAGTCTTCAAGCCTGAGTAGATTAAGCCTAGCCCACAAGTTTAAATGAAGACTAAGGGGAAATAGTTCAACTAGATAAGATAAATCAATAACTATCAACAGCCTAACCTAAGATCTTCTCCACAAAATCTAAAGTCAAAGAGAGAATTATGGAAGGCTTATATCCTTCCTAAAATAACTTAGCAGACTCCTCTATATATAGAAGGTCAACATTTTAGTAAAGGATTCCAAAACCCTTACTCTTTTCCCATTTTATACTCTCTCTCCTGTATCTATCTAATTTAGGTATAAAAGTGGTTGCGTTAAAACCATTATGAAATCCAACCATCACCACAATCCTTACAAAATCCAACCATCATTGAATCTCTTACCCTTAAAAATTTTTTGCTTCCCTTATTATAAAGCCCCGAATTAGATGTCTAATTTTAACATTAAAACACCCACTTTCATTTCAAATGTTTGTGGTTTTGCCATCCCCTCAAATGATAAATCCATTTTCGGTAACCTATTATTGCTCTAACATGAATGTTGCACCGAAAAGTGATAAAAGTAATAACAGTCCTACCATATATATCAACTTATGATAGTAGTTGACCAGTTGACCAATTAACCAATTAACTACTATAATAAACTTAGAATATAGAAAGTACATACAACCAAACAACTCTAAAACATATTTAGCTTGATATATAAAATAAAATTGAGCATTTTGTTCATTGGTTCATATATTTCATTTGAAAAATGAAAATTTGGTTCATATAATTCTCCTAAAAAATATAAATCTACATGGAGTTTTTATATAAGAAAACTTATAAAAGAAATTCCAAATTCTCGTTTACAATAAATAAAATACTACAAATTAGTTTATGTCATGCAAATGTCTTAGTTGACTATAAAATGAAAGAAAAAAAAAATATTTCGAATCCGTTTGCTCTTCACTTCAAACCCATTACCCATTACCCATCTTTTCTATATCTTAAGGTTGGTTGATTTTGGTGTTTATCTTCTAGAAATTGCAAAAGAACTATAGGGATATGAGTAACTACTACTCAGTAAGGGGACAAAGATAAAAGCATATACAATACAATAAGAAGTAATGTTCTTAATTTGTTAGTTAGATTCAATGCAATGAAATAAAAAATATGTCATCCATATGACTTCGCTTGGTCAGCTAGGAAGTTAGAGAAATTGTACCTACTTTAACCCAAGTTGAGAAGTTTTAACGTAACGGAGACGTACTCCGACTATAATGCTTTCAGACTAAACCCAAGCTTGTGCAATGGAAACTTAGTTCCTCACTTGATTATCTTCAAAGCTAGTGCCCTCTACCTCACCACATCTAGAGATGTGCAAATAAGCCTTAACTTGCAGGCTAGCCAATTTAATCTATTTTTTAAACGAGTTTTAGCTAAGGTGTTTTTGGCCCATTTTCCTAGCCTATTTAATCTGTGGATCAAAATGAGTCAATTTAAATCGACCCATTTAATACATTTATACCTTTGACTTGCGAGCTAATCCATTTAACCCATTTTTAAAAGAGTTAGGACTAAGATCTTTTGACATGTTTAAAAGAGGCCAAATGAGCTTGACTCATTTAACCCGTGTGTAAGCCTTAAATCTAAGCTAAGTGACGGTAGGATTGAACTTAGAACACAAGGTTTAGGGCGATCGATTAAAGGATCTGATCAAACCCAAATTATAAACCATTGAGAGAAATATTAGTAAAAAATGACCTCGTAAACTTGAATTTAAGAAAATAAGTAATAAAATAGGAAATTGTAAAATTTTCAAATTTTAAGCATAATAATTGCTAATTACCAAAAAGGCAAAAAATATAATTTAATAACTAATAAATTACTAAAGATAGATTATATGTATGCTAAAAATTTTAGAATGACCAAAATAATAATTAAGAATATTCACATGTATCCCACATATATTTACGTGTAGATAAAAATACGCGAAATTACCTAAATTAGCCAAAAACTAAGTAAATAATTAAAGAAAATTATAAATTAATTATGAAAAAAATCAGAAAAAAATCAAAAGAGGCTAGAATAATCCAAATCAAGTCGTGGCAGGTCAAGATCTGTAAGATAAAAATTAACCAATTAAAATTAGACAACACAAAAACCAAAAATCAAGGAAATTGGGCAAAGTCATGTCTAATTAATGCATAATAATTACAAAAAATTGTCTATAAATAGGGGAAAATTTTTCAGAACTCATTTGGACAGTTTAGCATTAGAGAAAAATAGAAAACCTAAAAAAATCGAGAGAAAATCTAGAAAAAAAAAAAGAAAAGGAAACTGTGCAGATTAGAATAGTGAGAGAAACCCACACATCACCACCACCTAAGACCGAGCTACTACCACTACACCACTTTAGCCCCACCGTCTAGGCCGGCCGACAACCTTGGATTGGGTTTAGACAGCCAAAAAGCTTCAAACTAGTTAGTCTCCTAAATTTCCCGATTTTGAAAATTTTTGTAAAATTAGTTATTTTGCCCAGAAAATTATGAAACTTGTTATTCTGAGGTTTTCATTGTATGGAGATTTAGGGAAAAATAGTGATTTAGTTTAATTACGTCTGAAAATATAGGGTTCTTAACAAATTGTTCAAAACCGAGCATGATTAGAACGGAAAATAAATAAGCTTAAGAGTGTAGTTTGGAGCTCAATTTTTTTTTTCCTGTAGGATGCTCATGTGATATAGAACAGTGCTATGAAGCCATTTTTTTAAAATTAATTTTTGAAATTTTTAAGTTAATTTTTATCCCTAAAATGATGGAAAAATTGGGTGATTTGAGGTTAATTAGGTGATTAAGATATTAATTACTGATTTAGATAGTAATTAGATGTTTAGGGATGTTAATCTCTAATGTGGAACCCTAATCCTAGCCTTTGGAGTATTAAGTATGGTTAATTTAGGAAATTAGGTAATTAATATAAGAAATTAGTAATATATGAAATCATAAATTAATAAATCTAAAAAAATTAGGGTTATTTAGATAATATTATAATAGAAATCAAAAAAATAATAAATCTGAAATAACATTTAATTTTAAGTAAATATCTCAAAATGTAAGATTTTCACACATCGGAAATAAATCTGATACCTTAATTAGGGTTAGCGTATATCGACTGGTTTAGAATACTACATTAAGACCCAAGAGGATATTTAGACACTCGAGCTTAATGTGATTAATTTCACATTAAGATTCAAGCATATTTAAGGCTTAGGAATCAAAATTTAAAATCTAATTTAAGATTTGAACCCCGAAATAGAGTACAACGAATCATTAGTACGTAATAGATATACACGAAAAAAATGAGTTAAAATATAACTTAGAATATGAATCCATAGAGTATAAGTATTAAAAAGACCTATTGACTTGATTGTTGCATTGCATAAAAATAATTGCTTGATAACCCTATTTGTGCTTGTATGCATTCATGAGTCTCCAATTCAACTTACTGAGCTGTAGTTACTCATATCCTTATAAATTCTTTTACAGGTTCTGATTTCTGAACACTTCAAGTACTATGCCGCCCTACAAGTACCCAGAGGTTAGTCCGTTTGAAGCTAGGGGTGTGAGGATCAAGTTACTTAATATAATGTGTAATTAAAGTGACCTTGATGTGTAACTAGAATGAACTTGTAGTTAAGGATGAAAGATTGATAATTATTATGTAATCTAGTGAATTGTTATGTTTATGTAAAATTTCCCGAGAAGCTCTGTAGACTTATATATAATTATACATGTTTATTAGAAATTTGTACTATTTATCATAATTGTAGTTTAATTGTTAATCGGACTGTTTACTTCAAAGCGAGGAATCGTCGACGCCTTGTGTAGATCATGTTTATAGTAGGCACTGTAAGGCCAGTTACTATCATAAAATGGTTTACACGGCGAGACTGTTACGACTTTGCGACTTCGGGGCGTAACACCGTATATTAAAGTAAGCCAGGTAGGGTTAGCCCGTTTAACTCGCTTGCACACCTCTAACTTCATCCTCTTCTCCTGTCACTTAATTTAGTCTTAAGGGTAGGAAAGGACTAATTTAATTGTCCCATCAAAGGATCGATATTTGATTGGAAAATCCTAACCATTCTTATAGTGGGTTGCAATGTATATCAGATTAGTGATTAAATCCAATATTTAACCTAATATATTTTAGGGTTGACTAACTAAATTGTAGACAATGAAAGCACAAAGCAAAGCATAGTAGAGCAATCACAACATATATCATAATAAAAATACAACTTCCAGGCATAGGCATGCAACCGAGCGGTCGTTAAGGAGTACCTGACCCGTCGAACTCGATAATTACCCTGTAAGGTTTAGGATCGAGTTCTAGGATATAATTCAAAATCTTATAGGGTTTAAGATCGAGTTTTAAGATTATAAAAAAACTCCAATAGGAAACTTAACTTGATAAAAATATATATATTAATAAAAATATTTACTCTTAATTTATACAACATACATATCTTATACAAGTTTTATATTATACAATACATTTAATTTTCGATTTTTATTATTGTGTAAGTCAGTAAATATAATCTTAATCCTATTTAACTTCTTCCCTTCTATTATTTCTTTAATCTCATATAAACAATATAAAAACTTGCCCCTATAGGATTTTTTGAATCCCATAAAAACCTACCCAAGAATCCTATAGAGTTCGATTTTGAGAATAGGAAGTATAACCTTATAGGGTTTTCTTAGAGTTTTGGGAAACACCAAACCCTATAGGATTAAGTTTAGGTTTCACAAAACTCGCCTTGGTTGCATCCTTATCCAAGTGCACATGTTCCATGCACACAATCAACAACTTTGCAACCACAAACAAGCGTAAATATTAGCCCTCCAAGTACTTTTACATAGCATTTTGAAATGTTACTAATCATTGATCCCACTTACCTAAACTCATTGTCGCTCTTACACATCAGATGTCCCAATCTTTTCCACTGTAAAAGGTCCCTATATTACAAACTATATTTCAATTTCAATAGAATTCGTTGGGGTAACCATGTAATTATTGTACTTTTGTTTAGGTTTAACATTCTTTTAGCATTCAATAGGTGTTGGTTATAGGTGGCAAGTACTATTACTTCTACAAAGGTTATTTGCACCTTCTACTCAAACTTCTATTAAGGCTTTAACTCATATTCTTTGATACGGAACTGTCTATATAAACCAAACCTTTTAAGTAACCAATGCTTAGTTGACATTCACAAAAAGTATTTCATGAATTATGAATTCTCTAAGACTCTACAAAATAAGAAAGAAATTTCCATGGCACGTACGTCGCTTAATACATAGATTTAGGTAAGAGTTTTATAGCAGAATACCTTATGTTGAAGCTTCTACTGCTATGTTTAATGTCAACTTAGTTAGGAAAGCTTCTACAATGCCTTCTACATGTAACCACCTTGCACTAAAACATCCATAGAAGCTTTTACATAAACCTTCTGTAGGTATCAATATCCTTCATTAACTCACCAAGAATTTCTACAAAATCTTCTGTAGGTATTAGATTTCCTCTATTGCACCAAAAAAATCCACTTATCCTCACTTATTCAGACTTAACATAGTTGGAACTCCTCAATTATCAACTTGTAAGGCTCAAAAACTCATCAGAACCAACCTTGCATCTCTTGGAAATTTAATCAAAAAGGGTATTAATTATAACTAATCAACTAATATACCTAAAATACTTAACTTTAGCCTGGAAAACACATTTTTAGAGCAAAAATTAAAAATGTATAGCAATTCATTACTCTTATCTATTACTGATCTTTAGGGATTTTGAAGTAAAATTTTCAACTAAATAACTTAGTAAAACCAACATAGGTAATTAATTAAAAATCATCAAATTTGACTTTAAATAATTTGCCTTTTCATGAAATCCAAGAATTTCTTCTTGAAATTCAGTTCTAACCTACTACATATCATTATGACGTTGTCTGGCTCATTATGATATTATAGAAATTATACATGCTCTAATCCGGGTAAAGGAGTTTCCATTAATGTAATAGCTCACGACTAAACCTGGGTTTGTGCAATAGAGATATCGCTTCTCCTGCAATTACCTTTGAACTGTCATACCCAGAAGCGGCAGAGTCGTAACAGCTCCGCCATGTAAACCATCTTAGGATAGAAGTTGGCCTTACAACCGTTATCTTAGACCTGATTTACACAAAGCATCCACGACTAACCCGTTTTGAAGTAAACAGTTTGTAATTTAAATAAATTATTTATCTAAAAAAGTGAGGAAATATATATATACTATAATTCAATTATTGTAATTAAAGTTTACAATAATTCTCCGTAACATATTTCCTAGTTATACATTATTTAGAAATGAAAAGTAATAAAATATGTGTTGATTCTTCAATGTTTTTCCTCACTTCTCAGAATCCAATAGTTGCTAGCTTCAGAGTAGTTGTTTGCCGCTTCTTAGCCACACCTGCACGACGTCTATAAGGATGTGAGCAACCACAGCTCAACAAGTTAGGATGGAGGACTTAAAACTATATCACAAACACAATAAGGTTTTCAATCAACTTATTAGGTGTAATGCATGTGCAAGCAAATGCCATCGCACGACGTTGTCCAGCTCGTCGTGAGATTAGAGAAATTACACCCGCTCTAATCCGGGTTGAGGAGTTGCCATTAATGCAACAGCTCACGACCAAACCCAGACTTGTGCAATGGAGACCTCGCTCCTCCCTCGATTACCTTCGAATCACTGACTTCACCCTCACCGCGACCTCCTCTCCTGTCACTTAGTTCGGCTAAGGATGAAAAAGGAACCTATTGCAATCTTGCGCTATCCCTTTCAAAGGGGTTAGTATTTGGCCAGAGAGTCCTAAGTTCCCCTAACGGGTTGTCATGCATGTCCGATTATGATTACTAGTCTTATATTTGATTAAGTCTAGTTTAGGGTGATCAATCATTTCATACAAATCATACAATACATGCCAGAGCAACAAACAGAATCATAGCATCACCCATAATCAAGCACATGCACACATCCAACTATCTAATAAGTATAACCAAGCATAATCTTAAACCTTCAAAATACAGCATCGCACTAATCCCAACTTACCTCAACTCCTCGCGTACTCGCTCGAGGTCCGACTTGCTCAGGCCATCGTTGATCATCCCTATAACACAAATGTGGTTTCAGTTTTTTGTATAACTATTATAGGTTCATTTTATCCTATAACGATTATTGTTATGTGTTGTTTAGGGTTTAATATACCTAATTATCTAGGTTTTAAGTCTTTTACAATTATTCTAGATTTGGGGTTAGGTTCGGTTCGGTTTTCGCATCAATTTCTAAATTAGGTTCTAGTTCGATTTCTAAGTTATAAATATGCTCGAATCCTAATGTGAAATTAATCACATTAAGCTCGAGTATTCAAATATCCTATTGGGTCTTAATTCAATATTCTAAACTATTCGGTACACGTTATTCCTAATTGGGGTATCGGATTTATCCCCGATGTGAAAAAATCTTACATTTTTATACAATTACCTAAAATTAATTCTTAATTTAGATTTAGTATTATTCTGATTTTTATTCTAATATTATCTAAATAACCCTAATTTTTTAGATTTATAAATTTTCAAGTCTACATATTACTAATTTCTTACAATAACTACCTAATTTCCTAAATTAACTATATTTAATACTCCAAAGGTTAGGATTAGGGTTCCACATCAGAAATTAACATCCCTAAACATCTAATTATTATCTAAATCAGTAATTAGTATCTTAATCACCTAATTAACGCAAAATTACCTAATTTTTCCATCATTTTATGGCTAAAAATTTTCAAAAATTAATTTAAAAAAAATGGCTTCATAGAACTATTCTATATCACATAAGAATTCTACCAAAAAAAAAACATTGAGCTCTAAACTACACTCCTAAGCCTATTTATTTCTTGTTCTAATCATGCTCGGTTTTGCTCAATTTGTTAAGAACCCTATATTTTCAGACGTGATTAAACTAAATCACTATTTTTCCCTAAATCTATATACAATAAAACCTCATAATAACAAGTTTCATAATTTTCTAAGAATATTTACTATTTTTACCAAAATTACATAAAATCAGGCTGGAAATCGGAATTACCGGTTTGGGTTGCTCCGACTACCGTCGACCGCCGTGGCCTTGTCAGCCGATTTGGGCGTTGTCACTACCATGTGATGGTGGTAGCCGTCTACTCCCAGCTGCTCGTCTGGTGTGGGTTCCCTTTGACCGCCCTAATTGCACAATTTTCTTTTCTTTTTTTTCTGGATTTTCTTTTAAATTTTTTAGTCTCTCAATTTTTCTCTGATTCCTTACTACCCAAATGAGTTCTGGAAATTTTTTCCTTATTTATAGACGATTTTAGTAATTAATATGTATTAATTAGACATGACTTTACCCAATTTTCTTAATTTTTGGCTTTTGTGTTGTCTAATTCTAATTGGTTAATTTTTATTTTGCAAATCCTGACTTGCCACGACCTAATTTGGATCATTCTATACTCTTCTAGTTTTTTTTTTTCTGATTTTCCATAATTAATTTATAATTTTCTTTAATTATTTACTTAGTTTTTAGCCAATTTAGGTAATTTAGTATATTTTTATCTACACGTAAATACATGTGGGGTACATGTGAACATTTCTAATTATTATTTTGGTCATTCTAAAATTTTTAGTATATATATAATCTATTTCTAATAATTTATTAGTTATTAAATTACACTTTTCGCATTTTCGGTAATTACTACTTATTATGCTTAAAATTTGAAAATTTTATAATCTCCTATTTTATTACTTATTTTCTTAAATTCAAGTTTACGGAGTCATTTTTACTAATATTTCTAGCGTTACGTTATAATTTAGGTTCGAACGAGTCTTTTAATTGATCGAAACCTCGAATGGTTAGTTGTGAGGCTTACATGAACTATCGACTTCATCTTTGTCACTACCTTCTCATCTATCACTTAATTCAACCAAGGATGAAGAAGTAACCAATTATACTATTCAGCACTATCTCTTTTGAAGGGATCAGTATTTGACTAGAAAATCCTAATGTCCCCTTAATGAGTTGCTATATAGGTTTATAGATTTATGAGTAAAATATTTAGTTAAATCCAGTTTGAGGTATTCAATCATTTCAAACAAATCACATAAATACAAACTGAAGTAGTAAACTGAAATCATATCATCAGTTCAAAACAAGTACATACGTATAGCCAAATATTTAGCAAACACAATCAAGTACAATTTCAAACCTCTGATTACTATAAATTAGTACTTCGAAATACAGTAATGTATTAATCTCAACTTACTTGAACTTCTCGCTTGTTCGCTTGAGGTACGACTCACATCGGTCGTCATCAATAATCCCTATAATATAACGTTGTTTCAGTTTTTACATAATTATCATAAATTGGTTTTATCTTATAACACTTATTTTTATCTTTAGTTTAGGGTTTTAGTATACTAAATTATTCAAGTTTTTAAGTTTCTTAAAGTTATTCCTAATTTAGGCTAAATTCTTATTTAGTTTTGAAGTTGGTTTCTAAATTAGGTTTTAAACTCATTTTTCAATTAGAGATTTTATATATAAACCCTAGGAAATCATTCTGACTCATAATGTGAAATTAATCATATTAACCAGTATTTTACTTTCTATGGTATACCCCTTATCCTAATTTAACTATTGAATTTATTTTCGATGTGAGAAAATTTTACATATTTCATATAAACACCTCAATTTAGGTCTTCTACCAGATTTTATATATATTCCTATTATTATTATAATATCAATTTTAACCTAATATTTCCCTACTCATTAATTTTTTATACTTATATATTATACATTATCACTTAATATGTACATAATATACACATTTAATATCTCCATCATTTCAAATTTCATCTCCCAATATCAAATAACATTTCAAAATATCTAAATTCATCCTAAATTATAATTTATACTTAATTACCCTAAATTACAATATTAACTTAAAATATACCTTTTTACCTATTATATATGTACTACATAATACCTTAATAATTACATCTAACCCCCTAAATGGTACAAATAGCATACTACATCAAATTTCAACATCTTAACATATAATTATATACTAAATCAGTAATTATCCTTTTAATTACCTAATTAGCCTAAAATTAATTATTTTATACATTATTTTAAGGCTTAAAAATGATTTAAAATTTTTTAAAATAGATTTTTGAAAAATCTCTTCATAGCATTTTTTTAAATAGCTTAACTGGTCTACACAAAAATTTTAAACTCAAAATTACACACCTATGATTATTTATTTCTAAATAGAAATATATTCGGTTTTATGCGGCTTCTTAAGGACAGCATATTTTTAGACACAAAATCATCAAAATAAATTTTTTTCTTAAATCTACCTACTTAAAAAAACCTCAGAATACCAAATTTTACAATTTTTTTAAGCATATTTAGTATTTTTAACAAAATATGAAAAATTAGAAGGAAGATCGAACTCACTAGAGTTGGTGGCTCTGTCAACCATCGACTGCCACAACCTTGTCAACCAATCTAAGTGTTGTCGCCACCACCATGTGGTTGTAGTGGTTGTCGTCCACTCCCAAGTTGTCGTCAGGTTAAAGATCTCATTATGGCTCATGATTGTACACGAATTTTGTAATTTTTTTATGAAGAAACCCTTTCTTCTTTTGTCTCCTCTCCCCCTTTTTTTTTTATCTTAAACTGACCAAATGAGGAATGAGAGTGATTTTTCAGAATTTATAGGGTGCTTGGATTTTTTTTTTCATTAATTTTGAGTTGACATTAGCCTTATCTTATCTTTTTCTACTTTTTATTTGTTTAATTTTAATTAGTTGATTTTGTTTTTATTTAATTTTAATTGGTTGATTTTGTTTCTTCCATTTCCAAGCTGGCATGGCCAATTTTTAGGCATTTCCTCATGTTTCCATATTTTTCATGATTTTTCTTTAATTATTTATGAATTTTCTTTAATTATTTAGTCTTATTTTAGTATATTTCGGATATTTTAAGTAATTTCACGTATTTTAATCTACACCTAAATATATATATGGTACAAATAAATATTCCTAAATATTAGTTATGTTATTTTATAATTTTTAATGTGCATATAATTTATCTCTATCTATTCGTTAGTTATCGAAATTCGTTCCACGCGTTTTCGATAAATAATAGGAAATATACATATAATTCAATATTTTAATACTTAATTATTTTATTTTTTTCTTAAATCTAAACTCACGGAATCATTTTTATTAATATTCCTAACTTTATCGAAAAATTTAAGCTCAATCGGATAATTTGCTCGATCGCCCTAAATTTTACAAATCAAATCCTAGGTAGCTAATTGCAAGGCTTACATTGGCTAGTGGTGGCCACTTATCGTTTGGTCCTCTCTTAGTTTTGGAACTTCATTGACCCATATTTGTGTCTAATTTTCTTCAAAAATTCACCAAAACCATAAAGTTCACTACAATTTTCAATCGAAAGAGTAAAAAATGAGGAAGGAATGAATACTTATAGTATTTAAGTTAGTGGTTAAGTAGTGGGCAAATTGACATGTTAGATATTTCTCATGGGTTTTGATATAACAAAAAGATAATAATAGTAATGAATTAACAAGTGTGCAAGTATTTAGAAAATTCTTCAAAAAGTTTAAAATTGTAAATTGAGTTGTATTTAGAAGTTTATTTAGAAGGTTTGACTTGAATGAAAAAGGGAATATCTTGAAATTTTTTCAGAAAGTATTTCAAAAACTTTTATAAAAAGAATTGGTACAACACTTTCAAAACTTATTTAGAAACTTTAGAAAGAAAAGACAAATATTCTTTAGAAGGTTGTTCAGAAAGTAAATGTAAGCTCCACAATCAGCTACTTGGGATCTAGTTCATAGAATTTAGGACAATCAAGCAAATTATCTGATCTAGCCTAAATTTTACAACGAAGTTATGAATATTAATAAAAGTTATCTCATGAGTTTGGATTTAGGAAAATAAATAATAAAATAATTAACTATTATAATGTTGAATTCTATGTAAATTTTTTATTATTTATCGAAAATACGAAAAAAAAAAGAATTTTGTTAACAAACGAATCGATAGAGATAAATTATATACACACTAAAAATCATAAAATAACTTAAATAATATTTAGAAGTATTTATTTATACCATATATGTATTTACAAGTAGGTATAAATACTCATAATTACTTAAAATATGCGAAATAGGCTAAAATAATGTTAAATAATTAAAGAAAAATCATAATTAATTAAAAAAAATCAAGAAAATCAGGAAAAATGAAGAAATCTCCAAAATTGAGGCGTAGCGGCTTAAGAGTGAATAAATAAAAGCAACCACTAGTAATTAGCCAAACAAAAAACAAATTTAGAAGAGGATAAGGATATTCAGCAACTGGAAATTAGGAGGAAAAAAAAATCAAACCGGCCCTATAAATATCCCAAAAATTTTCAGAAACTCATTTAATCTATTTAGAGAGCAAAAAAATTAGAGAGAATTGAAATAATCAAGGTTAATGTTTAATTACAAAAATTAGCAAAAATCTGTGCAATTAGAATCTTAAAGAAGATCCTCAACCCAATAAGCACTTGGGAGTAGACGGCCACCACCATCACCATAAGTTTTCTAGAGCTTAGCTGGCCTCATCAGAATCTTGATTTGAGCTCCTGTCTTTGACCATGTTTAGGAGTCTAGTCTTCAAGCCCAAGTCAATTAAGCCTAGCCCACAAGTTTGAATGAAGACTAAGGGAAAATAGTTCGACCAAATAAGGTAAATCAATAACTATCAATAACCCGTCCTAAGATCCTCTCCGCAAAATCTAAAATCAAAGAGAGGATTATGGAAGGCTTATATCCTTCCTAAAATAACTTGGCAGACTCCTCTATATATAGAAGGTTAACATTCTGGTAAAGGATTCCAAAACCTTACTCTTTTCCCATTTTACACTCTCTCCCATATCTATCTAATTTAGGTATAAAAGTGGTTTAAAACCATTATGAAATCCAACCATCACCACAACCCTTACAAAATCCAACCATCATTGAATCTCTTACCTTTAAAATTTTTTTGCTTCCCTTATTATAGAGCCTCGAATTAGATGTCCAATTTTAACATTAAAACACCCACTTTCATTTCAAATGTTTGTGGTTTTGCCATCCCCTCAAATGATAAATCCATTTTCGGTAACCTATTATTGCTCTAACATGAATGTTGCACCGAAAAGTGATAAAAGTAATAACAGTCCTACCATATATATCAACTTATGATAGTAGTTGACCAGTTGACCAATTAACCAATTAACTACTATAATAAACTTAGAATATAGAAAGTACATACAACCAAACAACTCTAAAACATATTTAGCTTGATATATAAAATAAAATTGAGCATTTTGTTCATTGGTTCATATATATCATTTGAAAAATGAAAATTTGGTTCATATAATTCTCCTGAAAAATATAAATCTACATGGAGTTTTTATATAAGAAAACTTATAAAAGAAATTCCAAATTCTCGTTTACAATAAATAAAATACTACAAATTAGTTTATGTCATGCAAATGGCTTAGTTGACTATAAAATGAAAGAAAAAAAAAATTCGAATCCATTTGCTCCTCACTTCAAACCCATTACCCATTACCCATCTTTTCTATATCTAAAGGTTGGTTGATTTTCGTGTCTATTTTCTAGAATTTGCAAAAGAACTATAAGGATATGAGTAACTACCACTCAATAAAGGGACAAAGATGGAATCATATATAATGTAATAAGAAGTAGGGTTCTTAATTAGTTAGTTAAATTCAATGCAATGAAATAAAAAATATGTCATCCATATGACTTTGCTTGGTCAGCTAAGAAGTTAGAGAAATTGTACCTGCTTTAACCCAAGTGGAGAAGTTTTAACGTAACGGAGGCGTACTCCGACTATGATGCCTTTAAATCAAACTTAAGCTTGTGCAATGAAAACTTAGCTCCTCACTTGACTACCTTCAAAGCTAGTGCCCTCTACCTCACTGCATCTAAAGATGTGCAAATAGGCCTTAACCCACGGGCCGGCCAGTTTAACCTGCTTTTTAAACGAGTTTTAGCTAAGGTTTTTTTGCCTGTTTAAAAACAAGCCAAATAAGCTTAAACCATTTAATCCATGGATCAAAATGGGTTGGCCCATTTAATGCATTTATGCATTTGACTTACGAGCCAACCCATTTAACTCACTTTTTAAACGAGTTAGGATCGAGATTTTTTTACTTGTTTGAAAGAAGCAAAATGAGCCTGGCTCATTTAACTCATGTGTCAAACTAAGCCAGGCTGAGTTGGCTCATTTAACTCGCTTGCACACCTATAACTTCATCATCTAATCTTGTCACTTAATTTGGCCTTGAGGGTGGGAAAGGACTAATTTTAATTGTCTCATCAAAAGATCGTTATTTGATTAGATAATCCTAATTGCTCTTATAGTGGATTGCAATGCATATCAGATTAGTGTTTAAATCCGATATTTGACCTAGTATATTTTAGGGGTGACCAACTAAATTGTAGACAATAAAAGCACGAAGCAAAGCATAACAGAGCAATCATAACATATATCATAAAAAAAATACAACTTCCAGGCATAAGCATGCAATCGGGTAGTCGTTAAGGAGTACCTGACCTGTTGAACTCGATAATTACCCTAGAAGGTTTAGGATCGAGTTCTAGGATATAATTCAAAATTTTATAGGGTTTAAGATCAAGTTTTAAGATTATAAAAAAACTTCGATAGGAAACCTAACCTGATAAATATATATTAATAAAAATATTTACTCTTAACTTATACAGCATGCATATCTTATATAAGTTTTATATTATACAATATATTTATTTTTCAATTTTTATTATTGTATAAATCAGTAAATATAATCTTAATCTTATTTAACTTCTTCCCTTCTATTATCTCTATAATCCCATATAAACCCTATAAAACCTGCCCTTATAGGATCTTTTGAATCCCATAAAAACCTACTCAAAAACCTTATAGAGTTTAGTTTTGAAAATAAGGAGTATAACCTTATAGAGTTTTCATAGAGTTTTGGGAAGCACCAAACCCTATAGGATCAAGTTCGGGTTTCACAAAACTTTCCTTGGTTACATCCTTATCCAAACGCACAAGTTCCATGCACATAATCAACAACTTTACAACCACAAACAAGTGTAAATATCAGCCCTCCAAGTACTTTCACATAGTCTTTTGAAATGCTACTAATCATTGATCCCACTTACCTGAACTTATTTTCACTCTTACACGTTAGATGTCCCAATCTTTTCCATTGTCAAAGGTCCCTATATTACAAACTATATTTCAATTTCAGTACAATTCGTTGGATTAACCATGTAATTATTGTATTTTTGTTTAGGTTTAACATTCTTTTAGCATTTAATAGGTGTTGGTTATATATGGTAAGTACTATTACTTCTACAAAGGTTATTTGCACCTTCTACTCAAACTTCTATTAAGGCTTTAACTTATATTCTTTGATACGAAACTTTCTATATAACCTTTTACTAGTATCTTAACTCATATTTCTTATTAACCAAACCTTTTAAGTAACCAATGCTTAGTTGACATTCACAAAAAGTATTTAATGAATTATGAATTCTCTAAGACTCTACAAAATAAGAAAGAAATTTCCATGGCACGCATGTCGCTTAATACATAGATTTAGGTAGGAGTTTTATAGTAGAATACCTTATGTTGAAGTTTCTACTGCTATGTTTAATGTCAACTTAGTTAGGAAAGTTTCTACAATACCTTCTACATGTAACCATCTTACACCAGAACATCCATAGAAGCTTTTACATATAGGTATTAGCATCCTTCATCAACTCATGAAGAATTTCTACAGAACCTTCTATAGGTGTTAGATTTGCTCTATTGCACCAAAAAATCTACTTTTCACACTTATCCTCACTTATTCGGACTTAACCTAGTTGGAACTCCTCAATTATCAACTTGTAGGGCTTAAAAAATCATCAAAACCGACCTTGCATCTCTTGGAAATTTAATCAAAAAGGATATTAATCATAACTAATCAATTAATATACCTAATATACTTAACTTTAGCCTGAAAAACATGTTTTTAGAGCAAAAATTAAAAATGTATAGCAATTAATTACTCTTATCTACTACTAATCTTTAGGGATTTTGAAGTAAGAGTTTTCAACTAAACAACTTAGTAAAACCTACATGGGTAATTAATTGAAAATCATCAAATTTGACTTTAAATAATTCATCTTTTCATGAAATCCAAGAATTTCTTCTTGCAATTAAGTTCCAACCTACTATATATCATCAAAGTCATTCAGAAAGTGCTTAGGTTTCAAGTTCCACAAAATAACTTGAAAACAACAAGTTTTTCCCTTAAATTTCAACTTATCAGTTTTTCAAAAATTAAAAATTAATACTACTAAAATGAAAAGTTTTGAACAAACTTTTTACATAGTAATTATCTATATGATGTAAGGTATTTACTAAAAAAATTTGAAAAAGAAATTATATTGCCTAACTTCTTGAAAATCAAATCAAAATTTGGTTCCGAAAAGCAATTTTCTTAATGGCGATAAAAAAAATGAATGATTTTTACAAAAATAACAATATTACATAAAATTATCTCAAAATAATGCCAAAATTAATTTTTCCATAAGTTTTTGGAAATTTTTTATATTTTTAACATATTTTTAAAAATCAAGTGAAAAATCCATCTTACTGAAGTAACAAGCTCTTATGACCATCGATGGTGGAGGGTATGTCAACCAAGAAAGGTGTTGGGCCGAGTGGGGGTTAGGGTAGGGTGGGGAAAGTGTTGGTTGTCACTCCCCGAAATGACAGAGTTGTAACAGTCCCACTGTGCAAACCATTTTAAGATAGAAGTTGATTATACAGCCACTATCTTAGACTTGATTTATACAAGGTATCCACAATTAACCCGCTTTAAAGTAAATAATTTGTAAATTAAATAAATTATTTACCTAAGAAAGTATGAAAACATATATATACACTAGGATTCAAAGTTTACAAATAATGTTTGCAAGGTTTCATCATACTATATTTCCTAAGTAATACATTATTCGAAAATAGAAGATTCTAAATTAAGAGCGAAAACCTTAGTAATATATCAATTCTTCAAATGTATCTCCTTATTCCCTAAGATCCAAAAGTTGCTAGCCTTAAGGTAAATATAAGTCGCTTTCTAACTAACTTCTACAACAACATCTATAGAGATGTGAGCAACCACAGCTCGGTAAATTGGGATGGAGACTTAAAACTATACAACAAATACAAACAGGATTATTAACTAAATTAATTAGATACAATACATGTTCAAGCAGATATCATCACATGACGTTGTCCAGCCTGTCGTGAGATTAGGGAAATTGCACCTGCTTTAATCCGAGTTAAGGAGTTTCCATTAATGCAACAGCTCACGACTAAATCTAAACTTGTGTAATGGAGATACCACTCCTCCTGCAATTACCTTTGAACCATTGACTTCATTTTTACCACAACCTCTTCACCTATCACTTAGTTTGACTGAAGATAAAGAAGTGACCAATTATGCTGTCTAGTGCTATCCCTTTTAAAACGATCGGTATTTAACTAGAAAATTCTAATGTTCCCCTAATGGGTTGCTATATAGGTCCATAGATTTATGAGTTAAATATTTAGTTAAATCCGGTTTAAGGTATTCAATCATTTCAAACAATTTACATAAATACAAACCAAAGTAGTAAATCAGAATCATATCATCAGTTCAGAATAAGCACATACACATAGCTAAGTATATAACAAACACAATTTCAAACCTCTAAGTACTACAAATTAGTACTCTAAAACATAGTAACGTATTAATCCTAACTTACTTAGACTTCTTGCTTACTCGCTCGTTCGAGGTGCGACTTACACTGGCCATCATCAATAATTCTTACAATACAAACGTTGTTTCAGTTTTCACATAATTATCATAAATTGGTTTTATCTTATAATACTTATTGTTATCTTTAGTTTAGGGTTTTAGTATATTAAATTATTTAAGTTTTTAAGTCTTTTAAAGTTATTCCTAATTTAGGCTAAATTCTTATTCAGTTTTGAAATTGGTTTTTAACTTAGTTTTTTATTATGGATTTTATATGTAAATCTTAGGAAATTATTCTAACTCATGATATGAAATTAATCATATTAACCAGTATTTTAATTTGTACGGTATACCCCTGATTCTAATTTAACTATCGAATTTATTTCCAATGTGAGAAAATTTTACATATTTCATATAAACACCTAAATTTAAGTCTCCTATTAGATTTTATATATATTCCTATTATTATTATAATATCAATTTTAACATAATATTTTCCTACTCATTAATTTTATATACTTATATATTATATATTATCACCTAATATGTACATAATATATACATTTAATATCTCCACCACTTTAAATTTCATCTCCTAACATCAAGTAACATTTCAAAATATCTAAATTCATCCTAAATTAGAATTTATACTTAATTACCCTAAATTACAAAATTAACTTAAAATATACCTTTGTACCTATTACATATATACTACATAATATCCTAATAATTATATACAACCCCCTAAATACTACAAATAGCATACTACATCAAATTTTAACATCATAAAACATATAATTATATACTAAATAATTAATTATCATTTTAATTACCTAATTAGCCCAAAATTAACCATTTGATACATTATTTTAAGGTCTAAAAATCATCTAAAATTTTTTAAAATAGATTTTTGAAAAATCTCTTCATAATGTTGTTGACCTAACTAGCTTATACAAAAATTTTAAGCTCAAAACTATACTATTATGTTCATTTATTTCTAAATAGAAATATACTTGATTTTATACAGATTCTTAAGGATAGCATATTTTTAGACATAAAATCATCAAAATAAAATATTTTCGTACATCTACATACTTAAAAAACCTCATAATACCAAATTTTACAATTTTCTAAGCATATGTAATATTTTTAAAAAAATATAAAAAATCAAAAGGAAGTTCAAACTCAGTAGAGATGGTGGCTCTATCAATCATCAACAATCAACTACCATGACCTTGTCGGCTTGTTTGAACGTTGCCACCACCACCAAGTTATCATCAAGATGAGGATCTCGTTATAGCCTATGTTTGTACATTAATTTTGTAATTTTTTTTAAAAAAAAAACTTTCTTTTTTTCTCTCCTCTCCCTTTTTTTTTTCATCCTAAACTGACCAAATGAGGAGTGAGAGTGATTTTTCGAAATTTATAAGGTGGTTGGATTTTTTTTTTTTGTATTAATTTTTAGCTGACATTAGTCTTATTTTATCTTTTTCCACTTTCTATTTGTTCAATTTTAATTGGTTGATTTTTTTTCTTCCATTTTCAAGCTACTACGACCAATTTCTAGGCATTTCCTCATGTTTCCATATTTTTCATGATTTTTCTTTAATTATTTATGAATTTTCTTTAATTATTTAGTCTTATTTTAGCATATTTTAGGTATTTTAGGTAATTTTGCATATTTTAACCTACACTTAAATACATATATGGTACAAATAAATATTTCTAAATATTAGCTATGTTATTTTATGATTTTTAGTATACATATAATTTATCTCTATCTATTCGTTAATTATCGAAACTCGTTCCACGCGTTCTCGATAAATAACGGGAAATGTACTTATAATTCAATATTTTAATAATTAATTATTGTATTCTTTATTTTCTTAAATCTAAACTCACGGAATCACTTTTACTAATATTCCTAATTTTGTCAAAAAATTTGGGCTAGATCAAACAATTTGCTTGATCGCCTTAAATTCTACAAACCGAATCCTAAGTAGCTAATTGCGAGGCTTACAATGGCTAGTAGTGGCCACTTATCGTCTGGTCCTCTCTTAGTTTCAAAACCTCATAGACCCATATTTATGTCTAATTTTCTTAAAAAATTCACCAAAATCGTAAAGTCCACTCCAATTTTTCATCAGAATAGTAAAAAATGAGAAAGGAATGAATACTTATAGAATTTGAGTTAGTGGTTAGGTAGTAGGTAAATTGACACGTTGTTAGATATTTCTCATGGGTTTTGATAATAACAAAAAGAGAAGAACGGTAATAAATTAACAAGTACACAAGTATTTAGAAAGTTCTTCAAAAATTTTAAAATTGCAAATTAAGTTTTATTTAGAAGCTTATTTAAAAGGTTTGATTTGAATGAAAAAGGGAATATCTTGAAATTTTTTCAGAAAGTATTTCAAGAACTTTTATAAGAAGAATTAGTACAGTATTTCAGAAGTTTATTCATAAGTTTCAGAAATAAAAGGCTAATATTTTTTAGAAGATTGTTCAGAAATTAAATATAAGCCTTACAATCAGCTATTTGGAGTCCAGTTCGTAGAATTTAGGATGATCTAGCAAATTATCCGATCTAACGCAAATTTTATGAAGAAGTTATGAATATTAATAAAAGTGATCTCATGAGTTTAGATTAAGGAAAATAAATAATAAAATAATTAATTATTATAATATTGAATTATATGTAAATTTTTCGTTATTTTTTGAAAATATGAAAAATAAGTTCCGATAATAACTAATTGATAGAAATAAATTATATATACACTAAAAATCATAAAATAACTTATATAATAATTAAAAGTATTTATTTATACCATATATGTATTTATAGTAGGTAAAAATTCGCGTAATTACTTAAAATATATGAAATAGGCAAAAATAATATTAAATAATTAAAAAAATCATAATTAATTAAGGAAAAATCAATAAAAATCAGAAAAAATGAAGAAATCTCCAAAATTTTGGCATAGTGGCTTGGGAGTGAATAAATAAAAGCAACCAATAAAAATTATCCAAACAAAAAACAAATTTGGAAGAGGATAAGGACATTTAGCAACTAGAATTAAGGAGAAAAAAAAAATCAAACTAGCCCTATAAATATCTCAAAATTTTTTAGAAGCTCAATTGGTCTGTTTGGAGACAAAAAAAAATTAGAAAGAACCGAAATAATTAAGGTTAGGGTTTAATTACAAAAATTAGCAAAAATCTATGCAATTAGGGTATTAAAAGAGATCCCCAACTCGACGAATACTTGGGAGTAGACGGCTACCATCATCACATGGTAGTGACAACGCTTGAACTAGCCGACAAGACCACGATGGCCGGAGGCGATCAGAGCCACCAATTCTAGTGAATTTAACTTTTACCTTCATTTTATTTTGTTAAAAATATTAAATATAATTATAAAATTATGAAATTTGGTATTCTAGAATATTTTTATATGTAATTTTTAGGAAAAATATTATTTTGATGAAAATATGTCTGTGATATATGATCCTTAAAAAATCATGTAAAATCGAGCATTTTTTAGTTTACAAATAAAGAACGTAGTTTTGAACTTAAAATTTTTGTGTAGACTATTTAGGGGTTATAGAATAGTGCTGTAAAGCCCTTTTTCAAAGATTAATTTTCAAAATTTAAGATAGAAGTAATTAATAAAATTTAAATTGCAACAAGAAAATGAAAGGAATAAAGTGTAGAGAAGATTGGGGGAAGATTTATAGTGGTAATCCATTTTTCTCATTCCACTATTGGAGATCTGGTTTGCGCCGATCATTCACTCTATCAAATTAAATGTGATGAGTGTTACAAATTGCTGCTAAAACAATTTCAATCGGCTCTGCTTATTTGGCTTCTAACCAAAAACTAATATAGACCTACAATGAACCTAACTCACGATAGAGCCCAGAAAGTAGAAGAAAGTACAAATGACATCCTCCCTGAATTTCACTCAAATAGAAAAGATAGAAATGGTAAATGTAATTAAGTTAGGTCTTTCTGAATGCTTGTTTTCATCACGAGTTACTTCTCTTATCTTTAGACTTCAGGCGCTTGGCTATTAATACTGCGAAGGCAACGGTTGCTTCTAAGAGAAACGTTTGCAGCAATTCAGATTCTTAGGTATCGTTTCATAGAATAGCTATTAAATACGTGACTGGATGTCAAACGCATGGAGAGCTGCCGGTTTTGTACACTTGTTACGTTGGAAAAAAATAAAAATAAAATAACTTCACAAGAGAAACACACTTTTTTTTCTTTTTTAACTATTTATCACATAATTAAGAGAAACAAGTTATATTTCAATTCGCCTAAAAGGCCTTATGGCTAGCGAAATTGACTTAAAAGAACGGACATAACGTAAGCTTTCCTTAGAAAACATTGAGAAATAGAATTATTAGAGCACTTTGCTGAACATATGAAAGTTACTGCACATGTGGAAGAGCTTGGACATTGGAGATGAAACATGGACACATGAGATGACTCACTCCCACGTTGTACTCGCAACTGATTGAAATTAAAGGTATTATTTAGTTGCTTTAATTTTATGATATTGAATTAGATAGGGCCTTTAGTTTTTCATTTGATTTGCATAATTAGTTATGGTATTGGCAAAAGAGGTCTTAAAGTACTTGACAAAAGCTCAAAATTTTGTATTATATGGTACAAATTAATATATCTTTAAAATTTTAAAAATAATTCTATGCTAGATTCCCAAATCACAAAATTCAATTTTATTATAATTTATATTATGAATAACTAACATTTTATTTTCTTTTAATTTTTCAATCACAAAAGTTATATACACTATCGCACACACTAAACATGGACACATGATACAGTTTGATTGCTAATTTTCAAAAGCTTTTTGAAAATAATTACGATGTTAATACATTATCCTTTTGCCCAGAGATACCTAATAAATAGAAATGTTGTCGAAACCAAATTGAAAAGTTGACTCAAGAATAAAGAGTTAACAATTGAAAGAGTCAATCAAGATCAAACAAAAATTGAAACTACATCTATAAAAATATTATAATATTTATATTTATTTATAAAATAATAAAAATTACCCATATACTAATTACCTATATACTTAAAAAAGTTTTTTATAATTTATGTTTTGTTTTTCTTTGACATACATTTATCTTTTTAGTAATTTAGTATATTTCATAAAAAACATATAAATACTAAAAAATATATAAAAGAAAATGATATATTTTAATTCGAAAAAACTTATTGAACCAGAGAAACTAAATCAAACTGACCGGATTAATTAATTAAATCGAAGATCAAACCAAATCAAATTAAATCGAAGATCAAACCAAATCAAACCAAACCGACCGACCAAATTAATTAGATCAAGGATAAAATCAAACCAGAGACTGCATGAGCCTAACTGTTTCCTTTGGCCATGACATGAAGACCTCCATGTTTAAAGCTGGTTAATGGATATCGCTCTGCCAGCTTGATTACAAAACTTGAACTACGCTTGGAGAAATAAAATTAAACCACCAGCTCTAATCGAATAATGATCTCTATATTGAAATCGTTTCAAACTAAACCAACTTATTCCGAGAATATTTGAGTAGAAGTTGCTTAGAGCGACTAACGAGGGTCCAAAGCAAACGCCGTCAAGTAGGAAGCGCTGGTCCGTCTAAGCAAAATTAATTCAGATCGATACAAAGATATGATAGCTTACCGTATAGGTTATAATGGTTACTACCCAGAATGCTTATAAGTGGTTTAATTCTTCATCTTCGCAAATGGCGATCATGGTCAAACAGATTTAGAAGAGCAGTTCTTCAGAATCATGACACTAGGATGACCGAATGCAAATATATCTACAGAATAAATTTACGGCCAGATCCGAAGATTGTCAACATGAGAAAACACGAAACATTATAAGATGCTTATTTCATGTAGTCTGATAAATGTTTCAGCCAACGGCACAACAAAGATAAACAGTACCCTTTCTGAATGCAAGTTCAATTACTCATGCTATCCTGTGTTTCTAACAGACTAGAACAAGAAAAAAGCAGGCTGACACAATAAAGACATTGAAGCTTCAGATGCCCTTAAGCAGCTTAGAAACCTCCACGAAGACGAAGGACAAGGTGCAAAGTCGACTCCTTCTGAATATTGTAATCAGCAAGAGTCCTCCCATCTTCAAGCTGCTTTCCCGCAAAAATCAGCCGCTGCTGGTCTGGTGGGATCCCCTCCTTATCCTGGATCTTCGCCTTCACATTGTCAATAGTGTCCGAGCTCTCCACCTCCAAAGTGATACTCTTACCAGTGAGCGTCTTCACAAAGATTTGCATTCCACCACGCAGTCTGAGCACCAAATGCAGAGTAGATTCTTTCTGAATATTATAGTCAGCAAGAGTCCTTCCATCTTCAAGCTGCTTTCCAGCAAAGATCAACCTCTGCTGGTCAGGTGGGATCCCCTCTTTATCCTGAATCTTCGCTTTCACGTTATCTATAGTGTCGGAGCTCTCAACTTCCAGAGTGATGGTTTTCCCAGTAAGGGTCTTCACAAAAATCTGCATTCCACCCCTCAGACGTAGAACCAAGTGAAGGGTAGACTCCTTTTGGACGTTATAATCAGCCAGAGTCCTCCCGTCCTCAAGTTGTTTACCTGCAAATATAAGCCTCTGCTGGTCTGGGGGGATGCCTTCTTTATCCTGAATTTTTGCTTTCACATTGTCTATAGTGTCAGAACTTTCCACTTCTAATGTAATGGTCTTTCCGGTAAGGGTCTTCACAAAGATCTGCATCCCACCCCTAAGACGGAGGACCAAGTGGAGGGTAGACTCCTTTTGTATGTTATAGTCGGCCAAAGTCCGACCATCTTCCAGCTGTTTCCCAGCAAAGATAAGTCGCTGCTGGTCTGGGGGGATGCCCTCTTTGTCCTGGATTTTTGCTTTAACATTATCGATGGTGTCTGAGCTTTCAACCTCAAGGGTGATGGTCTTTCCAGTCAATGTTTTCACGAAAATTTGCATGCCACCTCTTAGACGGAGCACCAAATGCAAGGTTGACTCTTTCTGGATGTTGTAATCCGCAAGAGTGCGTCCATCCTCAAGTTGCTTACCAGCAAAAATTAGCCTTTGCTGGTCCAGAGGGATCCCCTCCTTGTCTTGAATTTTGGCTTTTACATTATCAATTGTATCAGAGCTCTCCACCTCTAGGGTGATAGTCTTGCCGGTAAGAGTTTTCACAAAGATCTGCATCTGCTAAATCCGGAATGAGAGGGAATTAGAAATAAAAAATCAATACCATACAAGTAGCATTCCCATGGTTCCCTTTCAAGATAAAAACATAAAAAGCTTCAATTCAGAAGAATACATCTCAAAAAGATAAGAAACAGAATCATTACATAATTACGGGTCATCTAACTACCCAGAAGAGGTATGAAGACGATAACAATTACAGAAATAATTCAACACAGCATCAGAATTTGCTGCATGATACCGTGAACGATACAGGCAACACATCAAACTGAACAGATATATAGGAAAAAGATAACTGTCCCGTGAAAGGCTAGAAGAGACTCACAAGTCACATCCTACCATGCACCATACTATCGTTTGAGCCCCCAAAACCTAGCATCACTCGACCGACAGACCATAGTTCCAATATTAACATATTAACATTACTTCGTAATTAACATACGAAAATCAATCTTTCTCGTAAAGAAACATGTAGCAATATCTAAAGGCATGCGAAATTAATTATTAAAAACCATAATCAGAATAATCCTTTCAACAGCATAGCATCAACAAGAATCCAATCATAATTCTTTGCAGTAGAATAAAAAACTACAAAAATCAAACATCATAGCAATACTTAAGGTCCCATATAAATTGATTAAACTACTCAACGTAAGATCTGAAGAAATCAATCGATTTCAATCGCACATCAAAAGGAACAAGAGAGGCCTAGATTCAATCGAAGTGACACCAACCGTAAAGTTGAAAACACCAAAAATCTAATCAATGAAGCCCTAATTATCACGAGATCGGGGGATGGAAAGAACTGATTACCTTCAAGAAATAAGAGAAGAGAGAGAATTGATTGGCTGGATTGGATCTGGCTGGATTGATTACTGAAACGAAAGAAGATTCAAATTTGACGATTGGGGATGTGGGGGCGCAAAAGGTTATTTATAGGGAGTTAGGAGAGAAAATGTCAAAATTAGGTTTTTCTTGATAAGGAACAAAATGGAGTCGGTGACTGGTAAGCGATGAATAATATGCCACGCCTAGAATGTTCTGTATTCTGGAAGTAGGTTATCCATATGCCAAATGTGCGAATATTTTTCCTTGTATATGTGGACGATTTGTATACCGTAGAATAAGATTGCAAATTTCAGTGCCTAAAATAAATAACTAATTAGATGAGTATTTTTTTTTTTGGCATAAAGAAAAAGATGAGATATTTTGGCTTTTGCTAAACGTTCATACATTAAAAATTTGAAGAAAATTATACAAATGTCTTAGGCATATCTAAGGACTAATTCGAAACATGAAGTCTAGAGTGGATAAAATATAACCATCAAATGCCATCGTGCTCTACTGTGGAGTAGTGGATCATAAGATAAAATTCTAAGCGTTAACAACTCGGCATAAAGGAAGGAAACTAAACAAATAAAAATTATAGGAAAGAGAAAAGAAAAAGAAAATATTTATTTCAATAAAAAAAAAATTAAAAAGAAGGAATTATTGTTAATGAAAAGCATATTAATTTTTTTTCCTTTTCAAAAAAAGTTGGTTAATGTATCAAAATACATATAAAACTTTAAAATGTCATTTTAATAAAAGGATATTTAAGTACAATTATACACTTTTCCTCCATACTTTCTCTAAATAGTAGAATATGGCTCTTTCATGTGCTCATGGAATTTATCTAAACAATTTCTTCTTTTCCTTTTTTTTTCCCTCAATCCAAACATGATGCTACGATAACTTAGTCTATTACGCGATTGAACCAAATGAGTTGCATGATTTTCTTAATTCTTATTTCAAAAATTCGTTTTCCACATCAAGAGAACCGGGCAATTATTTAACCCTTTTTGAGCTTGCTTATTTAAATATTAACATCATAATTTAAAACAGGGGCTAAGAAGAGAGGAAGTTAGATAGCCTAAATAAGTTATTTTTAAAGGAGTATTGGGATGTAACGTGTAACTTAAATGAATCCTCTTTAATGATTTTTCATTTCACAATGCATTTCTTGTAATTTGTTAAGGATATTAGTTTAGTTTTGATAAAAAGAACAAAACATATAATAAGTAAGTACTAAACGAGTTTATTGAATGTGTTGTATAGAAGATGAAGTAAACGGTTCTATGAATAGTCAGCAGGATGTAAAACCTAATGTAAAAGGTTTTCCAAGGTAATAGTAGTATTTATCAAAGAGTACACCATAAAGTAAAACATTTTTCAAGTTAATAATCAAGAAGGTATGATGTAAAAATAGAAGCTTTTCTAATATAAAGTGATTAAATATTATTAAGTAGAACCTATAGTGAAAGCTATTTTTGGTTATATATCAAAATCTATAGAATTGACATTCTTAATGGACTAAGTTGATTTGATTATCATTTGAAGTCGGGGGTGGTTGATATAAAATCTAAATAAAAAGAAAGTAATAAAAGGGAATTTTACAATAAAGACACCAATCAGTATTAACTAAAAGTTGTAGGGGCGATTTGAGTATATCAAATTCCCTACAACTTTAGGTATAATAGGTCACATAAGGTTTAAGAAACCCTTTTTCACTCTTTCTCTACATCATGCAGTACTTTAACTTAAGGTTTTACGCAATTCTTAAAGCAAGGAGATGATTTCATTGATTTGTAGCAAGAATGGGTTTGGAGGACTATGGTAAGGATTGAAAGTATCATTTTATTAAAGAACTCCAATGGCTTTCTATTAGAATTTCTTTTTCCTGGCTAAAGCAACAAGAAAAATGAATTTGTGAAAGTCTTTCGGTAGATCTTTGGTAGTGTAATCATGTTTTAGGTGGAGAAATGTAGGTAAGATTGTAAACAACCCTTTTTGTCATAAGTTTTGATCAAATTCATTCAAAAACTTCATTTTTCTCCATAGGGTGTGGCTAAAACAAATTATGAGCTGTGTTTTAGGAGTCTCCACAACATGTTCTTGGTGGTGGAAGTGCTGTTATCAAATCTCTAACGACACGTTTAGTTCATGGAATGGAATAATGCAAGAATGGAATTGCAATTATGGAGGAATTGAATAGATAGGTAAGAAGAGATCAATAGCTAATTACTATGTTTATTAAACATTGTTTACTTGCGAGAATTGAATGAGGAATATGCATTAAATGGTAAGTGAAATTCCAAAAATATCCTTGGGTAAATAAAATAACAAAGAAGATGGATTAGGAAAAAATAACCCCAAACAAGAAGAAAGAAAAAACCCAACCGATCTTCTTCATGACCTATCACTACTCAAAGCCCCTACCGTGGACAATCTATCAATGTCCAAATCCAGATTGCCATTCGATTCTTCCAACACCTAATCTAGATCTTGGGTGCTCCTCTATCGAATCTTTGGAAGTTGCTAAGATCCATCATTTGACCCATTGTTGTTTAAGACCCAAAACCACCGATTAAGAGAGGAGGTTGCGAAGAATGACGATGAATAGTCTTTAGAAGTGCAATCCCTGGTGAATCAATGAGGTTTCAGTCTTACAGGAGAAACCTTAGTCAATCTTATGTTTTGATGATGGATATTTTAGGGTAGTAGTCCTAATTTCTTATTTTGGTGAAGGGTAGATGTAGACATAAAAAATGCTAAGACTATGAAATACTAATTCTTTAGCACCACTTGGGAGTTTGGATTCCGTAAATTACGCACGATAGCTTTTCCAAGAATTCCAAATCAGTGGAGCTTCATTGTAACTGAACAGGGGAATAGTGGGCAATTAAGGGAATGAGAGGGGAATGACAATTCATTCTTCCTTACCGAATGTACTATAAAGGTAAGAATCTAATCATATACCTTGTACATGTTGTTTCATTGAGTTGTGAATTGAATGGTTGAGTTTGGATAAAAATTTGGTTATAGAAATGTTTTTATTAGTGTTTTTAAGTGGTGTAGAGTTGTACTTTTTATAGATTGACAAATTGGGAATGGTGGTTTGCAAAATCAGTGAAAAATGGTGGTGTTATAGGGGATGAAACATCTAAACACTATCTTCTTTAGCGTTTAGATGCCAAGGCTAGACTACTCCTTTTTTACCATAGTATCTGGACACCACTTAAAATAGCATCCGGACGTCATGACCCTTATTTCTTATAGCTGTATTTCTTTAGCATTTTTTATGTTTTTAGGGCTTGTCTTCCTATCCTAAACCCTTTCCTAAGTTTTTCTAAATGTGAAACTTCACTTGAAACATCTTGTAAATCAATCTAACCTTATAGTGAACCTAAGCTCCTCAAGTGATTTAAAAGGAAAATGCAAGTCGATTAAGTTGTTGTTTTAGAAAGTGTAGTTTTAAGAGTTTAGAAGTCAAGTACATGTTTTATTCTTTAATGAATAGTTTGTGAGGCACTTGCTACGAATTTTAAGCAAACTCTTCAATTAGGTAACAGTTTGTATGTGTGTAGGCTTAGATATGGTTAAAATAAACTTAATCAATACTTAGTCTAAATAAGTATATTACGTGTGCTTGGCTAGACCCAAGGGATTAGAAAGACCAAAACTTAGGGTGGCACCCTAATGATCTTAGTACGATTATATCCTGAGTAGAGTCTTATTTTGAAATGATATGAGTAAATTAGGTAATCCTTGGCTCCTAGGGTATTAGAAAAGACTCAATACCAATACTTATATGTATATATATATATTCATATATATATATATATATAGACATACACATATATAATATAATTTTTATTTATATCACCTCATCTCATATGAGGGGAATGGAATTGGTATTACAATGGAATAAAAGAATAGCAAATGGAAACTTCTCTTACACTTTTCTCATTCGAGGGGAATGGCATTAGTATTACAATGGAATAAAAGAATAGCAAATGGAAACTTCTCTTATACTTTTCTTTGATAGGAATTATGAGACTCATATTAATGTAACTAAGTTTAATAAGCGATTTGAGTGTTTGGGAAAATAACTTGATTAACGTAAAAACTTATGTATAGCCTTGGGATATTAGTCGAAGCAATTACATAGGTTTAGAATTTAAAAATATAATAAAATATTAAAAATATAATTAAAATATTAAGAATTTATTATATTGTTATTATATTATCGGATACGTATGACGTAAGTTCTAAAAATTAATTAATATGTAGAGATATATCATAGGAGTAATATAATTAATATTGAACATAAAGTAATATATAAAAGACATGTATGTACATCAGTTATAATTATTATGTAAATATATATACCCGTAATTATCGTAAATAACCGAAATTAAGTATAATTTACTAAATAAATTAATAAATTGGGAAAAAATGATAAAAAATTTTCTTTGATAAACATGTTGCTACGTGAGATGAAGTTTGAGAATGTATAGGATGGGATTTTGGGTTCTTAACCCTTAAGTGTGTCAAGTATGTCCATTTACACTTGTATTGAGGTTAGGAAAAATACAAAAATAACTCCATTGAAGATATAAAAGTACATCCTATAATTTGGAGTAAAGTTTGGTCATTTGTTAGCTTGAAAAAAAATTGGAAGTGAAAAATATATAGAGAGAAAGGGAAGAACAAAACTTAGAAAATTTAATTGTGAATTCGAGGTTTTACGTGATCCTAACGAAGACGACTAACTGGAAGTAAGCTAAACCACCTGGAGATAGAGAAAGTGGCATTAACTCTGGAAGACAAACCTTCACCCTTAGATGGTGGATGGAGCTTAGACTTTCGGTGAGTCGTTAATCTCTTCGATTCTATCAAAATTTTAGGGGGAAATAACAAACGAACTCCAAAAATTTTGAAATTTGATTTCCTTATGTATTTTTGTATGAGGAATTCAAATCTTCAATCAAATTTTTAAAATTTTGAGCATAGATATGGGTTCCTTAAGAAAAACTTCCTATTCAATAATTTTTTATCAGGTTTTTGAAAAACCAATCCATATGGTTTTAACTTGAAATTTTATTGATATAGTCCTAAGATGTTTTATTTTGTTAAGTGATTAAATTTCCAAAATTTAGTTGTTGGATTTTTGAGAAAATTCTGTTTTTGTGTAAATGGAGTGCTAAACAAGGTATTTTGTTAAAAAAGATTGATGAAACTTTCTAAAATTATGGTATACCTTAAATTTCCCCAGAAACAATTAGCTAAAAGTTGTTTAATATGGATTTAGGAAGGATAATTTATAAGTAAAACTAAGTATTTGGTGATTTAAGGTTAGATTTCTCAAGTATTAAGTATACTTGTAAACTAATAGATGGTATGATAGAGAAAGGAAGTGGATGATTGAAGTTTTAAGTTGATACTTATTGGTTATGAAGGGTATACACTCCTAGAAATGCAAGGCAAGTAGAGTATATATGAAGTAGGAGTAGCAGCAGTAGCAGCAGGGTCATAAACTGTGTCAGAAAGTACATCAGAATGTAATCTAGTAGGAATATGTTGAATATAGTAGGAAAATGAAATTGTACCCAAGAATGGTTTATATTTAGACTCCACCTTACTTCTTGAGACAAGAAGTTGAGAACTTCTTAAATAAAAATCTAACTTTGGACTAAGAGTCATAAACTTCGTCAGGAATTAGGTTAAAATGTTGTTTGGTATTGGATATCCTTGATTACACCTAGAGTTCCACAGTAGATCAACTAGTAATTTGTATATGAATTCCATACCTTTATCAGAGTTAGAACATGAGTTAGAAGTTACTTGGACAATAGCCTGTACCAAGACATTAGGTTAGAACCTCAATCAGAAAGTAGTTTGATGAAAAATGTGAAATATAAGAACAATTAGAAGTTTGAAGATGGTTGGTATTGAATATTTGATCATTGGGAGTTAGAGAATAGATTAGAAACTTGTTTCATTATACCTTCTAAGAATTTATTGAAGTCAGAACTTGAATCAGAAACTACTAGGCAGTAATTTGTGTCAAGTCAAAACTTTTGTCAGAAGGTATTCTATTTTAACTGATATTTAATAAACACTTTAGAAAAACTTATCTAATACAATTGGAAATACACTTAAATGTCTACAATGAATATATATGTTATATATTGAATATAATCTAAAGATGTCGTCAAATTTTAGGGATAATAAAGAAAAACGAGACGAGAACAACACACGAGGAGAATGAGCATCAATATCCAAGTAAGTGGGATTAGTGTTTTACTGTACTTTGAAGTATTGTTTAAAAATACTTAGAGACCTTAATATATGTCTTGTTTATAGTTGTAAGTTAGTTGTCTGTGCACATGCAGCGTATGTGCTTGAATATTATAGTGCTATTTGAGTATTAGATTGATGTGTTAATTGCATCATGATATTACATGTTTTGAACTATTTAAATTTGTTTGATTGCCTAAAAGTAGTCTAACACAAACTCGGTTAAATTACTAATTGGACTTGTATCGCAACTCATTAAGGGAAACAACTGGGAAGTGTAGGCCAAATACGAATGCTATCATTGAGGATAATAGAAATGATCCTTTTCCCACTCTAAGTCAAATTATGTGACAAGGGAAGGGGTCTCGGCCAGGTTGGGATCAGTAGTTCGAAGGTAGTAGTGTATTCTCCGTTACATAAGCCTCGGTTTGGTAATTAAATTCGCGAGTATGTGGCATTGAACTCCTTGAAGCCCGGATTAGAATGAGTGCAATTTCTTTGATCTTACGACAACCGATCAATGTTGTATGATTATATTTGCTTGATTATGCATTACATCTAATTAAATTGCTTGAAAACCCTGGTTAGTTGTATTGGATATGTGTTACTTTCTCCGTCTTACTCACCGAGTAAGTTATTGCTTATTTTCCTATAGTTATTTTATAGATTTTCTTAATAGACTCACTAAAGGTCAGAGAACAAGATTTGGGAGAGAGATTTAAGATTTACTTGACTTGATTTCTATTCGGTTTATCGACTGTATTAACCTGTAAGAAAACTAATAGGGTCTTCTCAAGTGACCCCTAATTCTCAGTCACTAAAATTTATTTCATACTCTACAAGCTTGTGGATTTTAGTGGTGAAAATTATTTTTTTAAATTTATTTTTAAAAGTTATATCACAGGTTAACTCATACCAAGTACTGAATATAACACTTTTACATAGTGGAGTAGTGAAAGCCTTATATAGGCTATACCTATGTTAGTAACTAAGGTGACTAGCTTATAGTATAGGTTAATTTATACGGTGAGATTGTTATGACTCTCTGGTTTAGGGCGTGATAGGAATTATATAGCTTACCAAAAACAAATACATAAATGGGATTAAAAGGTTTTCCATTCCACATTTTAGCATACACATTTTCCTTTAAAAATTTAAAATATTATTATTATTATTATTATTATTATTTTGCTAGTTATGTTGTGGATGATAATGTAATTATATCTTCAATTTTTAGTATCAAATTGTTACAATCACATAAGGGTGTAAACAACTTAAATTATATATAAGTTACTCGAGTTCGAGTTCAAACTACTCTGATGAGTTAATCAAGTTAAGTTTAAACTTTATAATATTTAGCTCGATTAACTCGTGAGCCTAATCTCGAGATTGAATTGAGCACAAAAATTAATTGAGTTCGAGTCAAGTTCAAATATTAATATTATTATAATTAAAAAAAATACATTTTTAAATAAATTAAATCTAAATAAACTTAATTAAATTAAATCAAATTTATTACGAGCTTAAAATATTAAGATAGATCGACCAAGCTTAAACTTTAAAATTTTAATTCCAACGCAAATACAAATACAATATTGTATCTTTCGACTCAATTAGTTTAAAACACTATAATTGCATAAAAATATCATGTCTCATTAGCTATTTTAGCAATTTATTTTTCAGCCAAAGGTTCATCCAAGTTAGCAATCTTATTCGCATCGTATGGTATATAAATGGTCCACGTTTACAGGAAAAGAATATTCTAACATTTGGCATATGGTAATCGTATTAGATAACCTACTTCCATAAAAATAGAATATCCTAGACGTATGCTATTCATTCCCTTCCCTGCCGTCCACAGACTCCATTTTCTTGCTTATCAAGAAAAAACATAACCCCACCATTTTCACTCTCCAAATTCATTATAAATACCCTTCAACACACGCAAACCTTCAAATGTCGAATTTCATTCTTCGTTTCTTAATTTCATTCTAGCAGCAATTGTTCTTTACGTGTCCGACCAACCAATTCTCTCTATTCTCTTATTTCTTTAAGGTGATTAGATATTTTCACGCTGGGTTTTGTTAGATTAATGTTCTCGTTGATTAGTTAGTTGGTGATTTTAATTTTCTGATTTGTGTTTATTCCGAAAGTTGAGATCTTTTTGAATCTAGGCCTCTTTCATAATGTTTTCTGTGTGTGAAAAAGGTTCATTTTTTGACTAGGAATTGATTGTTTTCTTTACATATTAAATGAGTTGTTGAATCGATTTATATGGGAGCCTTAAGTATTGTTATCATGTTTGATTTTGATGGATTTTTTACTCTTCAGCAAAGAACTATGGTTGATTTCTTGTTGATGCTAAGCTGTTGAAAGTATCGTTCCGATTAGGGTTTTGAATATTTACTTTCACATGCCTTTAGATATTTTTGTTATCGATTTTGTTACGAGAAAGGTTGATTTGTCTTGTTAATTACGAAGTAATGTTAGTTCGTGTTGATATTGGGATTTTGGTCTATCGGTAGAGTGATGCTAGGCCCAGGGGCCTGAGAGGACACTAGATATTGGTACATGGGAAGATGCGAGTCTCTCTTCTGGCCTTTAAGAGCATCTAGATCTTCTTTCAATATATGTTTGGTTTTGCTGTGTTGCCTGTTTCGTTTAACGTGGTGATGTATTATGTTTGTTGTTATCGGCTTCATATTCTTTTCACCTACCTTCCTCTTATGGGTACTGATCTGATTGCCTGTAATTGTGCAATGATTCTGTTTCGTGTCTTTTTGAGATGTATTGTTATGGATTGATTCTTTTTTATGTTTTATCTTGTTGTGTTATAGATATAGATTTTGAAAGGGATCCATGGGAGGGTTACTTATATTATATTGAACTTTTATTTCTAATTCCTCCTTATTCTGGATTTAGCAGATGCAGATCTTTGTGAAAACCCTCACCGGCAAGACCATCACCCTTGAGGTGGAGAGCTCTGATACAATTGATAATGTAAAAGCCAAAATTCAAGACAAGGAGGGGATTCCTCCAGACCAGCAAAGGCTAATCTTTGCTGGTAAGCAACTTGAGGATGGCCGCACTCTTGCGGATTACAACATCCAGAAAGAGTCAACCTTGCATTTGGTCCTTCGTCTAAGAGGTGGCATGCAAATTTTCGTGAAAACATTGACTGGAAAGACCATCACCCTTGAGGTTGAAAGCTCAGACACCATCGATAATGTTAAAGCAAAAATCCAGGACAAAGAGGGCATCCCCCCAGACCAGCAGCGACTTATCTTTGCTGGGAAACAGCTGGAAGATGGTCGGACTTTGGCCGACTATAACATACAAAAGGAGTCTACCCTCCACTTGGTCCTCCGTCTTAGGGGTGGGATGCAGATCTTTGTGAAGACCCTTACTGGAAAGACCATTACATTAGAGGTTGAGAGTTCTGACACTATTGACAACGTGAAAGCAAAAATTCAGGATAAGGAAGGCATACCCCCGGACCAGCAGAGGCTTATTTTTGCTGGTAAACAACTTGAGGATGGGAGGACACTGGCGGATTATAATATCCAAAAGGAGTCTACCCTTCACTTGGTTCTACGTCTGAGGGGTGGAATGCAAATTTTTGTGAAGACCCTTACAGGAAAAACCATCACTCTGGAAGTTGAGAATTCCGACACCATAGATAATGTGAAAGCTAAGATTCAGGATAAAGAGGGGATTCCACCCGATCAGCAGAGGTTGATTTTTGCAGGAAAACAGTTGGAAGATGGGAGAACGCTAGCAGATTATAATATTCAGAAGGAGTCTACTCTGCATTTGGTGCTCAGACTCCGTGGTGGAATGCAAATATTTGTGAAAACACTCACTGGCAAGACTATCACTTTGGAGGTGGAAAGTTCAGACACAATTGACAATGTGAAGGCGAAGATTCAGGATAAGGAAGGAGTCCCACCAGACCAGCAGCGACTAATCTTTGCAGGAAAGCAGCTTGAAGATGGAAGGACTCTTGCTGACTATAATATTCAGAAGGAGTCGACTTTGCACCTAGTCCTTCGTCTTCGTGGAGGTCTCTAAGCTGTTTAAGGACACCTGAGACTTTTATGTTGATGGTGGCCTCCAGTGAAGCTATTGAATTTTGAAGGCTTCTTGTGTGTGGCTGTCCTTGTCTGAATACGACATACAATCTGTACTTTCATTTCATGTTGCAGCAGTGTGATGAATAAATCTCTTAGAGGGTAGCCTAATAGGCTTGCATTGTCATCTCTTCTTTATAATTTGTTGGAAACACAGAATAGCATCCGAACTTGCATTGAGAAAAGGGTACCGTTTTATCCTTATCGTGCTGTTAGCGGAGACATTTGGCAGGGTTCATGAAACATGCATTTTGTGGTGTTCCTTGCTTTATGTATGTTGCTAATCTTCTGATGCTTTCGTGAATTTATGTTTCTAAATTTTGTTGCTTTCCAACCCCAACCCCCCCGTTCCCCCTTCTCCGGGTCATTCTAGGGTGAGTCCTGAAGGAAAATCTTTCACAGTCGAATTGCTCTTCCACTAAATCTGTTTGAATGTGTGAACACCATTTGCAAAGATAACAAATCAAACTACTAAATGCATGAGTGCACGCTAAAAGCTGCATATTGTTTCTAGAAATATATTAAAAAAAATGTTAGTGGGAAAAAGTCGAAGAAAATGATTGCAGGAATGGTACTCTTTTCCTACGTGTGTAATAGTAATGCTAATCACAGTTTTTCTGGGTTCATTTATGTATCTTGCAATATGTTTGCATAATTAAGGAAAACATAACGATCGTGTCGTTCCATTAGGAATCAGACTTGTTAAGAACAAGGAGAAAGGAAGTTTCATTTGCTTGCTTTATTGTATTTTGAAAAAGGCTTCGCTTTGAGTTCCAATACCACAGGCAGAAAAAAATTGTATAACGCCTCATTCACTTCGGGAGGAGAAAGTTCGTTTCCCTCCTATTCTTTATAATATGAATCGAGGGATGTTGTTTCCCTTCTATTCTATCATAGAAATCCGAATCCAAAGTATTCAGTAATAAAAGACAATTGTAAAGCAAGAGTATATTTAAAAATATTAATTTATTAAAAAACGACACTATCGTTATCAACCAAAGGTTAACTATTGAAAAACGATACATTTTGTAGATCAAAAGGAGAAACTTGATATGAAAATTTTGAGAGTATTTCGTGGAGATTAAAAAGGAGGGGTAAAAAATAAGTGTACATCGGATTGACGATGTGCATTTATTATAGAAGCCTTTATGCAAACATGGAAGTTTTGTGAATTTGTAAAACGTGCAGCATTAGGAAACTCAAGCAATTTCTCAGTATAGTAGTGACCATATGCATTTTGAGATTTGTGCAAGGTTATACAATCTCGATGTACATGCATGATGAAAACAATATATATTGGTATAGAACTTAAAAGAGAAACAATAAAATAAGTAAATCCCTCTTCATGTATAATCACAACAAAATAGTTTAGTAAAGTTTTGTAGTGCATGGCATCCAAATCCGTTCTTGCCATTACTACATCAAAGGTAATACTAACTCGTTACTGGTCGTATGTGAAGTTAACTTTCTATGATTTTAGCTTTTGACTTTTGCAATCCAGTTTGACCCTAAGAATCCTTAAGATACTGCATCAGTATTTTAAAAACCCCTCTTCGATAAAACCTTTTTACTTTTCCATAGGTCCCTTGGAGAGTGTCCTAACATTTTTTAAAATCTTTTATTAGGTTTTGCATGCTAATTACTTTTGTTAGAAAAATTGATATATATATATACCTTTTTGGGTTCTTTCATGAATAATCCCTTATTTTGCTAAGTATCTTTATGAGGCTTCTATTCCTATCGTCGATTTTAATTAGATTACTTTAACCACCATTCCATCATTTATTATAATTTTTTAAATTTAAATCGTTGAATTCGTAATTAATCTAATAAGTTTGGTTTAAAAAAAATATGATTAAGAGTGAGATAAATGATATGATTGTAAATAACCTATTATAATTATTATCTATTTCATAAATATTCTTTTACTGTTCATAATTGAGAATTTTACTTATTTATTAATTATAAAATAAATATTATCAATTTACCATATCTATTTTGCATCTGTAAGATGCAAACATACCTATTGGTACTTGTATGGCATTTTAAAGATATTACGTACATTTAATTATATTAACATTGTATCTTTTAAATGCAATATGTGTATATGTTTTTGTATTGCATTTAAGATTTGCGACATGTATCTATGTTGTAGTTAATCTTAAATGCAAAATAGCTATTATCACCAAAACATTAAATTGCATTTCATAAATGTAGTACTTTTGTAATTTTCAATCTTGCATTTTTTAAATGTGATTTAAGGTATTTATGCAATATTTTTCCTTTAATTTATATTCATGTAATTTAAAAAAAATAGTCAAATTGTGCTTCACTTGTTCATAATTATATGTCCTTAAAGTTTTGTAATGGCCTTCTTTTGTAACTATAAATTAACTTTCATAATTTTTCATAATATATTTGAACAAACTGGATTTTTTTATGATAATATTAGCAATACAGTATAGAAGCTTAGCATGTTATCTTCTATAGCAAGTAACCTATTATAGCAAAATAGTCTCACTTGTTATTTATAGAGTATATTAGCTTATTTTAATAGGATGAACGGTATATATATTATATTTTAGTAAATTAATGATTTAGATTGACCAGTATTATGGTAACATATTTTTACTAGCTTTACCATATAAATCCCTAAAACATACTTTTATTTTTGAGTAGTCTTTTATTCTTCGTAACTTTCTTGCTTTTTAAGTCTCCATTATTTTTGTGACAATCCATACTTTCTTAGATTCATAATTTCCTATACATTAGTAATTATCTTTAATTTTACAAATTTTATCATTTTTATTTGTGAATAGCATTCACATTTTATATGTAAGAAATTACTATTCCTAATTGTTCATAAATTTCCAATACTTCATATTATGACTCTGTAATCGTAAATATCTTGACGGTTCGCAACGTCAATTTTTGCAAAACTATTTGAAATAAATTAATCCGTAATAATTACAAACCATGACTTTCATAATATGCTTGTCTTTTCATAATTTAACTACATAGTTCATAACTCACCTTTAAGTGTTCGTATATATCTTGTTTTGATAATTTCCCTTATCTTTTCCTAATTGTACTTAAAATGTTTACAAAAATACTTAAAAACTTTGTAACAAGTGACTATTGCACCAGTCACTTTTTAGTGACTAAGCTCCCTAATTGAATGATTTTGTAACTATCTTTTCATATTAAATTTTGTCTAACGTGAGCTGGCATGTTATTTCTATATCAGCTATATTTTTATCAATTGTATCTTCTACATATAGTAATACATATATGATACACGCGTTAATATATTACTTAGACGCGCAAGTATTGTTGGCCAATGGTGTAAATTAGGAGATAACTCCCTTTTTTTTATTAATTATTTTAGAAAGATTAATTTTTCTTTTGGTATTTCGTTATCCTAATATATTGCAAGGGCGTACGAGTTGTTTTCATTATGGTACATTATATTGGCACGTTTTAGAGCTTTTAATAGAATATAAAAAAAAATTACAAATTATTATAATAATATTCTTCAAAGGATGTTGTTATAATTGTCTCGATAACTTATTTTTATTATATTAATTGATTATCTCTTTTTACAAATTAAAATCGGATAAGAATGGTTACTTCAATTGATTATTTACTCTTTTTATGTTAAGGCATTAATGTGGAGAGAGATGGACAATGATTTTTATCATATTTGTATCATTCCATTTATCTTTTCTCGATTTTTCACAATTTACTTCTTCCTTAACATGCTACACATGTTATCAATATTTGAGTTTTTTTATTTTTTATTTTTTAGCAATCAAAGATAAAGATTGCAAGAAAGAAGATGATATTATGATTATATTAGTAAGTAATCCAACAATCTAAATAAATTTAACAATTGATTTATCAATCGAGAGAAAACGAGAAAAAATAAATAAAAAAGGATTAAATTTGCGAAAATTTTATAAATGGACTACTTTATTGTTATTGTCATCTTAACATGGATCATCTTATTTGACATATTATGTGACTGTTGACTTAAAAAGGAGATTCTCTTCTTTGCATGTTTCACATCACTTCTAATTCTTAAGGAATATAATAAAAAAATAAAATTATTTTTTATAACTCATTTGAGGTCTTATCAATAAATATGAAAATATTTGACATTAAACTTTTATCAATATAGATTGCTGTGTTTTTTCCCCTTTGCATATATTATACATGTATTAATACATTTTATATGCATGCGAATACGCCCAATAGCCTCTTCTCAAATGGTGACTAAAATAATTGCCTTTTTTTTTTTTCTTCTTCTTCTTCTTTTCAACAAATACTGAAATTCCTTTTTCACCAAAAGTGCGGACACATTATTTTTATTGACTTCTAATTTTATTAGGAAATTCCTGTAAAAATATCGACTATTTTTGGTGGATGATGATATAACACTTGTGCATTATATCGATACCTTTTAGAAGCTATCGTGATTGTAAAAAAAAATAAAAAATTATACCTAAAATATTAAGCTCTAATAAAATACCAAGACTATGTAATGTATCAATATGCACTTATGCAATACTAGTCACTTATTCTTTTCACCTATATATATACATATATATATTTTCAGAAATCTTTTTATCAATAGTAAACGTTGAAAACGTTAGTGAAAACAAAAAACTATGAGATGATCTTGCCTCAATAAATTCTTGCAAGTATATATGAATACAAAAGATGGAATTGGTAATATATTAGAGAAAACAACTTCTTGGTGTCTACTATATTGAAAATTAATAAAATTAGAAAAAGATTTGCAAGTTGTTATAATAATAGTTTCCAAGAGAGTGTTGTTGTAATTTTCTCTAAAACTATTACATATTTTTCTTAAAAAATTTCAATAATGTTTATAGAGTGTTAGCATTATATTATAATTCAATTAATTCACTATCTCCTTATTAATAAATCAATGACCGATAACTTATTTTATTGACAATTTTTGGGTAAGTGGATTGATGACTTCAATTGATTAATAATTACATTTTATGTAACATCATAGAGCTAGTCTTCTTCTTTTTCTTTTTCTTCTTAATGCTAACTACATCATAACTTGAGGACGAGAGATTAGAATCTTGATATATTCTAATGAAAGACTAATGGCATACCATTAGATTACAACAACCTTTTTCCATAAAACTAGTCTTAACACATAATGGTACTAGTGTCAGAAAAGATTGACCATGATTTTTACCATATTTTTATGTATTCCAAAGAGAGAAAGTGTGGCCAAATATAGTAAAATTTCTTTATAAGTAAACTTGTCATGCTTGTCTTGACATTTATGACAAGCTTTATTTAATTCAACCTTATAATGTTTCACTATAGAGCTAGTCTTTAACTCAAAATGGTACTAGTGTAAAAAAAAAAGATTGACCATGATTTATACCATATTTTCATGTATTTCAAAAGGAGAAAGTGTGACCATATAAGGTAAAATTTCTTTATAAGTAAACTATTATGTTGTTGTGCTTGTTTTGACATTTATGATTGGCTTTATTTAATCAACTGTATAATATTTCACTAATTATGTAGATATTATATGATTACCTAAAAAGGATGATTTCCTTCCATAAATTTAAAGATTTGAGAGTCACCTAAAACTTTTATATATTTTGTGGAAGCTTAGTTTTATTTTTACATTTCTTAATTTAACTTCGTTGCTAATGTTATGGAATCACATTGGCTACAACCTCACCCTTTTGTTTCAAGCATCTCAAGAACATCCAAAGAGATCACTCAATGTGAGAAATTAGAAAAGAGTTGCATGAAGAAAATATCTTTTCCAAGGTCATTAGTGGTCGAGAATCCATTAAAAGCTAGGGTTTTTTCATGCTCCTTTTGTAATAAAGAGTTCTCAAACCCGCAAGCATTAGGGGGACATCAAAATGCACATAAGCAAGAACACGCCATGATGAAGAAACAATCGAAGGGGTTAGATTCATGCTCCCCCAAACTTTCTAAGTATCATTCCAATCATTTTAATGTAATTGAATTGATGCCGGTTTATGGATCTGATCAATCACTTAGAGTCCAAATTGAGTCATCCATGGTTCATTACCCTTCTCATAGTGTCTTCTCTAATAACCACTACTTGATTGGAAATTATGGGCAAGCAAGTGCTAGGAATTATCCACAATTCCCTTATGTTGCAATGAGGATGGTGAAGAGTGTTCAAGCCTATAATAATGATGGGTTAGGGTTAACTATAAGATCCCAAAGAAGCAATATTATCTACCCTATTGATAACACTCATTTGTGCCTCTCAAGGAATGCTATAATCAAAGAGAACAATTTGCCAGAAGAAGGATTAGATTTTCATGAGAAGTCTTCAGATGATGCACATGAACTAGATTTGACTCTTAAGCTTTGAGTAGATTTAGTATTTCTAGAACTAGTAGCTTTTATTTATTTTTTTTGGAGGTCAAAATAGAAGTAGATAGCTAGGTTATGTCTCGTTTAAGATTCATATCAGTATGTGCATCGATTATTAATTTATACTAGAATATATGTTTTCAGTATGTGTAGTCTATGTTTACGCTTAAAACATTGTCAATTTGTCTCATGCTAATGTTATATTCATCTTTGAATATATTATCTGCTATTGTCCTTTACTTCACTTGGACAACTGAAGATGCAAAATACAATGCCCAAGCTTATTATAATGCAAGCAATAAGAAGATTTTTTTTTTAACTTCTATAGTTTGGATAAGCTGTTTTACTCATTTGCTAGCCAAATTGAATTAATTAAGTTACTAGAGACATCAATTTTAACCAAAGCAAGGGTAACTAAAGCTCTTGACTTTCTTAGGGTTGCTTCAACAATTTAGAATGGAGTTCCAAAAGAACTATTGAAAATAGAGTTTCTATTTATTAAACATAGTGGCAAGAAGATAAATCAAAGTCAAAGGTGATTTAGAGAGAGAATTTTACTTTAATATTTCATCAGACTTTCACTAACTGGCCACATAACATTAAACTAATTTCAAGTTTAACCTTTTATTTGCAATGAATAAGGAGCCACCATCGTAACTTTGTAGTAAGAATAATGATTTCATAACATTGACAATTGATTTTATAGTATTAGTGACTCAAAAGTAATCATATGATATAATTACTTTTGAGTTTAATGTAAATCATCTTGATTTACAATAAACAAGGTCCATTAACAATAAAAAGATATTGTTGATAGGTCCTTTACAATTTGAATATCTTTTCCAAATCTTATCGTGTATAGCCTTTTCTAGAAGTTTTTTAATATGATAGTAGTGATGGTAGGTATCACACACATAACTCCTAAGTGAGCTCCTATTGGATTGTTATCCATATGCAGTGATGTACCTACAAAGTCTCCTATGACCATTACTAGTGAGGGCCCTTTGACACTCGAATTAGTGAAAAGATTATCTACATCTTAGAGAATATGCAGGTAAGTAGATTAAAGGAGTTCCCAAAGGTTTCATGATCCTTTACCTCCTGGCTATCCTTCCAATTTATAGTTTGAGGGAACTTACTTGCTTGGATACGTGATAGAAGAGGATAGGTTAAGACGAAATCCAAGAAGGGGACTTTCACCTTTCTACCGATTGGTAGGAACTTGACAAATGGGCTTGTCCCATTGACAGGAGGTAGTCGCCTTACCCTAGCAACTAGTCTTTAAGTTATGTATTAGGCAATTATTTGGCATTTAATAAGGAGAGAGAAAGAAGCGAGGAGAGGAGGGCAAGTTTGGTTGTGCTAAGTAGTGAGCTCCTTAAGGGCCATCTTAAATGGTAGGTGAACTTCTCCTTTATTGCCGTTAAGTGAAATTCAAGGCTTATGAAAAAAGACTCCGAGAGTGCTCGAGGTTAGACTCAAGTTAGATAGGCAGATCCTCACTGCCATAGGAGGGGTGTTATACTACGTTGGTTGAGCTCTTAGGAGGACTTGGCCTCTAGAGTCTTGAGCCGAAAGGTGACCATCAATAGGTAGCATTGTAAGATTGTTTCTTTACGATATCAGAAAAACAATCACAAACTCCACTTGATTTCCTCTTTAGTAGGGTTTTTTGTACAATTTTAATTTTCCTTATGACTTACTATATTCATAACTTTAATCTTCTCAAGAATTTTCGAAATAGATTACTTGGCAATAATTATAAATCGTATAACTCTTTTGATTCTTATAAAATACTCAAAGTAAACGCATAATTCGCTGCAATATTTTGTCACGATAAGTGATAATAATGTTTGCTATTTTTTATGAATGATATTAAATTACTTGTAAAATATAATATATAGGCGACTTATAAAAGCTAGGGAATAAGCTAATAGGTCTCTAACCAGGGATATGGGAAGCTTGTCGACGCTTGGGAATTAAGCAAACATGAGTTTGGTTCAACATTAATGGAATGACACAAGAATGAAAATTTTGCAGGATGAGCTCACTGACTGAATTCCCAATTGAAATCTAACATTTTTTTAAAGAAGAAAGCATGTAATCTATCCTTCCTAAGTGTCTTCCAAGAACCATGAGTTTGGAGGGTTTAAAAGACTTCTTGACTAGAAATAGCTGAACTAAGAGAAGAGAAATAGCTAAATTATAAGAAGATTTTTGGGCAGGAGAGAGTCCAAAATGAAAGGTGCAAAAGAAATGGCGATAAGAGTGAGTTGTGCACTTTCGAGGAAACTAAAACATTTAAGGAAATGATCATTCATGAGCTGATCGATTCTACATCAGACATAGCACCAATTCCCGTTGTCATTTAAAAGTATGCATACTCTATTTTTTTTTTTTTGTTTTGCTCTTCTTGAGAGAAGTAAAGCTCGATAAAACTTAGTATTCATCCTACCTTTCACCATCCATTTTGCTCTTTATTTCATCCTCTACAAGCTCTCCTTCCTATCCAAATTTGGTTTAGTTCTTCCTTGAGAGATTATTTTAGAAAAGAGAAGTAAGAAGTAGGAGTATTTACAAGAGCAGATTCTACATTCTGCAATTTCCTGAGAATTATCCTTTTTAGGATGAATTACACAAAAAGTATGCCCTAAATTTCTTAGGCAGCTGACCAATTGCTTTGAGACAATTACAATTACTATTACTCTTAGCCCAAGCTTGCTTAATTAAAGGTATACAACTATCATGAAAGAACCACATAGATTGAAATCTAAAATTTGTACTTTTCAAATAACTCCTTCCTAGAGGATGAGCTTTTACTGGTTTGTTGGCCATTTCCTTGAATGAGAAAGCTTTGGTTCAAGATACAGGGCTCTCCTTTCATTATTACACCAGCCTTTGTCAAAGTCTTCTTTGAATAAGGTTGGGAATATCTGCTCATTTGACCAATTACACTTTGGATCTACAAGGCCCGGCCCATATCTGCTAGACCATGATCCTTCGTACAAGTTAAACACTTTAGATCTCTATTATTCATGAGGAAAAGCAAGTGTCATTATCTCACGCCTGATCCATATATGTTAAAAAAAAAAAAAAAAGAATTGAGGAAGTATAGGTTTGATTGGATACAAATAAAATTCAGTTGTGTTGGTTGCATACTACATAAAATTTATGGAACTTATTTATGTTTTTTTTCCTTTTAATATTTTATGTGTGTGTTGCATATTACATAAAATTTATGGAACTTATTTATGTTTTTTTTCCTTTTAATATTTTATGTGTGTGAATTGCAATTTAACCCTACTGCTTGAGGCTACTGCTTTAAAAGGTAAAGCAAATAAAGTCAAGAACGAGGGAGGCTCAATTCCCTTCTTTTTTTTTTTTTCTTTTTTGTTTTGAATTATCATAATCGAATATGAATAATTTAATCTTATTCAACTAGATTTTTTAGATCTGTAGCTCGGTTCATCGTACGCATAAATTCTTTTGAAAACAAGGCATAACGGACGCAGCGATATGAAAATTCACTAGCAAACAAACAACACCACCAGCAAACAGATGCTCAAAATTTGAACACACGTCACCCTCATTTCAGATACCGCATGAGTTTCTCTTCTAATTACATGTTGTTGTATATAAAAGATTATGCCCAGTCACCCACTAAAAATTATTTAAATAGCTGCACATAATTATATATATAAAGAAATTTTCTACTATTCTGTTGGTGAAGCTTTTAGATCTATAATCCGAAAATCAAAACCCCATTGATTAAAGAAAAAGGAAAGAAAAGGGGAAAACAAAAATTAATATACCATGTTAATTAATAAAAAATGTTTCAATTATATTAATATGTAAATCCATTAATGGTATGTAAATACAAATAAAATTTTAATATATGAAAGTTTATTTTTTAAATGATATGTGTTTTTATTATCAAATTTTTAAATATTATTGGTATTTATTTATTACTTATAATATTATTCAATTTTTTTTGGACAGAGAAATCTCAAAATTTAACATGTGTTGAGTTTGTTCTGAAGAATGAGCGGGAATCAAACTAACGTGGAAGCTCCAATTACCTTATCGTTGCGTGGCAAATCCACCAAATCTCCATATAGTATTCATGAAATTCTCCATGCACAGTGCACTTAACACTACACGCACTATCCATGCACTAATCATAATGCTCCTATAAAAAGAACCTCTTCACACGCACGCCACCACCCATCACTACAGTAAACATACGATTAATTTCCCTAACAATGGCAAAATCCTCAGTCCTTTCCCTCCTACTCGCGGCCCTCTTTGTTGCTTCTACCGCCCTTCGCACCACGGTCCCCACGGTGGCGTACGATGATGACGAAGAAAACCCGAGCAGGTGGCAACAGGGTGGTCGTTGCAGCCAGAGAATTTAAGTCCAGCAACTAAGGCAATGCCAGCAGTACTTGACTAGGAGAAGCTACAGCAATGTCCTCAGCCTGCGGGGTATCGAGGATAACCTGCAACGAGAGAAGTTACTCGAGGAATGCTGCAACGAGCTGAGGCAGATACAGGACGAGCAATGCCGGTGTGATGGAATCCAACGGCTTATTGGGGAGCAGGTGCAACAGGGTCAGCTTCAGGGAATGCAACTTATAAGAGAGGTTGTGGAGAGGGCTATCAACTTGCCTGCCATATGCCACCTCGGAACACAGCGGTGCGAGGTGAGTGTCGGTGGTGGCGGGTACTAGAGAGCTTCGAGATATGGTGGAGACGAGCGTGCAATTAATGTACAATGTGCAATGTCAATGCGCATGTATTAATAAGGTTAGCTCTAAAACAGAGTACTACTAGCTTTAATACTGTAGTAGCTGTGTCGGAGAGATGTGGGAAATGTTTAACTACGGTCAGGCGGCGCTGGATGTGCTTGATTGGTGTTGTACTGTTTGGACATGAATCGTTTTGGTTCGGTGCATGTAATTACGCTTGTTCTAATTCAATAATTTTTTGTTATTGATTAACTTTGCCTCTGTAGTTTTAAACGACAAGCAAAATTGATGGAACGGTGGAGATATGGCTGTGAGTGCTGCAGTAACCCCAGATAGTATTTAGTAGCAATAAATATTTTCCTTCCAATCTTTTTTTCCCATTTGAGAATTGGGATTTAGAATTTTCGGAGAAAATGCGGGTGTGTCTTATTACCTTAAAAAAGTGGATAGCATTGGTATGTTTAGGAATTTGTCCCTTTGAATTATTAATTTACTTGTTTCGGAGTAATATTTGGGCATGATTTCTTTTCAAAGGAGTACTGATTAACGGACTGCTATATATAACGAAGCAATATAGAATGGGAGGAAAAAAAAGTAATAATGTACTCTAGATTTTATATTCTAAATTTTATTATCTTAATAGTGTCCCAATACATGTATTGTTATCAGACAATAAATGTATATTTATATGTGTGTGCCTATGTGTTAATTTTAATAAGTCCATGTTAAAATTTCATAGATCCATGTTAGGATTTCATAGAAGACGTGCAGATAAAGGAAGTTAGTGTGTAGAACAGTATTGCACCCAACCCAATCCAAAGATACGATGATAGATAAAAGAGATAATTTTATTAGACCAAACTCTCAAATGCCACAAACATCATCCACAAACTAATGTGGTTTTAACAACTTTATTCCTCGTACTTGAAAACAGCAAGCTCTAGCGCTCTCTCTCTCTCTCTACGTAGTGGTAATAGTAGTAGTATTGGAGGACGCATCCTGGCCATCCATATATAACCGAACTACGTTCAGAACCAGACGGCTCTGATCTCACACCTCTGAGGACCAACACCACACATGGAAGGTAAGTTCCTAGCAGATTCCACCGCTTCCTGGATTTCCTCACCTCCGAACCGTCCCTGTTGCTGCTGTTGCCTCCTCACGATATCTCTGATCCCCTCGCACCTGCATTGCTCATTCCTCACCTGTCTCAATTGCTGGCAGCAGGGTTGGAAGTGGCGAGAGTCCATCAACTCCTCCCTCGAGCCGCCTCCATAGCCGCGTCGTCCTATTTCCCTTTCTCCCCATCGGCTTCCTCCCCTTCCACCCCGCTGAGCCTGCTCCCTGATGAGCTGCTCGCAGTGGCTGAGCTCTTGTGCCCTCTGTAGCTGCTCCCTACAGCCTCCGGCCTCACCACGTCTCTGCTGGTTGTCGATGTCCTCGTCTATCTCGACAGTGGTGATGGTGGTCTGGTGAGCGTAGGAGACCGCGAGGAGAGCAGCAAGGATAGCCGCTAGGGTTGCAAGCTTGGCCATTGTTTGTTAAACACTCTGGGTTTTGGGTTTTGTTGCACTTGGGAGTCTTATTTGTGTGTTTGTGTTGTGAGTTTCGCCTTGAGCGGATGGTTTATATTTATAGGTGTTATTAGGATTTGCATGTGAAGTACGTGGGGGATGTGTTTGTCAGGGTCATTTTTGAAGTCATGAATTCGTGGCTTCTTGCATGGACTGGAGAAGTGCTTGGGCATGTCGTATTTGGTGTTCAAATGTTCACGAGGAGAGAGTATTAATGGCGTCCCTCGTCTGATCACATGCAGCTACTCTTTTGTGATTATAGATTCTCCCTATGTGGCCATGGATGGAAGTTATTTTATAGAAGAAGGGCTTTAGTAAATTAATAAATTATTAATAAAAATTCGATACATAAAAAATATAATTGGTATTTTATTTTAATAAAATTTACTTTACCTAGTCACATACATTTCTTAGTTATATTTCAAGTGAATGTGCAGTGTGTATATCTTGACACATTGTTCTTAGTTATATTTCAAGTAAATGTGTAGTGTGTATATCTTGACACATTGTGCTATGAACCAGGTGAAGTACTCAAAACTCTAAGAAATTAAGAAGATTTATGATATATTATACGAATAAATAAAACTTTTATTGAGACCTGAAAATTTTATCTTGAGTAGGGATGCAAATAATTTTATCCAAATGAAACTTTCACTCGAAACTTTTATAAATAGTCCAAATAGTTTTATTACTAAAATTGTTTAAAAAATGTAGAAAAAGTGTTCAAATTAATTAACTTAAGAACAATAAAATTATTAAAAAATTTAAGAAATAAAATAAAGACAAAAATAACGTCATCGCATATCGTGTGACATTAAAAAAAAAAAAAAATTGAGAAACAAAGAAAGGTAAAAGAGAACAAAAATTATTTTCTAAAAAAGTTGGATCCAAGAAAATGTCTTGGAAATTGAACCCTTACACTTAAGAATCCAAATAAGCAATATAGGTCTCAGATGGCCAAAAGGAAAGGACGAAAGGTAAATTAGTTGTCACAAAATTAAGCCTAAATTTCGCAAATAGCCTCTTTCTTGAAATTGATTAACGGAAGTACTTAGATCATCGAAGTTTATGCACCAAAGATTTTGGGATTGTTTAGAGAGGTTGAGATTTGCAACTACGACAACTCTTAAGTCTTAACACACCAAATAAAAGCTTTTATTCCTGCGCTCTTCATAATTCTCCAGACTTTTCCTAATTTAACCCTAACCTATTTCTTATTAAACTTTATTTCACTTCTCGAACTTGTACTAGAGTTTAAATCTCCAATTATAACAAAAAAATAAAAAAAAAATCTCACTACAACAAAAATCCCTCCGCTCCAAAATACTTGATTTAGAGCTCATTCCAGATAAAGAAGAACTCTCCTTATTCCAACGTTAAGATATTATGATGCTCCAATAGTTTTAGAAGATAGAGATTAACTCCAAAGGCTAGGATTTAGAAGATCTTTCTTTGATAGAAGGAATCGTTTAGAAAAGCTTGAGAATAAATAATCTGGTAAACAAATCTTTTTAATGACTTATCTTGTTTTATAACGGCTCGAAATATCAGCTGGTGGAACCAACTTTTCATATATATATATATATATATACTACAATGTCTAAAATGCAGCTTAACTTTCTTTACATTGAAAAACAAATTCAAAGATAATAATATATACTAGTTGAAGATTTTCTTCGTTAATAGATATTTCAAGAATTTTCCCTTTATGACTAAGAATTGAGCCAATTATAAAGTAACTAAGTAACAACTAGCCGTGGTAATATTTTCATATTTTTCAATAACTTTATGCCATATATCGCAAAAGATTATTTTGCAAAATATATTAGAGTAAATTAATAAAGTGGAAAAGTTTAATCTTAACCACGGTTCAGTACCCATGAAGCAGTCATCAATCATCATTACTGCTCCTGCTCACGTCGCAAGTTTTCTTAAAATGTTTTTACTTCCTTTAATTTTCCATGTCAATGACCGTCGAATTTCTAAGCCCTTTTTCGCAAAATTGAGGTTGGGCAGAGAAGGCGCCTTTTTTTTATTTTTTTTTATTTTTTATGCTTGGTTTAAATTATCGGAAGATCTGACCTATGAAACATATACATCATGAACAATGCTTTGATGATAAGCAAGTTAACAAAAAATTAATAAAAACGTCAGTAATTTTTATCCACGACCTGCCATGTGTAGGGAATGGCCAAACTGCGTGACATTTTTTACATTACAAATGTGTAGATATTTCTTAAAAAATCGATTCAATCTTTTTAGTAGTTATTAAAATTATTGAGTTAATTTTTTTTAATGATTCGATTTTAACCAATGATCTTATAAAAAATATGAAACGATATATATCAATTGCCTATATGATAAATCATTAATTGTAGGTGAATGTCTCATTTTCTCAAGGATCCGAAAGTACGATGGATATTATAATGTTTTACCAAACAAACTGAATACATTTAATCAGTTGACGGTTCAAATTATTAGCTAAAAGAAAAAGGATAAAATATAAACAGTTTGACACGTCATGAAATAGAGAAATCACTTCAATAACAATTTAAATCATGATCATCATATATTAACATAGGAAGAATTACAACCGAAAAAATCAAAATTGATCGGCACAATTAAACAAAATAAAACCGAATTTTTCTAGGCTCTCCAGATGTCGTTAATTTAAACATGACGGATTTGGTGAGGCCGAAAAGGATTCCATCCCTTAAATTCGGGAAAAGAAAAAAGGTAATTATAATGGGCGAATGTCCATGTTAAAAATATTCTATAAAGGTCAATCTCCATGATTTTAAATCTTCTAATACAGAATTCAGCGTCCCTAATTCCTGCTATTTTTATGTATTCCAAAAGCCTATAAACAGCTCTAGTGTAAAATATCAACTATCGAGAACGATGGAATATGCATGGGGAGGGAGAAGCCGCTCATGAAATCGGAGATGCAGCGATGAAAAGCCGTACGTGGAAGCATCAATCGGACACGTACCTACGAGTTCCCGCAACACTTGAAAGCGTGAAAATCATTACCTTACAAGCACCTTTTCCACGTACTTAACATGCAATCGCCCTCAACTTCCTATAAAAACCACATTCTCTTCCGTCATCTTTTCTTCATCATCCCCTTCCTTCATCAACCATCATCCTTTCCGACCATACAATTCCGACAGAAAAATATATATGGCTAAGCTTGCAACCCTAGCAGCCATCTTTGCTGCTCTCCTAGTGGCTTCCTATGCCTACAGGACCACCATCACCACCGTCGAGATCGATGAAGAAAACCCAACAAGGCGTCAGGAAGGAAGCTGCAGGGAGCAGATACAAAGGGCCCAAGAACTCAGCCACTGCGAACAGCTGATCCAGGAGCAAGCCCGCCAAGGTCGTGGTGGTCTTCAATTGAAATCCTAATAAAGGCTATATTATTCATATCAAAATTTGCTGAAAATTATTGGACGTCATTATTTTTCCAATGAAATCTTATTTTGAACTTGCAATTTGTATTTCCTTTGTAGCAGGTGGTCGTCGGGGAAGCCAATGGGGTGAACGTGAGAGCGAAAGGGGAAGCCGTGGCTACGGTGGTGGCGTTTCGAGGGAGCAGTTGATGGAGTCTCGCCATTTCCAACCATGCTGCAATCAGATACAGCAAATCAGGGATGAGCAATGCAGGTGTGAGGGGCTGAGGCAGATCGCGAGGAGGCTACAACAACAACAGGGAGGACAGATCAGGGGTGAGGAACTGCAAGGAGTGTTGCAGTCTGCAAGGTCCTTGCCTTCCATTTGTGGAGTTGGACCTCAGAGCTGTGAGATCAGAGCCTTCTGGTTATGAAATTAATGTAGTGAAAAAGGCCATTGCTGTGGCCTAAGAGAGACAAGGTTGTCGTCTTTAAATCAAATAATTTGGTGGTTTGGCTCTCAGGGTTTGAATCTAGTTATTAGAAATAATGATATGCTGAGGCGTGAACTAGCTAGAGAGTTTTTATGTAAGGCTTGCTTTATATATGTTCTATTATCTATGTATGTAAGTCGCGGTTGCTGGCTGTATGTTCCATATCCACGCTAAATAAAAAAAAAAAAAGAAAAGAAAAGAAATGTAGTTGGTTTTGCAAATTCACACATTTGGGATATGATTTTCCTTCTACTTTTGTGATTGCTCTATCACGTATAAAAGAAAAATGATTAAATTTATTGAATAAAAAATCAGTAGTAAATACAGACAAAAAGGGGAAAAAAACTACTTAATTGTTCTAAAAAATAATCCCATAAAAAAAAGGATGTAAAGGAAAACGGAAAATAAAAAAAGATTGAATAAAATAAAATAATAAAATAGTGGCACTAAACAGTAAGCTCTGTCTTTTGGAATTTACTGAATAAAAGAAACAGTAGTAAATGCAAACAAAAAGGGCAAGAGAACTACTTATTTGTTCTAAAAATAATCCCATACAAAAGGATGTAAAAGGAAAACGGAAAATAAAAAAAAGATTGAAATTATAAAGGATGTAGATCAACCCGACATTTTAATCCAATTACAAATGTTTCTGTCTTATCACATTTACCTGATTGGTGTGATTTTTAAATTATTAAACAACTTATTACTTTATCCTTTATATTGAAACCAACAAGTTTTGTATTGCTAATTATACAATATTATAGATTCATCATTAGATAAAAGAGAACATTGATATTTTTAAGTCATTGTTGAAGAAAATTAAAGAAATAGTTTTATCTTTTTGCTACTTTTGCTCTATTTGTAAGTTTTTATTTAATTTTTATATATTTTTGACGGAATTTTTCAAACATTAATATTAATATTAATATATATTAGGTAAGCGGCCACGAAAGTGGTGGACTAAGCTTGCCAACGACATTTCCAACTGAAGATATCGGGAATAGAAGTCCCCATTTGGGGGTGACACCTTCAGTGGTGACCAGAACTTATTTTAATATTTGGTAATGCATGTATATCTCTATTATAAGTTCTAGCAAGTTTTGGTCTCTTTTACATTTCAATTAAAAAAAAAAAACTATTAGAATATATACTACAATAATCTAGTATTGAAGGATCATTTTACAAAATCATCCTTTGTTCTCACTTATACTACATTTATTGTTTCTTCAAATCTTTTAATTTTTTTAATAGAGAGGATCTATTGAAAATAAGTAAATGCATTGATATAATTACTTCTGCAATTATTATATATGTTTCATTGGGAATGGGTGGTCAACCTCCGATGATATATTTTGTGCATTTGATTTTTTTTTTTTATATATACATACACAGTTTTTTTTTTTTATATACCCTGAGTATGTCATCCATTAATATGCATATATATACACACATACTTCTATACATAATAATTAAAATAATTACTGTATACATATATATACATAAAAATATACATTACATGTTATCGAAATACTATAAAAATACATGTCAATTTACAAATATAATTAACTATTATATATATGGATCATCTTATACATATCACTTGTACACATATTTATATATCTGCTATTATATACTTCTAGTAAATTATACTTATATGTATACATAAATAATTATATATATATATAGGTATAGAAATATTGAATCTTTAAAATGTACTACGTTCAGAATTGAATTATATATCATAAATGAGAAACATGAAAAGATGAAATATGAAATAGTTCTAATTGAATAAGTTTCTAATGCTTTAAAATCTTTGGATACATCTTTTCATAAAATTAATATTTTAAAGTATTTTTATTACTAAAACTCTCTCTAAAGTCTTTAAAAAATCATTATTGCGTAAAAGTCTTACTATAATTTAACTTATCTCATTTAGTTTTTAAATAATATTTTAAAATCTTCTCGGATATTATGACCAAACTTCGATCCTTATACAATATGTCACCGGAACTAGAGCATCATTTATCATTTGGTATCGATCGGAAGGGTTTAATATATTAGAAACATTTACGCCACTCTCAGCTCATAGCGGAGGGCACGGGACAGCCACGGTCGAGTTTCTCGAGAACAAGGGTAAGGTACGTAACTGGATCTCCCTACATCCGAACCCGCTTTTGAATTGATTATGCATGTGTGGTTTTTGCAGTGCATAGGATCGATAGCAAATTATTTCCTTGCATTAGTTTATGTCTACTAATAGACAAGTTTTACTGGATTTTTATTTTTTTTAATTTTTTTTTTTGTAGTAAGTCAATAATTTAATTTGTTGTCACTGATACAAGTATTGCCTGCATGTTTTTTCTATCCGTGTTTTTAGTATCAAATGTACTGAATGAGAGAATAAAGAGATTAATTTACATCTTGTCACGAGCAGAAGGCCACATGATAAGACTCTAAAAATTTGCTCTAAAAGGCAACAAAAAATGATTAATTTAACTACTCTAAACAACTTAGTTCATTACTAATTAATTACATGCCATTGTTATATAGTAAAGGAAATCGAGTTCCTCAATATTTATGCAAATTAAGAGGATCGATATCTTTGATGAATTAAAACTATCTATGAGAAATCCTCCAACCCGCTGTATATAAACGAATAAAACAACTATCTTGTGTAACATCCTTTGCTATAAGAATTAAATAATGCACTTTTCTTTTTATTATTTCTCTCTTGCTAGCTTGACAAACATATGCTTTTTGAAAACTAGAAAAAAAAAAAAAGGTGAAATTAAGGCTCTTTGATATTCATGACTCTGGTAAAATATAAATAAATATAACTAAACTCGTATTTCATTAAACCTTCTCTTCATTATTTCCTTCTTGGTAGTAACTTGACAAAAACACACACCTTGTAAAAACCCTAGAAAAGATGAAAGCTGCAATGATCTTCTTGGCTGTTATGTTCGCTATCGCATATCCCATAAAACAGCCTAGAGAATAGCTGCAACACACATAACATTATGCAGTTGCATAGGGTATATAATATTTACATTAAGCAATGAGGTAAATGATAGGCAATTTGATAAAGACGATCTCCATTTGCTCATCAATGGCGCTTATCAACTGATTGGCAGCATGGCTGGTGCCGGAGTGCGACCACTCTTTTTCAGCTGGTTTAATGGAGCGCTGTATATATAGCCTTGTAACTTCTTGCGGGAAACACAATTTATAGCCAACATTATCATCAACAAGCATCTAGCAAAAAAAAAAAAAAAAAAAAAAAAACAATGGGTTGTACAACCGAGTCTTATTTAAGTTGAGAAAGATATAAATTTAGGAAAGGTTTTGTGAGTAATGTTTTTTGTATTGGAATGGATGTCGAGGCCTATTTATAGAGGGGAAAAAGAATCATACAAGATAGATCTTGTATATTTTGGTTGGAGAAGAGTACCGAACCACCGAATTACTTGGACAATTTTTATTCAGCTGTAAACTCGTTCCAAATATGAAGATATTTGGACGATTTTGTTTGTTTACCCAACGAAACATTCAAAATTTACTGACGGGTAAACTTCTTCAATGCGTACTTATTATCAGTTAAAACTAGATTTACGGCATGAGTTCCATTTGGTGTGTGTGTACCACTTTACTATCCTCCTTTCTTATTTTCTTTACTCCATCACTCTCCGTAACAGCATATTTAGTAGATTTTGAATCTTCTTAATTTACATAGAAATCGACCACCTCAATTCCTTTGCTCCATCAGTGCAACCAAAGATAACAATCTAAATTTATCGTGCAACATATTTAGCAAAGATAAAAGTCTTTATATTTAAGAGAAAATTCAATTAAACTGTACACAACTATTTTTGCCTTAAAATATATAATCATATAGTTTACTTTTCAAGTGGGTTATTTGTATCATTCTAACTATCTATATATATCGTTACGATAAAAAATGATACTAATGAGCCTTAGAAATATGAAGCGAAAATATAGTGACATATGTAAGCAAAGACTTACTTAATCAAATTTTTTCACAAACATTACTTGTATCTTATTCCAATTTAATAGTTAGCATTAAATTCTAGGTCCTCTCTCTCTCTTTCTCCATTCCTTTGGATTTTTTTTTTTTTTTTGTTTTCTCCTTTTAAGTATTTGTATTTGAACACACAAACTTTAAGAACGTAGACTTCTCACTCTCTAAATTCAGTGGCAAATCTAACACGAGAACAATACTTAGTATAATAGTTTTCAAATCTATGATTGAATCTCAACCTCTAGAAGCAAATAGCATATAGACTAATGTCCATTTATTTTTTTTCCCCTTTGATAAATATATTAGCGAAAACGTCGCGGGAAGAGAGAGTATGTACCTTATATTTATATATATATATATATACATATATAATACGTGAATTTCAAGTATAACTTGATATAACTCTTAAAGGTTCATATACTTTCACAAATATGTACCATATTATGATATGTTGACTACATTATTAGGAATTTATACTGATGTGTAGTGTATGACATATATATATATATATATATATATATGCATGTGTGTAAATTTATATTATTAAATTCATATATGATAAACAAATCATTACTCACAATGTGTTAAATTATTGTATTATATACATAATCAATACATTATAAAAGAATATGACGGATGCTAGTTATAAACATACATATTTTAATAATATTATATCATAATTACATCATGCATAATTTTATAATATGCGGTTTTACTTTTCATAGGTGTTTTTTCATGCTTTACCACTATGTGTACTTATATTTTTATTTATTTTTTATATTTTGTATATTTGTATTTTACTCATATCGAGAGTCTTAATTTGCTGTTAAATAAGTGAAATAGGAAATTATACATTTAGCCCTTAGGAATGACGGTCTCGGTGTTTTCTCATCGGTTGTCGCTGTATCACCTGTCCTTGTCCTATAATCTCCTCGATGAATTTTCTAAAAGCAAAGAGGAAAGATAGCCCATTAATTAAGACATCCGACCAAACCATCCATAAATATAAGGATGGTTGCTTATATTAGATAAGCTAAACACATTTTGTTCTCCTTCAAAAAATTTGAATTATTGGAATTGGAGGAGCATTTTTTCTTTTTCACTCTGTTTTTATTTTTTATTTTTTTATTCTTTTGTTTGACTTGGCAAGTCACTATTAATGGAAGACGACCAATAGTGAAAATCGAAGGGAACTTAGCAACAATTGCGTCATATATAAAAAAGCAAATAATTGTCATGAAATCATTTTCCTTTTACAAAAGTATTAGCGGACACTCCACTTGCGATGTGTATAGGAATTTAACAATATTAAATATGTGAAACATTCATTCCCAAAAAGAAAAAATCTGGGAACAAAACATTAACGATACTTTATATATAGTAATTACCTTATAAAGATCTTCTATAAATAAAATATAAAAATATTAAGATAGTAATTGAGGGGCTCTTATAAGTATATAATAAGTTGATATTAATAAATTACAAATTAAGGAGTGAGATAGAGATGAAAAATACAATTAAAAAATGATTTTTTTTTGCTAGCAATTATAAAACAATTTTTGAAAGTTTAGATTTATGGTAATAAAATGAAATCAACACACAATGAAGATTTTTAGTAAGAAATATTAATGTTTCCTTAATTCTTTTTTTTTTTTTAATGAAAACACATAATTCATCTATTTACCAAATTTAATATAATTGATATTATATAAAGATTTTGGATAAATATGTGAAATATTATGATGGTAATTAGGACTCTTATAGGTTTAGCACAAACAATTTAAAAAACTCAAAATTTTGGTTAATAAAATGAAATAAATGTTAGGTAGTTAAGATTTTGATTAAAAAAAATATTAATGCTACTTTAATAATATAGATTATTACTTTATCAAAATTTTGGCCAAATACAAGATAATAATATATATTATTTGTGGTGATTAATGGACTTTTATAGGCATTAGGCTAATGTTGATATCAATAAGATATAAATGAATGATAGAAAAAGTAATAAAAATTAGAATAAGGAAACAATTTATGAAAGTAAAGATTTTTTGCGTCTTAATGATAGTCAATTAAATGCAAAAGTCCTGAGATCTTAAATTGGAAATAATTTTAATGCACCATTCTTGATTTACATTTTATTAAATGTAAGTAATTTTATAATGTTTTTCTATCATAGTAATATGTTGATTATTTTTAAATGCTTATTGCTATTAATACTAATTGTTTGGATTTTCTTAAGGTTATATTAAAGCAATTTTCTCCTTGGTAAACCACAATAGTGGACGTTTCATTTCTAATAATTTGAATTACTTAGTCAATTTTTTTATACATTTTAGCCCTTTCATAAAGCCCCTTGCCATTAAAATTTATTTAAATACTAATTTATTTTGTCATGTATAAGCCATGATAATAATAACTAATTAATAAAACATTATAATTCATTTATTTACATGAAGTTGAATTGCTTAAGTTATTTGTTTGTGATAATTTTTACATTTTAATTTTTGCATAATGATCATCTATGGCATCATATTGACGAAGCCATATACATTAATTGTATTTGTTTCTATAAAAAAAGTATATCAAGTTTTGAATAAATAAACTAAGCTACAATAAAAAAGAAGAACTTAGTTCATTCCACTTATACTATTAGAATTGATAATGGCAAATTGAAAAGATTGATATATGAATGAGAAAATAAATGGTATACTTAAAATTAGCATATTGAATTATTATTACTTTCATATCACAACATCTTCTCATGGAAGTTGCAAAATTAATTGATGTAAAAACTAAAAGGTAAGACTCAAATGTTATTTATGTAATTATCTTATTATAATTTATTTTAAGCACCTATTTATATATACATTTTATGCTAATATACACTAAAACACACCTATAACACTAAATATATATATATATAACTAACCATTGAAAAATCCAATCTTTGAATTTGTTTTCCTGGTAGAGATTGTACATAAATCATTGAACAAGAAAGGGTTTCAATACCTCTATTTTGTTTAAGATATCTTTACTCTCCCAGTTTCTCTTTTCTATTAAAGTAGATCAATTTGCATGGCCAAAAGAAAAATGATGAATGGTAACGACTTCAGAGGGGAAGGAGTTCAAAGAAGGGAAAGGATGCAATTTTACAAAAATAAAAATAAAATGGATTTAAAAAGAAAGTATGTTAGTGGAAAGACTTTAATTACGGTATAAAAGAGAGAGAGAGATATTCCTCTTTGCCCTTCATATTATTAGACTAAATATTAATACAATATACTTTGATAATTTTTCTAATAAGTCATAAACGTATTTGAAGTAACTTAAAAAAGATGCTAAACTCCCAAGATGATAGTTATGAGTTCTGTATTTATTATGAGATATTTATCATTGATTGAATAAATTTAATTCACTAATGCCGATATATGGCATATGCATATTTGCCATCCAATTTTGTTTTTTAGTTTGTTGTGCCATTTTTAGTAAAGGAGAGAATAAAGAGATCAGTTTCCATCTCATCAAAAGACATGCTACATAATAAAACTCTAGAATTTTGTATCAAACATTTCAAGCGGTAATGCACCTTTAAGTTTTTCTGTTTTCAACCCACATATCTGGAACTATTCCAACATAATAGTATATAATATATTGCATTATGCATAGACAGTGTGTGTATATAAAGCTCGTCCTTCGAAATTTATTGAATGAAAAAAAAAAAGTGGTAAATACAAACAAAAAGGGGAAAAAACTACGTTCAATTCTAAAAATAATCACATACAAAAGGATCTAACGGAAAACTGAAAAATAGAAAAAGATTGAAATTACAAAGGATGCAAATCAATCCCACATTCTAATCCAATGACAAATGTTTCTATCTTGTCACATAAAATATAAGTATATGATGACATTATATTACTTGATTGATGTGCTTTTAAATTATTATAAAGCTTATTGGCTTATCATTTATATTGAAACCAGCAATTTTGTATTACTAATTATACAATATTATAGAGTCATCATTGAAGAAAATTAAAGAATAGTTATATCATTATCTTTTTGCTACTTTCGCTCTATCGATAACTTTTATTTAATTTTCTTTTATATATTTTAGTTGAAATTAACACAAGTTTGATTTGGTAAATTTCAACATTAATATTAGTATATATTAATATATATGCTAGTTCATTTTTTTTAGTCTCTTATAAAATGCATTGACTATGGATAAAAAGGTACAAGATAGGTAGGTTATGATATCTTCCTTATACCCTACCCTATAATAACATTTGGATGTGCAATATTTTTATGGTACTGGACTGGATAAAAGATTTTTTCTCATGTTTAATTTATAACTTTGCTTGGTAAGTGGACAAAAATTAAGTTGATATACTAGACAAAATATTCAAATTTTGTCTCATCTATAGCATGGTATAAAAATAAAATTTCTTCGAATAAAAACAAGAAATATTTTTCATTCCAAAAAATAACCCTCCTTGTTATAACATTGAGTTAATTAATATCATATTTATATTACAAAAAAATTATCTATTTTATAATATAAATAATTAATTTTTTAATATAAATTTTGTATCTAATACTATACAAACCAAAACATGATATAATGAACACGTAATGTACTGTCCAATCCTTCTTATATTTGTTTTATCTAATCTAATCATTACAACTAAACGCTATCTATAAGTACAAGTTTCAAAATTTTTGTACTTAGAACTTATCATATACTACTTTAGAACCACTGTATATCTTATACTTAGTAAATTTTATAAGGTACCCTGTAGAACTTATATCTTTTTTTTTTATATATATATGTTATCTACTTTTGAAATGTTGTGTCGAGACATAATTAATATCAAAATTGCAACTAATCTAATAAACCAAATAGTAATAATTTAAAAGGTTTTTATATTTGTAACAATATGAAACTTTGGTAAATAGAATAAAGAATATTTATTTAATTGTAAATGTTTAACTCCTAGTTAGATCATGTTAAATTATTATTTTATCTTCTTTTTTTATTTTTTCAAATCATCAAAATAAATTTTTTATTAAATCATAAAATTGTTATATGCATGTACCCTATGGAACTTGCATCTTTTTTTATATGTTATGTACTTTGGAAATATTGTGTGGACACATAATCAATATTAATCCTATAACTAAACTAATGGACTAAGTAATAATAATTTAAAAGGCTCTTATATTTGTAACACATGTAACTGTAATAACATGAAACTTTTATTAGTAGAATAGAAGATATTTCTATAATTGAAAATAATTAAGCCTTGGTATTGGGTTATATTAAATTATTTTTTAATCTTTTTTTTAAATCATCAAAATAAAATTTTTATCAAATTATAAAATTGTTATATACATAGTATAAAAACCATGTACATAGTAACTCCAATAAAATAAATTGGACGATAAGTAAGATATTTTTTATATTTTCTATATTAAGGTTAGTAAAAAAGGAAGAAAAGAGTGTAAAAATGAGATAGCTAAATAACAGAGCAGATTTACCAAAAAAAAAAAAAAGCAAAAACAAGAGAGAGACAAAATGGTAGACACAAAAGCATGTAGTTTTAGGGTCTTATTATAAGTTAGACTTTTCTTATTATTTTCTTTAAAATTAAAAAAATATAAAAGTATTAATTTTTTTATATTTATAATTAGTATTATTCAATTAATATTATAAGATGTTTGATGGGTATGAAGTAGGGGTGATAATTGGGCGGCCTGTGTGCCCCTGCATGCCAAATTTTGCATGCATGTACTTTTCGCATGCTTAGCTCATTGTGTTTCGTACCTCGCGTAGGTTTTGTGTGCTTGTGCTTATTGTATGTCATCCATTTATCCACTTACCAGTCAACGTGATTTTAATTAAGCTCTGATTATAATGTCAAAAACACCGTTTTAACATTTTCTAATATTTTTGATAATGTACGATATTATATATTTGTTAAATTTTCTGAGTTCGAAAATTTATTAGTATTTATTACACCGTAGTCATGCATTAGTAAATTAATAGGTCATTACTTATTATGCTACCCAAAATAAAATAGGAGAATAAATAGTTCAATTATGTAAAGCATATTCGGTCGTAGAAAAATAATTTGGAAAAAATATGTACGATATGTACGTTTATAAATTGTAGGGAATAGATAATGTGTACGCATATTTTATTATTTCATTATCTATAATAATGCATATGTACGATATATACGTTTATAAATTATAAAGGATAAATAATGTGTACCTATATTTTATTATGTAGGGTAATACATATGTATGTGTACATACGTATGATATTTCCATATGTATAAATTGTAAGGAACAACGATGTATATATATACTTAGTGTATATATATATGTTATCTATTGTATATGTGCCATAATATATAATATATGTATTTATTATATATACGATATAACACATTTATTTTATAAGTGCATACATATATGTATAATACATAGTAATGTATTTTATAAGTAATGAAAAATTAAAGATTAGAAAAACAATAAAATAATCATGAAGAAAGACATAGCGAAAAATTGTATTATTTTATTTCATGCTAGTAATTACATTATAAATGATGAATAAAAAAAGATTATGAAAATAACACTCAAGTAATATTTCTAGAATTCATTTAATGGTGGATAAAGAGAATTGGACAATTGACCATCACGAAGGGGAAGGAGGGGTAGACGTTCGGATGCGGTTGTGGTTGCACATAATAAAAGCCTTGCCAATCAAAATATGCTTGTTGCTTGGCCCATATCTTGCCTATCAAATTATGCCGCCTCCTTTGTTTAGATCAAATTTTTGCAACATCTTTCCCTATAGTTGATGCTTGATTTTCAATATTCCTTGCATCTCCTCAAATCTTTGTAAAGGCTCTAATCATCTGTTGTTGGTTGGTCATCATTGTTTTGAATCAAAAGAATAATTCTTCCATGGTGAAGGGTCTAGGTTCCTATTGTTGCTCTAGTTAACCTTGGTCTCTTACCCCTTAATCTTGATCGCATGGGACAAGATTGTAATTGTCGACATCTAGTTGCCCCCATTTACCTTCACTTGCATGTTCTTACTATTGCTCCTACTTTATCCATTAATCAGTTTCCTCTTTATGATAAAGGTGTAGTTTGTTTTTTACCTTCATTAAGTTGAAGATAGATTTCGTCATGTGCAGTGCATAATCGCCCCAAGTTGAACCTATTGGAGAGAAGAATATACTTGATGAGTTGGTCATAGTTTAGATGTTTATCCCTTCGTGAGAACATACGAAACAAGCAGCGATTAACAAAATGGCCAATAATGACCAGTTTCCTTTCCACCATACAAAAGAGTAGGAAAAAATCTTCTTTACTGAAGAAATTAGTGTTCGATCACGGAATAATGGAATTTGTGATTATGTGGTACAAGATTCAAGTATGTAGTAGAAGATCGCCAATGGTGAGGTTCTTTAAATGTTAGGCCTGCATCTTGTGTGGACATATCACCTACTTAAAAACACATAAAAATGCCGCTGACATGTCCCAATTTGTTGGTATATGTGCAGCATTTGCACTAGGCCAATTGAATAATTCATTGATAAAATTTGATGTGATTTCCAAAACTTAGCCGAATATATAAGTGGTGAGGAAGCTAATATCCTAATTCGTTTCATGCTAGAGCATGATGTCATCATTGAGATAAATGACACTGGAGGTTGCGTTAGAGTAAAATATACGAACCAAATTAGTATATGTCTCGGTCTCCAACTCCACCAATCCTAGAAAACCCGTCACTTCAAGAGCACTTTGGAAGTCATAGATTTGGTGAAGCTCTTCAAAGTTATAAGATCGAGTGAGGAGAACATTTCAAGTATGGAATTTATCTATAAAATGGCGTTGCATTTAGGGGGTAAGAAGATACTTGGAGCTAATAGTGGTGTAGATGTGTAAGCCCGAAGGTACTTACCCTTAGTTTGTGTTTGAGATTGAGTGGTGTGGTGTTGTGACAAGCCTTCTAAGGTGATTCTCTGAGAAAAAAAGAAGAAGAAGAGTTTGAAAAATAATGTGATTTCACTTAAGAGAGAGTGAGAATGTAAATGAAACTAATATGGAGGAAGTGGTGGAAATGTGAAGGTAAATGGAGGAGTGGCTGCATATTTGTAGAGTAAAGAAAGCCATGTGATTGTTAGGCTAATGTGCCCATGTCATGCATGAACGTGGGCATGTTAACGCCTAACGGTTAAAAAAATTTGAGCATTGGGCATCAATGTGCCCATTTCTTTTTTTTCAATGTGGGCAGATATTGCCCAGCGTTCAAATTTTAGCGAATGTTAGGTAAGCTAACGTAGGTACATTAGGCCTAAACGTGCTAACGTTACTTCCTATCCAAGAAAAAATTTGTTGGGCAAGAATGGCCCCCTCACTAATATTTGTTGGGTGGGAAGCAACTGGGCACCTTTGAGCCTAATGTGCCCATGTTGCCTTGCCAAACTTTTTTTTACATGGTTTCTTGGGCCCAAAATACATACGTCTATGTTAGACATGTGCACATTAAATCAATGTCTATTAACATCAACCTCTACGCTAAACACATTTCACTTACTTTATATTTCCAATACACACCTGTATTCCTACAAAAGCTCTCATACTCTGCTAACTCTGCATTTACTTCTCTAAAAACTTACATATTTTCTTGAAAATATGGCTAGATGAGGAAATCTATCAAATAATCCTAATCCTAATGAGTTTGAGAATTAAATCTTCATTGATCTGTAAAGCGAACAACCATTTGTTGCATGTCCTAATCAGGATTTACTAATTTAATGAATCAAGCAGGGAACCCCGCGTTTTCTACACCTATGTTCGAAGGTTGCAATACCAACCCACAGATGTACAATGCACTTGCAAATCCTGATATCAACCCATAGATATGTAATACACTCAGAGGACCATACCAATGTTGTTCATATTGTTCACAAGCTAGTCACACACACAATATACGACTACCTTCCCTAACCAACGCTAATTTTAGTAAAAGTTAGGTACATAATCAATATTTCCTTCTAGTTTATTATTAAAATAAGTAGAGCAAAAACGATATTTAATTCTTCATTTGCATTTTTGCTGGGGCCCAACTCCAACTCAAACTCAATCCATCGACGCTTATACAGAAGCTATTCTGTCAAGCCTATACCTAGATCCTTTGGTGGAAGAAGGAAACCTAGAAAACGTACTACTAGATTTTAGCAGTATACACTTATCTAGTCAGATGGTGTAATTGCCTACTACATGGCCTGTAAGAATATTATATTTGACAAATCTTAGTTTGGTACAAGTTACCTAACGACACCTGGAAATGTGTGAGAACAAAGGTATGACATTGGTTAAGGTTGATAGGAAACAAAACGAGTTAGAAGCTTATTCTAGCAACCTTGGTAATTTTTTTTTCAATAACGAAGAAGTATGATATGAGGTCATGTAAATGATGGCTGTTACAGGTAGCTTTAGAAGGTAGGCAACAGAAAAGTTATAGCCTCAGTACCAACACGTGGGTCGACATACCTTAAAAAAAAGATACAGTTACAATTTATAACAAAATGTTATAAGTTTTAACGGAAGAGCTATTAAGCCATTAAAACAAGTACGTAACTCGCTCGCTTCATTTACAAACTTAAATTACATTTTTCTATTTTTATTCAAAGGTATAACTACTGTAGTTTTATCATGCCTTTATGCAACATCTTCTTTACCTCTAATATTTGGAAGTCACAAATCACTGCCATTAACAATAGTTACATGTATGTTACTGCGTACTAGATCAACAATAATTGGTTAGTGCAAAAATGAATAATAGCATTCATTTTCTTCGTAGATTCCCACATAAGGTAAGCGATTGCCAATAGCATCATGGACACTATCTAATCATACAACATTCAAAGAGTTTTTAGCGTTAGTTTTGACAACGCCTCAATACAGCTTTAGTCGGACACTTGAAGGCTACATTCAATTTGACTACGAAAGTAACTTCTTGCACGTCTGATGTGTCTACTATGTGTTCAACTTGACAATAAATGCCGATCTTGAAGGTTGTGGTTTGAATGCTCATCTACTACGGATTCGATGTGCAATAAATGCAATGCATACTTCTAAGAAAAAGTCTACAGAGTTTTTACAAATCTGCAGGGCCAACAGAGATTAACGACTTCCACTTTTGGACTACACAATAAGGTGAATTCGATTAACAAGATGCTTTCACATGCATACGAGATGAGGGCCAATTTATCAACATTTTACAACTATTTCATAATTAACAATCTTGACATCAACCTCGGTTCGATGATAGAGCATGATTCGAAGTTATGCAAAAGCATGAAGGCACTCTTAAAGGCCTTCTTGATGGCAACAAAAAAATTATCCGGCTCGTACTAACCAACGAGCAATCTCGCTCTCCTCAACTTAGTTAACACTTTGGATGTATTATAGTAATACTTGATGCGAATCATAACCAAGAACAAATAAGACCAGTCATTGAATGGGTCTGAGCTTATCAAAAGCCCGAAAAGGGGGTGACAAGGAATGTATAAAAGAAAAAAAGTAAATGAAAAAGTAAGCAAAAACCCATGAGCAGCTCCAAGAGATATGATGCACTAATGGAACTTCTGATAACGCATGACACAACTCGATATAACACATGAACTGGTCTGATGAGATTACTCGCCACCTAGCCTTATTTAAGGGTTAGGATAAGAGTAAAAAGAGAGTAAACAAAACAGTGTATACAAAAAAAAGAATATTTAGTTATATTGATGATAATCTAATTTTTACTACTACAAATAAAGGAGTATTTATATCCAAAAGTTAGGGCAATTTACCTAAAAGGGAAAAAACAAAGAGTATTGTCTTAAAGAAGTAATGTATAAGAGTACAAGAAGATAAAAATGAATATTCAAGAAAAGTAATAATTAGTGTAGTAGATTCTATACGTAGTCCTATACACATAGTAAAGATACATTGGCGATGCCGTTGAAGGATATGGATAAAAGTGTACAATCAAATTGCTTGACCGAGTAAGGATGGCTAAGGATCAGTCTGGAGTCTCTCTCTCTCTCGGTCTCTCAACAAGGGTGATGCTAAGTAATTGGTTGGTTTGGACGTGAAAGTAATCGTAGATGGTTTAACTGTTATCTCGGTGATCTACAATTCAACACACTTTAGAGAGAGTTAATTATTTAGCTTGGCATATAGAGAAACTCAACAAAGAGATATTTAGCTTCAACAGAAGTCGGCTGAAGTAGGAGAATGCCTTTCTAGTCTTAGGGCTCAATTGTAGGTCAAAGGCCTAGTAGCCTGATTCTTGTCATTCTCTCCAGGTTGATTTGGATTTGGGATTAAATTCGATTGGTCTTTACTCAATTCCCCATCAGGATGATATGGATTAAGGTCGGCAATGTTGAAGGCATCAAAAACCCCATAGTCCTCGAGCAACTTCAATATATAGGCGTTATCATTGATCTTTTGGAGGATTCTGAAAAGTCCTTCAGCTCTTAAGGATAGTTTGTTCCTCTTTTTTCCCTAAAACCTCTCTTTGCTTAGGCGCAACTACACTAACTCTCCTGGTTGAAAATGTTTCGTCGTCCTACCCTTGGCCCTTCTCTTACATACATTTAGTGGCTTGGTCGATGCACCGAGTGATTTTATTGTAGATGTATTGAAGGGATTGTGCTATGGCTCTTGCGTCAGGGTCTTCTTGCATAGGTATGAATATAGCAATGTGATTGAAGGGCAACTCGAGATTAAAACTATAGACCACTTTAAAGGAGTTCCGCTTAGTGGTAGCATACATTGTTTGGTTGTAAGCAAATTTGACCACTAGTAAGCAAACATATTAATAAGCTAAGTTCTTGCCTACAGCAGCTCAGAACAGTGATCCCAAAGTGCGATTAACCACCTCTATTTAGTTGTTGGTTTGGGGATGACAATAAGCTAAGTTCTTACCTACACTTCTCAATACACCATGTAACCGTACAATCTTTTGTAAGAAAAGAGAAGCAATAGCCAAAACGTCTTTAGTCTTAGAATAGGGTACGAAATGTGTCATCTTGCTAAACCTATCTACGACAACCATTACAGAATATTTGCCTCAAGCAATTCATGGTAATCCGAAAACAAAGTCCATGCTCAATTCGGTCCATGGTTTTGTCGAAATAGGTAAAGGCATTACTTTTCCTTGTTCGGCTCGACACTTAGCTTTCTTACACATGGCACAGCTTTCAATAACTCGGTATACATCTCACCTCATTCTCAGCCAAAAGAATTGACCACTCAGCAATTCATGTCCTTTTCTCTCCAAAATGTTTGGACAGTACTCCATTGTGGGCTTCCTTGATTAGCAGCTCCCGAAGTAAATAGATCGACACGCAAAATTTCCTTTCTCTAAACAAGTATCCTTCCTCTATATGATATTTGTCCACTGTCCTTCTATCGATACAACGCGTAAGTATGGGCTTAAAGTATAAATCTTCATAATACTGTTTTTTGATACTCACAAAACCAAACAATCTGGTCTACAGTTCATTTAGAAGTGCATGCCTTCTCAAAAGAACATCTACAACTACATTGTTCTTTCCCTGCTTATATTTTATCACGAAATTAAATCATTCAAGAAATTAAACCCATCTCGCCTGTTGTTTCAATAACTTGGTCTGACTTTAGAGGTACCCCAAGGACTCATGGTTAGTATATATGATAAATTCTCTCGGGTGTTGATAATGCTACCATACTTACAGTGCTCGGATCAGTGCTAAGAATTCTTTGTCATGTACAAAGTAATTTAGCTAGGGTTCTCTAAGCTTTTTACTATGGTAAGCAATTGATTGGCCTTCTTACATTAAGATAGCGCCTATGTTAATGCTTGATGCATCACACTCTAGCTCAAATATTTTCTCGAAGTTAGGTAGAACTAGTATAGGAGCGAAGGTCAACCTTTCCTTTATCTAGGGGAAACTTCGCTCCTTCTTTTCTCTCCATCGAAAGTCAGTGTTCTTCTTTGTTAACTTTGTAGGTGATGCAGTGAAGGTACTGAAATTTTTTATGAATCTCCTGTAGAATATAGCCAGACCATGGAAACTTCTCACATCTGCACAAGTAGTAGGAGTCGGTCATTTGACGATTGCTTGGATCTTCTTTCCATATATTCATAAACCTCCTCCACTTACTACGTAGGCTAAGAATACTACTTCCTCCTAGCAAAAACAACACTTCTTAAGGTTACCGAATAATCTTTTGGTACGAAGGACATTCAACACAGTACGGAGATGTTTACAATGACTTGGCATATCGGTAATATACATTAGGATGTTGTTAAAATACATCACGACATACTTCCTTAGTAAATGTCTCAGTACATGGTTCATTAGCCTCATGAAAGTGCTTGAAGCATTCGATAGGCCAAACGGTATGACTATCCACTTGTAGAGTCCATGCCAAGTTTTGAAAGCAATCTTCTACTCATCTCCCAGCCTCATGTGGATTTGATGGTAGCCAGATTTTAGATTGAACTTGCTAAAGATCTTGACTCCACTTAATTCATCAAACATATCTTCCAACCTAGGGATTGGGTATTTGTATTTGATTGTTATCTTGTTTACGGCTCAACTGTTAATGCACATCTGCCAGGTACCATCCTTTTTTTGGCACTAAGAGCACTGGAACAACACAAGGGATGAGGTTCATTGATTTGTCATTGGAGTTGAGAAGCCTACTCGAGACTTAACTGATACACGAGCTTATTCAATAGGGTAGCGTTAGGCATTAAGTCAATGCAATATTTTATGCCTGGAATTGGGAGTAGCCCCTCGAGTAACTATTATGGGTGAAGATCAACATATTCGTTTAGCAACTCTTTCATTTCCAAGGGTAGTTCATCCCGTTCTTTCATCTTTAATAGGCGCATGACCAACATAATGGTCAGCTCATCAGCGTTGATGGCTTTTCGAAGCTTGGCTCTACTTATCATTAGAGTCTTTTTCAATCTGTGAGCAAGTTTTCTCTACAGTTTATTAACTTCTCTCGATGGCATTAGGTTCAACGTAATCTTCCTGTTATCCTTCTCAAATACATACGTATTCTTGTATCCGTCATGGATAACTCTTCTGTCAAACAGCTATGGTTTTCTAAGCAATACATGTGAAGAGCACATAAGCAGCACCTCACAGAGAACCTCGTTGAAGTAATTTTTTATAGTAATTGGCAATAGTACTTACCGAGTGACATATTGTATCCTTTCTCGTTTAGCCAATGCAACTTGTATGACCTCAAGTATGTGATAGTAGATAAATTTAACCTTATGACCAGATTGGTTAATGCTACATTAGTGCAACTTTTGCTATCCACAATTAGTGCTCTCACTCGATCATTCACTTGACAAGTTATATGAAACAAGTTTTCTCTTTACTCTTCCTCTTGTAAGGGTTTCAAGTTCAATGTACATTATATAACCAGGATCAACTGATCCAAGTCATCTGTAAATACGTCTTCTTTAATCAATTCTTTCTCGACAGTTTCTTCTTCGGCCTTGTTCTCCTCTTCCTCAGGTTCCTTGCCAGTGCTTTCCACTTCTAGTTTCAAGATGTCTCCTTTGATGACCATAGTCCTTTGGTTCGGGCACTGAGCAACCATATATTCAAGCCCTTAGCACTTGAAGCACTTGATCTGACTCATCTTCCTACTAGATCTTTACTTTTTCTCATAAGTTCAGGTTGGCCTTTCTACTCGACTTGGACATCCACCCTTTGGACTGACTTGGTACTTAGCCGAGCTTGATGACTTCCCTGTCTTTGTCGGCTAATCGGCAGTCTGGTCGGTACTCAGTTTCTTTTTTACCTCTCCACTCATTGGGTTATTTTAACAACTCCATCTATTGTGGTAAATCGTTGGAGTTCTATAATGTCTCAAATGTCACCTCTCAACCTAGTAAGAAACCTAGAGATTGTTCCTACTGGTGGTTCCTCTACTTTACATTGAATTATGAGCATTTGGAATTCCTGGACATACTCATCAACTGTTCGCCCTTCTTGTCTTGGCTCCTAAAAATGAGTAAAAGTATCTTGTAGATAGGTATCTGGCACAAATATGTTCCTAAGTATTCTTTTCATCTTATGTTAAGTATTAACCTCTCTGCATCATTCTCGTCTCTTCATAGTTTGGAAATTTTTCCACCACATGGTGGCATATCTAAAGAACTCAACAGCGGCAGTTCTCACTTTCTCGTAATCTTCATATTGCTAATAGTTAAACATATGCTCTACCTTCTCCTCCTAACCTAAGTATTCATCTATACTTCCAAACTCATTGAAACTCGGAATTCGTAGCTTCACATGGTCTAATGCTCTGGGTGCTCGAACTCGCTCTTCTTCTTCGTAACACTCTTCCCCGTCCTCTTCATCCAAATCTCCTAAGTCAATTTTTCTTCTCACTCGTCTGCCTACTCCTCCATTCCGAACTTGTTGAGATGGGTTTTAACCTTTCTCAAGTCAAACAGCTTGTAGGGTATTATATATGACTTTAGTAGGTCTATAGGCCAGTGCACGAACAACTCGAGTTAAATCTACAAGGAGGTTAGCTACCTTGTCAAGTCTCTCATCAGTATTCTTAGGAGTGCCTTGGAATTATCGACCATGGTGGACAACACCACTGTTGTCATCCCCAATGCCAACATTAATACTTAGGTCTATCATTTGCTCTATAAAATTCAAGTGCAAACTCTCGATTTAGTGCTATGGTTGATACTATCTCTCGAAGTCTACTAGAAAATTCCTCCAAACTAAAAGCTCAACAACCAGTATACACGGCAGCTAAAATAACACAGAAAACTTGCTCTATTCCACATACGTAAGACAATAAGGATAGAACTTTGAAACAACTACTATAACCCAAATGAAACCTTTGCTTTAATACCAAGATAATAATCCCTGACCAAGAACAAATAAAGTCGGTTACTGAAAGAGTTTAAGCTTATTGAAAGCTTGAAAAAGGTGTGATGGGGAATGTGTGAAAGAACAAAAGTGAATGAAAAAGTAAGCAAAAACCCATGAACAACTCTAAGGAATAGGACACACCAATAGAATTTCTGAGAACTCACGACATAACTCGATATAATATATGAATTGGTTTGGTAAGGTTATTCGCCACCTAGCCTTACTTAAAGGTTAGGATAAAAGTGAAATGAAAGTAAACAAAACAGTGTTTATGAAAGTAAGAAAATTCAATTGTAATGATGATAATCTAATTTTTACTGCTACAAATACAAGGGGTATTTATACCCAAAAGTTAGGGCAACTTACCTAAAAGAGAAAAGACAAAAAGGATATTGTTCTAAAGAAGTAATGTACAAGAGTACAAGAGAGTAAAAATGAATATTTAAGAAAAACAATAATTAGTATGACAGATTCTGTACGTGGTCTTATAAACGTGGCAGAGATACATTGGCGATGCCGTTGGAGGATGCGGAAGAAAGTATACGATCAGATTGCTTATTCAAGCAAGGGTGGCTAAGGATCAGTCCGGAGTCTTTCTCTTTCAATCTCTTGGCAAGGGTGATGACGAATAATTAGTCAGTTTGGATATGAGAGTAATCATGAATAGTTTGGCTGTTGTCTTGGTGATTTACAATTCGACATACTTAAGAGAAATGGGCAATCATTTGGCTCAGCATACAGAGTGACTTGACAAAGAGATACTCAGTTTTAGCATAGGTCAGCTAGAGTAGAAGGTTCGCCTTGCTAGCCCTTCCAATCCTTGGGTTGGCTATGAGTCAAAGGCCCAATAGCCTCATTCCTATCAACACCAAAGTGTTCTTATCCTTCGTTTTACTATTAGAGATATGGTTTAGAAAATCAAGAATTATTTCATACAATTTCCTTTCCTCTTCTATGTAGATACTGAATTAGATCTACAGTGTAAATTTTTTGCCACCCATGGTCTTCTCAAAGAGTTCTATTGGAGTATTGGGGTTCAAAATGCTAGGTATCATATAGTTTTACTCGATTTTAAAGCATAAACCATGCTCAAAACTTTGTATGCCTTTCATAGATAAAGGTTACATCATTCACCCCAACCAACACGACCCAACATTTATGTAGCTAAGAAACAAAGCAAACAAATTGTAAGAAGAAGTAGATAGTTGAGAAGCACCTTCGATTTTAGCGGTGGATTCAAGGAGCTGCTAGTTTACGAGGTATAACAATGGGTGGAAACAGAAGAGGAAGATTACAATGTTCTCTTTTGGTGGTCCAATAAGATGCACATGATGCCAATCTTTTCTTTAGTGGTTCGAGATATTCTAACACCTTTGGCTTTGACTATCCCTTCCGAGTCGGCTTTCAATTTAGGTAGGCGACTCCTTAACCCCTACCACCTTTCAATGCACCTAGAAATCATTAAAGCCTATGTGTGCTTAGAGCATTTAACTGATGCGCAAACACGCGATCAAGGAGATCATCCATACTCTTGGATTCTTGGTAATGACAACGACATGAGCTCGGGTAGTTCAAATGAAGCATTAAGCATTATGTTAGGTGATGATGGTGGTGAGGACGATTACAATTGACTTCCCATAGGATTTTTGGAGATTTTTTTCCTTTTTTTTTGTAAATATTCTAGTAGGTTAGACCAAAATTTGACTTACACTATGAAAATTTGTTAACGATAATGTCATATAATGACCTTCTCCAATTTATTTTCCTTACAGTTGGATAATCTTATAAAAAAATTAATGATATCAATCCTTTTAATATATGAAAAAATAAATAATAAAGATACATTTGTTAATTAAGAAATAACATTTGAATACATTAGGTGAATAGTTTCTAAAAAGAAAAAAATAGCAATAACTCGTTAAATTATATTACATATTTACAATTGTTAATTAAGTAATTTGTTCAATAATTTACTATTTAATAAATAATATACATAATTTATTAAAATTGTTATTAACCATTTATTAAATATTTTATTATTTATTGAATAATCTATTATTTATTTATTAAATATCCTATTATCTACTAAATACCATGTTTATTAAAGAATTTACATTATTTACAATAAATAAAGACACACGACTGCTACCTGTATGCTTACATACTCATTCTTCGGTGGCCGAACTAATAATCATGTTTGGCGTGCTTAAGCTTCACATGCTCATGCTTAACACATGCATGCTTGTGTTTCCAAATTTTTTCACGTGCCCCTATATGGGTTGTACAAGCATAAGCCCAAGTATATTTGGATCACGTGTCTAAACTCGCCTACCACTCTTAATAAGAAATACCTTAACATATGTATCATATATATACTTTAAAGTATAGATTCTAGTTGGGTATAAGATATCTTAATGTTATATTTGTTATCACTTTGCAAAAATAGGTTCTAAGAACTTGTTACCCAAAACCTACTATGTAATGCTCTTTGCCCAAATAAAACCTTTACTATTATAGCCTAAATAAAACCTTTACTACTACAACCCAAATAAAACCTTTACTTTAATACTAAGAAAATACAAACCGCAAATAAGAACAAACAAAGTTGGTCATTGACTAGGTCCAAGCTTGCCAAAAGCGTAAAAAGAGTGTGATGGGGAATGTGTGAAAGAACAAAAGTGAATGAAAAAGTAAGCAAAAACCCACTAACAGCTACAAGAGATATGACGCACTAATAAAACTTCTGAAGATTTACGACATAACTCGATATAACGTACGAATTGGTCCGGTGAGGTTATTTGCCACTTAGCCGTGCTTAAAGGTTAAGATAAGAGTGAAATGAGAATAAACAAAATAGTGTTTATGAAAGTAAGAATATTAAATTTTAATGATGATAATTTAATCTTTATAGCTACAAATATGAGAGGTATTTATACTTGAAAGTTAGGGCAACTTGCCTAAAAGGGAGAAGATAAAAAGGGTATTATCTTAAAGAAGTAATGTACAAGAGTACAAGAGTGTAAAAATGAATATTTAAGTTAGTATGGTAGATTCTACATATGGTCCTATACATGTAGTAGAGATATAATGGCGATGCCGTTGGAGGATGTGAACAAAAGTGTACGATTAGATTGCTTATTCAAGCAGGAGTATCTAAGGATCAGTCCAGAATCTCTCTCTCTCTTGGTCTCTCGGTAAGGGTGACGCCGAGCAATTAGTTGGTTCGAACGTGAGAGTAATCATGAATGGTTTGGCTATTGTCTTGACGATCTATAATTTGAAACACTTCAGAGAAATGGGCAGTCATTTAACTCAGCATATAGAGTGATTCAGTAAAGAGATACTCGGTTCTGGCAAAAGTCGGCTGAAACAGGAGAATCTACCTTACTAGCCCTTCCAATCCTTGGGCTTGGTTGTAGGTGAAAGGCTTAGTAGGTTAATTCTTATCAACACCGAAGTGTTCTTATCATTCGTTCTACTATTAGAGATATGGTTTAGAAAATCAAGGATTATTTCATACCATTTCCTTTCCTCTTCTATGTGGCTACTACATTAGATCCAAACTATAAATTTTTTGCCAGCTATAGTCTCCTTGAAGAGTTCTACCGGAGTGTTGGGGTTCAAAATGCTAATTATCATACAGTTGTGCTCGATTCTAAAGAATTAACCATGCTTAAAACTTTGTATGCCTTTCATAGATAAAGGTTACATCATTCACCCCAACCAATGTGGCCCAACATTCATGTATCTGAGAAACAAAGCAAAAAAATTGTAAGAAGTAGTAGAGATTCGAGAAGCACCTTCGATTTTAGTAGTAAATTTGAGGAGCTGCTAGTTTACGAGGTATAATAATGGGTGGAAACAAAAGAGGAAGATTACAATGTTCTCTTTTGATGGTCCAATAAGATACATATGATGCCAATCCTTTCCTTAGTGGTTTGGGATATTCTAACACCTTTGGCTTTGACAATCCCTTCCAAGTTGGCTTTCAGTTTGGGTAAGCGACTCCTTAACCCCTACCACCTTTTAATGCAACTGGAAATCGTTAAAGCCTATGTGTGGTTAAAGGATTTAGCTGATGTGCAGACATGCGATTAGGGAGATCATCCATACTCTTGGATTCCTGGTAACGACAATGATATGGGCTCAAGTAGTTTAAATAAAGCACTAGGCATTATGTCAGGTGATGATGGTGGTGAGGATGATTACAATTGACTTGCCTTCCTATAGGATTTTTGGAGATTTTTTTTCCCTTTTTCTTTTTTTGTAAATATTCCAGTAGCTTAGACTAGAATTCGACTTATACTATGAAAATTTGTTAACGATAACATGGTATAATGACCTCCTCCAATTTATTTTCCTTGCAGATGAATAATCTTATAAAAAAATTAATGATATCAATCCTTTTAATATATGAAAAGTTAAAAAATGAAGATACATTTGTTAATTAAGAAATAACATTTTAATACATTAGGTGAATAGTTTCAAAAAAGAAAAAAAGTAGCAATAACTCATTAAATTATATTACATATTTACATTTGCTAATTAAGTAATTTGTTCAATAATTTACTATTTAGTAAATAATATACATAATTTATTAAAATTTTTATTAACTATTTATTAAATATTTTATTATTCATTGAATAATTAATTACTCATTGAATAGTATATTATTTATTCAATAATTTATTTATTAAAATAGCCTGTGTTCTACTAAATACTATGTTTATTAAAGAATTTATATTATTTACAATAAATAAAGACACACGAGTGCTACCTGCATGCTGACATACTCATACTTCAATAGCTTAATTGATAATCATGCTTGGCATGCCTAAGCTTCAAATGTGTGCTTGTGCTTCCAAATTTTTTCACGTGCCCATATATAGGCTACCTAAGCATGAGCCCGGGTATATTTGGATTACATGCCTAAACCTACTTACCACTCTTAGTAAGAAATACCTTGACATATGTATCTTATATAGTTTAAAGTATGGATTCTAGATTAAGTATTGGATATCTTGACGTTATACTTATTCCTCCTGTTACAATGCTTTTTGCCCATCCAAAACCTATGTGATAGAATAAGATCCATGTGGATACTCTATACGGGAGAGTTACATGCTTACTTTTGCTATAATTGAGTAGACTTTAATTCTTTTTACAAAAATTAAGTTTTTTCCTATCAAATATTAAAAGGTATTGCACTGTGAATACACTATAAAATGCATATAAATAGTTCCGATGTTTGACTCAAATGCGGTGGCAAGTTCAGCCTTTATTTCACTTATTATATTGTTTATAATAAATCTTGTCTCCAATTTATCGACAGATTTCTATATCCTCGTGGCTGGAGATAATTGAAATATTAACTTCGTACTTGAATAATTTATTGGCACTGTGAGGTTGCTTGATGTGCTGTACGATTTATGATCGTATCCTATATAGCTAATTAAGTAATTAAACATCAAATGTAGATATTCTTAGTAGTTAATTCATGGATTCGTAAAATATATAAAGATAATGCTAATAAAATATAAATGAAGGGAGGACTACATTTTAAATAGAGAAATTCCTTATGTAATACATATTCCTGGACTCCTATGTACACACCACACGATAATGTGGTTAATTATCATTATTTCTAGTCACCCCTAATTAATCAACTCCATTATCTCTAAGGCTTAAATGCCAAAAAGAGATGTAGAGTGTAATTACTTAGAGAGTGGACTTCTTTATTCTTGAAAACCCTAAAACGTCGGTCATCATCATAACCCACATGACCAAAACCCTGTTTTAATTTTCTCAACTCTCTTAGGTAGTTCAGAACCAGACAACCCTAAAGTCACACATTTGAGGTCCTACTCCACACATGGAAGGCAAATACCTAGCAGATTGCATCATCTCATACATCTCCTCACCTCTGGATTCCCCTTGTAACCGTCTCGCTATCTGCCTAAGTCCGTCGCACCTGCATTGCTCATCCCTAACCTGTCTCAACTGATTGCAGCATCGCTCGAAGTGCATCGACCGGGTCCACTCCCTCGATCCGCGGCGGGTCACGCTACCACCGCCGCTGCAACCACCTTGGCGGCATTGCTCCTCGATTAGCTTCTCACAATGGAAGAGCTGTTCCGTGATTTGCTCCCCTCTGCAGCCCGTCCCACGACGGGTAGGATTCCCAGCGGGGGGAGCCGTTGATTCCGATGGCCGGGGATGAGGGGGAATCGTTGATTCCGACGGCAGGGGACGAGGGGGACTTGTTGGTTTCGACAGCAGGGGACGAGGACTCGTTGATTTCGACGGTGGTGATGGTGGTCTTGTCGGCGTAGGAAACCACCATGATGACACCGAAGATTATTGCTGCTAGGATTGCAAGCTTTGCCGCCATTATTGTTGCTGTAGTCTGCTATAACGGCAAAATCTCTTTAATCATACTTGTGTTTATTTATGGTAACTTAGAATTAAGTTGGAAGGAATAAGATTATTTACGGGAGGATCAGGGTTTTTGCATGGGAAGTACGTGGAAGAGGTGGTCATCAGACCATATTTTGGCAATATGAGGGGTGGTAGGGTTTTGCATGGACGTGTGCATATTTCTGCTTCCACGTAGTACATTTAATGCATGCAAAATTTGCATATTTGCATTTCCATTCATCTCCCATGTGACGTTAATTTGTCTTTTTTGATGGAGGTATATAGTAATTGCTCTGACGACATTTTTCTTTCCTTTTTTCGATTCAACAATTTTCCAAAAAATTATTATATATTTTCTCAACATATAAAAAAAATTCAATAATACTAGCACATCACTTAAATTGATAAGTGATATATAAATATTAATAAATTTTAATATATAAAAATATCATTAATAAATACGTAATTTTATAATTATATGTTTAAATATCATCGATATTTACATATTATCGATCCATCTCTATATAGTTTGTTATACCATTGAATTTTTATCCATATTAATTAAAAAAAAAAGGCACTTTCAAAGCAATATGTAAATTCCTAAATTGAAATTTAAACCAATTAACAACGTGTGAATCATGACATTCTTTTGAGAAAGTCTACCATTTTACAAAAAATTTGAACTACTTTTGACAAAATGTAGAAGTTTGAGATTAAGTATTGTTGATTTTTAAATTTAAATTTTTAGTACTCTTACCGCTATTAAAAAGATAATGAAATATTTTAGAATATCTTCGATAAAATAAAAATATAAAAAGAAAATGTTTTTTTTTTGGGTTGAAAAAAAAGAAGAAAAATGTTGTTCTGTAAGAGCAGAGCCCATAGAACTTTTTAAGGCTTTCTCTACGTCCAGGTCCAAGTGGCATAAAAGCCCATACTCCTACGTGCTTGGTTATCTTGTTCAGTTCATATCATCCTTTTGGTCATTTTAGATGTCTGGCTCTCTGTGTCACCGCTTCGGATTTTTCCACCTTTTTTTTATTTTTTTTATATTGCTTCTTTCATCCATTTTATTCTTAATTTATTTTTATTTAAATTTAAATAATTCAACAAATTATAAATTTAATGATTTAAGTTTAAAACAAAAGAAATAAATAATAAAAAAAAAAGACGGAATCAATCTTATCAAAATACAAAACACAAGACCGTAAAATCTTTTAATTTTATTTGCCAAAAGTTTAGCCCTTGAGCTGTCCGCCACATTCCGCATTTTCATCATCTACCATATGAAATCCATGATTATAACGTAATGGAATGAGTTATTCAGATTTGTTCCCTCTTCCACTCCCCGGATTTTTTCTAATATCCATTAATTGACTAGGAAAAATAAATCTTTTCTTTTCCTAAACGTTTTACCCATGCTCATTTTACTGGTAAAAAGGCTAATGTTGTTTATCGCTTTTCTAAATATTTTTATGTCTAGATAATAAGGAGAAAGCAAGGTAACTTACGTAACATATGTAACTTTTATCAACAAATATCTCCAAAATATAAATTATTATGGTAATTAATTTATATGTCCAATATGAATACTCATAGGAACCGACTTATATCTTCAAATGACATATTTAAGGGATTTTTTTTATTATTATTATTATTATTATCTAACTTGTATCTCCATTCAGCACATAGTAAATTTTTCATGACAACCAACTTATATCTCCAAGCATAAATAAAATTTTCATAGTAATCACCAACTAGTATCTTCTAAAAATATATAAATGTTAATCTTATAATAATCAATTTATGTCTCTAAGACATGTATCAATTTCCACAGTAATCAATCAACTTATAACTCTAAATAAAGGTATAAAAAATACCAAATCACTTGACATGCTTCATACATATCTTTCTATCCTCAATAACTATTCATATGTGTAGTTTATGGGTACAAAAGTAAGTAATTACTTTCTTATAAATTATAAGGTCCAAAACATAGTAAAACTTACCCACTCTTTTTTTTTTCCTTGTTATCCTAAAGATGAAATTCCTAGATTTTTCTAATAATCATAAATATAAGTGCTAATATCACTTAAGTCATCACATTTTGAATCTATAAGATATAGTTAGCTTGCTATATATTCTCACCTCAATAGAATATGTAAAGCTCAAAATCACCTTCTAACTCTTATAATAGATCCAGTTTATTCATTATAAAGTTTGCAACCCCAAATATATATAAATATTCTAAATCAACCTATTATCATGCAACTTAAAGTCACTCCCATCACAATCCATTGGTCAAAATAAACTCATCACCTGAAAGCACAAATTCCCAAAAGGGTAAGTCATGTAACATGGCATATAACTACTACACACATACGATCATATGCTATACTACATATATTTTTATTATTAAATGCGATACAGTAGTCAAATTCTTTAATTTTATATTTAGGTGATTTACAACATAATCTTGATAAGCTTAGGTTCTAAATAGTCCAGATTCTATCTTCAGACATAACAAGCCCCGCAGCTCATCATCTATGGCAAAGAATAAGATTGAACCCGCATGCCCTTTATCTACATCGAATAATTTGTAAGGGGATGACTTCGTTTCTTTTTATCAATAGGTGATAATCTCGTAATAGGTTTACCACCTATATCATGCTATCAAAAGCATAGTCTATCCATAGGAAAAAGATTCAATAGGTACACGTCACATATAAGTACACGTGATGTATAACGACTAATTACATTTAGATATATAATAATATAGGTAGTAGGATTTTTAGTAACTACCCACGTGTTCAAATCTAATTGGTAATTATATATCCTATATATTTCCATGTGGAGTGTACTATTCACTAAATCCCTTCTCCTATCTAAATGCTTTAATCAACATCTTATACCACCAGTTTTCCTAGATGTAACTCCATCCCTATTCAATTGACCCAAATAAGATGTAGTACCGTCATTTTGATGAGTTGCTAAGTCTTTGTAATAATCTTAGTCCCTAATCTAATTACATATAACGCAAACCAATAGCAAGAGTCGAGTTGAATGCAAAGTGGCACCCAACTAAGCATGAAGCAATGTTGAAACTAATTATATTTTGGGTTTTAAAGTGCATTGTTAGGAAAAGGACAATAATAAGGATGTAAATAATACTAAATATTACTTACTAATATTAAATACAAACCTACTAACACCAAAAATGATATCTAATATTACTCAAAAACACTAAATTATATAAGGGTTATTGATAAGTTTCGCTTAAGAATGAGCTCACCACAATCTTAGGAGATTTGTTATAACATGATATTAAAGAGAATGTAAATCTCTTAATAATATATATAATCTTGTAAAGAGAGATTATGATTGTTCAAGTGTAAGCTAATCATTGTTATATCCCGAAGTTGCGAAGTCGTAACAGTTCCGCCGTGTAAACTAACCTATAACAGGAACTAACCTCACAATGTCTATTATAGATATGATCTACATAAGGCGTCACTAACTCCTCGCTTTGAAGTAAACAATTTAACTAAGGTTTTAACTAAAATTTACATAAATGATTAAAACCTTAAGTCAATATATATAATTATATTCACAATATCGTAAGATTCCCAAGAGATCTTATATAATATAGCAGTTAACCAATGTACATATTGTAGACATCTAATTTTTGCCCTTCCATAGTTTTAATTTTTATTTTTACAAAAAGGGTCCTAATTGAAAAAATAATAATAAAAAACAAAACACAAAAAAATTAATAAAAATAATAAAAAATTAACAAATAATGAAAATACAAAAAAAAAAATAAGAAAAGGAAAAATCATAAAAAAATTTCGAAGATTTTTAGAAAGTAATTTATATTAGGAATAATTAGTTTTAGTGTTAGTTTTAATTTTAGTTTAGTTAAAAATTTTAGTTTAATTATTCAGATAGTTTAAATATAATTTAATTGTAATGAATATCAAGATGCAGACCAACAGCCTAATGGATAAGTAGCAGAGTACTTGGGTGGATTTAGTTGGAGATCAGTCTAGTTTTATATATGAGTCTAGTTTTAGACTAAAATCAGTTTCATATCTAATTAAATTATATGAGTCTAGTTAAATCAAGTTTGAATAAGATTTGAATTTAGTTTAATCAGATATAATAGGATTTGATTTAGACTTTATAAAAGAAAAACAACAACGAGAATCAAAGGGGGGGCTTCATCAAAAATCCAATATCTGCTTCATCCAAAATCTTCTACTGTAATTTGACCCAGACGATCAGCTAACCTCAAAACGCCCAGACAGTCAGCAAACTCCATCCGCAAACCTAACAACAGACCAAACACCAGCGTCTAGCAACACACAATCCCCATTCACGGACGTAACTCATACATTGAAGAACACACACGACACATGCCAGCAATCAACCATCCTTCATCCAACAGTCAAGCATGGCCATACGAATGGTAGCCCTAGGGACGTCCGAATAGCCGACGCACTTGACTCCAATACCACTGACACCCAAAACCCCAACACTGAAACGCTCCATGCACTGCCCTGTCAAACTCCCTACTGCACATGTGCATGTCTCCAATCATCAACACCAACCTATCTGAGCACGCTCTGAACAGAACAGCGACTGCACCTCCCTCACCGCTGACCCCCTGACGCATAGCTTGCAATCTACACATCCTTTCAAACCATGTACTTTTGATCACTCTTGCAGATTGCGCCCTCTCCAACACCAGGCAACAACAGCTGCAGTCGAATAGCTGCAACGTACCACCCATTGCTGTGCATACGACTGAACACTGCACAGCCACACGATAGCCAACGTCGACTATATGCCAACAATAGCAACTCGCGCCGACTATATGGACATGCCATAGCCACTGTCTTCATTGAGTAAGAATAATTCAGGTTCGAATTCTCAATTATTATTATTATTATTATTAGTTACTAATTTATGTTGATTGTTTAATATGTAAATAGATATATATATATATATATATATATTCAGTTTAGGAATTTTTAGGATTAGGATTTTTAGAATTCTTCAAATAAAAAAAAATTTAAAAAATAAAATAAAATAAGATTGTCGGAGCAATTTTTTTTATAAAATAAAAACATTCAAGAGTTAGAACCCCTCTAGATTTTTTTAAAAAAATAAATCGAATAAATTAAAAACGTAAACCCAGTAAGTTGTTTTAAAATTAAAATAAATTAATACACTAAATTTTTTGAAAAGAACTACGATCGTCTGATCCGGCTAGCGGGTACGTAGGTACCTTCGGGGTGATGATAAAATATGTAAAAACTTAGGTTCTTTTTTTCTTTTGATTTTATTTTTTATTTTTTAAAAATATTATAATTAGAAAAATAATCCTAATTTCGATAATAAATAGTGGTACTCATTAGGGTTTAATAGGTTAGCCTCCGAATTCGGAATCCTTTGGTTCTTTATTAAATTTGAAATCAAAGACCGGTAGCTAAATCGTAACCAATCCACCTAATTGGTTACGATTTCCTTTTCTTTTCCAACTTCGATCGGGTGGCGACTCTAAAAATTATTTTTAATAAAAAACCAGAATTTCTCAATTTCTTTAGTTGAGAATTAATATTAAATGGGTTTGGGTTTAGTATTAATTAAGAAATGAGAAATCAATTTTAAATAAAAACCGAAAAATCAGACTCGACACATATCATATATTGGTTCTTTATCCTAAGGATACTAGTAAGACTCTAATTAAGATTTGATCTTTTGCCAATAGATCCTCGCTCCCCATAGCTTCAAAATAAATATAACCTTTAGGTAATTGTATTGTAGTATCGCAAATTAGAAGTCAAGACCTGCAAAATAAAAATCTAACCTCTATGCGAATATGAGAAACTATAGCTCAGTAAGTTGAATTGGAGACTCATGAATGTATACAAACACAGTCAAGGTTATCAAGCAATTATTTTTATGAAATACAACAAATGCCATCACACAACGTAGTTTGATTCGTTGTGAAATCAGAGTAATTTCACCCGCTCTAATCTGGGTTGAGGAGTTTTCATGTTATACAACAGCTCACAACCAAACCCAAGTTTGTACAATAGAATCATTGCTCCTCCTGAGACTATCCTTTGAACCAATACCCTCATCCTCATCCTGACCTCTTCTCTTATCACTTAGTTCGGCTAAAGATGAGGAGAAAACCTTATTTGCTATCTAATGCTATCTTTTTCGAAGGTGTTAATGTTTGGTTGGAAAAATGATCCCTTACAGGGTTGCAATGCATATCTTTTTAAGGTATTTAGGTTGATTAAGATTATATTCGGTTTAAGGTGATTAAACAATTCCATATCACTTTAATCACAATAGTCATCAAACATAACACAAATTTCAGCACAAAATTAAATACACAAGCATATACATGAGACTACTTACAATCGTAATCATACACAAACCTAAGTCTCCGAGTACTTTAAAATACAATGAAGCATTAAACCCAACTTACTTGAAATCTTGAGTCACTCAATCATTTGTCGCAAGTTGACTCGTCTTCGTGTGTCATATAATATAAATACGCTCTTTTTAGTATTTATACTTAGATGATACATATTTTAAAGTAAGATTTAACTCAATTCTCCTTATATACCTATCATTTACTGACGATTCATCTTACGTTAGTTCGAGGTTTGGTTTCTGAATCCGATTTTAGTTCAGGTTTTAATTCGATTTCAACTACGAGTGATCTTAAAATACGCTTCGAACCCTAATGTGAAAGTAATCATATCAACTTCGAGTATCCTAATATCATACTAAGTTTTAATTCAGTATTCTAACTTATTCGGTATATTCTAATCCTAATTAGTATACCAATTTTATTCTTAATGTGAGAGAATTTTACAATTTTGATCCAATTATGTAGAATTAATTTTTGTACCAGATTTCATATGTACTGATATTATTATTATATTATCCAATTTAACCTATTATTTCATATTTATTAAAATTCTAATTTCACATATTGCTAAATTACTCTAAATTACTACATAATTCCCATATTAATTGCAATTAATACTTCAAATGTTAGGATTATGTTTCCATATCAGATATTAACATCCTTAAACATCTAATTACTTTTTAAATCAGTAATTAATCATTTAATTACTTAATTAAGCCAAAAGTACCTATTTTCTTATCGTTTTAGGGGTAAAAAATTACTTAAAATTTTCAAAAATTAATTTTAGAAAAATAGCTTCATAGCATTGTTTTATATCACTTAAGTAATTGAACTCCAAACTACACTGCTAAACCTATTTATTTCTAATTCTAAACATGCTCGATTTTGTCAAATTTCTTAAAAACCCTAAATTTATAGACATAATTAAACTTAATCACTATTATTTCCTAAATCTACATATAATAAAACATCATAATAACAAATTTCATAATTTTCTGGGCAAAATTAATAAATTTTAAGAAATTTTGTAAAATCGACTGAAAAGTTAGACTCACCTGACTTGGGTTTTTGGTCACTACTGACGGCCTAGGAGTGGTCGGCTAGTCTAAACGCTGGATTTGGAGTGGGGTGGTAGTGATGGTTTGGTCACAGATAGTAGTGATGTGTAGATTCGGCCTACTTGCCCTAACTGCACAAATTTGAGAAAAAAAAATTCTAAAACCCTAATTTCTCTCCAATTTTCCTAATCTTCTAACTGTCTAAAGAGTCTTCTAAATTTTTTTGGTTAATTATAAGGCCTTAAAGCAATTATAGTGCATTAATTTGAATAGGATAAAGCCCGTATCTTTTCTCATTTGCATTTTTTATTACTTGATTCTAATTGGCTAAAATTTTTTTCTTGATTCCTGACCTGCTACGACAAATTCTGAATTGTTCTCAACCTTTTTTATTTTTCTTTAATTTTTTATAATTTTATTTAATTATTTAACAATTTTTTAGCTAATTTTGGGCAATTTAGATAATATCACATATTTCTACCTACAAGTAAATACGTGTAAGGTATAAATAAACAATGCTAAATATTATTTAGATCATTCTATGATTTTTAGTATACATATAATCTATCTCTAGTGATTTATTAGTTATTAAAATGCATTTTACGCACTTTCGTTCGATAAATAACAAGTAATATAATTAAAATTTAAAAATTTTATATTCTCTTATTTTATTACTTATTTTCTTAAATACAAACTTACGTGATCACTTTTACTAATATTTCTAACTTTAATTTATAATTTAGGTTTGATCGGATCATTTAACCGATCGCCTTAAACTTTGTATACTAAATTCGATTATACGGTTATTTGGCTTATATTTAGGGCTTACAATCATCAAAAACTGCTAATGGAACTCTCCTCAAGACCTAAAATCATATATAGGGCATAATTGTAAATAAGTGAATTATTTCATAAGCAAACTATTCAAAACACTTACTTTTAAAATGTTTAAATTGCTACTACCAATTAGACAAGGCTTTGGCCACTATTCAAGCGGTAGCAAATACTGTTATATAGATGGAATCACTTAGGCTCTTATTTAGATGGGGTCTTGTCATTATTTAGGTACTATCTAAGTTTCACCTAACATTTAGATGGTGGTCATTTCCTCATAGTCGGTAAACGTTTGCAATATGTGCATAGTTTGCTCCATAATGTCATTTGGGTGGTGTTTTGTAGCCATCCAGACAATAGTGCTTGTGCAACATTCTTGCATCTTTTTTATTCCACTAGTTACCCTTGCCATCTAACCTAGGCCTGATTCTTTCTTCAGTGCTTTCTTTGTAAGTTATGACCCGTAATAATCCAATTATCATCATTTGAGAGATTTGGTGCTATCATTCGCTTGTCAATGGCTACCATCCATATGTCGAAATAGTCACATGTAAACATTGCACACATTATTAAAGTTAGATGTTCATTAGTCCGATTAAAGCTATCCTACATGCACACGCATCATATAACAAAAGTTAAAGTCATATATGTAAAGTTTTCCCAAAGGCTTGATAACATTGTATAATATCATTAGTACTTAAATCCAATATATAAGATAAATCAATTCTCATATGTACTCAAAATTAGAGATCTTAAGGTAAAACTTGATTTGCCATTTATATATATATATAATTGTAAGCCTATTCAATTCACAAAGGGTATTTAAGAAGTTCCATGGTTGACTTAAGAGCGATATGCTATTGCCAAGTTAACTGGGTGTACAAAAGCAAAGTAATCAACTTAGGGAGATTGGGTCAATTGACTTGGAAAGTGGGGCCAATCCTTATCCTATGTGGTAAGTCATGCTGCTTTGCTCTTAAGGAGTCCTTTTTCCTTTCAATTCCAAATTTTTAACTCTTTCTTTTAAAATTTAATGCTTTACTTCCATAATTGCAGCTAAATCTCTAATTTTATAATAAGTACATTATTTATACCTATTATTTTTTGGGGATCATTAGCCTTAGGTAATTTCTAAAGGTGAATAGAAAGGAGACAATTTTTACTTGTCCTAAAAGAATCGTAAAGAAAGTCAACGTTTCTTGAATCGATTTTAAGAACGTTTCTTTTGCATCTAATAGTATTTTCATCCGAAAGATGTAATTAGGATTTTATAGATTAATAACTTATTAAGAAGAAAAGGAAGGAACTAGTGTGAAATTTTACCATCTTGTTGATCTCTTAGCAATTCTTTATTACTTTTACCTTGGACACATAGCAAGGCAAGATTTTATCTTAAAACAATCATCGACTTCCCATTGATAATTTAAGGAAATGAAAAGTTTATAAAGATTTTACCTTCACAAGGTGAAACATACAATACTATCTGGAAGTTGTAGATGAGACGATAGAAAGCATTAACAGCATCTTCATGGGAAGGGAGGCGGCGAGGCTTGAACGGGGTTGGCAGCATAAAATTTGTAAAATGCAAGAGAGGAAAAACTTATTTTCCTTTTCGATGAGAGGCTCAAGTGAATATTAAGGGAAATATTTCTTCTTATTTAATGAAAACCTTGTGAGTGAAATGTCTAATATGCTTTTAGCTTTAAAATGAATTTCTAGGATATTTCATTAAACATAATTTTTTTCGTGGGAGGAAAAAAAAAAAAAAGAAAAAGAAAAACACTAAAGCATGCATGAATGTTCACCTACATTGGAGACACCTCTTCGAATAGTGAAAGACAAGGCGATATTATTACCATTGCTAGTGACTTCTAGACTTTATGGAGTATCGTTCAATCAATAAGTTTTTAACTGATAAATTCTTATGGTACAAGTTTGAGTGTTCTACAAGGTTAAATAAAAAAAGACTTAGAAAGAACGAAGAAGTTTGGATTCGAAAAAGTATGCTTAGGTAGTTCCTTTGCTGAGCACAACAGAATGAAGAATTTGAAAATTTGTATACTTTCAATTTCATCAACTCTTTGCACTATCATATTCAATGGATTATAAAGGAGAAGGCAAGATTATCGAATTCAATTATGGTGGTTGATAAGAGGATATCATTGAAAATTTTAATAATATGAGCCGTTGGTGTCACAATTTTTCTTTAAATTATTCCAGTAATTCTTATGAATGTAATAATATAATCTTATCCACATTAATAATGATATATTGAAAAACAATTTTATCTGTAATTTTGCCCTTAAGAAACTTGAGACCTGATGAAAGAAGGAGTTAAATAGCTAGGCTGGTCTAAAGCCCCGTGGTTTTAGTTTCAAACCGTCGCATTGAGTTTCACCAAAGTAAATCCGCAACAGCCCATATGACAGCTTACAACCAACAATTTGATTCTCAGCTCCTAACCCGAGAGCAAGAAATTAGGAAGGAAAGGAAAAAAAAAAAAAAAAGGTATGGGACTATTTGATTCATTTTGATCAGTTTGGATAATAAGAAGAAACGGAATGAAAGTAATCTTATTCATGACTAAAGATAATAAAATAAAGTATAATATAAAAATTACCAATATAATCAAAATATTATTAAGAAAGTGAAAAAAATAGAGTAAAGAAGCGATATAATGGGAAATCGATATTTTCTTTCTGCACTTTTCCTTCTCTTTCTCTCCAACATAGAGGGAATTAACTATTCATAGACAGCGTTCGGAGCTTTAGTTACTTCGTAATCTGCAATCAACGATGTCCAAATCTAGGTTGTTTGGGGTTCGAGTTTGGTCTGTCAGAGTATAATTATTTGACTATCTTCTTGTATCTAATGCTTGACAACAGCGGTACAGTTTGAATCGTACAGACATCTGTCATGAAATGATATCCATCTCGTCGTATTTAATGAATTGTGCTTACATATGGACAGGTGCGCAGGATTCCTCTCATAGGACACACGCGTGTCGTCAAGCTATGAGAAGGGGTACGCAGAGCGTGGGTGTCGGACCTACGCTCCTGTGGCTGTTCCGATATTGACCGACAACACCTTTCTCTAGTGCTTAAGCCATGGGGAGGTCGACTTGGACCTCGTGGGGGATTGGTCGTGTGGGCTTGAGAGGTAAGTTCGGGTTTAGGGCCCTTGCCCAAATTCTGTCAATAACTCTCACCTCTCGGGTCCTCGTAATTTCTTTCCTCTTTCCAAATGTAGCCTAAACGGTTGAGGGCATGGATGGTTGTTGTTGTGGTTTTATTTGTCTGTTTTTTTGTCGTCTTCTAATATCCTAACGACCCGCCGGTTCCTGTACAGTTGAACCGGAAAAAGGAACCGGTCCGTCAGCAGCTCTGTTAAAGAATACACCTCAGCAGGGAATGTCTCGATTGATAACTTCTATTCATTACGTGCAGATTCAAAACTCGTCGTTCCTCATACACATATACATATACAACAATCACATATACATATACAACAATCACAACCCAGTAAAGTTCAAGGGCAACCATGCCAATCCCATTGATGCTCAGAGCCACTCTCACCAGAAGACCATTTATAATTCATGCTTCTCCACTTCTCTCCACATCTTCAGCTTCAAGATATGTAAGCCTTTTCAACCCTTCCTAGAACAATTAAAGAACTTCTATACGATTGATTTTCATCACTTTTTGTTAGTTAGAATTAGGATGGCAGCTTAGTTGTGTGTAAAAAATAATGGGTAATAGGAAAAGTTAGTTGTTGATTGAAGTTCTGTATTTTGCTTATGAAAGTTTTGCTCAAACGAAGTTAGCTTGAGTTGTTGTACGAACAATCCATTTCATGGGTTCTTATGAGCAAATAGCCTCGATATGCTTAATTTCATTTTTTTTTTTTTGTTAGAGTTGGGACTTTGGCTTACTGAGGTGTTAAATGGGTATTAGGATAAATGAGTTCTTGATTGAAGTTCGGTAGTTTACCAATGAAAATATTTCTCGAAGGGAGTAGATTTATTCCTTATATTAGTACTTTTGCTTCATGGGTACTTCTGAATAGACCATTTTATGTGTTTGGTTTTCATGAGTTTTTTTTGGATCAAAATCAGGATTATGGATTGGCGGCTCTAGAAAATGATGGATATTTAGAAAAGTTAAGTCTTTGATTGAAGTTCTGTATTTTGATTACGAAAAATTGCTTCAATGGAGTGACTTGAGTCCTCAATATATATATAATGTAATATTATTTCATGGGGGTTTTATTGGCTTTTGCTTTTTGGAGTAAATCATGGAAGATTTTGGCTCGTGAAGAGGATTCGAATATGATGAAGTTTGAAATTTTTGACTCCTGGATGCAGATTAGCACATTGGTGATTGGTGAGTATGAAGGTGGTTCAGTGAAGCAACAGACGGTGAGTGCAGTTGAGGCAGCAAAATTTTTGGGTAAAGACAATTCAATTTCTATGCTCTTGGCTGGGTCAGGCCCTTCCCTTGGAGAAGCAGCTGCAAGTGCAGCTTCCTGTCATCCTTCCATTTCAAAGGTAGTGCCTTTTGTTCATCATGTCCTTGGAAAGTTTAAATGCTAAATGTAAAGTTCCTTTTCCTTATTGCTGACATTTGTGGAAATGGGTCTGATACATCTGCCCTCTCTTCCAACCGATTTATTGCTGTAGGTTTTAGAGGGAGGTAATTGGTGACCCTTGTAGGTTGTGTTTGGTTTCCATTGCAACTAGGAGCTAATGGTCCTATGTTTGTACGCTGCCTAATGTCTTGTGTCTGCATCCTAACATGGCAACTTCAAATGACACCAGACATAGTTTTTAAGGGTGAAATGCAAATTTACCTCTCTTATGTTTACTTTATGTGTTGAAATTGAGCGTTTAGACCCAAAATCTTTGGAAAAAAGGTGCTTTTGGACCCTAGTTTGTTGTTTGGCCTTGGATAAAATAATACAGAAATACTAAAATTAATAAAAAGAATGCATAATAGTAAGAATGCATGTATGTTATTTTCTCACATCAAGAACAAACAAATGGTAGCTTTTATTGATGCAAAAACAACGGTTTTACACTCCTTTCAATCTATGAAAGGTGGGGGAGCTAATGGTTAATGAAGAAGTTCTCTAGCTAGAAAAACCCAAAAAAAAAAAAAAGCGTTTATTCCCCTATTTATACTAATCTACTAAATCTAGATATTTCTAAAGGATTCTCAACCTTCTAGAAAGTACAATAGAGAAGTAGAGAATATAAAAGAAAAGCATGATAACTGTACAAACTAAAATTACTAATCTAGCAACTAACTAAACTACTACTGACTGCTAACTACTTATCATAGTAAGTAAACAGAATAACCATGACTACTGCTTGATATGTGTGTACACATACAAGATAGGATGATGGCATGTTGGCTGGCTAGGAGAGGGCATAACAATATAGGAGTTTGAAAACACATTTTCCCAAGATTTGGGGTCTAGATGCTCAATTTTAAAGATAGGAGCTGAGTGCACACAAAGCAAGCATTAAGGATGTATTTGTAATTTTATCCTAGCTGTTCAACCACTAGGAACTGAGGATTCTCTTTCAGCATGCAGTCAAGAATATTTCACTGCATGAATCAATAGGAATTGAAGGGGCATATTGAAAAAAACGAAAACGAAATCCAATGCACAGAACTTGACTAGGCTCCCTTCTGTCATATGAATATGCAGAGATACATCATAGTTACAAGGATAGTTCATATACTGTTAGATCCACTATTCGTGGTTCCAGAATAGCAATATAGCATACACTTCTGTGGCTAAAGTCGAGTCAGTTTCTAGGGATTAATCTAATACACTTGAAAACATTGACACAGTGGTAATTTATCTTCCCACCCCCCAACCCAAAAAAAAAAAAAAAAAAAATTACAGGGTATTCCATGACTAAATGCTGAAAATGATGCTTGTGCTGCAGGTCCTTGTGGCTGATTCAGATAAACTAACACATTCTCTTGCTGAACCTTGGGCCAATCTCATCCAATTGGTTCAGAAAAAAGAAGGGTACTCACATATAATTGCTGCTTCTAGTTCATTTGGCAAAAACTTACTACCTAGAGCTGCTGCCCTCTTAGATGTCTCACCAGTGACTGATGTGGTTGAAATATTGGAATCACGGCAATTTACCAGGTGATATTTTTGTTTTCTTTTCTCATTACTTGTATTTTACTCAGCTCAGTAATTTGCTTTCCTTCTTGTCTGAGCTTGAAATAATTCACTTTACGACTGTTTGTTTGACTTCTATAACAATCTGCTTGATATTATTAACATACTAATGGCACCCTATTTAAGAATTTCCAAAACTAGAGAACTTATTGCAGCCCCTATAGTTAGCTGAGTCTGTGGAAATACTAGTGTTTTATTTATTATTATTATTTTTTTTTTTTTGGTTATGAAAATTAAATGGAAAGGATGTCTTTCTCAAATATGTTCTCTCTTGGTCTAGAAAATGTATTGTTGATCTCCTAGGAACATAAAACTTAGCCTTAAGGTGTCATTGCAAAGGTTTTGTTGGCAGTTTCTCACTTTCATTAATACTTGCTGGCAGAATTGCTGAAAGCACCATATCACTGATTCTTTGTTCTTTTAAGCGATCTGATCTTGATATATTACTTGAGAAAATTCTCTAGCGATGTAAATTTTCATACGAAACTTTCTGATAGAATTGATTATTTCTGATTGTGTATAGAAGCTGGTACTGGTACAAGAGTGCACCCAGTGGAAATACTGATAATTATCATATACAATATATGTAGTTCATATTTTGAAGTTAATGGGAGGGAATGTTTACATCATTGCCTAATGGCCTAATAGCCACTTCATTCATTGAAGGTGGTATTTACGTGACACTACATGAAAAAACTTTGGATAGAGTCAATCTTGCAGATTCTCTTTTACCTAAAATAAATATAAGAGCTTTATGACCAAAAAGGGAAAAATTAGAAGCAAAACAGTGAATCTATCTACAGCTCTGTCTTTTTTCGAGGTTTCATACCAACGGATGATATTATAAGGATGTGGAGAATCCTGGAAATTTCTGATGATTGTTTGTCTAAGCTTGTATCATCCTTTGCTTAGTACTCTCTGATTTCCATTTGTCAGGCCAATTTATGCTGGAAATGCCCTCTGCACTGTAAGATATACGGGTGTGGATCCTTGTCTCATGACCATTAGATCCACCTCTTTTCCAGTGGATCCACATTCAACAGATACTAAGGCCCCAATATCTCAGGTTGATCTCTCAACCTTTGAGGAAGGTCTGTTTACCTTTTGTTGTTGCATGTGACATTTATACAAGCAGACCATTCCTTTGATTCGTGTATGGTTCAGGAATGAGGTTCTATCCTTTTTTATATTGGTCTAATTTTAAACCCGGCAGCTTTGCAAAAACCTTGGCAGATTTTTTGTTTCAATCTGATGTTCATGTACTTTGTTGCAGAGTCAATAGGTAAATCTAGATATGTAAAACATACGTCTCAAGATTCTGAACGTCCTGATCTTGGCAATGCACGGGTTGTGGTCACCGGAGGCAGGGGACTGAAAAGTGCAGAGAACTTCAAAATGATAGAGAAGCTTGCAGAAAAGCTTGGTGCTGCAGGTTGGCTTAAAGCATTGTGTCTTCCAGTAGTCTAATATTATTGTACTACTTGAGCTAAAATGTGTTCTCTGTTGTGACAACTTGAATCCTCAATCTTTATTGGTAGCTTTAATAAGTCTAACTTCTCATTTGCTGCCTTAGTTGGTGCAACACGTGCTGCTGTTGATGCGGGATACGTTCCAAATGACCTCCAGGTAAGAATAAGTTGTAATCGGAAAAGTATATTGAACTTGTAATGGTTGTCATTTTGGGTGCAAGCTGCAAATTGCATATCTTGGTGCATGAAAAGTAAGTATAATCTTGCATGGGATTTTCTTACCAAGTATTCTGTTGCAAGATGACAATGATATGCCTATGCATGAAGCATCTATCGTGAATTTACTGGAAATTTATTCATTTTTATCACTAGGTGGACCTCAGAACAGCTGAACGGTTGTTCTATCATGATGGGTTATGTATTTAAGTATGAAATTAATCTCGTTGCAAATTAGGCTTCAGCTTGCATAAATATGATCTTACCCAGCCTACATAATGCAGACATCTTGTGTTAATCCAGCTTTCCTATCTCATGCTTATGCCATCTAATTATGAGATTATTATTATTATTATTGTTATGTTTTTTTTTACATGACTTGTTCAACAAACTACAATCATTTTCATTGCATTTATACAAATGCATCACTTCTTTTGTGAAATCCATCTTATCTTTTTTCATGGCGATGTTTATGCATTATCAACTTCCAAGTTTCTCTGAGGATATCGATTTCCATTTTTCACATTTACTGTGACTTGTCTGTCAGGTTGGTCAGACCGGCAAAATTGTTGCCCCAGAACTATATATGGCTTTTGGAGTTTCAGGGGCCATTCAGCACATAGCTGGCATGAGAGATTCCAAGGTCATTGTTGCTGTAAATAAAGATGCAGATGCACCCATTTTTCAGGTGGATCTTTCCCCTTCTTCCCGCTGCTCACACGTGCATAAAATCCATTCACAATAATTCCGAGGAGCAACTTGACCCTGATTATCTTTTTGCGTTCTGGCTACCATTTCATCTCCTTTTAGAAAAATTAACACAATTGAATGGATGACAACTTTCAGGTTGCGGATTATGGACTGGTTGGTGATCTTTTCCAAGTGATACCAGAATTGATAGAGAAGATGCCTGAGAAGAAGTAAACCTAATCTATGTACACAGTGCATAAAAGTTCCCAAGGATTATTGTGTTCTCCTTTTACAAAGATTTAACCTCAAAGAGCATGATTCTATGGTGAAACTACAGTGAATAAAAGTTGATTATCGGGCTTTCAGTGTTATTTAACCCCTTTATTATGCTCACCTGTTTTGGCACTTTTTAAAAATTAATAATACTTGTATGCTATTCATCTTATCAATTCATTCTAACTTTTAAATTTACACTTACACATTTGTGTTGAGTATGAAATTTATGATTTCCATTGGTGCAAATGTAATCACTTTTGACTAGGAATTGAATGTGAAAAAAAAATTCCCATTCCTAATAAAAAGTTATTCATTAAGCAGGGAAGATCTTATTTTATTTTGAGAAATTAATGTGTAAACTTAACATTCGACGTTTATTCCACCTATTTGGACACAATCCATCAATTCCTAGAGATGGGTCCCGTTGATACTGATTGGTACCAGAACAATTCCATTCCGAAAATTTGATAACTGATTATCAAATTCATACTTCCGTAGGATGGTCACACAAAGTGGGCATCTTCTTTTATTTAGGGTATGCTGTTTTGGCTAGAAAACCATTTTCTTATAATGAACAATAAAGAAAATTTATTATATTTTTATAGTAAAAAAAGAGAGAAAAAAAAAAAGCATGATTTGTAATTTTATGTTTACATAACCACTTTTAGTCACTTAATACAAAAATACAAATTTTTTTATTTATTTCATCAGTTCCATGATTGGAACATGGGGGATACACTTTGCACCACGATTTTAAATGAGAAGAAAGATTTCAAGAAATGCATCATCTTTATAGTTGTCTATTATGTGACTGTCAAATGCTTTCAAAGTCACATGTAACATACATGTGTCCGCAAAGCATCACTAGGTCACGTTCCGTAACAACAAATCCCAAGTCATCTTTGGTTCAATCTGGGATTCTTTGCCTAGGGTATGAAAACGACGAGAGGGATTACGAGTGTTTGATCAAGGGTTTAGTGAGACTTTATTCATGAATCGGATTTTTTTATTTTTTATTTTTAAAATATGTTGGGCCTCTGTCATCTGTATTATGAAGAATACAAGCCATGAGTTCGTAAATGAATTATACAGATCAATTGATTCTAAAAGTGTCAAAACATAAGTCATATTTTCATATTTTTCTCTTACAAAATATTATTAATTGTAATAATTTCAAAAGTTTGTAGTTAGAGGCATTGCAAGTGGCGATTAAAGGTAAAACCACGTAAAATATTAGTTATAAGTGGAAATGATTTATATATTTGAAAAGAAGATCTCATCTTTAATTAAATTTCTTTCTTTTAACCATTACCATCGCTCGGAAAAATCAACATCCATAACCATAAGCGTCGGTTACAACTCTTCTCACGCTAATTTGATAGTAAAAACTATTAGGAAGCGTTATGATTTTCATTATTAGACTAAAACCATACATATTGAAAAATAAATAAATAAATTAAAAAGTACTTTAACAAATCAACGGTTAAGTTCAGTAGTTTTAAAATTCTTTTCTGGTATAACCAAGCGCATCTGGTGTAGTGGTATCATAGTACCCTCCCACGGTACTGACCGGGGTTCGATTCCCCGGATGCGCAAAATTAGACGCTATTTCTTTTCTCGGGTTTTATTTGCCATTTTCTTTAACCTTATTTCGCCTATGTTATGTTATGTGGCTTTTCCTTTTATTTCTTTTTTTTTTTTTTTCCAGCATACTTGCTTAAAGAAAAGGTATCTGCACATCCAATTCTCGTACTTATAGCTGCATACAATATAGTTTTATAATTTGCAATAAAAAACAAAAATAAGTGTTAAAGGTATTATATTTGTTCTCAACATGTATAATTATAATCGTAGAGAACAGTTGACAAAATCAAGCTCATCCAAACCGGTAAATTTTAATATTTCTCCCTTTTAAGACACATATATCCTAGCTATTAAGGATAATTAGCAAGTTTCTGACTTTATACAAGTATAATTTTTCTTTATTTCTGAATTTATTATAAAATTTGTTGTGTCCTTAAAATATTAAGGTGAATGAAGACTTACTAATTCCAATTCTCCAATCTGAATGAGTATGGATGTATATAATTAAATAGGGTCTTGTCATATTTTTAAATTGATTTTGAGTATTGAATTAGCTTGAGAAAAGGTATTTTTAAACCTAATTGGTATTCGCAGGGATATGCTTTAATAGTTTGAAACATTAGTCTAAGTAGTATAAATTATGCAATATCGATCTTTACAAAAAGCAAAATAAAAGTCTTATTTTCTTATAAGTTTTCTAAAAGAAGATTTGGTACCTATTATTATTATTATTATTATTATTATTATTATTATTATTATTATTATTATTATTATTATTATTATTATTATTATTATTATTATTATTATTATTATTATTTTGCCGTAGTTGTGCCCCATTAAAAATGTAAAGAAGGAAAGGTCCATTGAGAGAAGAATGAGTTGACTTAACTGGTATTTTTGTGTATACTATCAACATAATAACAATTAAAAATATGCAAGGAAAGGGCATATATCGCAAAAGATAATTATCTAGATTCAATACATTACGCCATATGCATAATCATAAATTGATATTTTTATAAATATAATTAGAGCATAAGCTGTTTACATCCCTGGTTTAATAAGAATCGAGTTGTCGACTGATTTCATAAATAGTGGAACACGTAAAAATTGGAATTTGGTCGAAACATCCTCGGCATTTCACGTTATTTCATAGTGTGTATTTTTATGAATTATGCCTCTAAATAATTGAAGATAGCTCGTTCTTTTAAACATTGTCGGCCAAACACATGCCAAATTGTGGTGTATAATTAACATTGTTTGTATATAATAGACCACCAAGCTTTAAAAATCAGTAACTTGTATTTTGTAAAGGAAAAATTGATGCATTGAGTAAGAAATCAAATAAGAAAATTTTCTCCCACTGATATATCTACTTTTTTTATAAAATGTATAATTATTATTGGAAAGCGTAAGAAGTTTCTTTTTAATTTTTAATAAGTATACAAAGTCGTATATTATAAACCGAATAGAGACAAAGTCTTAACAACCATAAAATACTTTTCAACTGGTTTCTTTCTATTTTTTTTTTCTTCTTTTTCTTTTTAAAAAGGGAAATTCAATTGTGAAATCGACAGAATCTGTAGCAAAAGCAACGTATGCAAGCTGCAATTATAAAAATATAACTGATACGGGAAGATATCTCTTTCTTTTGCTCAACACCGAAGCAAGGCATGAAGGTTGGCTTACAGGGAAACGAGAAATTTTACGTTTCATTTTCCCAGATGTGGACCTAGAGATGTTAACAGCCGACCCGGCCCAGATTCAGCCCTAAACTATCGATCCACCGACCAGCAAAAAAATGAACCGAGCCGGGTCCTTAAAGGGATGGATTTAGGTCGGTTCACTTAAATTATAGGACTTTTTTTTTCTTGTTTTTTTTTAATTTTCCTTAATTATTATAAATAATTTGTAAACTATTCGACTTATTCTTTTGATTTCTAACTAAATCAAAATCTATATGCTGTTGCTGGTGAATAAAATATTTTATTTTTAGTTTAATTTTTTTCAATCCCAAAATAATTTATTTACAACATGTGAACATAAATATATGATATTATATTATATTTATAGTATATTAATTATTACATATTACATATACAATATACTTATTTGCATTATATACTATAGTATATATAGTATATTATATACTATATATAATATATATTATGTTTAGATTATATATATGTAGCATATATATAGCATATTATATATTATTTATATACACTTTTTTAATTTTTGAGATTGGCTCAATCTTAAACCATCAAGCCAAATGGCGAGTTTAAGAATGATTCGACTCTCCGGTTCAATAACTTACCAACTCAATAAGTTACTATGGTTAAACCGTTTAAATCCTTAAAACTCAACGATTTAACAATCAATTCGAGCCCACCTAATGGCTCGATGGGCCGATTTCTAGTTAATTTACTATTCGTAACTAGCTCTTACTTAGATTTATGTAGACTTAATAGTCATATTTTAATAAAGTAATAAAAGATATACTTGAAATTAAATACAATCGGTTGCTCGTTTTTCCCATAAAAAAAAAAGCATATCTAAAAAGGAAATGCATATAATAGAAAGAAAAATGATCCTGTTAACATATATTTACTTGATATCAATGTAAATAAGAGGAATGGGATCATGAAAGATCCATCCCAACCCGTCCAATTGCATACATAAATGCCACCCAACTATTCTCTTCAGTAACATTATTCTGGTGTCTTAATCTTACTGGGGTCGACTTTGCTATAGAAATGATTCTCTATTAGACCGTGCTACTCTTACTCTAGCACCCATGTGAATTTGCTGACATCGCTTGATCCTTCTATAATCCCTCTCACATCTCAACAGTAATGTTCCAAAAATATTTGACCTAATTGAGTGCTTGTGAATGTTAGTTTTAGCTAGTAGTTAATTGTTAGGTTCTTAACAAATAAAGGTTGTTAACAAACAATACACAGACTTGCTGAGGAAAAAGTAATCGATTCATGGGGAATACAATTGAGAATATTCTACAAATTCTCTTACTTTACTCTCTCAATTTCTCAATTTTTTGAACATCACCTCTACATTTTATTTTTCTCATATACCAAATCACCAGTCTTATTAAATTGGTTTTAGCAACTCTAAAATATATCGTGTTTTGTGAATTACTCAAAATATAATTTTTCTTCCATAGAATAAAGTACACAGTAGAGATTTAGATTGTCTCGATTTTTTTTTCCTTTTATTTCCCTTCATTCAGGTTATTTTACAAATAACTTGAATTTATAAAATACGGTATTACTCTATCTTTTTCCTTATAATTTCAACAGTCAATTATACAAAGTAGTATCTCAAGGGATTAACTTAGGAAAATTTGAGATGAAGTAAATCAAAGGATCCATTTCTACCTAACATGCACTGCATACTTGCAAAATAAATGATTATTTCCAAAGAAGAAGTTAATAATGGTGATGGTGGATCTTGTAATGGCAACAGTCAGACCTATTTTCGATTTTTACTAGAATTGAACATCAAATACTAAAACTAAACATCGGATAACAAAGTTCGACAACTTTTTGGGCATGCGCTCATGCAATTATACACAGTATATATGATAAAGTAGTATATGGTACATCCAAAGGGATGAAGTGCTTTAATGTACAGTAAATTAATTAAGAAAGTCTTATTATTACTGCCATTGACAGTGTGTGCTTCCGTTTTCCTTTCCTGTGAAACCTTTCTCATGTGTATGTGTCTCTTCAGAAACCGCTTTATCCTACAAATACAAAACATAAAATCTTATATTAATTACTTTCAAATTAGATTGATGATCCCCGCAATTTTATTCATGGAAAAGAATTTCATAAAATCTCATTTTCTTATGCTTTTAAGGGGAAATCGGTGAGAATATAAACGGTAGGACACTATAATGTGATTTCAAATCTCTCGATTTATTGGAATCTAAAAAATAAAAGTATAGAATAGTATGGGGAAATTGCAAGAAACTTTTTATGTGTATTCACCCCTCTTTATCTACAAAAATGAGCTTTTTAGACACTAGAATCTCACAAAGCATGCTTGCAAGCTCCTAATTGACGATTATGGCTTTTACAGTAAGTAATGATGGAAAGTCAAAAAAAAAAAAAAAAAGGAAATAAAAATGTAGAAAGATCGTGAGAATTATTAATCAAAATTTTCATTAAAAAAAATGGAGCAAAAAAGGTAGGTACCTAAACTAAAAACTATAAATTCAAAAGAAAATCATTTTAAGGATGAGAAAAATTATTAAGACGATGAAACGATTAACATCAAATTCAAATGAAAAAGAGCATTAAACTTAAGAATAACGTAAATTAAGAATACTAGAGCTTTTATTTTAATGTAAATTTTGTTAAGTTTTTGTGATCTTCTTGTTAGTTGATGTATTTTTTTCATTGTTCTAAGGGAAAATATATATATATATATATATATTTGAAAAATTTAGGAGTATAAAAGCCTATTTTAAAAGATGAAGAGGCTAAATGCATTTTCAATTTAAAAAAAAGAAAGAAAGAAAAGCGATCTCTTTACCATTTACTAATCCTATTTTTTGACTTTCTCCCCTTGGTTTTTGACAAATTTTTCATTCAAGAAAAAGTAAGTTGAATTTTTTTTGAAATCCTATCTTAGGGAAATAACCAAAACCGGACCAAGAAAAGCAGATCTTTGGTCCTTAGAAGCAATTTAACAACTAGCCCTGATGTTCAAGACTAGTAAAGTGTCCATGCCCCATTAGTCACAAGATAGACCGACCGACCAACCAACCAACCCATAAGGCAACTCTTAAATATAATATACTAATGGCTTACCACGGAATATTTGCCCAATCTCTCTTCCTTTCTGGGATAGATTTCCATCTTTCTCAATCCGCAAACCTTCACAAAAAATAATGGAGTTGGCTAGCTAGCTAGCTTAGTTGATGAATTAGCATCTAATCCCATTAGATCTTCACCTAGTGTTATTTTATTGTTCCTTGATGAAGTTTTTATTACCATTAGAATTTGTTTACTTAGAAGCAATAGAGAGAAAATAGAATAATTATTCTCTCTCACTTTTTCATTAACTTGTTTACTTAGAGAATGAACAGTGAATTTTAATTCTCATGAACCTTTCTATTGTCACTTACATTGGGAATAATTGTTACCTAAAAAAATGGGTAATTTTTTATTCTTCCTATATAGGGAATAAAATGTTCAAATAATGTGTGACCATTATACCCCCATTAATAATGTAATTAAATAACTTTTGGTAATTTTTCAAATGACCAAATAGGGATTAGTTGGTACTTTTAGTTATATTCCTAACTTCATACTGTAATTAATAAAGTAAAGTAACATTGAAATAAATTTATCATATAATAAATTTTTATACGAAGTAAATGCTATAATAGAAATTTTTAATCAGTTCCTCATAATAATCACTTCCAAAACATAACTTCTCTATTTCTTATAAGTTATTTCTTATATGTTTCATTCTAAAAAGTAAACTAGCCATTAAGGTATGAATTTTTTTAATTCAAAATTTTAGAATAATTTCAACTGACATAAAGAGGGAGAGCAGACCCCGCATCCTTGTCATAAGTACCTAGAAAGATGGTAAACTACTATATAAAAAATCTATGGGTTTGTTATGAGAATAAAAGTAAGGGAAAAAAAAAAAGGGAAACAATTATATTCTATAAGGCAATTATCAAGAAATAGTATGATTAGGTTTAAGGAATTCTTCTTTATCGCACTTGCTGCAATTTCTTATCAAGAAAGATGTGGATTTTGGATTGTTTAAGATACCAAAATAGGTAAGGCATCATAATCTTATGGTTGTATTACATATTTCGCCAAAGAATTCGAGCACATATTCTCAGGAGCTTATAATCATCCTTAATATAGGAAACAATATTTTTAGTGTAGCAAACAATATACTTAGTTTCTTATTCATTTAATTTTGTAGGTGCAACAGCTTATTAACATGTGAATGACCTCGGTTTCCTCATGTTCTTGATGTCTATATCTAGAACTGCTAATAAAATGACAAATTGAATGAAAAATAGTACCAACGATGAAATTAAGAAAGAAAAAGAAAAAAAAATTAAATTAAATTTTGTTTACCTTAGGACTGTTATTAGGGGAAGAAGCAGTATCCTCCAAATCATCATCAATCAAAGACTGCTGGGTCTTTCTTCTATTGAAATTCAACTTCTTGCATTTTCCGGTCTCATGGTTACTGAATCTTTTGGGACGTGAAGAAGAAGCAGAAGTATTATTGTAAGATACAATGGAAGAAGAACTTTCATAACCAGAATAAGATTGTTGATTGTTGATCACAAAATCTACGAAATATGGAGTCCAGCTGCTCTCTCCACCACCAGAATCATCATATCCGATGCTAGAAGAAGACAGGTTCTGGCTTTGGCTCATGGAGTTCAACGAAGTGTCTCCTCGTCTTGCCTTCGTGTGTTTTCGGCAATGAAAGAGATGAAATGAAGAGAAATTGTGTTGGACGATTCTAAAGAGAAATACTTCTCATGAATGATGGATGATATGCCCCGTGTATGTATATATATATATATATATATATATATATATATATATGTATGTATGTCGTTGTGTATATTTTAAGTTGTAGCAACTAGTAGGAGAAATTAAGATTTAAGAATGATATTGGAAACCATGGAATCTTGGAGGGGACCATTAGAGTTGTCTTTTTATTTTTTACTTTTTTTTGTTTTTCTTTTCTTTTTTTTTTTCTTTTTAGGGCCGACTAATCCAAAGGGAGGGGGGTTGTTGTTGAAATCAAATTAACTACTTGAACCAATTAAATCGAGTTAAGCTTTGATTAATGTGAAAAATATAAAAATGTTCTGAATGTTTGTAAAAATTTATAAAAATCAAATTAACTATTTTGGTCCTTATGGTTTCAAATTTTTTATTTAAAATCTCAACATTTCTAAAAATTTATAAATAAATTCTTCTAACTGACAGCATTAGATTTTAAATTAAAAAGTACAAAAAAACCTCAACGTTTGTTTCTTTTTCTATTTTAGTTTTTAACGTTTTAAGTTATTCATTTGAATCCTCAACATTTGTAATAATTTAAAAATTAATCCTTTTAACAAATTATATTAAATTATCATTTATATATCAACACACGACAACATTCTATTAGTCTACATATTTTTTAAAATAAATAATATAATAAAATATTAAAAATTATAGAAAAATATTAAACAAGAATGAAAGTTTATTAATAAATTTGAAAAATGAAGAATAAAAAAATATACAAAAGCAAAAAAAATTACTAAGTTAATACATTTAGTAGTATTTATACACACGTACATACTTATATATGTGTATATATTAATATTAATTTCAAACTAAATTAATAAAGGTTCTCAACCTTCCCATGCCCTTAGCTGGACGAATTTGCTTTTTTTTCAAGATTTTTAAATTTTTTGGTAATTTTTGTTAAATTTAATTTATTTTACATTTAATATTAATATATATATGTATATAAATATTATTACTAAATATATCATGTTATTATTTTTTAAAATTTAAAAAAAAAATTCTTATTTTTATTTTTTTCAAAATTTTTTGATAAATTTCTATTATTTTTTAAATATTTCTCTTCATTTCTTATTACCTTAATTAATTTTTAATATTATATTATATTATTTATTTGAAAGAATACATTGACCAATAGAATATTACAACATGTCAATGTATAAATGATAATTTAATGCCATTAATTAAAATGACTATTTTGTGAATTTTTGTAAGAATGTAGGATTCAAAAGAAAATTTTGAAACATTTAGAACTAAAAGGGAAAAAAATGTTGAGAACTTTTTTGTACTTTTTCAATTTAAAATTTAGCGCCTTCAGTTAAAAGGATTTATTTATAAACTTTTACAAATATTGAGGATTTAAATAAAAATTTTCAAACGTTAAAAAATGAAATAAACATTAAGAAATTTTTTGTATTTTTCCCTTAATTAATCGACTCAATTCAATTTAACTTTTGTAAATAAGCGTGTGTAAAGCCTACAAATTTAACCATTTTAATGTAAGATTAAACTTAAATACTATAAATAACTTTAAGAGTCGATAAAGCCGAATAAGATAAAAATTTTATTAAATTATAAATTTGAATAGATTATAAGTAATAAAAATCCTAAAATTTTAATCAAAATCTAAATCGCATATGAAAACCTTAAATCCGATATACACACAAATACCCAAAATCAAACTTAAACTTAACAACAACCCCAAAATTACAATTTTAAGATTATACAATAAATAAATAGAACTTAATAGTAATATAACCATAATCAATTGTAATTATCGACTAATACACTTAATCGCATATAAATCTTAATGAACACGTTAAAATAACTCATAAATATTATAATCGTAACAAATAACAAATAACAATTAAATAAATAATTTTTTATAAAATCTCAAAATTATTTTATAAATACTAATTATATAATTTTTGCATTTGGATATATTAAATATCTTTAATTTTATTTTTTCTTTTTTCTCCCTTTTCCTTTCTTTTTCTTTTCCCTTTTTTCTTTTCTCTATTTTTCCATTCTTCCACGTTAGTCTCCAGAACAAATTTGCAGTAGCCCATGTGTATAATTTGAATTATACAAGTGTTGATTTAAGATAATGTAAGCCCTAAATCCAAGCCAAGTAACCGTAGAGTTGAACATAGAACCCAAGATTTAGGGCGATCGGTTAAAGGATCCGATCAAACCTAAATTATAAACTATCGAGAGGAATATTAGTAAAACTGACCCTGTAAACTTGAATTTAAGAAAATAAGTAATAAAATAGGAGACTATAAAATTTTCAAATTCTAAGCATAATAAGTATTAATTACCGAAAATGCGAAAAGTGTAAGGAAATAACTAATAAATTACTAGAGATAGATTATATGTATACTAAAAATTTTAGAATGACCAAAATAATAGTTAGGAATGTTCATGTGTACACCACATGTATTTACGTGTAGATAAAAAATACGCGTATTTACCTAAATTGGCCAAAAACTAAGCAAATAATTAAAGAAAATTATAAAATAATTATAGAAAAATCAGAGAAAATTAGAGGATGATAAGCTGAACCAAGATCAGGTCGTGGCAGGTTCAAACCAGAAAAAGAAAAATTAACCAATCAAATTTGGACAACCTAAAAGCCAAAAATCAAGGAATTGGGGCAAAATCTTATCAAATTAATTGTTACAATTGTCTATAAATAGGGGAAAAATTTCCAGAAGTCATTTGGTCAGTTTAGGATTTGAAAAAAATCGAAACACTGAAAAAATCGAGAGAAAATCCAGAAAAAAAAAAAAAAAAAAAAAAAAAAAAAAAAAAAAACTGTGTAGATTAGGCAAGTGAACCAAACGAACCACTCACCACCACCACCACCACCACCCTACACTAGAACCACGGCCTGGACCTGCTGACAACCTTGGACCGGCCTTGGACGGCCAGAAAGCTTTAGACCGATTTGTCTCTTAAATGACCCGATTTTAAATAATTTTGTAAAATTAGTTATTTTGCCCAGAAAATTATGAAACTTGTTATTCTAAGGATTTATTGTATGTAGATTTAGGGAAAAATATTGTTTACGTTTAATTAAATCTATAATTATAGGGTCCCTAACAAATTGCTCAAAACCGAGCATGACTAAACCGGAAAATAAATATGCTTAGAGGTGTAGTTTGGAGTTCAAAATTTTTCTGTAGGATGCTCATATGATGTAAAATAATGCTATGAAGCCTTTTTTTTAAAATTAATTTTCGAAATTTTTAAGTTAATTTTTAGCCTTATAATGATGGGAAAATTGGGTGATTTAGGGTTAATTAGGTGATTAGGATATTAATTACTGATTAGGATGTTAATTACTTATTAGGATATTAATTATATATTTAAGGATGTTAATCTCTGAAGTGGAACCCTAATCCTAGCCTTTAGGTATTAAGTATGGCTAATTAAGGAAATTAGGTAAGTAATATAAGAAATTAGTAATATGTGATATTGTAAATTAATAAATCTAAAAAAATAAAGCTATTTAGATAATATTATAATAGAAATCAGAAAAATAATAAATCTAAAAATAACAATTAATCTTAAGAAAAAGTCTCAAAATGTAAGATTTTTACACATCAAGAATAAATCCGATACCGCAATTAGGGTTAGCGTGTACTAAATAGATTAGAATACCAAATTACGACCCAATAGGATATTTGGACACTCGAGCTTAATGTGATTAATTTCACATTAGGATTCGAGCACATTTCAGGCTTAGGAATCAAAGTTTAAAATCTTATTTAGGATTTGAACACCGAAATAGAGTACACGAATCATTAGGACGTAATGGGCATACACGGACAAAAATGAATTAAAATATAACTTAGAATATGAAACCCTAAATTTTAAGTACTAAAAAGACCTATTTGTATTATAGGACATCCAGAGACAAAATCAGCTTACGATTAAGGGATCAAGCGATCGAGCAAATCCAAGTAAGTTGGGTTATTGCTTATTGTAATAGAGTACTAGTTTTGTAGTACTCGGAGACTTAGGCTTGTATATGATTGTGATTGTAAGTAGTTTACGCATGTGTTTGATATATCTGAATTCGTGCTGAATTTGTATTATGAGTGATTCTGTGACTGATTGAATTGGTATGAAATTGTTTGACCACCCTAAACGGAATTTAATATTAGTCGACCCCAAATAATTAATAATGTCATACATTGCAACCCGTTAGGGGATTATAGGATTCTCCAACCAAATACAGACCCCTTCGAAAGGGATAGCGCAGGATTGCAAAATGGTCCCTTCTTCATCCTTAGTAGAACTAAGTAACAAGAGAGGAGGTCGCAGCGAGGGTGAAGTCAATGGTTCGAAGGTAGTCGCGGGAGGAGCGAGGTCTCCATTGCACAAGCCTGAGTTTGGTTATGAGCTGCTGCATAACATGGAAACTCCTCAACCCAGATTGGAGCAGGTGAAATTTCTCTGATTTCACAACGGACCGGACTACGTTGTGCGATGGCACTTGATTGTTGCATTGCATAAAAATTAATTGTTTGATAACCCTGTTTGTGCTTGTATGCATTCATGAGTCTCCAATTCAACTTACTGAGCTGTAGTTGCTCATACCCTTATAGATCCTTTTGCAGGTTCTGATTTCTGAACACTCAAAGCACTATGCTACCCTACAATTACCCAGAGGTTAGTCTGTTGGAAGCCAGGGGTGTGAGGATCAAGTTACTTAGTATAGTGTTTAACTAGAGTGACCATGTAATTAAGAATAAAAGACCGGTAATTATTATGTAATCTAGTAAACTGTTATGTTATGTTATGTAAAACTTCCTGGGAAGCTCTGTGGACATATATATATATATATAATATTGTACATGTTATTAGAAATTTATACTATTTATCATAATTGTAGTTTAATTGTTAATCGGACTGTTTACTTCAAAGAGAAGAGTCGTCGACGCCTTGTGTAGGTCATGTCTATAGTAGGCACTGTGAGGCCAGTTACTATCATAGAATGGTTTACACGGCGGAACTATTGCGACTCTGCGACTTCGGAGCGTAACAAATAAAAAGAACAAACATGATGATTACAATTGTCCATTCTCATTAAATGCTACCCATCTCTTCACCTTTGCTTTATTTCTTTCTCTTGTTACGGTGGAAGTCTTTTTTTTTTTTTTTTTTTACTTTTACATCCTTCTAAATAGTGAAGCACACACAACATACATACAAAATTCACTTACTTCCTTCTAATTTCAAAAAATAAACATCTTCTAATCAATCTTTTTTTTTTTGGAAATTTCATTAAGAAAAGGAAGAAGGAAGAGCTAGGAATTCCACATACAAATACTATACAAGTATGTTTTAATATATATAGTGTATGTATTTTTTTTACAATTATTTAATTATATTTTTGTACATACATGTATTTAAGTATTTATATTCATATAGGTGTATAATTATTAAAGTATATTTATATGTATAGCGTACATGTTATAATAACCTTACAAATAATTTGTACAAGAATTTATGTATTTGTACATGTACGTATACGTATATAATATATATATGTCCTATGTATTTCTTTATTTATGTACATATGTATGTATTTAGTATTTTCTTTATTTATGTATATATATATATATGTATGTAGATATGGGTGTATATATTATATCTAATACATTAATATACGGTATATGTGTGTAAGTACAAATAATAATACCTATAGTATGTTTTTTCTTACTTATGTATTTATGTACATATGTATGCGTAAGTATATATATGTTTATATCTAGTATTTATTTATATAATATATGTATGTATATGCATATAGCATAAATACATGTTCTAGGTATTTTCCTTATTTATATACATACTAAGCATTTTCTTTATTTATATTACATGTATCTATACACAAAAGTATGCATGAATATGTACATGTATGTATATACTTAGTATTTTGTTTATATGATATATGCATGTATGCATATAGTAAATATTTATATATATATAATTACAAATTTACAAATACTAGTATAATATAATATAATTATACGGGATGATAATAGTATGGTATTTTCATTTTATAAAATTTTGAATGAATATATGTATGTTGGACGTGATGGAATATATATGTATTTATGTATAATATTATTTGTATTACGTAATTTAGTATATATATATATATATATAAATATGTAATATAACCATATATGTACATATGTATATAGAATATATTGGCGTATATATTATACTCATACATATAATATATAATATATATTTAAGATTAAGATAATTTAATACATAAGTACATTATACGTATAAAAATACGTATATGACTAATATCGTATATGTAGAAATACGAGTACATTTAACTAGCACATACATAATATACTATAATATTATTTTAATAAATAAAGTAATTTAGTAAATATGTATATATATACCATAACATTGAGAGAATTATAATAAATAATTAATTTATAAATTTTAGTAAAATATAGTAATAAATATTAATATATGTATATATAACATAAAATACAAAAAAATAAGAAAATGTAGGAAAAAGTACAAAAGTAACACATGACACTCATATGGTACCACGTCATCACTTAACATAAATAAATTAACTTTTGTAATAAAAAATAACAATAGAATAATTAATTAATTATAAAAGTAATAAAGTACAAAATTTTGAATTAATAAGTCTTAAACCTTAAAATTAGAAAAAAATGAGTAATTATAACAAAATAGACTTAAAAATAAGAAAATTACAAAATATAAGGTTTAAATATTTATTAAACCATAATTATACCTTGAAAAGCTTAAAATAATATTTTATAATTATTTAAGTAAAAATAATGAATTTTATAATATTTTTATATTATAGTTAAATTTGTGGGTTACAGTGTCTAAAACAAACCTTACTATAAGAAAATACATCCGAGAACGATAAAAAATGGACTATAAGTTCATAAAAAACCGAACTAAATTGAAAATGTTGTAAGCGATTAACGAAAAAGCTTAAACTAAGCATTTCATAAGAATAGATAACTAATTTTAATAGTTAATACCAAATATATAAATAACTTAGTTATTCTACTTAGATACTCATTACCTTTTATATTCCCTAAATATTAGATGATCCCGATACGAATACTGACTTACTAAGTAAACTATTACGACCGTTGATAAACTCAATAACCAAGTGAGTACTCTCGATAACTCTATACTTGTTTTGTGCTTATAATTAGTGCATCTAAAATAAATGTTAATAACTCAATGCATGGGGATTCGGGTTATGCATGTGTTTGATATTGATTGATTACTGCGTAAAATACCGTTAAATATGATAATTAAAGATCTGGTTATATGATTAATTGTTGCATAATTTGAATAATTTATTGATAATATTTAATCACCTCATAAATTGACATAATCATATTCAACTCAACTAAAATTAAATGGATCATGCATAAACACAAACATTGCATATAATATTCCAACCGTCACCTTACGTGGTTAATAATAAAGGACCTTGGATGGATGGATTCTTATATGATTTGATTAGTACAGTATAGAAGTATTAGTATAATAAAACCTTACTCTTGACTCATGGGTTTTACTAACGCCAGAGATGCTAACTGTGAGTAACTAAGGGCTGCTTCTAGAGACTACTATTGTAAATTATAAGCTTGGACTATAAGGATCACCTCATCGCTAGACTTGAGATTTTGTGTGTTACTAAATTCCTTTGAAAGGAAAACGTGTTTCTTGAAATATGTAATTTATAATTATTGTTAAAACCCTAGATACTAAAGCTTTCTTTGTGTTTGGTGCCAATGTATCTCAAACTTTTACTTTGGAGGGCGTGAAATCTGATGTTGTATGCAACACCAGTTAATTGCATATATATTTTTTGGCATACTGCTTGTTCATATATTCATATGTTTGATAATAAATTGTTTAATAAGCTGCTTACTAATATAGTATGAGAAATATCTTACTAAGTTTGTGTAGCTTACTCTTCAATAATTTGTTTTTTATTATTTATTTATTTATTTATTTTTTGCCAGGCTGTTAGATAATCGGACATGGGTTAAGAGTTAGGTGTTAAATATTGGCATGGAGATACATAAAAGTTAAAATCTGAGAACAGACTGTATAGTGGGTTTGAATTATTATATATGATTATTAATACTATATAACTTTTGTAAGTTTATGTTCTAAATCTTTACTACATGATCTTATTGTTTGGTAAGGGATACCAATTCTCTACAATTCTAATAAACTGTAAAGTATTGGATATCCATGGTCACTTACATGTTTTAATAAGTTAATTTAATTAAATATTGAAAAATTTAGTGACTAATTATTTAAAGTCGTGTAATCTCTAACTTGTAATATAGTTTTCGTATTACATGTGCACACGTAATATAAAAATTTTAAACAATCTTACTAAACCCCTTTTAAGGTCATGCAACGTGTCTAATAAGAATTTTATGGCAATTACGAGTACTTCAATTCAAACATTTTTTCCCCAAAAACCAAGACATTTATTTTATTATATATATATATATATATGAAATAATTTTGCTTCATTTTACTTCTACAATTATAAAAAAGATTATTGTCTTCTTTCTTACTACACTTGTAAGTGGGGAGGCCGGAGGGGAATCTATTCTCAATTTATCGGTCTTAACAAGTTATGTATGAATTCTATATAAGAGATTATGTTATAAGAGAAAACAAGCTATCACGATAGTTGATTTGATGAACTACATATATGAGCTTAATTATTATAAAAACTGCAAAAGATTACATTTTCATAACTCTTTAGAAGTACATTTAACTCTCAAAATCACCATAAATGATTATATTCAAAAACTCCCAAATGGTGATTTAGAGAAGTTGGTATTTGGTAGATCTTTTAAATTCAAGAGATCTAAAGTCTTTTTCATGGAAGTTAAAGGGAAAAAAATATATAAGCTTAACAGAAGATTTATTTTCTAAAATCTTTTTCTTTTTCTATTAGCATCTTTTGCAATAAAACTACACGAACTACTTATTAATTGTTCTTGTTGTCAAGGCCATAATAAATTAATAGTATGAATACTGTGATACATCATATTCAATTTTATCATTCTCCAAAATAATAATATAATGTATTTAACTAAAAGTAAATAATAATAACAATTTGATGTTTTCACTATCACACAATCTACCACCAAAACCACTTGTAATTGCAATAACTATTAATTTGTATACAATATCTTTCAAACTTTTAATATATAGAGAGAGAGAAAGAGAGAGAGAATTATTGCAAACATAGAAAAATCCCGAACTTCTTTTTTTCTAAAAATGAGATTAAATTAGTAGGATGGACTTCTCCATGTATAGAATGATTGGTTATGGATAAGATAAGTTGATAATAAATCAATTAATTGGGTTTGGACATTGCACCAAAACGATATACGAAATTTGTTCCGAAAGAGTTGAACCGAAATGCTAGTTGAAGATGCCGGCTCATCTTGGACGGTTAAACGACTACAGAGGTGACTTCATCGTAAAGGGAGAAGACTTTGTTATTTCGATTTTTATACATAACGTCAACCATGGCAATAACATATGCATATAAAAAATAAAAAATAAAAAAGAAAGAAATTCTTGTCGGTACAGGTTTGTTACGTGGGCTCACAAATGATTAGACATGTCGTAAACTCCTAGACCGACAATAGCATTTACCTCTGTCTGCTATGGCCTGAAATAGGATGAGATGGCGAATTTTATGGTACCATTTACTTTTTAGATGGGACACGTTCATATCTAACAATTAAATATTTTATTTTGTTAACTGTTACTATTATTTGAACTGTTTAGAGCATGAGCTAAAGGACTTTATTGATGGGTAAGCTCAACTTCGTTATTGATCTAAACATTCAAATACCATTTGCTTAAGGGCACTTGAAAATAAGATATTTGTGAGATTTACCATCGTTTTTTTTTCTCCAAATCAAATGATTCAATAGGGTATATACATTTCATGAAAAAGATGTTTAAATTTTCTTCATTTATGATTAAGATTTTGAAATTATTAAATATTATCATATTCATTGGAAGAGATTGTAAATAATAGTATATTTTAGAGAAGAGTGATGGTGGGAAAAAAATAGCAATATATGGTTAGCATTAGCGATTAACCATCATAAAAAGAAAAAAAGATTTTTATTTTTAAAGAATGAAAATCTTTTTTCTAACTTTTTGATAATTTTTTAGTAGCTTTTAATCACCACTACCTACTAATAATTTACTATGAAGTCATTATTATTATTATTATTATTATTTAATTAACTATAGGAAAAGAAAATTTAAACTCTAACCAATCCTGATAAATGACTAGTGATAATACCATTAGAGTACAGTGATCTTGATTTCATTAGGTCATTATTAAAAACTTACTAAATACATAATATCTTTTAGGAAAAAAAATATTATAGTGATATTAGATAATTAAATTATTTTTTATTATAATAACTGTGAAAAAAATATATGTATAACATGTTTTCCACGAAATAACCGCATCGTAAGATTAAATCTATGCGTTCAGTTTATACATAAGAGATACCTTTGGATATACCATAAATATTTCTCAATTTGATGATTTTCAAAACTATAAAAAGAAAAAGAAGAAAAAAAAAAAAGAACAATCAAGGGGTCAAAAATTTACACGTGGAGAGAATGTGTTACTTGAAGTTGAAGAACCTACATGAAGCTTTTGACTTCTTCTGTATCCTGAAAAATCGTAGAAAGAGCATGATAAGTACCTCTTTAGCTAATAAAGTAGACTTTTCATGGTTAGCTTCAACTCCCAATAATAGTTTTTTTTTTTTTTAAATAGAATATTGTCCGGTATTAGCTTACCATATTTTCTATTTTCTTTAATATATATTATTGAGTTAGTTTTGAGATCATCAATTATCAAATATATTATTTCTGACCTCTTACTAAAATTTACACCCAAAATCCATCTATGAGCAAGAACCTGGAAATTGAATTTCTTACAATTTCATATGATATTAATACTGAAGTCGATTATTCGATTCCATATTATATAATATAATCTTTTTATAGGAATGTGGATGGGCTAGTAAAGGATTTGGTTATTTTATAACTAACCTATTGCCTCATACATAAATTCACATAATGAACTTGATATTCGATATTCTTAAAAATCTAATCTTCTAGATAATGAATAAGCGTTAATATTGCTTTCCAATTTAATTATCATAGAGCTGAATGAATAAAATTATGTGGCTGGTTGTGAAACGTTCCTCTGGCTAGTCCTTTAATTGACTAGGTCAAGTAAAATATTCATTTATCTTTCCTATTATGTTAATTTTAAACTGCATAAAAACCATTTCTTATGCCACACAACATTTAATTAGTATAAGCATATTGAAGATGTATAGTTAGTTTTCTCATTCTATTTGTACAATTAGTTTAGTTTGTTTATACAGTTAAATTAGTTAGTCTATTTTATTTTTTTCTCATATACACCGTAACACGTGATCTCCTTTGTATGTAAATCTCCTGTACAATAAAGTAAATCAATTCAATTCTATTTTCAAAACTCATATACTTTCACTTCTCTCTATTTCTATTTACTCTGCTAATACATTGAGAAACCCTAATTAGCACGAACTTGCAATTGCTTTCTTCACATGGTATCAGAGCGAAGATCCACTCAAATCTTGTAAGGTTTTTCCTCATTGTCAATTTTCTCTTTGATTTACCAATTGATTGTTCAATCCTAGTTGCTTCATGAGAAATCACTATGTTTGTTGATTCCTATTATAATGATCCACTATTCTTATCTTCTTTGGTACGATCATTGCATCTGTCATTCTTAATAGCTCCAATTACTTAGGATGGAGTAGATTGATAAAACTTACTCTTGCACCTAAATCAAAATTAGGTTTTTTAGATGGTACTTGTATGAAACCTAAAGATAACTTCAAAGATCGCTTAAATGTGATTTAATGATCCGTTATTGGATCTTGAATTCAATGTAAAAGGAATCGTCTAAGGGATTCATTTATACTCATTCGTCCAACATGATATTTCAAATTCGATACAAGGAAACACTTTAATAACAATCTAATACAGTAAATTACAGAAGTTATGGGACGAATTGTTAAGCTTAAATGGTTTACCTAACTATAGTTGTGGTGTTCTTGAAAAATTTGTGGAAGTTGATAGTAGAAGTTATCTCATGCAATTTTTTATGGGACTTGATGTTATATATGAGATAATTAGAAATCATATACTTTCGTTGGACCCACTTCCTAGTGTTAATAAGGCGTATTATCTAGTGATTCAAGTTGAAAAACAGAAACAAATGTCTACGTAGTTGTGTTTACTGATGAAAGTCTTACATTTACTGTCAAAAGTCAATTTAGATTTAATTCTTTCGACAAGAGAGAGAAATAGACTAGGCGAATGAATTGTACACACTACAAGAAGATAGGTCATAATATGAAAGTTATTTTGAACTGATAGGGCTTCCTAAATGTACAAGGAGGCTAAGGATAAAAAGGCTATTAAATTTGTTGATCAAATTAATTATTCAAAAAAAGTTTATGGTTCTCCTTTTGTAAGCAGACAAAGTCAAGGCAGTTTAGCAGATGATTCAGACTTGGTTACTAAGGAGTGCAATGAAGTTGTTAAACTCTTGAAGGGAAAATCAACTGCTAATGCTAATTTACCCTCATGCTCAAATTTTGCAAGTCATTGTACCTCACTTTTGTTAAACTCTTTTGTTGCTTCTTATAACAAATTAGATAATAATGTGTATGATTGAATAATGGATACTGGTGCTTTAAATCATATCACTCCTTACCCATACATTTTCTCCACTAAACACACACTTCATAAGCCCATATTAGTTAAGCTTCCAGATGGAAGTGTTAATACAGTTCGAATAGTTGGAAATGTCAAGGTAACTGATCGGATTACACTACACAATGTTTGCTTTGTTCCCGACTTTAGTTGCAATTTGTTATCTGTTCATCAATTGCTCAAACACAACAACCTGATTGCCACATTTTCTTCGAATCTTTGTTCATTTCAGGACCATGAATCATTGGATATAGTTGCAAAAGCTCAAGTCCGAAGTGGTCTGTACATTTTCCATTCAAACACAATAAATACACAACAAACCTCAAATTCTAAGATAATATTTGTTGTAAACAATACAACTTCATGTAATGATACTTTATCTTCTTTTGAAATAATGCATAAGAGACTTAGAAATATAAGTTATTCATGGCTTAAACATATTTCACCTTTTTATATTATTTCTATTGATACAATTCACTATGATACTTGTTTGCATGCAAAGGCACATAGACTGCATTTTCCTATTAGTAAATCAAGTTCATTACATCCTTTTGATTTTTTGCACATAGATTTGTGGGGACCCTAAATATACCGTCTACATCTAGTGCCGAATTCTTTCTTACAATAGTTAATGACATGAGTCGTTGTACCTGGACCTTTTTATTACAACATAAGTTTTAGGCTCCTTTTACCTTGATTTCTTTCATATCATACATCAAGAATCATTTTGATATTTGTCCAAAATCAATACAAACAGATAATGGGGGTGAGTTTCTTTCTTTGGAATGCCAATGTTTCTTACAAACTAATGGCATTATTTATCAAAAAACCATGGCTTATACCCCTTAACAAAATGGGAATGTGGAGAGAAAATATTGACACCTTCTTGATACTACTCGAGCCCTCAGAATACATGCTAATCTCCCAAAAGCATTTTGGGGGGAGTGTATTTTGATTGCCACCTTTCTTATCAATTGTATGCCAATGTAACACTTTAACTTGGAAACACCCTATGAACTTCTTTTTAATCAGCCACCTTCATATGCTGATCTTAAAATCTTTAGTTGTTTATGTTATTCAACTATTGTAGAAGGAAAACATGATAAATTTGACACTAGAGGTCGTCGTTATATATTCTTGAGTTATCCACCATATCAAAAGGGGTATAAGTTGTATGATCTTGACAAAAACACTATATTCCTTAGTCATGATGTAGTGTTTTTTGAAAACATCTTTCCTTTCCAAGACAATAATGATTCCGTTATCTTTGTGCTGGATAATATGCCCCTGTTTCTAACTCTTAACACATCCGATCTTGAAGAGACATTTTCTATTCCTTCCACCATACATACCCCTATGCTTAGACGATTTGAGTGTGTCAAACATCCTCTTAAACAATTAAATGATTTTATGAACAATGTGTCTTCAATTAACTCTAAGACAACACACTTATCCAATGATTCCTCCTCTAACCTATATCCTTTATTCACTACAGACAACTTTAAATACTTACCTAAGGATTATGTAATCTCGATAGCTAATGTTTTCACTGTAAAAAAACTTTGGAATTATCATAAAGCACAAAAGGATCCTAAGTGGGTGGAAGCTATAGATAACGAGTTGCTTTCTCTTGAATCAAACCATACTTAGGAGTTAACTTCCTTACCACCGAGAAAAATAGCAATTGATTCTAAATGGTTTTATAAAATTAAGTATAAACCCGATGGTTCTATTGAAAGGTATAAAGTTCGCTTGGTAACCAAAGGGTATACACAAATTGAAGGCATAAACTATATTCACACATTCTCTCCTATAGCTAAGCTAGCTACTGTTCGCGTCTTACTTGTTATAGCAGCTTCTAAGCATTAGATTGTGCATCAATTAGATATCAACAATACTTTTCTATATGGTTTTTTAGAGGAGGAACTCTATATGGAACCTTTAGAAGGGTATTCTATGACTTCTCAAGGGCAAGTATGTAAGCTTGTTAAGTCTTCATATGGACTAAAACAAGCGTCTCGACAATGGAACTGAAAGTTTACAAAATTTGTGATGTCTTTGGGTTTGGAGCAATCTCGCAATGATTACTCTCTCATTATAAGATTTCATGGTGATGAATTCTTGGCCTTATTAGTATATGTTGATGATGTGCTGATTATAGGAAATTCCTTATCTACTGTTGAATAGATTAAGCAATCTCTCCATAATGCTTTTACCATTAAGGACCTAAGTGAGATTCGTTTCTTCCATAGAAGTATGTCGCACTGATGCTGGTTTCTTATTAAACCAACGAAAGTTCCTTCTTGACATCTTGGATGATATTGGCTTAATAGGTGCTAGGCCAGTTGAGGTACCCTTTCCACCACATACTAAACTAGATAACACTTTTAGTATGGCTCTCTCAAATCCTTCTCTCTATCGTTGACTTATTGGACGATAGCTTTATCTCGCAATTACTCAACCTAATATTATGTATGATATCCAACAACTAAGCCACTTTGTTTCTTGTCCACATGTTCCTCACATGCACCTTGCTCTTCATGTTTTACTCTATTTGAAAGGAACATTCAATGTTAGACTATATTCTTCAATAACTAATTCTTTGAAGCTATTAGGCTATTCCGATGTTGATTGGGGATCTAGTTGTTTGGATCACAAATCTTTATCAGGCTATTGTGTTTTCCTTAGTTCTTCCTTAGTTTCTTGGAAAACAAAAAAGCAAGCTACGGTATCCACTTTCTCAGCTAAAGTTGAATGCCATAGTATTGCTTCTCTTACCAAGGAATTGTTGTGGTTGTCCGATTTGCATCATAATTTGCATCTACCTGTTCTTTACCTATTCCCTTATACACTGATAGTTGAGCAGCTCAATTGATGGCCGAGAATCCTTGTTTCCATGGTCGTACCAAGCATATCGAGGTTGATGTTCACTTTACTCATTATCAGGTCTCCATTGGCTTCCTTCACATTTTTCATGTTTCCACTCAACAACAAATTGCAAACCTTATGACTAAAGCTTTGGCCGAATCTTAGCTTCACTATTTTTGCTCCAAATTAGGACTTTTACAAAGTTTAACTGGGTGGGGTATTGAAGATGTATAGTTAGTTTTCTCATTATATTTGTACGATTAGTTTAGTTTGTTTATACAGTTAGGTTAGTTAGTCTATTTTATTTTTTCCTCACATGCACACTAATACATGATCTCCTTTGTATATAAATCTCCTGTATAGTGAAGTAAATCAATTCAACCTTATTTTCAATACTCATATACTCTTACATCTCTCTATTTCCATTTACTTTGCTGATACATGGAGAAACCTTAATTCGTACAAACTTATAGTTGCTTTCTTCACAAAGCATGCCTTCATTTTACAATTTTGATAAATTTTGTTGTACAATGACGAATATACAAATCTCTTGTAAGTAGAATGGCTTTTGAGTATGTCATAAATCCTCCTCAAATGATTCATTTAAATTATTTATATTTATGCTAACGTAGTGGCATAACCTCTTTGTGTTTATGGTGATAAATTATTAGAGGTATTAATAAGGGAGTTTTAGTGTAAAAAATGCTTGAAATTATATATGACTTAATTATACTTTGGCGTGAATATAGATGACTTAATTGAATTTTGATGTAGCATTTATTTAAAAAATATATATAGGGTACTGTAGACATTTTAAAAAATTGATTAACTTGCTAAGGTTATCATAGCCTAATGGTATAAACATTAATTTCCTAACTAAATAAATTAAGTTCAACTTCCCCCTCCCTAAAGGTTATAATGTGATAGTAGTTTAGAAAAATAAAGATTAACTAATCTAAACGTATAAGATAAGTAAATATACAAAATATAGACTAAAGTAATAGAGGAATGAGTCCATTCTTCTTATGGGTAAGTAAGTACATAGTGGGTAAGGTATGAGATATTACCCTTACCCTACCTTTTAAGCACATATTTCCAAGTTTTAGGAACCGTAACCAAAACCTATCCTGCAGCAACTTGGAACCATCTCATACTTTATGCTTTATAGAACTCGTAGCATTTTTTAATCTTCTTTATAAGTTTCAATATGGCATTTTTTTTGTTATCTTTTTTATAAATTTCAAGACTAGTTCACATAACACGTGTTTACTTTCTCAAATATATAAGTTACGAATTGAGATGTTTTATGATCTTCATTGGATTAGGGTTAGATTTAGCAAAACATAAAAAATGAGGTGAAAGAATTAACAATAGTTATAAGTGAGAGGGACTAACGTAAGAGACACATAGGGTCTAGTTTAGAGTTTTATTATAGGTGAACTTTTATTGTTATTTCCTTAAGGCCAGAAAAAATGTAATGCTATTTTTTTTATTTATTAATATTATTTAATTATTGTTATAAGATAAGTATAAGGAACTTCGAAACCTTTACCATGTATATTTTTGGATATAAGTTCCTAAACAAGTACAGAGTATCTTAATTCCATACTTATACACTACCCTATGGAAATAGATTCCAAAATAATATTATATGGAATTTATCTTATGATATTTAATATTTATCCTAAACCTATATGATAAAATTATTAGCTTACCCCTAATTCTTTTAGTTCTATTAGTAATCACCGGTTCACTAATCATCTAATAATTTTTAGAGGGAAATAAATAAAGAAAAAAAAAGGTTTTCGTGGGCTAATTGCCTATATTCGCCCATTGCTGCTGCCATACTGCAAGCTTCTGGAAAGCTTGTATGGGTATATTTTAATTTTTCTTTTCTTTTGTTTTTTTTTTTTTTAATTTCCGTTCTATATTCCAAAATAATAAAATATTATATAGATATCTTGAATTTTGGAAATACAATATTAAGTTGGATAGACATATATCTATTGTTATTTTGCAAGTTAATTTATCATCTTATTTCATTAATTTTTTTCTTATTTAATATTTCAACTGTTAATTTATCATTTTATCATCTTATTCCATTAATATAATGTTAAGTTGCATACACATATATCTATTGTTATTTTGCACGTTAATTTATCATCTTTTTTTTTTGTTATTTAATATTTCAACCGTTAATGCGGGTTAAATCTAGTCATGGATCAAAATAAAAAAAATACTTACGATGATATATTTATACAAAATGTCAATTTAGTTCATATATTTGGGAGAAATTTCACTGCATGAACAATTTTCAAAAGGTATAAATATGGCATTTTAAAAATTCAGACCATCCCCATGACTCCCAAAATTACCGAAGGATGCCACTAAAATGTTAACTTACTACTATGCCTTTGTTGGTTTCCCCATCACTACCATTAGATCGGAGCACTACCTGATGCTAAACCGAAAATCGGCCAAAAATTGCAATAGCGATTCCGGGACAATGAGCCAAACAGTTTGTATGGTTTAGAACCATTGACCGAATTGCTAGGTCCATGGATTAGGGGTGGAGATACAATTTTCAGGGAAATAAAAATTATATTTTTTGAGTCAACTATAAATAGCATCCATTTTCTACTTCATTTTTATTAGAGCTAAGCAAATACAGAATAGATAAGATATAATACTTTATCTATTGCTTATCTTTTAGGTACCAATTCTTAAATTTTTTAATCATATCTTTTAGGTATCAGGTACCTCATAAAACTTATAAATTTTTCCTTTCTTCTCATAAATCTCAACCTTACATATTCTTTTAGTAACAAATTCTACTTATTTTTTTTTATACTAAAAAATTTCCTTTCATACTTGATTAATAATTTTAAATGTGTATTTGTAAATATCCTCATTTATTTTTAAGATATTTTATTATATTATCACAATTTAAAAGCAATTTCTTTCCCATTTGCAACCTGATGAAAATGGTGATATTCGTAAATAGCTAAAAAGGAACTAGATACTTAAACTAGGGCTATTAATAAAATTGAAATAAATCCAACCACACCAAATGATAAAATATGGTTATTGAGATCGACAGATATGAGAGCAATGAGCTTTGTTTAAGGTTCTATCCTATAGGTTTATGCCTTTCTTCTTTTTTGTTTTTAGTAAAATATCTCTTAGCCAAATAAAAAAAAATGTAACATTATTATTTATTTTTAATTTATTAATATCATTTAATAGTTTTTATAGAGTGGGTAGAGAGTATCTAGAAACTTATACCTTATGTACTTTAGAGTATAAGTTCCATAGTAATTATAGAGTATGAAAACATCATACGTATACATTATTCTATCAAAGTATGTTCTAAGAAATTATAAGCCATAACTTACCTTAGGATCCCCAATTTGCACCTAGAATTTACTTGGTTAAGTAAGATATGAGCGATTACCTTATAGAACATACTTACTCACTTACCCCTTATTTTCACATAAATTTATATCTTTTAAAGAAAAACATGCATATTCTTTACACATGGCACCTTTATACATCTATTATGTGTCAATATTTTCATACAATAATTAAATTTTTAAATTTTCTATAATGTTCGCATTGTATTTGTGGCATCATTTTTCTAAAATTTTGGAACAATTAAGTAGGCAATTAGCATCAAGTTGATAGAAAAGAAGAGTTATAGAGACATAGAGGGCCATCTACTATGATGGAACATAAACTTCACTTTTGACGATGCACAATACATCCCGGTTTATGGTGAAATGCATAGACAATATTAACAAATAAATAAGTATTGTAAACTGTTGCTATCTTCTTTTTAATGTTCATTTATATTTGTTAAGTGCAAGTTGTATGTCATCTCCATCTTTCATATATTTTCTCCAATTCACTTACTCATTCCACATTGGATACTTTTTTAACATCCATGTTATTAAAAAAAGATTTAACTTATTTTGAGGATTGAATGACTCTTATGGTGGAGAAAATATGTGGAAAGAAAGGTTAGCAAACCACTTACATAATTATGGATACAAATGAGTGCTAAAGAAAAATTGATGGCAACACAATTTGCACTACTCATTTAACTGTTGGTATTTCCATGTATTTTACCATAATTTCAAGTGATCTATTTTATTGTATTGAAGAAATCAGTGACACATCTAAGTAATTATTTTCATTGTTTCTTGTTAACTTTGGCATCTATGCTAACTTGATGCCATCACCTACTTTTACAATTTGGGATTTTCAAAACAACAACACAATATTAATGATTATGATACAAAGTATAACACAGCATGTAAAATTTTATAGTGTGTGAAAAGTATTAACAATATCAACATTGCAACTTTTACATTTTATTTTTGTTGCTATGTTAATGATGAAAAAATTCATGTAACTTAGATGAGGTAAAACGGAAGTAATATGGCTTTATTTTACTTCCTACATTGTAATATCGTGTAATGGTAGCATTATTCCCATAATCTCGTGCATGTATGTGTAATGGAATAAATTAGTATATATTTTTTCTTTCACATAATTATGTATAAATTGCATTTGTAACCTATAAAATGGTTCGATGAAGCAACAATACAAAACTACATTTATTGATCTAAGCTTAGAATTCAAGATTTCCCTTGAGGTAGTGAATAAGTTTGAGTATCATTTTAAAAAAGAAAAGAAAAAAAAAATCATCTAAGACTAATGAACTATGATTGCCAATTCTAAGAACTGGCTTAGAGCCATCTTAAGCCAGGTCAATTTAGATTTGTGCTCATATTTTATTAATATGATATTACATAAGAAGGGATTATTTGATTGATTTTTTTTTTTTAGCTCTATTAAAGTGTTATCATGTGAATGGAGAGAAGACAAAAACAAGACCCAAAAAATTAGGCTTTACTCCAATAATTGTAGTATACCAAAAGGATGTTTTCAAAATCAAGGGTGTTTTAGGGATTTTCAAAAGTTACTAAACCTTACTTACTCTTAGTTGCCCTCCCTTTGTCTAAAACCTAGCTTATACCAAATAAGGCCTAATCTTCACTTCTTTATGCTGAAACTTAGGGCAATCACTTTAACCCCACTCTAAAGAGGAAACTAAGAGGTTACTAAGTTAAGTTTTATGAAGAACCAACTTAAGAAAATTTGTATTAAGCTCAATGGCATCTTACTTCTATTACAAATAAGGCCTAATCTCCACTTCTAGGGCAGCCACCTCAACCCACTTCAAAGAGGAAGCTAAGAAGCGATCAAGATAAGGTCTACGAGATAAGCTTGATGGCAACATAAATCCTTCTATTTCTTGTTGATTTCAACCTATCCTTAAGTATTTTAAGTGGAGACTCTTAGTTCCCATCAATAGCAACTCTTTTAAGTAAGTAAGGTGAGTTAAATGGTTGATTTAGCAAGTTAGGTGTGATACTCATTTGGGAAATTGCTTTAGAGGAGATAGACTCAAGATTTCATTAGAGTTTAATCTAAAATCAAATCTTTTATAGATTGAAGAAAGTATATAACTCCATTTTGTTAACTATGCCAAGTGCTTGAAGTATTGTAAGTAAGTTCATGAGCCTTTACTCTTAGAATTGGATTTCTGTCGTTTGGACTTGGAATTTAAGGTTTATAGTTAAGTTTTAAAGTTGGAAATCATTGCAATGGCATGTCCTAAGATTCTCTTGGAAGTGTATAAGATTTTGGTTAAGGAGTTGGAAGTTTTGGGTTTGCTTCGAAGTATTTTGTTCTGCAATTTTTGCAGAAATTGCAGAACAAAAGCAAGGTGTCCAGATGCCTTACAATATATTGTCCAAACACTAAGCTTCTCTCTTTGACAGAAGGATAACATCTGAACACTACATTTTGTAACATCTAGATGTCTTCTCCTATTTACAGTCCACTTGTTTTCCAAGCCTCTTTTCCATCTTTTCAAGTCCAATCAACTCCTTACTTATTCTTCTCACTTCTAAAAGATGAGATCGTTAGTCTAAAAAGTAGAGATTTAAAAGTAATTAAGCAATCCAATTTGGAGATTTAAAAGAGGAAGTTGGAAATGGTAATCTAATTTACTAGGATTATAAGTTGGATTTAGTTAAGTAATGTGATGTTGGACTTAGGCAACCTTAATCGAAGCTTTCTTGTAGAGGAGCTAAGTGTTGATAAATGATTGGGATTGTACCATATAATTAACTACTTGAATCAATCTATGAAGGAACTACACGTAATGTATCATCTCTTAAGTTAGGTACTCGGATCCTTTTTGCTTCAAGTTATTTTACTAGTTTATTAGGTTCCTTAGTGAATTAGGTATGTAGTACATGGTTATTTGCTTATGCATGTTAGGTTAGAACAAAGCTAAATTGATTTAAAACAAACTCGATTTTAATAACATAGTTGTGATGTTTGTGCTTGTCTTGACTTGTCCTTTAGTATAAGGAGGAAACTACTGATCATACATAAGGATTCCCTAATGGACTCGCTTGTGGGACAATGTAGTAAAGGTAGGAAAAAAAAAACCAACCAATCTGTAAACCAAATCAAACCGAAAATATGATTTCTTTTTTTTTTTTTTTACAATTTGGTTTAGAAAATTTCTAATCCAAACCAAACCCAAAATTTATGATTAGTTTGAAAGGATAAGCTGAATCAATCCGTAAAACTGAACCAAACTGTTTTATAGAAAACATAATGATATTTTACTTCAATTAAAGAATTTTTTTGTTATAATATAACACTTAAAAAAAGTTTATTTATACTTATTGAAATGTATATATATTAAATTTTTAATTATCATAATGTATAAATTATATATATACTTTAACTAAATGTTTATACCATATTCTAACTTTGTAATTAACATTAAGAATTAATAAACATTTGAAAACTTTTAGTCATGTGAATATTAATTTTGTGACCTCTATTATAATAATACTAATTATTTTTAAATCAATTCAATAGTTTTTATGTGGATTACATATTTTGCAAATATATATTTGTACATTAAAAGATATTGTTCAATCCGTAAATCAAATAGAACTAAATTGAAATTTTATAGTTCGGAAAAATTTTTAATTCGAAACATACATTTTGGTTCCAAACTATAAAAAATCAAACCAAATTTTTATGGTTTGATTTGGTTTGGTTTGATGAAAAACCAAACCAAATCGATCCATGTATCCCTACAATACAGCTAGTTCTAGAGTTTTATGGTTCCCGGTTTCTAAGTATTAGTCATATGACCCTCACTGTATTATACGGTAATAATTTAAAGGACTTTTCATACTATATCAATTTATATGTATAAAAGACCGCAATGCGATAGGGTTATGAGTACCCTTTTATTGGATGTTAACTGATAATCAAGATAATAACCTATTGATTACTTATTTTTGCATTAAATGCGTGTGACATGTTTGACTTGACATTCATGTGCATGCTACGTAGTAGGATTCATCTCATTATTTTCTTTTTCAAACACCGCCAGTAAGGATTATATCATCTATAAGGAGCCTTTTGTTGATGGGCTGAAAAAATAGGATGGATTAAATTATCTTTATTTTCATAAAAATTAGTAATTGGATGTTTTTTGGGATATGAGAATGAGTTCCATTTGGAGGCTTGATACTTTTGGACACCTTGAGAACTTTATTTTCTCATGGCTAGTTTATACTATCTTCTAATATGTTTATGGAACGAAAAGACTCCTTTTTTATACTTTATGTAATTTATTAGTGTTGGACCTTGTGAGACTCCCCTAATACTTTAGATCTAACTTATTATGTTTTTGGATGATTTCCCTTATGAAGAGAATGTTATGAGTTAAATCTTATTATTCTTGCATGTTTTGGGCAACTCATCTTGTTATTGAAATTATGGGATTTAAAATCTTAATATACTCTAAACTAATTGGAGTAAGTGGTGAGTTATAATGCCATTTAGGTTCCCAAGACTTGTAACAATAGTCCATCCGTCCAGAGCAGAGAGGACGTAATATTGTCTTAATTGTGAGAGAGCCCTTAGTAAGAAACAGTTGGGAGGAGACCTATCTATTTGAGCCTCTCTTGATTAGCCTACCTTTGCCTTATCTTACATAGACACATGAACTGTCATATATTGTAGTTTTGCATCACATTCTCTCATATTTGTCAATTTTTTATTCCTTTTTCTTTATATATCATCTTTAAAAAATGAAACCCCTTTTTTCGGTCATGATGGCTATTATAAAGCAATTTACCTAATCTTCCATCCATAGCTAAATCCTCAGTTTCTTCATGCCTATAATATATTTGGAAGATTCTTTAGAGATATTGTTCAATTTAAATAATGCGCCTAATAAGGCCTTCAAGCTATCTACTTTAGTTTTGACATCTATATTATATGTTAACTTTACAAGAAGTAGCCCTTGGACCTCGTAAGATGCGATTCCTTAGTATTTCAACAAACACCTAACTGTTTATGTAATAAGAGAAAAAATAGGGAGCATATTTTTCAAATTATCACTCTATGACAATGTTAAATGTATAGGCCGCATCTAGACCACTTTTTAATAATTTGGCCCAAAAAAAAAAACCACTTTTTTAATAAAATAGAAGGAAATAAAATTTATCATATTCAATGTTATCTAGATGTAGAATTCATGAGATCAACTTTTTATTTTGAATTAGGTGTGTTTTATAACTAATAATGGATTCAAGATTTGACTCAAAAGATGTGTAAATATATAAATGTGCATATTTTTTCCCCTAAATTTTAGTGAACATTCTTTTTTAAGTTTGCAGTTAGAGGGAAGGAGGGTTTAGGGGAGATTGCTAGGTGTAATCACCTTCCCTCCGCCATACGGTCGATGCCTATTTACAAGTAATAAAACTTAAAAAGTGTAAATGAGCCAAACTAATTATAGGTTATACATATTTCACTTATATATTTATTCAAGTGCTATTTGATAATAATCAAGTTAAGCTTCAATTCAAGTCACTCAATAAGTTTATCGAGTTAAATTTGAGATTTATAATAATATTTAGATAGGATAACCAATCATGATGGGCAAAAAAATGAACCTCAATTTGGTAGATATAAACATAGTCATAGGCCTTCAACCCATCTAAGTAGATTCATTAGGTTCTAATATTGGAAATTGAGAGCCCTTAATGAACCTTACAATGTATAGGTTTAGGACAAGTCTAGGACTCAATCCTTATAGGTCGAGTCTAATAATTCATCGAGTCCTCTTCATTAGGCTTATTGTTATTTTTCTTATTCATCGTGGATCCCCATCCACAAGTTTAGGCCCATCCTATGAGTCAAGTTCGAGTCTAAAACCTAACGTAGCTAGTCATGGTTATGGCATAGGCATGCCCTCCCATGCACTTTGTGTTAAGGTGATAGATTTTAGTGATGAAGAAAGGAAATAAGAAGAAAGGTGGATGGATGAAGTGATAGAGAACGTAATCAAACTATTAAAGCTTTCTAAAAATCTATAATCAAATCTTAACATGTTTTTTTTTTTTTAGCTAATATGGTGCATTTAAATATTTTTCCTATCATATAATGCTAACCTGTCATAGGAATTTTTTCTTTTTCTTTTTCTTGGAAACAAAAAAATAATTTTTAAAATAATCTTAAGTAACTGTTTGCAATGGTTTGGAAAAATTATATTAGAATTTAATTTGAGAAATGAAATTATGTATGTCTTAATCCTAATAATTCAAAGAATCTTAAGATTTGACGGGTGAGATTGAAGGTTTTAAGATTTGATTGCAAAAATCCAAAAGTTATGGAGAATAATTGTGTGATTTACAACTACTTGTCCATTGTGACTTTTGGATGCTCTAAAACAGGAAATATTAGTATTGGGTGGTGTAATTTGGCAATAAAAAGGCTATATAACAAGGTGGGTACCTTTTTGTGACAATAATTGATTAGATTGTTCCTATACCATGGTCGAATGCGTTGTATTTTCTTTTATGAGTGACATGTAATCTAGTGGGAACTTTGGTCGTAGTGGTCTAAGAAATAGCTCTTGCAAGAACAATCATGAACATCAACATTAACAACAAATAAATGAAGTGGCACATGGCAATTAACCCACGTGTGCTGTACATCTGGATACCGACATGCAAATGCATGTGAAAGAAGATACAAACTCATGGGCAAATCACTCCTTCCAAAGTGTTAGTTGCGGAAAGTTAATTTATTATGATAAAGCATAAAAATGGTTTCATATCTTGCATGTCGAGAAATGTTATAATGATCTATATTGTTAAGTTAAGAAAAGAAATGGCATAAATACTTAAAATTAGGATACTAATGGAATGTAAGTTACGATAGATGGAATACTGAATGTATCATTCGGGGCTGTTTATAAGAAATAAAGGTTTAAATGCTAATAATGGAAAAAAAAATATATATATATATATATATAAATAAGAAATAAAGGTTTAAATGCTAATAATGGGGAAAAAAAAGTATTATGTTGACATTGTTGTTATTGATGATTTCTACTTCCATAGAATATTGCTTACATGAACATGACCCACAAAGTTTTTGTCTTCCATAAAAGATTCAAATATCTAACTATTCAAATATATTATCCATAACAATATTTCTAGAGTCTCAAAAACATTTCACGCCCATATCCAAGGCCACATGCTAGGGGCTAGGCCCATTGGAGATAAATTATTAGTACGGGTCCGTTGAGCAAATTAAAGTCATGCCCAATAAAATTTATTATAGTCCATAGAGCAAATTGAAGTCATGCCCAATAAATTTTATATATTAATTTGGCATATAACTTGGCTATAAAATATGATTATGCGCATCCGCGATACGCGCACAAATGTTGAAAAACCGTTGTTTGATATAATTTATGACGTAGTAACATGCGCGCAATTGATGATTAGAAAGAAAAGAAAATAATGTACAAAGAGTTTAAGATTTGTGTGTGAAAAAAAAAAAAAGAAAAGAAAAGAAAAAGAAGTGCTGTAGATGGATGTATTAAAGTACAGCAAAAACATTTGATCGCATTTAATTTTCTTCACCCAAGATGTCGTCATTTATATAGAAAAACAATTGAGGAGATATTTATTTGGGAATTTTGTACATAGTAAAATAAAATGCTTAAGCTCTATAGCTGTTTAATGCAAAATATAGTAGCAAAGAGTTAAATTATTTTTTATTATTAAAGTTCTTCAACTTGCTTTGGTGTCTTTGGTGCTAATAGAATTTTTCTTTTTGTCCAATTTAAAAGATTCCACCTCAACCATATTTTTTCAGGTGGTTACTTATTTATATAGTGGTTGGTATTATTACTTTAAAAGTATAAAATCGATAAAATCTTATAAAACTAGTAAAAACATAAACTTGTAAAATCATCAAAATCAGTCCTTCTATCCAAAGCCTATATCTAAACAAGATTACATCCATTTTAACTATGCAAAATATTGTAAAATAATAAAGTTATAGAAATTTATAATTGATTACAAATTTTAACAACTATGGTAACGATAATTTATAAGAGGAGGTGACATGGTTCCAATATATTTTAGAAATATTACAATATTAAGTAATTAAAAATATGAAAGTTACGATTAGAATACTTAATTATTTGCCTTTTTTGAGCACTTATAACGCGGGTGCAAATATTGCAATAAATAAATGGGAAATGAAATTTCATAAAAGAAATTTTTTAACTGAAAATGAAGCCTTAAAGCTTATATATAGAAAGAAATATTCCAATAAAAACTTTTGCCAGAAAAAGATTGGTAAAATATGGGGAGCTTTAAAAATACAACATGCTTTTTTTTTTCTCCCCTAATCACGATAAACTCCATTTACGGTGTAGCCTTTTATCTTCAAAACCAAAATTTGAAATTCATGTAATATAAAATTGAAAACAAAGAAAATCCTTATCGTTAAGTTCAATAAGTATGAACTATACCATCAGTAAAATTAAATTAACTTGTGACTCTCGTACACATGAGGTAAAAATACACAGAATTTCTATTGAGGTATCATTCTCATTTTTGCCAATAAGATAATATTTGTAGAAAATATAATAAGATACAAAATATGAGATGGTTCGCATAATAAAAAAATACACATAAATAAGTTATGAATTTTCTTAAGAATGAAGCTTCTTCCCTTCCCCACCCACCCTCCCTAACTTTCATTCTTAAATTTCGTCTCACATTTTGGCTTCTTGACATTTTAAAAAATATTGATGAAATATTTATAAACCCCAAAACTAGCAATTTAAGGTTTCAATCGGTTGAAATACCCAATTGAACCTAAATTATAAAGTAAAGTTAAAAATATTAGGAAAATGATCTCGTAAGTTTAAATTTAAGAAAATAAGTAATAAAATAAAATAATATAAAAATTTCAAATTTTAAGTATATAACTCGTTATTTATCAAAAATGCGTAAAATACACTCCGATAATTGACGAATCGCTCGAGATAAATTATATGTATACTAAAAATCATAAAATAATCTAAATAATATTTAGGAATATTTAATTATACTATATATGAATTTACATGTATGTAGAAATACGCGTAATTACTTAAAATACGCGTAATGTGCTAAAATCATACTAAATAATTAAAGAAAATTCATAAATAATTAAGGAAAAATAAATAAAAATCAAGAAAAATAAGGAATGATCCAGATATAGGTCATGGCAGCTGAGAAAAATAAGAAAAAAAATCAGCCAATTAAATTAAGACAACACAAAAGCTAAAAATTAAGGGATGAGGCAATTGTTTTGTCCAATTTAATGCACAATAATTACACTAAAGCTCTATAAATAGCAAGAAAAATTCAGAAGCTCACTTGGATAGTTAGAAATCAGAGAAAATTAGGGAGAGTCAAAAATTGAGAGAAAAACTAAAGAAAAAAAAAAGAAAAGAAAAACTGTGCAGTTAGGGCCACAAAGGAGAACCTAAATCTGACGGGCAGCTGGGAGTGGACGGCCACTACCACTACGCGGTGGTGGCAACGCCTAGGTAAGCCGACACACCCATGGCCACCTTCGGTGGCTAGAGCCAACCAAATCGGTGAGTTCAATTTCCAGCTCGATTTTGTGTAATTTTGAAAAAATAGTAAGTATTCTTAGAAAATTATGAAACTTATTATTCTGAAATATTTTTGTATGTAGTTTTTATGAAAAAATATTATTTTGATGAAAATATGTCTCGTGATATAGGGTCCTTAAAAAATTGTGTAAACTAAGCATGTTTCGGTTTAGAAATAAATGACCTTAGGAGTATAGTTTTGAGCCCAAAATTTTTGTGTAGACCACTTAGCTGATATAGAATAGTGCTATGAAGCCCATTTTCAAAAATTAATTTTTGAAATTTTTAGATAATTTTTAGGCCTTAAAATAAAGCATAAAATGGGTAATTTAGGATTAATAAAATAATTAGATGGTTAATTAATGATTTAGTAAATAAGTACATGTTTTAGGATATTGAAATCTGATGGAATATAATACTTGTAGTATTTAGGGTGTTAGATGTAATTATTAGGTTAATTATGTAGTAAATGAGTAATAGGGAAAACAGTAAATTTTAAGTTAATTTTTGAAATTAGGGTAATTAGGAGTAAAATCTGATTTAGGATGAATTTAGACATTTTAAAATAATAATTGGTGTTTAGAGACAATAATTAGAGTGATGGAAATATTAGAAGTGTATTATATACATAAAAAGTAATAATACATAATATGTAATTATTAAAATATAATAAATAGAAAATATTATAATAAAAATTGATATTTTGATAATAATAAAAACGTACAATAAATCTAATACAAAACTTGAATTTATGTAATTATATGAAAAATGTAAAAATTTCTCACATTAAGAATGAATTTGGTACACTAATACGGATTTAAGTGTACCGGGTAAAATAAATACTGACTAAGGATAATAATGGTATTTAGGAGATCGGGAAATAATGTGATTAATTTCACATTATGGGTTAAAACAAATTTCTAAGGTTGGAGTATAAAACACTACATAGAAATCGAACTAAAACCTAATTTAGAAATTGATGTGAAAACCGAACCCGAACCTAATCCCGAACCTAACCCCAAACCTACAATAATTGTAAAAAACTTAAGGTCTAGATAATTAGGCATATTAAACCCTAAACAAAACATAACAATAAGTGTTATAGGATAAAATGAACCTATAATAATTATATGAAAAACTGAAACCACATTTGTGTTATAGGGATGATCGGCGATGACCTGAGCAAATCGAACCTCGAGTGAGTGAGCGAGGAGTCGAGGTAAGTTGGGATTAATACGATGCTGTATTTTGGAGGCTTAAGATTATGCTTGGTTGTGCTTATTAGATAGTTGGATGTGTGCATGTGCTTAATTATGGGTAATGCTATGATTCTGTTTGTTGCTCTGGCATGTATTAAATGATTTGTATGAAATGATTGATCACCCTAAACTGGACTTAATCAAATATACGACCAGTAATCATAATCGGACATGCATGGCAACTCATTAAGGGAACTTAGGACTCTCCGGCCAAATACCGACCCCTTTGAAAGGGATAGCGCAGGATTGCAATTGGTCCCTTCTTCATCCTTAGCCGGACTAAGTGACAGGAGAGGAGGTCGCGACAAGGGTGAAGTCAGTGGTTCGAAGGTAGTCGCGGGAAGAGTAAGGTCTCCATTGCACAAGCCTGGGTTTGGTCGTAAGCTGTTGCATTAATGGCAACTCCTCAACCCGGATTAGAGCGGACGTAATTTCTTTAATCTCACGACGGGCCGAACAACGTCATGCGATGGCATTTGCTTGCACATGCATTGCACTTAATAAGTTGATTGAAAACCTTGTTGTGTTTGTGGTATAGTTTTAAGTCCTCCATTTTAACTTATTAAGCTGTGGTTGCTCACATCCCTATAGACGTCGTGCAAGTACTGGCTAAGAAGCGGCAAACAACTACTCTGAAGCTAACAACTGCTGGATCCTAGGGAGTGAGGAAAAAATTAAAGAATCAACACATATGTTATTACTTTTTATTTCTGAATAATGTAATAACTGAATTATCGTAAATATATATAAATTTCCTCACCTTATTAGGTAAATGATTTATTTAAATTACAAACTGTTTACTTCAAAACGAATTAATCGTGGACGTCTTGTGTAGATCAGGTCTAAGATAGCGGTTGTAAGGCCAACTTCTATCTTAAGATGGTTTACACGGCATGGCTGTTACGACTCTACCACTTCGGAGCGTAACAATATTTTTATCTAACATGAATTAAAACAAAAATATAATGGACATATAAATTTAGCTATTGCATGACAATAATAGTGTTTTGTTCTTTCTTTGTTTTTTCTTATTTAAATTATGAAAATTGAAAGTTATTATCTTTAAAATGGAATATATAACTTCATTTAGCAACTATTGATGTATAAACATTAAAACTAATTAGTCATTACTAGTAGACGCTACATCACATTGCATATGCAAAAAATATTGAACTTAAAAATATATAAAAAAAAAAACCCGATAATATATGTTAGTAAAATAAAAAATATAATAAATTTTAAAAAAAATTCTTAAAAATGTTGATCAAATAAAAAGTGCAATAAATTTGCCAAATTATGGCTATGTTCATCAATTAGAATAATGAAAAAGAAAAGAATAGTAACAATAGAAGTATGATTGAAAATAGTAAACATATGGTTTTACACTACGATCGAAATTTCTAAGATGGGATTGATTTGTTTTAGTAATTGCCTTATAAATATATCTAATGATTAAAACTATAATATATTAAATTGATAGTTGTAGGTGGTCAGGAAAAAACTTTCTCTTTAATATAATAAATGATAATATCAAGAATGAATTTTGCAAAGGAAAATCGAAAAGTCAAATGATATTTTGACCAAAAAAAAAAAAGAGACATTTATGGGGAAGTACGTTACAAGTAAAATTACTTGAATAACCTTTATCTGCTAAGGAATTTCATGGATAAAAGTTAGGGCTAGGCTAGGGATACGATCGAGGTAGGTTTGAGACAAGTTTAGTAATCCCAATACTCGTCTTGTTACTTATAGTGTCCTAAAACCTTATAGGGTTTCGAGAGTATTACTCAAGACCTGCTCGATAAGCTCGTTGAGAAACTTGATTTCCAAACCCAAAACCCCTTTTCCTCTTCTTCTTTTATTCCCTTGTATGAAAATTTAATTACATAAATTAAATAGAAAATATAAAGATTAGGAAAAGCAAAGCATTGAAAATCTATAAATGGAAAATAGTACTACGAATGGAATGTTGAACTAGAAATTGCCTAGAATTTATTTCAACAACTGGCAAACTCCTCGTTCTTATTATAACTAAAGAAAATCTCTAAAACTATTACTTGATCGATTCTCATTGCTTTCCTGCTGAGAAAAAAAAAATGTTTTTATACTATGTAAACAAAAGAATATCACACATTATAATATGAATATCTTTACAATTATTGTCTACATAGTTTTATCCTACAATGAGAGGGAAAAATGTTTTCTTGCTAACAAGAAAATAATAATTAATAAATAAATAAATGAGCCATAATTAAAAGCCGTAAATAAAAAAATTAATTCTATAGGCAAAATAAAATTGATGCTTGCATGTTAAAATATAGCAGCATCACCATAATAATGTGAACCTAAAAAAATCAACTTTTGATTTTATTATATTAAATTTACTATAATCAAAATAGTATTTGAGTTACTTATTACCAGATAGTAGGTTTTCCAATGAATATTTTAAAAGACCTAGAACTCCCCTCAAAACCCTATAGGATTTTAAGTATTTCTTAAAACCTTATGAAAAAATACCTTATAAAGTTTTGATAAAGGTAAGTTGGTTGGAACCCTATTACGACTTGCCTAATTACATCCCTAAGCTAGGCAAAAAAATCATGAACCTTGGATCCAACTGTAAACTAAATCAGAAAAACGATTCTTTTGGCAAACCATTTGGTTCACAATTCCATTCAAGGAAGCCAACTAAAACAAATTGTTTTGAACTAAATTGAATGATTAGTTAAATAAAAATAATTCATACAATTATTTTATACTTTTAAAAAAAATTTCCATTAATATTCATGAATTTCATTAAATTTTTCATATCTTATCCTTTATCTTATTTTTAGGTTATTTATTAAGATTAGTTAAGTAAATCCCATCTGAAATTTCACATTTAAAAATTTTTCTTTTCTAAATTTTCCATTTCATTTAGGTTTAAAAAATTTGTGAATCAAATCATATGGTTATGTTTAATTAAAAAAAAAACGAATTGTTATATTATATTCGATTCGATAAGAAAAAACAAATTCTATAGAATCGAACTATAAAAAATCAAACTATACCCACCCCTAATAAATATTAATTAGAAATTATGACAATGTCAAGAATGAATTTTGCAAAGAAAATTGAAAAGCCAAGTAACATTTTGACAAAAAAAAAAAAAAAAGAGGATACGTTTAAGGAAAATATATTATGAGTAACAAGATTTTAATAACCTTGATCTGCTTAATATAGATGGAAGCATGTATTAAGTTTAAAGGACAAATAAAGGAATTTCATTAATAGAATTTAAGTTTTGAAAGTGTAGAATCCAAAACTCATATTTTAGCTTAACAACATAATTAAGCTAAAATATAGTTATAGATAAATGTTGGGGGATACTCTATTAACGCGTTGTTTATCTTTAAAAACAAAATTACATGATTTCATGCACTTTTTTTTTCATAATCATTTCAAAACGGTGAAAAGTTTTTTTAAAAGAAACTTGCTAATTAGTACCTTGAGAATACTCAATAATTATAGTATATATTTAGTTGATTCCATGCTACTGAGTTTATTATTATATTTTATGGAATAATAATGAAGATGTCAAGAGGAAATATAACTCTCTATTCTTAGAATCTTAAGAAAATAACAACTAATGAAAAGGAGGAGACAAAACAAAGAAATATAAAATTGCAAAACCACTCATTTTCACTCTTTAGCCTTATCCTCTAAACATTTTCATTAAAATTTAAAACTAAGAGCAACTAATAAATTGCTTAAAAGTTTTCATAACAAGTGTCTAGATACATAGTTTTGTAAAAAATAGCATGCCAATGTAAATATTGTGGAAATTTGGATATGTAATACCAATTGATTTATCGCTAGAAAATTTATTGGAAAATATTTAGAACATCTAAAGCAAGATTATATATAAGAAAGACATCACATGAAAATATAGTTATTCATTACACATTTTATAAAATGAATATACTGCACATATATTGAGTTGAATTGTACAAAGCTTCCTCCTGTGATATGAGTTATTATTTTTTGATCACTTATACTCCCCCAAACATTTGACTGCATTTCCAACTGAAATGAAATATGATTACTATTCTATGTTCCTTTCTAAAACCTCCATGTTCTTTAGCACGAGATTTTGAGTCTGCATATCTACCATTTCACCATCAAGGTATCATAAAAGTGAATTGTATTTTATGAATATGATATCAGACCTAAGGAAATATTAATAATAATTAATGTAGAAAGGTGAAGCACTTTGCCCAGCATACGGAAAAAAATCTAAGATAACAACTTTCAAAGGACGAAGCCAAAAAAAGTTTAGAATTTCTTCCCAAGTACAAGAATATTAAAATATGCGATAGAAGAGCCAATATTGAATCGCACAGAATTATGAAATAAAAAGGGACATAAGAGAAGAGAGATGAAGTACAACAACATTACATGGAAAAAAAAAAAATAGACCAAATAGGTGAAATGAACTCATTAGTATTTATTGGCACAGTTATTCATTACTTTTGACCTACGGTATCATAAAAGGTATCAAATTACTAAGTGAAGAATTTGGATTTGACTCTGGCTTAAAGAAGAGGTTCGAAAAAGATAGAGAATATCATCAAGATGATGATGTCCAACATGCTTCTAAGACCTATACATAGTAGGTATCCTGAATCATATACTAAAAAGGAGGAAGAATTGGACCCAATTATAAAATCTCACGATAAAGATGTCGCGTTTTCAAGGAAAAAAAATTGTGATACGCCATGATTATGTAAAGTTTCACATGAATTGTGAGAGAGATTTATATTAGTTTATAAAATTATGGTGGTAAATACCTTGTCAACATAAGATTGTAACTCATGGGTAAATTAGTTGAAATGGGTCGATTGGTATTTATTAACTTAGTTATTCACTATTTTTTGCTTAGAATATTACATACACCAAAGGATTCACTAATAACATAAGGATTTCAGAAATTCAAGAAAAAATCCATTAGGTAATATCACGCAACATATACATAGAATGGATAAATAAAAGTTATGTTTAAACACATGATAGTGTCGGTGCTAATTTTTAAAAAAACTACCATCCAAGTTTAGAAATACTAGCACATATCAAGATATTGTTGGTACTTACCCTTTATATGTATTACAATGATTAGTACTTAATGAATTTGTCTCAAGTCAATTATAAAGTGAATAAGTCCTCTAAATTTAGTCAATAAAATCAAAGATATCCAGAAAAGAAGATAATAATCGATAAAGTAGACGTAAGGCCTCAAGTTGGCCAAAGTTTCCAAGTTGAAGGTTTCCCAGAGGTAAACTACATTAGTCTTTACCCCTTTAGTTCAATGCCAATTCTCTAAAACTAAAGGTTAAGTCCGTTAGTAGCTATAATTCCATAAACCATGAACCAACTATTGATGGTTGTTCTTAAACATAGGTCGACCTGTTTGGGCCTAAAACCAAATGTCTCAACACTAAAGACCGTGACCCGAAATGGATTAAGAGCAATAGCCTCTGGTCCACCATATAGAAGTCCGACCTATAAAACACCAATCCTAATAAGGATTAGGTTAACCACCTTAAACCCAATACCAAGAATAGTCGAGTGACAACTCCTTCTTAGTTTATGGGTCTAAGGAATTGAAGGGCCCAGGCAAGTGAAGTCTTATGTAGCTAAGGCCAACCTCCAAGCAATCTTCAATAATCTCCTCCAGGTAGCACTAAACCTCCATCTATTTCTCAATAAGAATGCCTTAAATTTTAAAGTACAATGCTCACCTCGCATTAAATGCGATGTAACCTCTAATGACTTACTTATTGGAAAGCTTACGTGGCTACAACCACAATAATACAACACCATTATGCATTTATAAAGAAAAGATGAACACATGGCACAAAAGCAATCATTCCTGCCATTATCAAAGGATCTTACTAACTCCGAGCCCCTAAAATCTAGGAATGTGCACCATATTGAAAGGGATCTAAGGGTTAAATGATACAGATTCCGTAGATAAACACATGGACCCAATATCACGCGTAACCAAAAAGGTGGGTCTGGGCCGCAAGATGGCTTGAAAAGTAAATGGTAATCAAAGGTCGAGCAAGGTTTCTCGTACACCGATGAAGATATGACACACCAATGCCTCATACGAGCTTGAGTCACACTTGATATGATGTACAAGTATAACTGAGGTCACTCACCACTAGTCCACACTCAAATGGATTAGATAAAAGTAATTCAAGAGTAAGTATAAAGACACTTAGCTCAAGAGAGAGTAAAAGTTTAATATATTCTCTATATGATTCATTGATGATGCAGCTACAATATGCGAGTATTTATAATACCATGTTATGGTAAGTCTTAAATTATAGAAAATTATAGATTTGGATCCCTACTTACTAAACAAGAGGAGAATAAAGACACTTAGCTCAAGAGTAAGTATAAAGACACTTAGCTCAAAAGAGAGTAAAAGTTTAGTGTATTCTCTATATGATTCATTGACGATGCAGCTACAATATGCGAGTATTTATAATACCAAGTTATGGTAAGTCCTAAATTATAGAAATTATAGATTTTGATCCCTACTTACTAAACAAGAGGAGAATAATTTACATGGAAAGTAAGTATTCGTGCAAAATAATATCTTCTGTAAGAAAGGACAGTACAAATGTCCAAAAGGACAACATACGAGCGTTTTACTCTGTATGTCGTCCTAATGACACTATAAGCCAAACAAGGGCGGGCCTTGATTAGGTTTAGTTGACGTCGATACTAGCAATTCGGTAGCTTTGATTGTTGGGGCTGGACAAGGGCTGGCTTAGGGACTACTCACATTCAAGTCGGCTTCGGGTGGTCGGCTCTCAACAATTATTAGCTCGGCTTTGGTATCACGCCTCGAAGCGACAATCATAACAACCCCGCCGTACAAACCATTCTAAGATAGAAGCTGACCATATAATCGCTATCTTAGACCTAATTTACACAAAGCGTCCACGACTAACCCTCTTTGAAGTAAATAATTCATACATTAAGTAAATTGTTTACTTATGAATTTAAGAAAAATAACTATTCACATTAAATTAATCTAAGTGTATTTACAAGATTTAGCAATCTAATCACAATCTAATTGAGTAATTTGTAAACTAAAGCTAAAAGCTTTAAAATAAATCTAACTAGAGAATGAATTTGGTCCTTTGTTTACATCCTCACTTTTTAGGATCCCGCAGTTTCTAGCGTCAAGGTGATTATAGACTACTTCATCATTTGTACCTGTAACAATAACTATAAGGATGTAAGCAACCATAGCTCAGTAAGTTAGGACGGAGGACTTAAAACTATACCACAAACACAAACAAGGTTATCAACCAAATCATTAGGTGCAATGTATGTTCAAGCAAATGCCATTACACAACGTTGTCCAACTAGTCATGAAATTAGAGAAATTGCGTCCGCTCTAATCCAAGTTGAGGAGTTGTTGTTAATGCAACAGCTCATAACCAAACCCAGGCTTGTGCAATGGAGATACTACTCCCTCCATGACTACATTCGAACCATTGACTTCACCCTTACTGCAACATTTTCACTTATCACTTAGTTTAACTAAAGATGAAGAAAGGACCCATTATGCTATTTAGTGCTATCCCTTTCGAAGGGGTAGGTATTTAGCCGGAGAACCCTAGGTTTCCCTTAATGGGTTGCTATGTAGGTTCGATTTATGTTTACAGGTCGTATATTTGATTAGGTCCAATTTAGGGTGATTAATCATTTCATACAAATCATACAATACAAGCCAAGTAGCAAATCAAAAATCATATCAACTCAGAACAAGTACAATTTGAAGCCTAAAAAATACAACACTGTATTAATACCAACTTACCTCAACTTCTTGTTTGTTCACTTGAGGTAAGACTCATTCAGTTCATTGCCAATGATCCTTATAATACCAACGTTGTCTCAATTTTTATATAATTGTTATAGGTTTGTTTTATCTTATAATACTTATTGTTATCTTTAGTTTAAGGTTTAATATGTCCAATTATCTGGATTCTCAAATCTTTTACAATTATTCTCGATTTAGGGTTAAGTTCTAGTTCAGTTTCTGTTTCGGCATCAATTTCTAAATTAGGTTTTAGTTCAGTTTCTAAATACAGTTTTATATACGAATCTTAGAAACTCGTTTTAATTCATAATATAAAATTAATCACATTATTTTCGAGTATATTAAACACTATAATTATCTCTAGTCAATATTTTATTCCTCCTAGTATAGTTAAATCCTTATTAGTGTACTGAATTTATTCCTAATGTGAGAAATTTTTGCATTTTTCATATAATTACCTAAATTTAAGTTTTCTATCAAATTTATTATATATTTCTATTATTTATATAATATAAATTTTTATTCTAATATCTTCTATTTATTATATTTCCAATAATTGAATATTATGTATTATCACATATTATGTACAAAATACACATCTAATATTTCTATCACTCTAATTACCATCTCCCAACATCAATTAACATTTCAAAATGTCTAAATTCATCCTAAATCAGATTTTACACCTAATTACCCTAATTTACAAAATTAACTTAAAATTTACTATCTTTTCCTATTACTTATTTACTACATAATTACCCTAATAATTACATCTAGCACCCTAAATGCTATAAGTATCATACTTAATTAGATTTCAAAGCCCTAAAATATATAATTATGTAATAAATTAGTAATTAACCATTTAATTACTTAATTAGCCCTAAATCACCTATTTTAGGCATCATTTTAAGGCTTAAAAATTATCTAAAAATTTTAAAAATTAATTTTTAAAAAAGGGTTTTGTGGCACTATTCTATATCACCTAAGTAGTCTGCAAAAAAATTTTGGGCTCAAAACTATATTCCTAAGGTCATTTATTTTTAATCTGAACAGAGCTCGAGTTTGCATATTTTCTTAAGGACAGTATATTTCTAAACACAAAATCATCAAAATAAAAATTTTTCCTAAATCTACATACTTAAAAACCTCAAAATACCAAATTTCATAATTTTTTAAGAATATTTAATATTTTTACAAAATTAAACAAAATCGGGTTGAAAATCGAACTCATCTATATAGGTGGCTCCGGCGACCGTAGCCTTATCGGACAATCTGAGCATTGCCACCACCGTGTGGTGGTGGCGGCCATCCACTCCCAAGTGCTCGTCCCATGTTGGTTTTCCTTAGAAACCCCAATTGCATAGTTTTTTGTAATTTTTTGTAAAAACCCTAATTTCCTATCAATTTCGCTTCTCTCTAATTTTCTACAATTCCAGACATCCAAAATGAGTTTTTTAAAATTTGGGGTATTTATAGAGGTCTTAGAGAATTATTGTACATTAATTTGATTAGACATTTTCCTTTTTTGTTATTTTAATTTAATTGACTGAATTTTTTTCTTCTTTTCCTCAGCTGCTACGACCCAAATCTAGATCATTCCTTATTTTTCTGATTTTTATTTATTTTTCTTAATTAACTACAAATTTTATTTAATTATTTAGCATTACTTTAGCTTATTTCACGTATTTTAAGTAATTACGCCTATTTTTACCTATATGTAAATTCATATATGGTATAATAAATATTCTTAAATATTATTTAAGTTATTTTATGATTTTTAGTATACATATAATTTATCTCTAATGATTCATTAATTATCAATAAATAACAAGTAATATACTTAAAATTTGAAAAATTTTATTATTATTTTTTTTACTTATTTTCTTAAATTCAAACTCACGGGATCATTTTTATTAATATTTCTAATTTTACTTTATCATTTAGACTCGATCGGATCTTTTAGTCGATCAGAACCCCAAGTACTTGACACTGTGTAGACAGTTATATCTAAATTTGATACTTAGATTGGTGTGTTACAGAAGGGTCGGCTCGGCTCGGCTCAGCACATCAACTAGTTACCTTGGTAATCTCTCAGATGGTGTAGAGAGCAAAATAGTTCAATAGATTAGACGAGAGTAAATACTACTTCTCAACGCTTAACTCACCTTGGATAGTTCGGTGCACCATCTGAGAAAGCCCTCAGGCTTGAAAGCACATGATTGGTCCTTCATCCTTATCAGTTGAATGTATAAATAGTTTATTGCACACCCCGAACAAGTATATTGTAAGCTAAGCTTATAATATCATTTATTATCAATATAAATTGTGTCATTAATAATAATACTTAAATTATACTATAAGTATAAAATAAAATAAATAATAATATATAAGACATAGTGGATTTGGGTACCTTACCAGGAATTAACCTTTTCTAAAAACTTAAACCAAAACCTTAGATTTTGACCTTTTACTTATAACTCATCCCAAACCTTTTAAGGTATAACCTTATTGAGCAAATATAAAATACCCAGTATAAGATACTATACACATGTACGTTAAAACACAAGAGTTAGTCAAGCATACACACATGAATACCACTATTAATGCAACAAGCAATGATTCTAATCTTTCATTTAAGCCCACAAACAATACAATCCCAACGTCCTAAAACTTGGGGTTACTCATGACCCCTAACACATAATATGTAATTACTATATAAGTATTGATGTTAGGTTATCCCCAATCACCTGAGTACCAAAAACCATCCTAGATCTACCTAGATCCTTGTAGTATAAGACTCCATCAAGGATTGTGTCGTGCAAAGATCATCAGGTGTTTCTCCAACACCATTAGACCTGATAAGTAGATAGTCAAAGGTAAGCTCAATCAGTAAAACAATTAAGCCAAAGTTTCAATTTAATCCAGTTTATATATACTAGCCTAACACACACATTCAACAAACATAAATCCCATACCTAAATCTCCCATCTCAAAAAATCTAACACCACACATCTCTTAGCACCTATTCAAAAATTTATTAAATTGTGTGACTTAAAACTTCCTTCCCTTTAATTCAACCATTTGCCCTATATTTTTAGCTTTCAAACTGTACTCCACATATCTTTTTCATACATACATAATGCACATTGCCAATATACAACTGAATACATACACTCTCTACACTATATGATACACCAATCACACATATGCACATCTATAGTGCCACTAACGACAACACACTACCACCAAAAACAGAAAGAAAAAGAACTTGTAAAATTATGTAAAGAACTCAACTTACTCTTTATTTATTAGTGCACTAACACTTTAACCAGTGATTCTCACGCCACTCCTCCGAAAAGACATGATTTTCTTGAGTTTCATTTGCTTAGATATGACAAAAACGAATTTCCTCAAAGAACAAGTAGTGATTAACTCAGTTTCAATTATTCCTTTGCAAAAACCCACTTTTTGCTTTAATTTCCACCTCTTAACTCCTTAAATCCGAACCTCCAAGTGTTCTTGAGGGTTTTCCTTTAAATTTTCTGATATGGCACACCAAAGAAATTGAATGAAATAGTGGGGGGAGAAAAATAACTTAAGGGGGAAAGAAATGGGTTTGAACTTTTCCCTTAGACAAGTTTGCCTTTGGTGCTTAAAGTCTATTTATATTCCATACTGATATCTAAATCTTTTCCCTTAACAATATTACCCTTAACATTTTATATCTATTTACATGCCATATCAATAATTAAAAATAATAAATTACTTGTCTTCTTTAGTTCCCTTAACTTAATTTATTTATTTGACTTAGGTTTTACATTAGTACCTAAGGAATTTGTCTCAAGTCAATTATAAAGTAAATAAGTCCACTAGAATTTAGTCAATAAAATCAAAGGCATCCAAGAAAGAAAATAATACTTGATAATCTAGACCAAAAAGGTCAAGTCGGCTAGAGTTGCCAAGTCGAAGGTCTCCGAAAGGCAAACTACATTAGTCCTTAGTCCCCTAGTTCAATGCCAATTCTCTAAAACTAAAGGTTAAGCTTATTAGTGGTTATAGTTTCATAACACATGAACCAATGGTTGATGGTAGTTTTTAGACACGAGTCGACCTCTTTAGGCCCAAAACTAAGCACTTCAACATTAAAGACCACAACTTGAAATGGACCAAGACCAACTACCTTGACCCTACCCTAGATAAGACTAGCCCATAAAACGTCAATCCCAATAAGGAATAGGCAAACTACCTTGGAGCCAGTATCAAGTAATAGCTAAGTGACAACTCTTTCCTAGATTATAGGTCTAAGGAATTGAAAGGCTTAACTGAGTGAAGTCCCATGTAGCTAAGGCCAATCCCAGTGACCTAAGGGCTAACCTTTGAGCAACCTTCAGTAATCTTCTCCAAGTAGCACTAAATCCCCATCCAATTTACAATAAGAATGTCTCAAAGTTTAGCTACATAATGCTCACATCGCATTAAATACGATGTGATCTTTGACAAAATACCTATTGGAAAGCCCATGTGGTTACAAGTACATTGTATGATACTATCAAGTATTTATGAAGAAAAGATGAACACATTGCACGTAAGCAATTGTTCTTGCCACCATCAGATGATCTTACTAACTCTGAGCCCCTAAAATCTAGGATTGCATGCCAAAATTGAAAGGTGCCCAAGGGTTGAATGTATAAATACTTCATTGTACACCTTTTACAAGTATATTGTAAGCTAAGCCTCTAATGTCATTTATTATCAATACAGATAGTGTCATTAAAAATAATTTTTGAATTATACTATAAGTGTAAAATAAATGAATAATAATATATAGGACATAGCGGATTTGCGTAGCTTATCAAATATTAACCTTGTCTAAAATCTCAACTCAAAACCTTAGATATTAACCTTTTACCTAGAACTCATCCCAAACATTCTAAGGTATAAACTTATCAATCAAATGTCAAGTTTATGAGAATAGCGTATTCTATAAGAATCTACATGCTTGCATATCCATTGATATTAAAATATAGAGATGATCATAGATCCTATACCTCTATGAGGAAAATGATTAAAAGATAGTTTAACATATGCATTATATGAGAATTTTTATTAACTCAAATGAAGGATTTCATTGAACTACAATAAAAGAAAGATTACATAACTTATCAATGCAAATAGATGAGATATAAGAAATTGGAATAAATAGAGATACTGTATTTTTTAATACCAAGTTACTTTGATCATCCATCGACATAAATTTCACCTAGAAAATATGAGAGCACCGGGCAATCCCTCTGCATCATAAATAAGGTGCATGTTTTTCTCATGTGCTCCCGACTATTTTGTCCTGGTCCTGGAAGCAATGTAACATAAAAATACTCTAAATACGCCATGTAAAAATTAACATATTTCCCGTTAACTATCTAGTTAGCTCTTTCAAGATGATACGTCATTGATGCGAAATTGTTAAAACCTTGTACATATTTTTAACAAAGTTGAAAGCTGTAGGAGGGTTTCACCATTCTAAACTCCATTTGGTTCATCTTTTTCTAGTAAGCTTAAGAGAATTATAGAATGTCTGAAATTCCTGCATTAACACCCCATACGCATCGATCCCTTTAGTATGCTCATCAAGATGAGTGATCGGAATTCCAGAGTCTATGACAAAACCACTAGCACCACCCTCCCCAAATCCGAACATATCTTGGGTATGTCCCATCCACTTATTTCAATTAGGTTTAAATAGTTAAGGTAGACTTTGTCTGTTGGAGGCATTGCAAAATGGGTTCTTAGGATTGTTCCTTTAGGATGAACAACAACATCCCTCGTTAGATTAACAAGCTTTGTCACTATTTGATTAAAAGGCACCAGGCGGTAAGAAAACCGGCTTTTCGTCACATCAACTAACCAAGCAATCCATGAACTTGGCGCCAAGCTTGTACAAAAAAAAAGGCCTAAGATGACGCCACTTTTAGCAAACTCGAAACCTACATTGGCATCCGAACTAGCAGCACATTTAGTAGAGTATCCATCACCATACTTAATGTTGCAAATACACTCGTCATTGACACAATCGAAAACCCGATGTTTGCCGCTACATGTAGGATCATCACAGGTAAATTTCTCGATATTGCTAGAGTTAGTCCTATTGTAGTAAGGGCCTTTTTGTGGATAACGATTCTCACATGGCCGGTACTGTTTCCAAATCTGACCGCTACCAAAATCCAAAAGAAGGTACAATTGAACATATTGAGTCCCGATTGTAAATTGAATCATAAAATAAGAGTTGTCAGTGGACATGGGGAAATAATAATTAGGCTGCATCGGTGAATTAGAGGACAATAATTGTTCAAGATATCAACCTCTAGAATGTGAAATTTAGATCAAGTTTTAGATCCTTTCGAGCTCAGTCAGATTGCCAGTATACATAAGTGATTCAGGAGAATCTCTAGGAATTAACTCAAAGCGTAACCTGGAAAAGTTTGATACATTGCCATGGAGATGACGGTATTGCTAACCAAAATAGAGGAAAAGAAGAGTTATGAATGTAATTCTGATGGCTATGCTAACCAAAATATACTTCGAAAATGGTGGAATCCATATTTTGTATGTGAAAATTTTCCTTATTTTATGGAACAAATTCAAGGAAACTCTTAATTATACTCATAAATATTATGGTTTGGCACATTTAAAATGGATGGGGCTGAGCATCCAGCTAGTTAGATTGTAGAACCCATTATACATTATATGGTTAAGGTATGTTCAAGTGAGTATTAAATGTTACAAGATACAATTTAGCTCTAAATTTCATGCAGTTTCCACTATGAAACCCTAATCTAGAATATTTATGCATAATACTATAAATTTTATGCCATAATATATCTAGTAATTTTTTAAAATATACAAAACATCATTAACTCCACTTGTACAATATCATTAGTAAATAGAATTAAAATTTGACAAGTATAAAGAAAACCAATTACAATAGACAACCGATGACCCACTATCTTAGACTAACTCTTAATCCGATAATTAAACTCTCACCATATCTTTTTCCTATGGATTATGAGTCTATGCTTTTCTTCTTCTTCTTCTTCTTTTTTTTTCAAAAAATTAGATTTGACTCTAGTAACTAGTAATTTTGTATATTTAAAAAAAAGGTTGATCTCCCTACTTCTATCATGATAGAATCCTCTCTCTTTACTTTTCTAGATTTTTTTCCATTTACCTCTTGACATGTTATTAATAATAAAGTGAAATGGAATAAAATGAGATTAAGACTAGATTGATAAATTTTTCTTTTATCTGAAAATGGTTAATGAATGGAATAAATTAAAATGTGTATATAATAATAAATGCCTTTACTTGTTGGATGTTATAATTAAATTAAAAGTCCAATAAATAATTTTTAATTAATAATAATTAATAAAGGTAGAATGAATCACTATTCCACTTCTAAAAGGCAGAATCAAATTCCCCTTGAAAAATGTGGAATTTCGATTGAAAATGATTTTCTCCATTTACTTTGTTTTTTTATTTCTTTTCATTTATTCTCTTGAGATACTGTCACATATAATCAACGGTTAATATTAAAAAAAATACAATAACATCATGATGGTATCGTATCACGACTCCAAGGGGTTAATCGTGATAATCGCCGTATATCGTATAAATGTAGATTGATATTCCTTATCAATCGACAACCCTTCATTTATTATACATGACTACTACTCCAACTAACAATCTAAAGTTAGACAAGTGTAAGCAATATCATTATATTATAATAATAATAATAATAATTTAAATATAGATAACACATATACATAGAAATTTTCAGATGAGAAGATGATAATAACTCATATTACAAATTGTTATCTTATTATATTACATATTAAGGTTTCAAGTATAAATACAATCTCATGAGTCCTCTCATATCATTGATCTTACTTTTGCATTCACCCACTAGAACATTATTAACCTTGGGCATACAGCGACTCGACTCCACAAATAGTTCAACCTACAAAAATAAACTACAAGGTTATAAGATAACTAGTTTAGTGAGATAATTCTCTCAATTATATAACAAACAAGTTATACAATAATTTAATTCAATCAAATGAATATATAAATAATTAGTACGACATACAAATACATATAGATAACTAGATACTATATGTAACTTAGATTTAACACTCTTCGAAATTAGGGTTGAAAATACATCGAAAACAGTCAAATTTAGGTATTATACTAGAACTTATATAATAACAAAACTCCGTGTTTTGTATTCAAAATATAATGGTATATCCATTTTCAGTTTTTATCAAAATCAAGTTTTATGTGTGATTGTTAATAGGTTCATGTAGTCCTCACTCACCCTTAAACGGAAGCCTTTAGACTCGACCCTTAACTAAGCAATTGGCTCTTCCAACACCTAGTGATCCCGCGCGACAAGGTAAAGTCATATTATACGTGTGCACCATACGAAATACTATAACAACAAATAAGCAACCCACGTATGATCTCTTTCTACCTCTGTGTAATGTGATGGCTTGAATTAGTTACAAGTGCATGATTATGCGTGTTTCAATTTAGTTTTTTTAAGTTAGATAATGTTATGTCTTATTATTCAGTGATCAACAAAGTCATAGATTAATCAGTTCTTATCGATCTACTATGCCAAACAATATATTATTATATTTTAAAGTAAATTCACGATCAACAAACAGTATCATACACAAGTATAACCTAACTTCATACAATGTTCAATAATTAATAATAATTTATATTCACTAACTACATACAAAAACAAGTGTGGAATTATTAAGAAAAACTCACTTGATCATGCTTAAATCAAGGATCGTAATAGTCGGATGATAATTCAGGGTCAAAATCATGATCACCTAACAATAAGGAATATAAAAAATAGTAAGTTTGGAAATTAAATAATTAAACTAGTATGGTAATTTATACTGTTTACTTAATTTAGCCATTGGTTTGCATAAAATTATCAATTTAAGGTTTTTACCAAATCGTATATAACTTTTTTAATTTAGCTCGGATCTTTATGAACTTATAGTTTATTTCGATCGTTTTCGAGCGTACTTTTCATAATAAGGTCCGTTTTGGATGTTATAATCCGCAATTTTGACTATGATATAAAAAAATCACAGATTTTGTTATTTTAACTTAAAAAGTTATAAAATATCAAATTAGGCTTTTCTTAGTATAATTAAGATTTAATAGTTATTTGTACCAAATAATTTCTAATTTTCTTAATTTAAGCTTATTTTGCTATAATTACTTATTTTAACTGTTTTTTAGGTTTAAAAATTATTAATTCAACTTTTCTTTACTTTATTAATTTTCTAATTAATTAATTATTTATTAATATTATTAATTACATAATTTATTCTTAAAGGTGGCGTAGCAGCATATGGAAGTGCTACATATCACCCTTATGAATTTTCCATATTTTCTATTGTTTTCCCATTTCTTGTATTTTTACGGTATAATAATAATAATAATTATATATTAATATTTATTACTATATTTTATTAAATTTTCCAATTTAGTTATTTATTCTACTTTTGAATATTGTGGTACACTTATATATATACATATATATATGTATTTACTAAATTACTTTATTTATTGAATTAATATTATAGTATATTATATATACTATTTAAATATACTCATATTTCTACATATACAATACTATTCATATACATATAATTATATGTATACTATACTTTATGTAATGAATTATTTTAACTTTAATTATATACTTATACATGTATTTATACTTTATATATATATGTATATATACGATTGTATTATATATACATATATATACAAAAATACAAAATACTATTAATAATATATATACACATACATACCTAACATCACGTCTAACTCTTGTACATATATATATATATATAAAGAAAAGTTTTATAAAATGAAAATATTAAGTATAAATATACATATATATACCTACCATTATACATGTACACACATATATATATCATATAATATAAAATACTATGTATATATATACATACATATACATAATCACGGCCACCTATATATAGATATATATACATAAACAAATACGAAATATATACATATGTATATAAATATGAAAATACGTAATACATATATATACGTATCATATTCGTATATTTACATGTATACATCATATACTAAAATAAACACTATGTACATACATATATATGTACCTACTTACACATATATATATTCAAGAAAATACTATGTACATATACATACATATATATATAGTCACGTGTACATACATATACATAAGGCAATACATAGTATATATATTATATATACATACATATACATACTATATACTATACATATATATATAGTCACGTGTACATACATATACCTAAGGCAATACATAGTATATATATTATATATACATACATATACATACTATATACTATACATATATATATAGTCACGTGTACATACATATACCTAAGGCAATACATAGTATATATATTATATATACATACATATACATACTATATACTATACATATATATATAGTCACGTATACATACATATACCTAAGGCAATACATAGTATATATATTATACATACATACATATACATACTATATACTATACATATATATTTACACATACATACATATAATAAATAAATAAATATTAAATATATATGTACATGTTATAGAGTATTTATACATGTACAAAAATAATTAATAACTTATCTCAATTCTTTAGTAAATTACTTGATTTAACTCCCCCTTAATTTCTTCTCCTTCTCCTTCTTCTTTTTCTTAGTAAATGCTTTGGTTATTATCTTTTCTTTTTCAGTTTTGTGTGTGTTTTGCTTTCTTTCTTTTCTCTTTTTAGTTTTTGATATTCCCAACTCCCAAGCATGTACAATTGTAGAAGGCATAAAGTAAATAAAAATGAAAAAAAAAGGAGCAAATCTACATAAATCAAGTATTAATGAAGATAAGACATTTACTTTATCTAATTTGTCATTTGCCCTTTAATTACATGAAACTTGTATAAAGAAAAAGAGCACATGGGTAGCTACACTCCAGCTTGGAAATCATGTGGAGTAAGGAAAAAAAATAAGAAGGAAAAAGAAAAGAAAAAGAAAGAAAAAAGGGAGAAAAAGGAAAATAAAAATAAAAATATTAAATTTTTTCAAACATAAAAATAATAAAATTTGTATTTATAAATTAATTTTAAAATTTTATGAAAATTATTCATTTAATTGATACTCGTTACGTTGATAATATTTATAAGTTATTTTAACGTTTTTGTTAGAATTTATACACGATTACGCAATTTAATCAATAATCGCGATCAATTAAAGTTATATTACTATTAAGTTATATTTATTCATTTTATAAGTTTAAAGCTATAGTTTTAAGGTTTTAGTCAAATTCAGATTCGAATTTGATTTCGATTTCAAGTATTTGCACGTATATCGAATTTAAGGTTTTTATATACGATTTAGGTTTCGATACTATATTCGATTCTCGTTTTAATAAAAAAAATTATTTTACCTAACCTTATCAACTGATAGTATCTTTTAGGATACTCGAACTTATATTAGGGTTTATACTACTGACTACATAGAGTTTACATATCGTATGATATTTAAAAAATCTATATAATCCTAACTATTGATTTGTAGATTAAGGAAAATTAAGGGAATAGTAAATGGAGAGGATACAAATAAATTTCAATTTCTCTTCTAAAAGCATTTTTGAATATGAAAAAGGAAATGAAACCCAAAATCGTAATTCCATTCCGCATCTATTGTTACGTACTAAACTTGAAATAAATAAGAGTTCAAGTAGTAATACCGTTAAGAGTAAAATGATAGATATATACATAAAAAAATTTGCTCAAACCATAATATAAATGATAAATATACTACATTATAGGAGTTTGTATATTATACATAAACGAAAAGCAATTATTTAATTTTTGGTAACCAAAGCAAAGCACGGGAATCAAGGTAGCACAAAAAAACAGAAGTTATTATATAGAATTAAGACCATCACAATCCTTCAAGAAGGACAATTCTCAGGTGCAAATTTGAGAGCACCAGGTTGTCCCTCTGCATCATAAATAATTCGCATATTCTGTTGATGCCATGCTCCGAGGCTGCTTAATCGTCCTCCTGGAAGCAATGCCACACAAAAGTAGTTCTCATCCCTCTTGTAAAAATTAACATATTTTGGATCCACAACATAGTCAGCTCCATCAAAATGGTAAGTCATTGATGCAAAATTGTCGAACCCCGGCGGGTACATGTAACAAAGTTGGAATCCAAACACAACTTTCGGTATTCTTGTTAGCTTAAGACCATCGTAGTATTTTCGAAATGCTACCATAACCGCCCTATAAGCGTCGCGTCCTACAGTATTTTGATCAAGACGGCTAACTGTAACCCCTGAATCAATGATAAATCCTCCAGCACCACCTTCCCTAAAACCGAACGTACCAGGGGCGAATCCTAGACGTTCCGAACCTACACTTATGTCAGTTAGGTTTAAATAGTAAAGATGGTGTTTGTTCGATCGGGCTGGCAGAAAAGGAGTTCTTAGGACAGTTCCTGTAGGTTGAGGGATGGCATCCCCCATTGTCAGCTCACCAGGTCTTGTCATCGCTAGATCGTATGGCACAAGGCAATAGGAAAACCGCCCCTTCGTTAAATCGGATAACCGAGTGACCCATGAAGTTGGAGCTAAGCTTAATCCGAAAATTCCTGAGATTCGGCCACTTGTAACAAACTGGCTGAAGCCTGTATTATCATCCGAACATCCAAAAATCACGCCTGAAATCGTAGTCGGCTCTCTATAGGGTGGCGGGACTGTGACAGTTTCTAAAGCAGCAATACCTTTGGTGGTTGCTCCTCCATTATAGGAAATGCTATAAACACACTCGTCATTGACACAACCAAAAACCCGGTTTTCGCCACTGCATAAAGGATCATCACAGGGAAGTTTTTGGAAACCAGCAGAAGCAGTCCTGTTATAGAAAGGGACTTTTTGTGGATAACAGTTCTTGCATGGCAAGCATTGTGTCCAAACGAGACCACTACCAGAGTCCATAAGAAGGAGGAGTTGCATACTTGGGTCTCCTATTGTATATTGCACCACAAAGTAAAAGACATCCCTAAACATGGGGAAGCCCATGGAATCTGGCTTTGCATCAGAGGTTATCAATTGTTCAAGATATCGACTCCGAGATTGGGAGAACTGGATTAAATTTTCAATCCTTTCAGATTCAGTGAGATCGCCTGGATATAAAGGAGATTCAGGTGAATCTCTAGGAATCATTTTAAATCTTAGACCGGAAGAGCTTGATGCAATGCCATAGATCACTTGGTATTGCAGACTAACATAAAGAACAAGAAAAGTTATGGATGTAATTCTGATACCGGCCATTTAGCAGGTGTTATGGAACGTGATGCTTGTCGAGCTTTGTTTATATATACATACAGTCGTGATGTTCGTTAATCCAATTTTGATATGTAAACAATTTAATTGCCTTCTTTTTGTTTGAGAAAATTTGTCATTTTATCTTGAATTCCGAATGTTATGCTTTCTACTTTTGTAATTGTATAGTTGTTTCTTATTTTTCATATTTATTTGCTCTTTCCTAATATGATAAAAGGAAACATTATCTCGTTTTCTTAAACACTACAACCTTGCATTCGTATGAATATGATAGGGCATTTGATGGTATACGGAAAAGGGCAGCTACCTACCATGCCGTAAACATTATCAAAGTATATTTTCATGTGACCCTTACTCGTATATTTTGTAGTAGTATAGTAATAGAAGTAGTAATAATAATAATAATAATAATAAAGTAAGTCGATTAAAAAAAAAAAAATCTATTATAAATCGAGTCTATAAAAATCGAATCCAAACGATTTGCTTCGTACGAAACGTATTAGTACTTGTGACCAGCGTTTTAACATATATTGATAACACATCACTTGTTATCCAATCCGCACAAATACTTTTCCTCAAGCACTCCGTCTGGCATATGTGGCAAAAGATTCTTAACTTAGTAAACATGAATTAAATGGTAATCTCATATTTCATTATTAACTTCTTTTCTTTTGAAGAGAAAAGCTCATATATCAAGTGTATTGCGACATGAGAGATGAAAACATATAATAATTTTAATGTAAGAGTTCTAAAATTACCCGTAGAACGTGGTTATTATTTTATAACAGTAGGTTGAGTGTAAATTTTTTATATAATCTTATTTACCACTAGATATTATATATAGTATCTCACTTCTTTTATTTTATTTTTTTTTTTGGTGGTTGTGTTTTCAAAATGTAGTATCTCACTTGAATTGAATTTTTTTTTTTTTTTCTTTTCCCTCTTTCTTCACTAGATGGATTCCATAAATAATAAGAAAATTTTTCAAATTTGGAAGTAGACAATAAGTTAAACAACTGAGTTGATTACAGTTTAGAAAACTCTCTATAGTGGAAAAGAAAGCCACATTTTCTCTCTATTTTTTGCCATTTAAAGTGGACGAAGATTAGAGAGATAGTAAATTGGCAAGACTTATGGTGAGGTAAGCCAGACAGAAAGAGAGAGAGAGTTAAACGGAGGTAGATATTGGGAAAGGGATTGGAGCTCGAGGGAGAGGATGATTCAACTTGATATATTTAAAAAATCTCACGGCCTGACCACTTTACAGTGATAGACGACACTACACTCACTAAAATTAAGTCACTAACGCTAGACAGTAAACATATCGCAATAAAAGATTCACACGCTTCGCAACATCTTTAGGCTGGAATCCGAGTGGAAAGAGTGACAGACGTCAAAATTTCTAAATGCGTCTATGTATATTTGTTCACTGAAATGTTTAAAGTCAATGAGTCTATTCATAAGTTTAGATACGGTGATTCTCGACAAAATAGGATTTCGAAATGTTTCAGCTAAATGACCGGGAACGTTTCGGAGAGCTGTGGCTCTGATTCTGTACGCTACACAAACACAACTGAAGGTGTTTCTGAGATCGTTGAACCCATTGTGTAATCTTCCAGTAGAGGATCTTAGGCCATTCTATAGTGTCTAGCATAAAAATTTTTGTTTTCAGCTGACAGTGCAGTCACATGGTGTATTTGTCATTCTGAATAATTCATCATGTAAAGAAATTCTTTAATTTTAATATTTTGTAAGAAAAAAGGAAAGAAAAAGTATTCATTATGTAAAGAAATTCTTTAATTTTAACATATTAATAAGAAAGGAAAAAAAAAAAGGTTTAAACCATGAATCAAAACGAACCAAACTACTTTTTTTTATGAGTTCATAAAATTTATAAACTAAGACATATGATCGGATTCAATTTATTAAAATAACCAAATTATAATATTATATTTGATTTGATAAAAGAAGGGAATTATACTAATTCGAACCATACCCACCTCTACTTACCTAAATGCATTTACTACTTAATTATTTTGTCAATAAAGTATGTCATTTGACATTTAGGTTTAATACGATATGGGTAAAATAATCTTTTGACATAAGAGAGAGAGAGATTAGAATTAGAATTTGGTGTGAACTTCAAATTTACAAGAAAATAGAAAAAATCTATAAATTTTACGAGAGAATCATCTATTTATAATTTTATACAATATTGGTTTTAAGATGGTTTCAAAATACTCCAAAGTAAAGTTTCAATTCAAAAGCTTTAGAAACCAATATCTATGCAATAAGGTACAGTTAAGAGCCCATGGTTTAATTGGATTCGATTCAATGATCAAATTAAACTGTACCAATTTTAATGGTTTAGAGTTCTAAACCAAACCACTTCAAGTAGCAATTTAGTTCCTTAATTCAATTCAAATTACTTTTAAAAATATTAAATGTTTTGATCACATTTCATTGTTCATAGTCTACCTCTATTGATGTAATTTTTATTTTGACAATTTGATGTAGGATTTTAAATAAAAAGAATTTTAATAAGTGGATTATTCCTACATATATGCATATAAAAACAAAAACAAAAGATTATGGAAAATACTACTGTGCAAACAAATTCAATTCACTATTCAAACCTATCAAGTAATTCCTTTCTAACTCATTTATATTACATAATAAACCAGCAAAGAGGAGAAATGACTATATATTTATGAAATTTAGGCATCTGCCAATCTATGGATTGGAGAGAAACTGAGAGACTAGAGTAAGACTATTAAGGAATTGAGTTAAAGAAGATAGATAATAGTGAAATTAGTAAGGAATTGAGCTAGATAAAATTCATGAGAAGGAATTTAGTGGAGTTGTAAATTGAGGGTGGAAGTCTAATATAACATGAAGCTTATTTGTATGAGAGTGAAATGAAAGTAGAGCGGAGGCAATGGGTAATAAGATATCGTAAGTCAATGTCTAAGAGTTATGGTTAAGTTTTATTTCTCTTTTCTACTATATGGGTTTGGTAGGTTTCGCTCATTTATTGGTATTCCAAAATTAAAATATGCAGCAATTTAATATATATATATATATATATAGTAAGAAGTGGTGCAATTTGTATTAAAGCAATTTAATTTAGTTTAATCCCCAAGGAACTGCAAACTATTTAGATCTTCTTTCAACCAAACCATGAATCTAATAGAAATATAATATAATTGCATTTTGCAATTTAATTTGGTTCGATTCTTAATTTGATTCCATTGGATTATATGAACAACCTTAACAATTCTCATTGAGATAGGGGCTTATTAGGTTTAAACTCATACTAAAATTATTGAAGTAATAAACTCGGTTGAGTTTGAGTTTCACAATATTTAACTTGATTAGCTCCTAAGCCTAGTTAAGTCCAAGTAGATTTTAATGTTAGTCAAGTTCAAGATTTAAAAAAATATATTTTAGATAAATTGAATATAGATAAGCTTAATCAAGTCAAGCATAAACATAGTCGATACCATTTTAAGTTGAGCTTGAGTTCATCAAAATTCCTATAGTTAAGCTTAAGCTTGATCATAGTATCATGTCATCTTGAGCTAAGTCTTTTATTAGCCTAATCTCAACATGTAAATTGTATAAATGGTACTAGTTAATATAGTTAGATGCGTCTAAAGTAAGTCTTATGCTTTAGTATCGTAGAAGAGTAATATGGAGCTAACACATATATGTACTTGGAGAGAGAGAAGCAAGGAGGAGAAACATGTAATTTTAGGGTCCTTGAATGCATAGGTGATGAGCGGCGGAGTTTTAGAGTATCAACTTCATTATACTTAAGGAAAAGTGGTTTGTTCTTTATTTTAAGCCTTACTTGATCTTCAATAGTAAAAGCTTGACAATATGATGTCGCTTCTTTAATCTTTGAATTGTCTCTAAATGAGGAGAAGCTCTTGATATTTATAGAGTTTAGTAGTTAACAACATTTGTCAAATTGTATCGAAAACCAACAACTACAGTAAGCCTTCCTCTTAATGGATCCTTCAAGAGCTTATCTAAAAGGCCTTTTTAAGTGTATGCATCTGTCTAAAATGGCTAAGAGTAAACAAATTAGTTTACTTGTTTATAATCTAAATTTATCACGTTAAATCTCTCTAATTCATATCAAGTTCGTGAACTTAACGCCCAGAATCTTGACATTTGCTAAGGAGCAAAGCTCAAATCATTAATGAATCTAATGCCCAAAATCTTAAAAATCAATTTAATTTATTGAATGCTGAATTTATTCCATGTGCTACATAAATATAGAAGTAAACCTGGGGTTGGGTCGAACCACGCTTAAACCCACCAAGTCACGGGCCTAAGGGCCAGCAAACTATAACCGGTCGAACCAAGTCTAGTTCCAGGCCGATTCGATAAGCTCACCAGTTCATAAGTCAGTTCCTTGACCCGTGACTTGTCCTCTCTTTTATTTTTTCTTTCTTTCTTTTTTTTATACATTTTTCCCTTTCTTGGGTAGTTTGATTTTTCTCCTTTCCTAAATTATACACACTAACATATATGAATTTTAAATTTGAAAAAAAAAATTAAATTTAAATAGTAAATATTTGTACAGTATTATGTCATGTAACGATATTATACCATAAATTGAAAAATTATATTATACATGATATATAATGAGAATACAACTATTATATTTCAATAATTTTAAAATTAATTTTTTTTTGCCATATTACATTAGCAATTACCTACGTATCCGGTATATAGAATCACATAATCGTAGTCTCAGAATAATTTTTATATATTTTTTAAAACCTTTAATATATTGTTCAATTTTTATATTTGAGAAAAACTGTCATGTTTATGTAATTAGTCGTTTCATTTTTTTAAAGGTAATATTATACAAACTAATTTTTATTCTAATACTTTCAGTTTTCAAAATAATATCAATATCGCTAACTCTTATATTTAAAAAAAAAAACTAATTAAGAATTTTTAAAAGAAATTATATAATCTAAATGTCAAATATCTAAAATAAACAAGGAAAGATTATAAGTACTAATCAGTTTAAAAATTCTTTAAAAAATTTATCCTTTTATTTTTTATCGAACCCGATCGAATCTACAAATTGAACCACTGATTCACCCCAATTCAAGCAAGTCACCGTTTATGACCCATATGAACTTGCTAGATCCAATCTCGGGTCGAACTCAGCCAATCGGAGTCCCCATCAATTTATTGAATCAATAAATTAGGTTAGAATCAATTCACGGATTGGGTCCGACTCTTCCCCAGATCTATATAAAACCAGATATCACGCTGAGTAAAATTAATGAGCATCTACTAGTTTGGAGGAATAACGCCGAACTCATGCCTAAATCCATCAGCATGTGTGTTCAGAAGGCGTGGACTCTCAACCAAGAACAATATGTAACTTGGGCGTATTCCATCAACACCTGGTCGAAGATATATAAATATAAATATAGTATTGTCTGTTTCTGGACAAATAATTTTTCCTTATTTATATCGTCTCCAGAGAGAGTGGCTTTAGAAGGACCCTGATTTTCTTAATAATTATATCTTGAGACATTCGAAATCAGCGCTTATCTTATATAACAAATATTGAAATATGTGAATTCATAAAATGCTAATAAATCTCCAAAAAGAAAAGCTAATAGTTTTGGTTATTGGGTTGTAACTTTTTTCCCCCTAATATCTGGTAATGATGTTTCTAGTTTTCCTTGTAAAATTGCAAAAGATCCATAATTTTTTTCTTTTTGATGAGTAGAGATCCGTAATTTTGCTTCATTGATAAAATCCGTAATAATTCATTCTAAAGGTTACATAATTGTTCAAGAGCGGACAATATAGTGCCCGACTCGATATTTGAGCATTACAAGTAGAGTCATAAATGAGTCGAGCTATTCTATTAAGTTTAATTAGTAAATAATTCAGATTTAAATTTAAAATAAAATTTATTTAATTAAACGAGTCAAATTTAAACTTTAAATTTAAGCTCATGAGTAGATTCGTTTACGTTGTTAATAAACTAACTTACAAATAGGTTTGTAAACAAACTCGTTTATATTGTTAACAAATCATTTCATAAGTAGGCTCATAAAAAGTTTACAAGTAAGCTTATTAATGGGCTTGTGAACCTATATTATATTAATATAGTGATTTTTTATTCTTAGTTATATCGATTATATTTTAATAATTTTTATCTTATTCTATAGTGTATATTTTTCTAATCCATATATTTTTAATCTTATTTTTAGTGGACATTTAAACATATTGTTCTTAGATATTGCATGGTTTTCTATACATGCCCTATTGTTAACTTACAAAATTGTGCCTAAAGTCATGAAATCTTGAAATAATTCGTAAAGAAAAAAAGACAAAAAGGTAGATTTTTAAATCCTGTATAAATTTGGAGCTTTAATTTAAGCTTATTTACTAAACGAGCTCAAGTTCAAGTTTAAGTTTGTTTATCTAAATATTAAACTTAGACTTATTTAGATAAGCAATCTCAAGTTCATGTTTATTTAGATATACGAACTTGAGCTTATTTATAGACTTGTTTAGATATATGAGTTTGAATTCATTTACCTAAATAAGTAGAGCTTGAGCTTTAAACTCGATTTCAAGCTTAAGCTCGAGTTTTTAATTTCTAGGCTTGATAAAAACTTGACTTTGCTTGAACTTAATAATTTTTAAATAAACCAAATTTGAGCCTTCAAAGGCTTGGCTCGGCTCATTTATAAATGTAATTATAAGATATAATTTATAAATTAATTAGTGTAAGCAAAACTTGATTGATTAATAAGGAAACATATCTAATTGGATTTTTTATAAACTATCCAACACATAAACTTGTTTATAGATCCATTCAATACATTTGTTTTTTAACAAAATATGATTTCCCTCTAGTTAGGGGGGGGCGGGGGGGAACAAAGAGACAAACTCATTTCCTACATATATATATATATATATATGAGCAAAGAGAAGAAATTAACAATGAAATATGAGATTCCCACTTTAATTTGGGATGGCAATATTTGGGACGGTCGAAATTCTTTTCACTTTATGTTTCGAAATGAATGCAATGATTTTGAATAATTAAATCATGTTATCTTAATCGTAAGTTGACCAAGTAAAGTCACCAAAAATCTTTTGCCAGATGTGCGAGACAAAGTGCTCGATAAAAAAAATATTTGCGTGAATCGGATCATTATTGTGCTAGTTAAATTACGTGATATGTGACATACGATTAATATATGTTAAAATGTTGTATTTTTGCTCGTTATATATCAATAAGTTTTGTATTCAGGTCTTTACAAACCTGATTCATAATAGAATTTTATTTTGACCCTTTTTTTAATTGCTTTTCTTTAACACACATACCAGTAATCGTGGTAAGAAATATATTGTGATAATGTGTATAGCATAAGTAACCGCCCTATTCCTCATATAATCAAACGCACTATCATATTCACACGAGTGCAAGGTTATAATATTTAGGAAAACATGATCATGTTTCCTTTTATCATTCTAGCAAAGAGAAAATAAATATGAGAATAAGGAAACGAATATATATATATATATATATATAATTCCAAAAGTACAAAGTATATCATTCAAAGCCAAGACAAAAATGAAAAATTTTCTCAAGTCTGAAGGTGATTAAATCATTTACGTGCCAAAATTGGATTCAGAAACATCATGACTGTATGTTTTTATGTACAGAGTTTGTCAAACATTGTATTTCATCTCACCTGCTAAATCGCAGGAATCAGAATCATAGACCTAGATATCACGCTGAGAAACGGAAAAAAATCACGATTAAAATTAATGAGCATCTACTAGCTTTGAGGAATAATCCCTTACTTGGGCATATTCCATTAGCATTTGGCCGAAGATAACATAATTATATATATAGTATTAATTATAGTGAGGGTGGTTTTTGGAAGGACCTGATTTTTCTAATTATATTATGAAGTATTCCATATCAGCACTTGCGTTTTATAAAAAATATCGACATATGTGAATTCATAAATGTCAATAAATTTCAAAAAAAAAAATCTAATAATTTTGATTATTGGGTTGAGGCTATTTTTTTTCCTTAATATCTTTTAATTATGTTTACGGTTTTTTTTTATTAAGTATGTAATCATTCTTGAAATTATGAAGATTTTTTTTTTCTTTTAATCTTTAACTAGTATCTTGAGATCCCATTAACAAGACACATAAAAAACAAATTTAGGAACAAACCTAGTCGCCGATCAGCAGATGAATAACTAATGATGAATAAATTAATAATTGCTCTTTTGAAATGGAGACTTTTTCTTTATTTTTGAATTTTACCATCATCAGTTTCTTGTGACCAATTAATTGAAGATTATCGACTGATGGTTCTAGAATTTCCATCTAAAAGCTTAAGAGGGTGCCGACGGCTGACCCTTCCAGTGGTAAAAGTCATCAACCGATGCGGGGTTTGGTTGACCGTTGACACATGAATCACGGTCCATGTGAAAATATACGGTCCAATCTGGTCCTGGAAGGCTCACAGCGCCAGTGCACAGTGTATTCATTAAATACAAAATTTTCCAGTCAGATTTATTTAAAAAAAAAAAAAAGAAAGAGAAAATAAGACTGCACCAGACAGGATATCCTAGAATAATGCCAGGAGTGCGTCATATATAAGGACAACCGTAGAGTTGGTTCTGATTATCACAGCATAAAATTGAATTATAAATTATAATAGAAATATCTACGTTTGGAAATATTTAAATAAAATATTAATATTTTATAAGATAGTTAAAATAAAATATTAATTTTTATAAAATAATTTGAATAATTTTATGAGATGGCTATTACGTTATGGTTTTATAATAATCAAATTTTTTATTTAAATCATTTTATAAAATATTGATCCTTTTTATTATAATTCTTTCCATAAAATTAATATATATGGTCGGCTGCGTATATATTCAAAAATAGCTTGTTGGCCATCAATAGTACCTTTTTGAGAACAATGCAAGAACGGAGCAAATAAAAATTAGCTCTATGTATTATATGGATAATCGTTTGTGCATAGATTTTGATTGTCATGTAAAATGTTGTCGATTTAGATTGATGTTTGGTCATAATAAGTAGACATGAGTAGGTATAGAAGACTTGTATACTTCAAGCTAGATTTATTAGGAGCATAAATAAGCTAAGATTATTTATAAGTTAATCAAACTTTTATTTGAATTTGATTCAATAAAAATTCAAATTGAGGTTAAATTTTTAGTTTATTCAACATGCTTGTTGAATTAAACTTTGAGTTTTATGGTATAAAATCCAACTAGCTCGTAAATCTAATTGAACTATAAAATGAATTAGTCAAATTTACATATCAATATAATATTAGAAACTTACTTTTTTGAGGACTATTAAACCTAAATCAGCTTAAAGAAGCCAAGTTTAAATTTTTAAGGACCACTTCATGTCATAAAATTCTAAACTCAATTAAGTTCTAGCTAGCTTTGAGATTGATTTAGTATTATGTCTTTAAAATGCATTTTTCACTTGATTCGGAGAAAAATAAGTCTACAATGTCTCTTTTATGTTATCGATTCTTTAAACTCTATCCATGTATCATGTGATAGCAAAGTGAACCTTAGTTTACTACGGGCCTTTAGTGTAATTCTACTAAAATCGCATGCACCTTCATACAACTCCAAAATCAACTAAAGGTACATACACTTTACTATTGGTAGTGATATTGTATTTCTATTAAAGGCACATAGAAAAAAGCTATAATTGTATTGATATACTATACATATTGATTACTGGTATGTAAGTATCAATAAAATTTTGATATTTGTTAATAAAAATAATATATTTTTTTAAAAATATTAATTATGTTTTTACATATCAAAATTTTATAGATACTTATACATCGTTCATCAGTCCATATAACGTGATAGTATCATTGAAGATTTTTTCAAGCACATATGGTTTATGTGCCTTTACTTATTTAGATGACCATTTCAATAATTGAGATTATTGACATCATTTTAATGTCGTTGACCTATTTTCTTAGCAGCAACGTCTAGAAAGTTGAGACTAATTAAAGGTATCCTAAGCAAATCATTGGATTAGCTTTTTCGCTTTTCGTTTTATGAAAGACTAGCATCAAGCTTCTTCCTTAAGGACTAGAAAGATTGCTTGAGTCTTAGCATGTCTTCTCTACTAAGAGAACTCTTATACTAAAGTGAGGCTTGTCTCTCAACACTTCTACTACTCTATTCGTCACGTCATGAATGAAAAACAAATGTGAGAAATGTCTTTTGAAGCTTATTTAAGCTTTATAGGTTCTAATAGGCATTAAAAGTGCTTACAAAAATTTAACCTTATTTATAATGAAAGCGTGCTTTGCTAATTCTTATGTGCCTTTAAACTTATCTAAGCCTACACCTAAGCCTATGAAGTCTAAAAGAGAAAAGAAAGCTTTGATAACAGCCATTAGATCCTCATAAATGATCTAATGATCACATGTAATGCCGATCTAAGTCATAAATCTAAGAGCTATTTGATGGTCAAGATAAATCTACAATTCCTACAAACCTCTTCTCATTTGGGACATTCAAACTTTTGGCTAACTTGAGAATAATGTAAAAACTCTATTAAAATACCTCGACAAAAAATTAAAGAGCTAATTCATTAAGAATGATCTAAGGACAGTTAAGAACACCGAGTTTGATCTATGTTACACATGTGCAATCGAGATACTAGGTTTGTATATTCTACCTTCTATGTATCTTTTTAACATCTCTTCATGTATCATTAGTTCAAGATATCTCCTAAATTGACTTGTACACATATTATGCAAGATTTGCTAATTAAGTAACCTTATTATACATTAATTGGCAACTCCATTAGGGGGAGAATGTTTAATAGAATAATACTTGCTTACAAGGGAACTTGACAAAATGGAAACTCCCAAGAGCAAGAGGCTTATCTTGTGTGTAGCTAAGCAAGTCCAAGTCATAGAAGGGAACATAATGCTTAAGATTACATAAGCACCCACTATTGATAACCCCTCAAATAGCTTTTAACAATCAATAGATCATGTTCGGTCGTCTTAAAGGCTTTTCTAGCTTCATGGACTTTCAAGTGGTAATAGGTCCAGCTAAACCAAGATTTTCCATAAGATTTATCAATAAGTTTAAGGTTTATAAAAACAAGCCCTAAAGAGCTTTATAAAACAAAAGGCATTCTTCAAAGCCAATTTCACATACAAGCCAACCAAGTAATATTGAGAGTAAATGAGCAATGGATTGATCCCTATCAAATCATCAAGCCATATTTCTCTAACACATCGCTAAAATTGGACTCAGTTCTCGGAGGTCTACTACTAACTAAAAAAATCGTTTTATCTTATTCAATGGAGCCAAATGTTCAATTATTCAAATAACCCTTTACTGTTACTTATATTAGTAAAAACATTCTTTAAAGATGATGCTAAAAACCAAATAGAGATGGATGTTAAATGCTAATGCAAATTTAAATATTTTCCTATTTATTTAGCTTAATGATTAATTAATCTCTTAATACATAAATTACAAATTCCCGTATCAGTAAAAGACTCTATGGGATCAAAACTTATATTGTTCGATTCAAATCCTATCTTTCTAAAACTGGTTATTGATTATGGGCTTGTTTATAATATCTTTTTTTCGCCTGTATCTAATTTATATTCAATCCATATTTATTTGAAATTTGGTGTTTAGAAAACTATCTTATCTATTTCTATTTCATAATTATAATGAATAGAGTGATTAAAGTTTCAGAATTGAAAAATAAAAATTCATATATTTTCAAAAGAAAAGTTTAAAAAAAATATATTTTATATATTGAAAATGATTATTTTAATTAGTATTTTTTAAAAAAATATTTTTCTATCTTTTTAATATCTTATTTTTGCTAAATACAAAGATTCAAATAGATAAAAATAAAAAGTTAATAAAATAAAAAATAAATGAAGCAAACAAATCCTATATCAATTTGAGTTTTGGACTAAGTCTAAGGCCGGTTGCAATACAAGTTTTTTTCTATATTTGACAAATATCTAACAAAAATTGATGGTAACACGGATTGCGCATACTTTTTCTTATAGCACAAAAAGGCCGCAGTTGATTATTGAAAATTTTTTCCTTGCGTAGCTTCCTTTTTAAAATTTTTTAACGCGTTGTAATCATTTTAATATGTTAAGAAATCTCATTTCGACGTTCATATGTGGAACGAAAACGGCAACTTCATAAAGACAAGAATAGGGTTTGAAAATAATAAATAAATGAATATGTTCTCTTTTTTTTTTTTTCCCCTGGAATGGAATATTTGTTCGGTTAATTAATGAATACAAAAGAACATCACGATGGCGATTCATGAGTCATCATTACCTCATGTGAATTCATATAAATCATCTTAAACTGATTTGAAACAAAGATGGAAGCAATGAGAAGTAAAATAGCAAATACTGTTTGAAAATCTCCATAAAATAGAATGGAATTATATATATATATATATAATAACAAACGCTAAACATATTCTTAATTATTAAATATTATAATAAAATTGAAGATTAGATAAGTAATTTTGTTAATTATAATAAATGTAGTAAGAACAAAATCGTGATTCTTCATTTTTAAAGGCAAAATCAAATTTTTTCTTAATGATGAATCGTCAATTTTATGAGATTGCGATTTCTGACTTCTAACACTGTGTTTGGAATAAAGAAAATAATTGAAATAGAAAAGAAAGTAAAATGAAATCGAGAATTTAAAAAAAAAAATTGTTTGGTTATGGAAGGAATATGATAGGGAAGAATTTATGAGGGAAAGTTTTTGTTATTATAGTGATTTAAGATGAAAAGTTATTAAAATTCTAATTATACCCTTACTTTTTAAAATTTTATTATCTTTTTAAGACAATGTAGTAATTAAATAGTTTAAAGTGCTTTTAAATGTTATTTTTGAAAACATTATTCTCACATCCTTTCTTTCCTTTCTCCTAGAATCTAAATAATAACATGTATTAATTATTTCATTCCATTTTCTTTCTTTCCTAATTCTTTCCTTCAACTTTTCATCCCTCCCAATTCCTTCCCTCTTTCCAAATATAGTATAAATGTGATTCCAACACGGTGTTTCGAAATGGTGAAATTGATGGAAAGACATGAAAATATAAGAAAACTAGTGAAAATTTTACATTTGGGTATTTAAAATGAAAGGAAAATACAATAAAAATCAAAAGAAATATTTCCACATTTAAAACTAATTAGTTTCTTTCCATAGAGAAAACAAATAGCAAAAATGAGTAAAGTTGCAAATGAACCGAGCTGCTTGAAAGTTACTTAAGCTCCGGTGAGTTAAGCTCGAGCTCAATTCATAAATGAGTCTAGTATAAACTCAAAATAAAACTATTTTATATAAATAAATCGAGCTATGCTTATGTTTAGGCTCATGAGATAGCTTGTGAGTAAACTCATTTATATTGTCAATTAACCAACTTTTAAGTAGGCTAATTTATACTATTAATAAGTTAACTCGTGAGCAAGTTCGTAAGTAAGCTTGTTGACAGATTTGTAAATTGATATATTATATTAAAATTTATATTACATGAAAAAATATAATATAAATATATAAGAACGAGAACAATATAATCGAAAAATTGCCAAAACAAGTATATTTTGAAAATTATAAATTAATTTTAAGCTTTATTTTAGTCTTAAGCTTGAGCTACATTCGTTTAAGTAAACAAATTTGGGTCCATTTATTTAAAAAAGTTGTGCTCAAGTTTCAAATTCTTTAATGAGCTCAAGCTTAAACTAAGATTTTAAAACTTGATAAAATCTCGGCTCAACTCAAACTTGACAATTTTTGAATGAATCAAACTTGAACTTTAAAAAATTTGACTCAATTTGTCTCATTTACAACCTTAAAATTAAATATAAGAACACCGCAAAAAGAAAAAAGAAAAAAGAAAAAAGTAAAGTAAAGGATATAATAGTCTATCAAATATTTTAATTATTTTGATTTCCTCTTTATCATATATAGTAAATGATATGAGAAAGAAATATCCATTATTTCTTTACATTTCTATCTTATCGATTTAAATAAAAATTGAAAATTATATTTCCTCTCTACTCACTTCCAATCTACATAAAGTTACTGAGAATATTGTACTACAAATAACCTTCTATACCGATCGAAAAAATATATCATCATTTGCAATAATAATTGGCCCAAAGGTTCTAGATAAGGACATTCATGGTTAGGTTTGATTTAGTTCAAAAATCAAACCTAACTAAACTGTATTTAAACATGGTTTAAACAAACAAATCGCTTTTAGATGATTTTGAGTTTTGAATATGATTCGATTTGGTTTAAGCTAATTCAAACTACTTTTGAAAAACATCATGCCTTTTTAAATAATATTAATGGTTATTAAAGTTTTCAACGAACATTGATGTTCAAATTGATGAATATTATTCAAAAATTAAAACCATATAACATTGTATCATGGGACCTTGTATATTACGTAATAGTGAAACCACATGACTTTGCTAGAAAAAAGAGATGATGATCAACGAAATGAAATAGATTTGGAAACTCAGAGTCAAATGAAAAAGGTAAATAGAATAAAAATTATAGATTGAGAAGGGTTTAAAAATAAAAAATATTGTTGATTTTTATAATAAAAGCGGTTTTGTTTGAATTGAAGCAATTCAATTTAGTTTAACATCAGTAAAGGTTAAAAATCCATAAAAAAGAAATCACTATTTTTTTAAAAAAGAAATAGTTTCGTTTAAGTTCAAATGATATTCAATAACTGAATCGAATCATAAACTATTTAAACCATTCTCAAATTGAACTGAAATATAAATGAATCATATTTTACAATTCAATGTGATTTGCTTCATTTGACTCTATTTGATAAAAATACATAGTTTTATTGTTCGATATATTTTGATTTTGATTTTGATTTTTATATATATATATTTTTTCTATAGGCTTATAGCAGATTCTAATTTTGATAAGGTAATATAGCAAATAGTCAACCGAACCAAACTCGAAAGAAATCAAACCGGCCACGTCCCGGTCCAACCAACCACCTGAACAAACTTTCTTTCGTTAAGACTCCTTTTTCCTCTACCCCTACGAAAAAGGTGGTAAGATAAACGTTAGCGCTCTCTCTCTCTCTCTCTCTGCACAGTTCCTCCTCTTCTCTTAATAAAAGAAAGTGGTGTAATCACATGACGATTCGGTAACACAGTTGCGTCTAACGTTTTGGTCAGATTTCCTACAACTGTACAAAATCAAATACACTTTTTCCTTTTTCCAAATTTTCTCTCTCTTTCCTCTATCTCTCTCTCTCTCTACACTGTCTATATTTAATTTGAATACACTGCAGCTTTCCACCAACCCATTACGCCATAAATATTACCAAACTTTACAAAAACGAAGCGCCCCTTCAAACCAAAACCCAATCTTTCGATTGTTTCGAGAAACAATCGACTCCCCTGTTCTATTTTAATACTAAGTTTACGTTTATTTTTATGCATTTGTAAGTTATTATAATAATAGCCTTATTGAGTTTTGTTTATAGTGAGAAGCCCCCTCTTCGAGTTCTCTGTGTATGATCCTTTAATAAGGGTCGCGTTTTTAACCTTAAATAGTCAAACTTTATCGATCCCAAGGGTTTAGAAACCAAAACCCACCTTTGATCTGTAATTCAACACCCCAAAATCAAAAACCCCGTTGGTTTTGCAGAAGAAAGATAATGATTTCTTCTGTGAAACAATCTTTGCAAAATCCATTCCATGGGTCTGATGTTGTTTTAAGAAGAAGCTACTCAGTTCCCACCAAAAAGTGCAACCTTTTGGCTTTTCCAAAAACACAAGAGGTTTTGAATACTGTGGTCAAGAATTCACTTTCAGTTTCAAAACCACTTCATGTTTCTTCAATCCAAAACTTTGGATCAACAAAACCCAGGAGTCAAAATCGAAACTTGGTTAAGTGTGAGGCATATGAGGCGGATCAGTCAAAGCCTATTGTTGAAACAAAATCAGAAGCTGCGCAGAAAATTAAGATTGGGATTTATTTTGCTACTTGGTGGGCTTTGAATGTTGTGTTTAACATTTACAACAAGAAGGTTTTGAATGCTTATCCTTATCCATGGTTAACCTCAACACTCTCTCTAGCAACTGGATCTCTTATGATGTTGATCTCGTGGGCTACAAGGATTGCTGAAGCTCCTAAGACTGACTTTGAATTCTGGAAGACGCTTTTCCCTGTGAGTTTTTAAGTTTCATTCTGTGTTTTTACTTTCTAAAGGTTTTAAGGGTTTGGCCTTTTTGGTATTAATCATAAACCTTAGAGTTGTTTAATGAGTGAGGTAAAAAGTTGTGTTTGGTAAGACATAAGATAAGGTAAAAAGATGTGTTTGGTAGATTTAGGAAGAGTTGGAGAAAAGAGGTAGTGATGTTTTTAGACTTTTTCTTTGGTTTGTTTTTATGTGTGTAAAGAGTAAATGTCTTGTTCCATGTGGCAAACTCTTCAGTTCTGCTGTTTTGTATCGTCCGATTTACAGCAAATGGTAAACAGTTGTGTTATTTGGAAGAGGTGAAGAAGCAAGTGAAAGTTTAGACTTTTTGTTTGTAATTGTTTTCACGCGTGAAATAGGAAATGTCTAGTCTAGTAGATAAATTGTTGCTTGTATTGTTCTATCTTTTCCGATCAAAACCAAACTGTTTCATCTACCTTAATCATCTTTTGAGATTTGATTGAACGATAGGATTAGTATAAGTAGTAGGATCCTTCTTTAAAAAAAAATAAAAAAATAAAAATTTGGATCTTTTTAGACCGTGTTTTGGCCTTGTTTTGGTTAGATCTTAGTTTGATTTGTTTCCATTTTTGTCTAGGTTGCGGTGGCTCATACAATTGGGCACGTTGCAGCAACAGTAAGTATGTCCAAGGTTGCAGTGTCATTCACTCACATCATCAAGAGTGGTGAGCCTGCTTTCAGCGTATTGGTGTCAAGGTTTCTCTTGGGAGAGACATTTCCATTGCCCGTATACCTCTCACTCGTACCGATTATTGGTGGTTGTGCCCTTTCTGCTGTCACCGAGCTCAACTTTAACATGACTGGTAACGATATATATTTGTACTCTACACTCTGGCATGGCACTTGTTCTCTAACGATTATCATATAGTTTTTGTATATTCGTTGCTCAATTTAACTATTCTGGCTGGAGGTAAAAATTATTTCTGAAGAGTTGTGGTTTCTCTTGTCCAAGTGAACATGATTAGGTAGATTTAACATCTGAAAGTGAAAAATGGACTTCTTTGTTTCTCTGGCCAGGTTAATGATCAAGACCTTCTACTGACTTGATGATGATTTTGCTTTTTCCCCACTATGTTAGGTGTGGAAACTTGTAAATTATTTTGAATCTCCCTTGGTGAAGAATGTAGTAGCTAGGCAAGAGTGGTTGGCGAATGTCACAAAGAAATAACAGTACTTTCTTTATCAAGGATCATGGATTTGGTTGATGGAATCTGTTTCAGGTTTCATGGGAGCTATGATATCAAACTTAGCCTTCGTCTTCAGGAACATCTTTTCAAAGAGGGGCATGAAGGGAAAATCTATTAGCGGGATGAACTATTATGCTTGCCTTTCAATGTTGTCCCTCTTAATTCTTACTCCATTTGCAATTGCTGTGGAGGGACCGCAGATGTGGGCAGCTGGATGGCAAAAGGCCTTGTCTGATATTGGACCTCAATTCGTTTGGTATAAACCTTACTTGACACCTAATCTCATGAAAATTGTTTTTGGCCATACTTTATTATCGAAAGACAATGTTATTGTTCAGGTAATATTGCACAAGGAAAAAATAAATATCTTTTTGATAAGTTTAAAAGGAAATTATATTCAGGACAAGAATGCTAAAGACTTGCATGATTCACATGCAAGAAATTTTACCTTTTAAGTTTTAACTTTTACCTACAGAGATTAAAGTTTTTAATCATGGGCTTGAATGCCTACTTTGTGTATGTTATTATTGATTTGTAGAAATTTTAATGCCTGAACAAAAAGTGTCATTAAGAATCTATTGCTACAAATGGTATGAATTAGTGTCCGCGTAGACCATATTTTGTATTTTAATGGATGCTGAATTGTAGAAGCTTGTTGCTTAGGAGTCTCGTTTTGATGTTCCTTTGTGGAAGTTGTTAGTGTAACGTTTAAGGCTGCGACTGAATATGTCGATGTTAACTGAGTGATGTGAATGCTGCTTTGTATATATATATATATATATATATATATATATATATACTGAGGAAAGGCCTGTGCGGCTGATATTCGTCCATGATATAGGTGGGTAGCGGCACAAAGTGTGTTCTATCATCTCTACAACCAGGTGTCTTATATGTCTTTGGATGAGATCTCTCCCTTGACGTTTAGCATTGGTAACACCATGAAACGTATATCAGTCATCGTCTCCTCCATCATCATCTTCCACACCCCTGTCCGGCCCATCAATGCCATGGGAGCTGCCATTGCGATCCTTGGAACTTTCTTGTATTCGCAGGTGATCATCCACACTGCCTTATTGCAATAAATAGAGTAGATTTTCTCGTTGCAGAATTGGCTACTACTTGTTTCTAGTATTTAAGGTACCATGAGAACTTACTTGTCCGTAATCGCTCAAAACTGCATCTGATCAAACATTGCATTCTTGTTATGCTTTTTTAGTCTGCAAATTTCATCCTGTCCCTTCGAACCATGTTTCTATACGAAAAAGAGCGTCGATTATTATTCATTACACGTGTCTGCATGTAAACATCGGGTAATAGAATCAGTACCCATAGGGCAACTTTATACGTAATTTTGTGTCTGATGCATTCTATTAAACTTTTTGTTCAATTTTTTTCAAAATCACATTGACCATCGGTAAATTTACAATAATGAGATTGAATTTTATCATTCTGGTTTTCGCTTGGAAATTGCCTAGAGCAAATTGTTGGTGATCTGGTAGTTTGAACTGGGTATTAAAAAAAAAAAAACAAAAAGAATTTCCAGGGATGAGTGTGTTGGTGGTGGGGATGATTGGTAACTACCAACCATATATTATAGGCTGAAGGTCAAAACTTTTTGTTTGGTTTGATGTCTTGGAGGGTTGGCTAATTTTGACTTGACTCATGCTCCATGCTATTATTAGGTAGAGCTAAACCCTGTTTTGAGCTGTAATGTACTTGATAATACTTTCCCTCTTGCAGTCCTGTTTTGTACTTGCACCATTCACATGACATCATGTGTAAATTAAATAAAAATGGAAGTCTCATTTTCTATGGACAATTCTAAAATCTTATATATCAATAAAACTAAGCTTTTACGTAGTAGATTTTTCTACATATAAGAAAAAAACAGAACTACCGTATAAACACATGTATCTGTGCATCAAAAGATTAATGAAAGGCGCAAAGTGGTTAAATCTTAGCTCCTACTTCTTAATGGTGGGGCCACATTGGTGACAGGATGCTTATTGCTTTGTGCCATGAGCTGTAGTTGTCAAAATGTAGGTGGAAGATGAGAAATTAATTAACTTTTAAGAATATTCTTTGGTTCCTTCCTTGACAGAAATCGGTGCTTAGTAATCTATCGTTAAATAACCCGTTTTTCATTTATACTTTTTCTTGGTACAGGCAAAACAGTGAGGTTGAAACAAGAACGATGTCGTTGCAACTGTACGGATTTTGGTCAAAACTGGCATGAAGTGGCTTTCTCTTTTTGTATAGCATAATAAAAAATTTATGTCAAAACAGATTGTACGCTTCCCGAGTCTAATCGTTGTCCGAACATTGTGAGGGATTTTAACTAGTTATTATTAGTTTTAAGGTAGGACTTCTATTTTTTCCCTTTTTTTGGTTTTTCCAAATTATGTGAGGTGGGATTTTAAAATAATGATAATGATGACAGGAATTTTCTGTCTGCCTTAAAAGGGATATCGGGGTGGAAAGAAAATACCCATGAACTATTTTGTAATATGTGCTTGTCAAATGTCATTAGATATTCTTATTCCTAAATATTCTCTTAGAAATGGACGAAATGGGCTATATTCTTTAAATATTCATAATCTGCTTTGCTGCCAAGTGAAAACGGACAAATGAGTTGGTGGAGAAAAACTGGGGGTTCCTCCCTTGGGATCGTGCCTGCTCTTCCAATGCAGCACCCATGTCGTCGGTTCAAACGGCCCTTCATGGATTTTGAGGTCATTTTCCTTTTCGCTAAATGTTTTTTTGACTCGTTAATATTTAGGTTAATATATAAAATTAATTTCTTCGACCCGACCATTACAGAAATAGAAAATTCAAATCCAATCCATACGAGTGTTTATATCATCACCAAACTATAAGAATTTTGCCAATTAATTTCTTAGCATTGAAATTTTGTGACAGCAACGGATAAATTTATATCACATAAATTAGTACAAAATCCAATATTATTTGGATGTCTGATGTAAGACATTTGTATATGCCATTTTTTTGTAAATCAAACACATAGTAATACATATATTTTATCCAGCCTTGCAAAATTACAACGAGCAAGCGCTGAAATATTTTTCTTCCAGGGGGGTGTGTCCCTTGTATTGTGTGTGCACATGCATAAGAAATATGAAAACAGCATTGAAGCACAATGAGAGAACACAAAAAGATTAAAACAGCTGATCTATTTCCGCAAGAAAGTCTTTATCAGCCTACATATATTTCAACAGGTACCGCTCTTTGATGGATAGACCTGAAAGAAGAGGAGATTGCCCGGTGCAAGGAAATACCAGTGTCGGGAGGCATAAAGGGGAGACTACACTAAACCTGCAAATGTTTGATAGCTGTTTGAACGTCTTTGTCCCCTCTGCCACTGCAATTGAGCACCACTTTAGTCCCATTTGGAAGAGTAGGACAAAACTTCTCCAAATAAGCCAGTGCATGAGATGTCTCCAGAGCTGGTATTATGCCTTCGAGTCTTGATAATCTTTCAAAAGCTGAAAGTGGAGAGTGATAAGGAAGAAAAGAAGATTAGTAGTCATAAATAGCCGAGTTATATGGTCAACGATCTGAGAAACAATGGCATTTTACAAGGAGCTGATATGCTATGCCATTTTTCATCTCCAAAGTCTATCAGCATCTATATTTAATCCAAGAAGTTATTATGCTTTCTAAAACAATATTGCAAATAGTTATTCCTAACATAAATTAAATCTTAGCCTAGAGTCAAAAACGCCCTACAATTTAAGAGCCCAACAAATTAAGAAAATACTATAATGCTTCCCAGAAGCAAAGCCAAATGGAGGGAGCTTAGTCTAGCATAAAATTCTTCCACCAATTCCACAGTGGTGTCAAAAATAGCCTCCACGGTGATGAAGAGCAGAAAGGAAAATAGTGATGCTACACATCTATTTAGAGTCGATAAATAGAGATACTTATATACAAGCCATTATTACAGAAAAATGGAAGGTCCTCGATAAGAAAATATCAGATAGGAAGCCATAACAAGAATAGACCGCACCTAACATGCACATCCCCATGAGGCTTCCCGAACATTTTTTTGGTGTGTTTAAATGGATATACATGTTTCATTTATTTAATCATGCAAGCATACTCTTGTTTGCCCATGGTTAGTACATGGAGTAACAAAAGAAAGCCGTAGTATATACATCATAAGTAAAAAGGAGAAAATTCATACCTTCTAATGCTTCTTCATCTGTCACGCTATGGTACTCGACACGCCCAATGTCCTTCAAGAAACTGTGCTCAGGTCCCACTCCAGGATAATCCAAACTACACAAGAATCTTCATCTTTAGCGTTCACCGAGTCTAATGTGTTAAGGAAACTTCTTTAAAAAAGGGATAGAAAATTCCCTTACCCTGCACTAATAGAATGAGGCTCAATAATTTGCCCATCATCATCCTGTAGCAAATAGCTCATGGCTCCATGCAAAACACCAACCTCTCCTTTGGTCAAAGTGGCAGCATGTTTACCACTATCCAGTCCAAAACCTGCAGCCTCTACACCAATCAATCTCACATCCTTGTCATCAACAAATTCATGAAACAGTCCCATAGCATTTGATCCTCCACCGACACAAGCAACAAGCACATGTGGCTTGCCACCCCATTTTTCTAATGCCTGTCTTCGTGTTTCTTTTCCAATCACTGCATGAAAGTCCCTGACCATCATTGGATATGGATGGGGCCCAGCAACAGACCCTAAGATATAATGGGTTGTCTCCACATTGGTCACCCAGTCTCGTATTGCCTCTGAGGTGGCATCTTTTAATGTCGCTGTTCCCGAATGGACTGGCCTGACCTGTATCAGACAGAACAAAAGTAGAAGAAATTGCATTAGCACAAAGCATACGTCGCCAGAGTGGCTATATAAGGAAAGGTAGAATAGTATAAATAATTGATTGCATTGTAAAATCCGTTCCTGCATTGTGTAAACAGGTGGCCAAATGATAAGCTTGTGCTTGATAAGAAAGATATAAATGATATGTCCACTAATCACCATTTGCTGGTGATAATAGAATGGAAGATGAGTATGTCTGGACAGTCCATCAAAAGTTTTGAATGGGAGTTCGCAGTTCCTACAAGGCAAAATCTTTCTGCTTTTTATGCAATACCCATAAGGTGCTCAATGAAAAAAAAGATCCATCAAAGATAGATAACTGATCTAGGTAGTTTAGGATAAGAGATCTGTAACAGAGAAATTTCATGTTTGTGTCTATTTTGTTCATGAGTTGTAATTCTAGCTCCTAGAAATGAGAATACAAGACTAAAGTCAGTATGAACAGGTAAATGACCCAGGAGCCTTTAGAAAACTTCATTCACTTAAATGAAATAGCAAGCATGCAAAATGACGGTGGGAAAAGAAACCTTACAAGCTGGCAAACTTTGACATGGAACCATCTAAAGTAATAATAAGTCAAATTAAGATTGTCAGCACATACAGAAGTTCCTAGCTATTTCACTTAAAATCTTAAAACGTTTTTCTATTTATTTATTTTTTTTTGCTGATGAAATTACTCTCAATTGGTTAATGAACAGTAAGAAATTTATAGAGAAGATGCCATATGAACTCTGAGTTCACATTATAGGTGAAAACATAAATAACTTACACAGAATTGTTCTCCACTTTACATGTATTGTGAAATTTAACTCCTCCTTGTAGAGCTACAGCTCAGAAATTACTGTCAGATAAAATTTTTAAGAACAGATTGTTCGTAACCTATATTAAAGACAAACCTCAGCTCCAAGAAGCCGCATTCTGAAGACGTTGAGTGCCTGTCTTTCCATATCTTGTGCACCCATGTAAATAATGCACTGCAATCCAAAGCGTGCACACACAGTAGCAGTTGCAACTCCGTGCTGACCAGCTCCAGTTTCAGCAATAATACGTTTTTTGCCCAAACGTTTTGCAAGTAAAGCTTGGGCCACTGCATTATTGATTTTGTGTGCTCCAGTATGATTGAGATCCTCTCTCTTCAGGTAGATATCAGGCCCTTCACCATTAGGACGCTTATAATGCTCAGTGAGCCGCTCAGCAAAGTATAAAGGACTCTCTCTGCCAACATAGTCTTTCAAAATTCCATCAAGTTCTTTCTGCATCACATGTGCAACGTTGATAATTTCAGAATAAAAGAATATTCTCAACACATGGAACATAAAGATCTCCAGTCTCTCAGGGAGGTTTTCGGAATTTTGAATGCTAAAGACTATAGTAAGGGATTCTTTGGTTCCCATTGAGATCTTGGAATTATACCTACTCCTCATAATCAAACATTTGCATTTGGTAAGAAGAAGTACACTATGGTTGCAAACACCATAATAAAATCACAAGATAATAAAGAAACATATTGCCTACCAGACTTAGAACCCTTTCAATCTATTAAATCAAAAGGACAAACAATAAAAGTAATCCATTTGTCCACCTTCAAACCTTGGAAATGAATGTTGGATTGTGATCAAATATTCAAAAGCTAAAGCTTATGATCAAAAGTTAAAGTTCAATTTGCAAATCATTTCTCATGGGATACCACTTCTAGATAAATAAACTAAAATTGCCTCACCTAATTTTATGGTAAATCAAAACGTACTGCATCCATGAAGTAAGCCCAATTTTATCAATTAAGCATACCCTAAACAATTCTGCAAATTAAGCTGCATTCAAAAGATTTCAGATGATTATTTAATGGCATTTTTGTTATATTCCTTATAACACATTTTTGTGAAAAGTGCAGTTAAACTGAAAAACTTGAAAGATTTCCTCATTTAACCTCTTAAAGGTGTCTGCCCTGATGCACCTCATTAACGGATCTCATAACTGAAATGCTAATAAAAACATTACTAACAGATTCAGATTTTCGAATTTCAAGAGTAGACATACTTGAACTTTCTACATAGCCAGGAGCTTATGACATTCTTGGATGGGCCTGTTACCGAGTACTTGTCGCTTAAGGGAACTTTTCACCTTATTCAATGTCACACAGCTCAAGGAAACACAATCATAGGACAAAATGAAAGAGTTTCTTTTTCTTTTGACATCGTATGCTCTAATACACCCATTAACATTTTCCTAGGATCTATTTTTACTACATTACAGCCACTTTAACACCTTCTTGTTCACGAATTCTGATACCAACTCAATACCTCAGATAACAAAAACGGTCTGTGCGTCATTAAGATCTATTACCCATTTTACAAAAGCCATCAATTCACTTAAAAAGTGAAAGGTCACCCTTTTGTGCTGATTAAAAATCTTATCTTTATTCTCAAAGGCACAACCTTCTTAACAATCTAATCTATGAAGCATTGAATTTAACGAAATCCACTCAAAACTTAGAAGTACCTGAAAATCTTCATCCCTAGATAGAGCATTGAATGCGGATTCTAGCTCAGACAGAGCATACATCAGGGTTTCCGGGACGTATTTCCCGCCAAATCTCCCGAACCTTCCAAATGAGTCGGGCCTCAATATCCGGGTCGGCTCGGAGCTCTCGTTCATCATTGGGGCAACGGACTCCCTCGCAATGGTGCAGGAGATTGAGGCAGGTTTGCGATTGGGAACAGTAAGGGTTGTTCTAACGTTGAAAATGGAGAGAGCGCGGTGGGAAAAGAGGCTTCGGACTGTGGTGGGGGAGGAACAAGAAGGAGGCGTGGATGTGGAAGCGGCCATGGAAGGGAAGAGAGAGAGAATAGTTGGTGGAAATTATTGCAGGGGGATTTTGAGGGGCCAAATTTCCTCTTTGTATTTTTTCCAATTTTGTATATGTTTTGACCAGTGACATAGGAAGGATAAAAAGGAAAATGAAAAACCATGCATTGGTTTTCTAAAGAAATACAGGAATACATAAAGGACTAATAATTAGCCGACGCCGGTTTAAGTATGAACCTTCTTTTTTTTAAGTTTTTGAAAGTTTCAATTGCTGTGCAATTTGCTAATTAATAAATGAATAATAATAGTGGATTTTTTTATTGAAAAAAATATCTTATTTTTAGAAAACTAAGTAAAAGTGAAATTTAATAGAAAAATAATTTCTACTTTAAAATCTATCCTTTTCTCTCAAAAATTGATGAAAGTGGATGGAAATGAAAAGATACTTATGAAATTATATTTTGTGATAATTTTCATCAAAATAAATAAGGTAATATCATCTAATACCAACTTCAATGATTTTATTTATTTTATGATCTTTTAACATAACGTTTCTTTAAATAACTTTCGAGATAATGAGCGTAGATATATTTATCTCTATTTCCTTACTTCTTATATTCTATAACACTCTTTCCACTTTTACTCATTTCCCTATTTTTTTTCTATCATTCCATGCGTTTCCAATTTAAAAAATATTACCAAGCACATCGTAAGTTGCTTAATAACTTTTTGAAGGAAATCAAACTTTAATTGTTTTATCACATGCTTGCAAGAGATTCTAATGCAAATGATTAATATAAACACACAATTGCAAGAGATTTTAACAAGTGTTAGGTTGATGTAGGGTTAGAAATTAAATAAATTAGGATGATGTTGAGAGTTGAATCTAGGCTTTGCTCTAAAGATCAATTTGTGACTTAAACCTTAACTTATCAAGTGTTACATTCAATCAAAAGAGCAGGTGTTACTTATTTAGCACTCAGGCCTAATAAAGCATAACATATGTTTAGTATGCTATTAAATGCAAATGAACAATACCTTATCTTTGTGGCGAAATGCAATGGTGTTTTCTACAACTTAAAAATTTCCCTCCTCTTCTTTTTTCTTCTTCCCATTATTCTTTTTTTATCTCTCTTTTCTAACTAATCCAAAATCATACAATAAAGGAACAACCACAAATAAGAAAAGTGAAAAAAAAAAAAACGGAGAGAGAGAAAAGTAAATCCAGCAAAATTGCACTTAGTGATGCCTTAAAGAGTGCAATTCTAAGGGCTAGAGTAAGCCTTCTAACACACAAGTTCATCCAAAAGTGTAACTTTCTCATATTTAAGAGATTTAATTTGAGTTTATGTGTCTTAACCCATTTCCTAAGTAAACCTTTCTTCTTCTAATAATGAATATTTTTGCTTAGGAGTCTAATACTCATCCTATATGTAAAGGATTCTAGTAAGATCTTGAATTTAATCTCCATGTATTGAAGCATTAAAGACATATTGTTCTTTTCTTCGAGAATTTTTCACTCCTTCTCACATATCGTGTTTCATGAACTCATTTAACCCACATATGGTATTAAGAGTCGAGAAGCCTTCATTTCAAGTTCTTTTTCTTCCTTAGCAAAATACAACTGATAAATCAAATTTTTTTTTTTCTTGTTTGCTAATCTAAAACATACAACCAATGAAGGAGTTCAACAAATTGAGTTGCAAATTTCAAAACATTCTTCCAATAACCTTTACTTTTAGCTTATGATCATTAAAAGACTTAACTCAATGTAATAAATATATAAATTAAAAAAAAATGTAGTAAATAAAAGGAGTAAGGTAGAGAAAATTGGGCAAAGATACATAGTGATTCCTCCATGTAAGTTGGTTTACTCCTTTTTAACTCTATGTTATAATCTAATAATACGAATTAGTTTACTACTATATCAATAAGGGAGAATCTATTATAGACATGAGCTATAGTTTTCATCATAGCTTTGTCTCGTGCTTTTACAAACGTTTCACAAATCTACAATAATACTACTCTCAAAATACAGGAAAATACACTCAATCTCCCGCTCTTACCTCTAATAAAAGCAACAATAGACTATAGTTATACTCTTAACAATTACCACAAAAGTTTAAAAAATAATAAGGAAAACAAAAGAAGTCCCATCTCATTCATTCCATTAGGAAGTTGATTTTTCTAGCTTTTAGTTTTGAAAACTACAATGAACAATAAAAATTTTGCTTAATTAGAGCTTTTGCTTTTTAATGCTTCTATGTATTTTTGTGACCTTTACTTCTCTTTTAAATAACTTATTTAGCAATTAAGATGACAAGGTGCCTTCTAAGGAAGGAAAGCATCAAAAGATCTCGAGTATGGATAGACTCATCATTGATATTCTTACAGATAAATAAAACTTAAAGGGGGTTGGTGGTGGTGTTAGGGAAAAAACTCTTGCAGAAGCTTAACTTAGACCAAATAGTCAACTAGCTCTACCTTATAGTTACATCCATAAATAAAGGTAAAAGCACTTATAAAAGACTCTTTAAGATTAATTAAAAGATGCATGCGATTCAACTTGAACAACTAATGTAGATAAATTGATGTAGTTATACAGTTTATAAATAAATATATGTTGTTGTTGAAAAGATCTCTTAGATTTGAGGTTTGTAAACATGTAAATTTGATATACATATGATCCATCCAACTTTGAATCTTGAATTCCAAATCCATAAAAATTTGAAACAACACACAATTCTTGCCTATTCTTACTTCTCAAACTTGATAAGCATGCACTTTCCATTGATGTTTTGCTAAACACTATAAAAAAAAAACCCTTAGAATTAAAAATTCAACTTAGTCTTCTAAAATATAAAAGTATAGGCAAATGAAAATTTCTCTAAATCTTTTTTTTTTTCCTCAAAACCCTTAAACCAGTTCAATTAAACATATTAAAAAATTATTTGAAACTTTATGACCAAAAGGTATGTGATCTTATCTCAATTTGTAATAAGATATTAGTTATATTACCAAAATATAACTAACTTATGGAGCTATGTTTTGATTTGTAAGAAGTGAATTAATCAAAGTTATCAATACTTTATTTACATTGATCGTTGATGAACTTGCTCATGAAGAATCAAAACCACTTGTTAAAATGAAGTTGCTAAAGCTATTTATTGTCGTGACTTGTATCATGCCTCGAAATGGTTAAGTCATAACAGTCATGCCATGCAAACCATTTTAAAATAAAAGCTGATTTATAGTCACTATCTTAGACTTGATTTACATAAAACATCCTAGATTAACCTGTTTTGAAGTGAACAATTTATAAATTAAACAAATTATTTACCTAAAATATTATGAAAAATATATACTAAGATTCAAATATTAAAATTAATGTTTACATGATTTCGTAACATTATATTATCTAAGTAATACTTTATTAGACAATGAAAGATTCTAAAATAAGAGCTACGACCTCAGTAATATATCAGCTCTTCAGTTTCAATACCCACTCTTTAGGATCCAATAGTTACTAGTTTCAAGGTAATTATACAATCGTTTCCTAACTAATACCTATAACAATATCTATAGAAATGTAAGTAACCAACAGCTTAGTAAATTGGGACGGAAACTTAAAACTACACATTAAGCATAAACAGAGTTATCAACCGATTATTTTAATGCAATGCAACAAACGAATGCTATCACACAACGTTATTCAATTCGTCATAAGATTAGAGAAATTATACTTACTCTAATCCAAATTGAGAAATTTAGCGCACATATCAACAGCTTATGATCAAACCCAGGTTTATGCAATAGAGACACCGCTCTTCCTATAATTACTTTCGAACTACTAATTTCACTCTTACTGTAAGCCCCACAACTAAGTAATCCGAGGTTTCGATCGGTTGAACGATTCGATCGAGCCTAAGTTATAAAGTAAAGCTAGAAATATTAGTAAACCGATCCTGTAAGTTTGAATTTAAGAAAATAAGTAATAAAATAGGAGACTACAAAATTTTCAAATTTTAAGTATATAACTCATTATTTATCGAAAATGCGTAAAATGCATTCCGGTACTTAACGAATCGCTAGAGATAAATTATATGTATACTAAAAATTATAAAATAACCTAAATAATATTTAGGAATATTTATTTGTACTATATATGAATTTATATGTATGTAGAAATACGTGTAATTACTTAAAATACGCGTAATATGCCAAAATAATACTAAATAATCAAAGAAAATTCATAATTAATTAAGGAAAAATAAAGAAAAATTGGAAAAAATAAGGAATGATCCAGAATTGGGTCGTGGCAGCTGGGAAAAAATAGAAAAAATCGGTCAATTAAATTAAGACAACACAAAAGCCAAAAATTAAGGGATAAGGCAATTGTCTTGTCCAATTTAATGCACAATAAATTCCCTAAACGTCTATAAATAGGAAAAAAATTCAAAGAACTCCTTTGGACAGTTAGGGATTTGAGAAAAATAGAGAGACTCGAAAATTGAGAGAAAGATCAAGGAAAAAAAAAAAAAAAGGAAAACTATGCAATTAGGGCCACAGAGGAGAACCCAGACCCGACGGGCAGCTGGGGTCACGCCCCGAAGCGGCAGAGTCGTAACGCCCAGCCATGTAAACCACCCTAAGATAGAAGTTGGCCTTACAACCGCTATCTTAGACCTAATCTACACAAGGCGTCAATGACTAACCCACTTTGAAGTAAACAATTTGTAATTTAAATAAATCATTCATCTAAGAAAGTGAGGAAATATACATATTCACTATAATTTAGTGATTACAATTATCGTTTGCAATGTTTCTCCGAAATATATTTCTTAATTATTACATTATTAAAAAAAACGAGAAGTTCTGAAGTAAAAGCTTAAACCTTAAAAATATACATTCGTTCTTCAATATTTTTCCTCACTCCCCAAGATCTAGCAGTTGTTAGCTTCAGAGTAGTTGTTGCAACCACAGCTCAGTAAGTTAGGATGGAGGACTTAAAACTATATCATACACACAACAAGGTTTTCAATCACTTATTAGGTACAATGCATGTGCAAACAAATGCCATCGCATGACGTTGTCCAGCCCGTCGTAAAATTAGAGAAATTGCGCCCGCTCTAATTCGGGTTCAAGAGTTGCCATTAATGCAAAGCAGCTCACGACCAAACCCAGGCTTGTGTAATGGAGACCTTGCTCCTCCCGCGACTACCTTCGAACTACTGCCTTCACCCTCGCCGCGACCTCCTCTCCTGTCACTTAGTTCGACTAAGGATGAAGAAGGGATCATTTTACAATCCTGCGCTATCCCTTTCGAAAGGGTTGGTATCTAGCCGGAGAGTCTAAGTTCCCCTAATGGGTTGCCATGCATGTCCGATTATGATTACGGGTCATATATTTGATTAAGTCCAGTTTAGGGTGATCAATCGTTTCATACAATTCATACAATACATGCTAGAGCAACAAACAGAATCATAGCAACAAACAGAATCAAGCACATGCACACATCCAACTATCTAACAAGCACATGCACACATCCAACTATCTAACAAGCACAACCAAGCATAATCTCAAGCCTCCCAAAATATAGCATTGTATTAATCCCAACTTACCTTGACTCATCGCTCACTCACTCGAGATCCGATTTGCTCAGGCCATTGCCGATCATCCCTATAACACAAACGTGGTTTCAGTTTTTCATATAACTATTATAGGTTCGTTTTATCCTATAACGCTTATCGTTATGTTTTATTTAGGGTTTAAGATACCTAATTATCTAGGTCTTAATTCTTTTACAATTATTTTAGGTTTGGGGTTAGCTTCAAGTTCGGTTTTCGCATCGATTTCTAAATTAGGTTTTTAGTTCGATTTCTAAGTAATGTTTTAGATTCCAACCCTAGAAATCCGTTTTAACCCATAATGTGAAATTAATCACATTACTTCCCGATCTCCTAAATACGATCACTACCCCTAGTCAGCATTTTATTCCATCCAGTACACTTAAATCCGTATTAGTGTACCGAATTTACTCATGTTGTGAGAAATTTTTACATTTTTCATATAATTACCTAAAATTGAATTTTGTTTCAGATTTGTTATGTTTGAATTTTCATTATTTTATTATCTAGTTAAACCTAATTTTCCATATTTATTAAATTTTCAATTCTACATATTCCTAATTTTCTACATTTACCACATAACACCTTCATTACTTACACTTAACACTCCATAGACTAGGATTAGGTTTCCACATCAGAGATTAACATCCTTAAACATCTAATTACTATCTAAATCAGTAATTAACATCTTAATCACCTAATTAACCCCAAATCACTCAATTTTTCCATCATTTTAGGGCTAAAAATTGACTTAAAAATTTTGAAAATTAATTTAAAAAAAATGGCTTTATAGTACTGTTCTATATCACATGAGCATCCTATAGAAAAAAATTGAGCTCCAAACTACACTTCTAAGGTCATTTATTTCTAAACCGAAATGTGCTCGGTTTTGTATAATTTTTTAAGGACCCTATATTACGGGACATGTTTTCATCAAAATAATATTTTCCCAACAAACTACATACAAAAATATCCTAGAATAACAAAATTAATAATTTTCTAATCGTATTTACTATTTTTACAAAATTATACAAGAATCGGGTTGGAAATCGGACTCACCGATTTGGGTGGCTCCAGCCACCGCGGGCCGCCGTGGCCTTGTCGGCCGGCCTGGGCGTTGCCACCGCCGTGTGGTAGTGGTGGCCGTCCACTTACAGCTGCTCGTCTGGTGTGGGTTCCCTTTGAAAGCCCTAACTGCACAGTTTTTCTTATTTTTTTCTAACTCGAATTTTTCTCTCAATATTTGCCTTTCCCTAATTTTTTCTGATTTCTAACTGTCCAAATGAATTCCTAAATTTTTCCTGCTATTTATAGGCATTTGCTGTAATTAATATGCATTAATTTGACAAGACTTTGCCCATTTTCCTTAATTTTTGGCTTTTAGGTTGTCAAATTTTTATTGGATAATTTTTCTTTTGTAGCTTTAGACCTGCCACGACCTGATTTTGATTAATCTTATCCTCTTCTGATTTTTTCATAATTATTTTATAATTTTCTTTAATTATTTACTTAGTTTTTGGCCAATTTAGGTAATTTCGCGTATTTTTATCTACACATAAATACATGTAGGGTATACGTGAACATTCCTAATTATTATTTTGGTCATTCTAAAATTTTTAGTATAGATATAATCTATCTCTAGTAATTTATTAGTTATTAGATTACACTTTTTGCCTTTTTAGTAATTAGCAATTATTATGCTTAAAATTTGAAAATTTTATAGTCTCCTATTTTATTATTTATTTTCTTAAATTCAAGTTTGCGGGGTCATTTTTACTAATATTTATCTCAATAGTTTATAATTTGGGATTTAATCGGATTCCTTAACCGATCGTCTAAAACTTATGTTCTAAGTTCAATCCTACGGTCAATTGGCTTAACTTTAGGGCTTACAGCTGGGAGTGGACTGCCACCACCACCACACGATGGTGGAAACGCCCAGGTGGGCCGATACACCCATGGCCACCCAAATCTGTGAGTTCGATTTTCAGCCCGATTTTATGTAATTTTGTAAAAATAGTAAATATTATTAGAAAATTTTGAAATTTGTTATTTTAGAATATTTTTGTATGTAGTTTTTAGGGAAAATATTATTTTGATGAAAATATGTCTCGTGATATAGGGTTCTTAAGAAATCGTGCAAAATCAAGCATGTTTCGGTTTAGAAATAAATAACCTTAGGAGTATAGTTTTGAACCTAAAATTTTTGTGTAGATTACTTAGATGATATAGAACAGTGTTATGAATCCCATTTTCAAAAATTAATTTTTGAAATTTTTAGATAATTTTTAGGCCCTAAAATGAGGCATAAAATGGGTAATTTAGGGTTAATTAAGTAATTAAATGATTAATTACTAATTTAGTGAATAATTATATGTTTTAGGATGTTGAAATCTGATGGAGTATGATACTTATAGTATTTAGGGTGTTAGATGTAATTATTTGGTTAATTATGTAGTAAATGATTAATAAGGAAAAATAGTTAATTTTATAAATTAGGGAAATTAGGAGTAAAATCTGATTTAGGATGACTTTATATATTTTGAAATGATAATTGATGTTTAGGGATGGTAATTAAAGTGATAAAAATATTAGAAATGCATTATGTATATAATAGGCAATAATGCATAATATGTAATTTTTGAAAATATAATAAATAGAAAATATTAGGATAAAAATTGATATTATATAAATAATGAGGATATATAATAAATCTGATAAGAAACTTGAATTTATGTAATTATATGAAAAATGTAAAAATTTCTCACATCAGGAGTAAATTCGGTACACTAATAAGGATATAATTGTATCGGATGGGAGAAAATACTGACTAGGGGTAATAATGATATTTAGGAGATCGGAAGTAATGTGATTAATTTCACATTATGGGTTGAAACGAATTTCTAGGGTTGGAATATAAAACACTACTTAGAAATCGAATTAGAACCTAATTTAGAAATCGATGTGGAAACCGAACCTGAATCTAACCCCAACCCTAGAATAATTATAAAAGACTTAAGACCTAGATAATTAAGCATATTAAACCCTAACCAAAACCTAACAATAAGCGTTATATGATAAAATGAACCTATAATAGTTATATGAAAAGCTGAAACTACGTTTGTGTTATAGGGATGATCAACGATGGCCTGAGCAAATCGGATCTCGAGTGAGTGAGCGAGGATTTGAGGTAAGTTGGGATTAATACAATGCTGTATTTTGGGAGGCTTGAGATTATGCTTGGCTGTACTTATTAGATAGTTGGATGTGTGCATGTGTGCATGTGCTTGATTATGGGTAATGCTATGATTCTGTTTATTACTCTAGCATGTATTGTATGATTTGCATGAAATGAACCCTAAACTGGACTTAATCAAATATATAACCAGTAATCACAATCGGACATGCATGGCAACCCGTTAGGGGAACTTAGGACTCTCCGGCCAAATACCGACTCCTTCGAAAGGGATAGCGCAGAATTGCAAAATGGTCCCTTCTTTATCCTCAGTCGAACTAAGTGACAGGAGAGGAGGTCGTGACGAGAGTAAAGACAGTGGTTCGAAGGTAGTCGCGAGAGGAGCAAGGTCTTCATTATACAAACCTGGGTTTGGTCGCGAGCTGTTGCATTAACGGCAACTCTTCAACCTGGATTAGAGTGAGCGCAATTTCTCTAATCTCACGACGGGCTGGACAACATCGTGCGATGGCATTTGCTTGTACATACATTGCACCTAATAAGTGATTGAAAACCTTGTTATGTGTATGGTATAGTTTTAAGTCCTCCATCCTAACTTACTGAACTGTGGTTGCTCATATCTCTATAGACGTCGTGCAGGTGTTGGCTAAGAAGTGATAACAACTACTCTGAAGCTAGCAATTGCTGGATCCTGGGGAGTGAGGAAAAACATTGAAGAATCAACACATATATTATTACTTTTCATTTCTGAATAATGTAATAACTGAATTATAGTGATTATATATAACTTTTCTCACTTCCTTAGGTAAATGAATTATTTAAATTACAAATTGTTTACTTCAAAGCGGGTTAGTCGTGGACGCCTTGTGTAGATCAGGTCTAAGATAGCGGTTGTAAGGTCAACTTCTATTTTAGGATGGTTTACACGATGGGGCTGTTACGACTCTGCAGCTTCGGGGCGTGACACTTACTGCCACCTCCTCTTCTATTACTTAGTTCAACTAAAGGTGAAAAAGAGACCAATTATGCTATCTAGTGCGATCATTTTCAAAGGGGTCACTATTTGGCTAAAGAACCTTAATCATCTCCCCTAATGGGTTGAAATGCTTATCCGATTAATTTTATAAGTTGTATATTATTAATTCCAATTAAGGTAATTAGTTCATATAACATAATACAAAACAATTGCAGCAAGCCATTAATATACAGTATATTCAAGAACATGTACACATAGGCATACGCAAATTCAAACTATCTATAAGCACAAACAAGTATAATTTGAAGCCCTTTAAGTACTTTCAAACAATACTTCGAAATACAATGACATATTAATCTCAACTTACCTAAAATCCTTAATTTGCTCACTCAACTCGTTGCGAATCGACTCATCTCCACATGTGTTCTATGTTATAAATATTCTTTTAGTATTTATACCCCTATTCTGGGCTAATTTTTTATTTAGTTTCTCAATCCATTTCTAATTTAGGTTTAATTCAATTTTTCATTACGAATGTTACATGCGAACTCTAGGAACTTGCTCCAAACTATTATGTGAAATTGGGCACATTACACTTCGGTATTCTTAATTTTGTATTCAGCTCCTAAGTAGTATTCTAGTCCGTACGGTATACCATAATCCTAATTCAACTATCGAATATATTCTTAATGTGAGAAATATTTATATTTTTATATATTTTCCTAAATTTATATTTTATATCAGATTTATTTTATATTATTATTATTATTATCAATTTTAACCTAATATTTTTCTATTCATTAATTTTCTATAGTTACATATTACCCATTATTATCTAATATGTACATAATTTTCACATCTAACGTTCCCAACACTTCAAATATTATCTCTCATCATCATCTAACATCTCAAAATATCTAAATTCATCATAAATCAAAATTTATATTTAATTAACCCAGAATTACAAAATTAGCTTAATTATTTACTTGTACTCATTATTTGTTTCCTAATATGCATAATACATACAATTAACACCCCAAACTCCACAAATACCATCCTACGTCAAAATTTTATATTCAATGATATCTAATTACATAGTAAATCAGCATTTTCAATAAATTAATCTTAAATTACAAAATTAAGCCCACTAATTGCCTCTTATGCATAATTTTAGGGCCTATAAATTAAGTAAAAATTTATAAAATTAAATTTAAGAAGAAAAATTTCATAGCATTATAATACATATCCTAAGTAGCCTACATAAAAATTTTGAAGTCAAAACTACGCCTTTGAGATCATTTAAATCTATATAAAAAATTAGTTCAAGTTTAGAGATTTTTTAAGCATAATATATTTCAAGACCCAATTTTTACAAAACAATATTTTTCCTAAAAACTACATATAAAAATATCTCAAAACACTAAGTTTCATAATTTTTCATAATTATTTAATATTTTAAATAAATTAGACAAAATCGGACTAGGATTTAGAACTCATCGGTGTTACTGTTTCCAGCCACTATGGCCTTGTTAGCTAGTATGGCCGTTGCCTCCACCATTTAGTGGTGGTTACCGTCTACTCTTAGGTTGTCTTCAGGTGTAAGTTTTCCTTATAACCTTTTAATTACACTATAGTTTGATAATATTTCCTAAAAATTCTTTCTTCTCTCCTTGCACTATTTTTTCGAAGCTCTAAACTAACCAAAGGAGGCTTAAGAAGTGGTTTTTTTAATTTATTGTAATGTTTAGGGTTTATTTTGTGCCAAGTGTCCTTATCTTTTTCTTTTCACTTTCTATTTGGATGAATTTGATTGATTAATTTCTTTTTTCAATTTTTACCTTGACATAGCCCATTTCCAACCATTCCACATTTTTCCAGCATTTTTCTTGATCTTTTAAATATTTTTTTTGTGAATTTTATAATTATTTACTGTTATTTTAGCTTAGTTTAGGTACTTCAAGTAGTTTCACATATTTTACTTACACGTAAATACATATATAGTATAAGTAAATACTTATAAATATTATTTATATTATTTTATGATTTTTACTGTATATATAATTTATCTCTATTGATTCATTAATTATCAAAACTCGTTTTATACATTTCCGATAAATAACAAATAACATGCTTATAATTTAATATTATATTATTTAATTATTTTATTACTTATTTTTCTAAATCTAAACTCACGGAATTACTTTTATTAATATTTATAGCTAAGTCATAAAATTTGGCTTCGTCGAATAATTTATCCGTTCGCCTTAAATTTTACGTATTGATTCCTAAACATCTAATTACAAGGCTTACAACTTGCAAACTGTACTTTCTAATTAAAACACATTAGAGCTGCCCATAAAACCCAAGAATGATGCGTTGCTATTGATTTTGTTCACAAAGTTATTACACATTGATTCATATTTGTTGACAATTACGATTTGAATGATAGAGCTTCTACACACAAAAGTAAAATAAATGTTGATAACATGCTTGAACATGTTGGGGACATGCTATTTAAATTGAGCTACAATTATTCTTTTTATCACGTTGAAGATTGTTGGAACTATATGTTGAAGAGGGAAGGAAATGTTATAACTTGCTTAATTTAACACTTTCTTAATGCTTTACTGGATACATTTTGACAAATACGTTGAAGACTAGCTGCTAAATAATGTAGCTAATTGATAAAATATCTAAGCAAAAGTTTTGTCTCTTTTACCTCATACTTGATTCTTGGAGAATTGATGTCAAATTCCACATTTGCTTATTGGAGTAAAAAATGGTCACAAGCATTTTAGAGACAATTTAATGCAATATGTTAACCTTTTAGAGAAAGATTGATGCCTGAATGCTTGCATACAAGTTCATCTCTTGGTTTTTATCCTTGTTAGTTTTCATTGATTTTATTCAACAAAATAATAGAAAATTGAGCCAATGAATATTGCATTCATTTGAATCATCTCATTTAGCTCGGAACTTCATGTTTTTATATAAGCTTTTTATATTTCACGTTTGTTGTTTATTTAATACTCTCTAGACAACTATAAAGGGCAATAATGGATACTGACCTTAAGACTTTACTCGTTAGACTAAGTGACAACATCTACAAAATCAAGTCTATGAACTTATAATAGCTTCAAATGAATGTAACTTCGTCTCTTAATTTTTATCCTTATTTGTTTTTATTGATTTAATTCAACAAACTAATAGAAATTTAAGCCATTGGATATTGTATTCATTTGAATCATCTCATTTAGCTCGAAACTTCATGTTTTTGTATCGGCTTTTTATATTTCACATCTACTATTTATTTAATAAACTCACTAAACAACTATATAATGCTATAATGAATAATATACATTTAGACTCTACTCTTTAAGCTAAGTGACAACATCTATGGAATCAAGTCTATGGACTTATAATGGCTTCAACAGTTTCATTTTCTCTTGACCTTTCTCATGAAGGCTCCTATCTTAGAGGGACCATCCATAAGCCTAGAATTAAGATGAGCCTATGGAGTGATCCATCAAAGGGATAACTCATCTCAACCATCAATTACTATGGAATTCATCAATAAGAAAACTCTATTAATATTCAAGAATCCCTTCTCATTTAACAATTTCGGAGACACTAAGAGAAATGTCGTTATGTTGTTAAATGTTACATCCCGAAATCACAGAGTCGCAACCAACCTATAATAGGAACCGATCTTATAGTGCCTATCATAGATATGATCTATACAAGATGTCGTCGATTCCTTACTTTGAAGTAAACAGTTCAACTAAGATTTTTAGTTAAAATTTATAGTAAAAGTAAAATCTTAAGTCATATATATATATAATTACATCTACATTATCATAAGATTCCCGGGATATCCTATATAATACATCAATTATCTAATGTACATATTATATATCAGTTCTTTATTCCAATGATACTAGTAAGACTCTAAATAAGACTTGATCTTTTGCCAATGGATCCTCACTCCCCATAGGTTCAAAAGAAATCTAACCTTTGGGAAATTGTAATCAGAAATCAGGACCTGCAAAAAAATCTATGTGAGTATGAGCAATGACAACTTAGTAAGTTGAATTAAAGACTTATGAATGTATAAAAGCACAATCAAGGTTATCAAACAATTATTTTCATGAAATGCAACAAATAAGTGGCATCACACAATGTAGTCCAGTCTGTTGTAAAATCAGAGTAATTTTACCTCTCTAATCCAGGTTGAAGAGTTTTCATGTTATGCAACAGCTCACAACCAAACCCAGGTTTATGCAATGAAAACACTGCTTCTCCTAAAACTATCATTTGAACTAATGCCCTTATCTTTATTGTAATCTCCTCTCCTATCACTTAGTTTAGTTAAGGATAAGGAAAAGACTAATTTGCTATCCAACGCTACATTTTTCGAAGGTATTGGTGTTTAGTTGGAGAATCTTAATGATCGATCCCCTACAGGGTTACAATGTATGTCATTTTTAGAGTATTTAAGTCAATTAAGATTATATTAGCTTTAGGGCAACTAAACAATTCCACACCACTCTAATCATAACAGTCATCAAACGTAACACAGATTTCAACATGAAATTAGATATAAAAGCACTTGCATATGACTACTTACAATCATAATCATACACAAACCTAAGCTTCTGAGTACTCTAAAATACAATGAAGTATTAAATCTAACTTACTTGGAATGTTAAGTCACTCAACTACTTGTCGCAAGTCGACTTGTCTCCATGTGTCCTATAATATAAATACGCTCTTTTTAGTATTTATACTTAGATGATACATATTCTAAGTTAGGATTTAACTCAATTTTCCTTATATACTTATCATTTACTAATTATTCATCTTACGTTAGTTCAGGGTTCGACTTCTAAATCCAATTCCAATTCAAGTTATAATTCAATTTCAACTACGAGTAATCTTAAAATATGCTTCAAGCCCTAATGTGAAAGTAATCACATCAAGATAGAGTATCTTAATATTATACTAAATTTTAATTCAGTATTCTAACCTACTTGATACATTTTAATCTTAATTAATGTATCGAGTTTACTCCCGATATAAGAGAATTTTATAATTTTCATCCAATTATCTAGAATTAATATTTGTACCAAATTTAATATGTACGGATATGATTATTATATTATCCAATTTAACCTATTATTTCATATTTATTAAAATTCTAATTTCACATATTGCAAAATTACTCACAATTACTACATAATTCCCATATTAATTGCAATTAACACTTCAAATGTTAGGATTATGTTTCCATGTGAAATATTAACATCCTTAAACATCTAACTACCTTCTAAATCAATAATCAATCATTCAATCACCTAATTAAGCCAAAATTAATTATTTTTCTCATCATTTTAGAGCTAAAAAATTGCTTAAAATTTTTTAAAATTAATTTTAAAAAAATGATTTCATAGCATTGTTCTACATCACTTAAGTATTCTACTAAAAAAAATTGAGCTCCAAAATATACTCCTAAGCCTATTTATTTTTAATTCTAAATATATTCGGTTTTATCCAATTTCTTAAGAACCCTATATTTACAAATACGATTAAACTTAATTACTATTTTTTCCTAAATTTACATATAACAAAACATCAGAATAATAAATTTCATAATTTTCTAGGTATAATTAATATTTTTAAGGAATTTTTCGAAATCGAAAGAGATTTGAGACTCACCTGATTCGCTACCTTTTTTGCCTTCAACACCGATTCAGGTGTGTCGACTAGTCTAAGCGATCGGTGTGGAGTGGGTTGGTGGTAGTGGTTCAGTTACAGGTGGTGATGGCTCAGTTACAGGTGGTGATGACTCAGTTACAGGTGGTGGTGGCTTGTGAGTTCGACCTAACTACACTAATTGCACAATTTTTGGTGAAATTTTCCTAAATCCTAATTTCTCTCTCAAATTTCGATTCTCTCAATTTTCTTTAACTCCTAACTAACCAAATGAACTCTGAAAATTTTCTTGATATTTATAGGGTTATAAAGGAATTGTTGTTCATTAATTAGGATAAGACAAGGCCTATATCCCTTCTATTTTTGCTTTTTATGTATTTTTTTATTAGTTAATATTTTCTTTCCTTTCCCCTTGTTGCCACGACTAGATCTAGATTATTCACTATCTCTCTGATTTTTTTTTTCTAATTTTTCCCTTTTTTAATAATTTTTTTTAATTATTTAGCAATTTTCTAACAATTTAGGTCATTCGCGTATTTCTACCTACACGTTAATACATGTAGGGTACAAATAAACACTCTTAAATATTATTTAAGTCATTATATGATTTTTAGTATACATATAATCTATCTCTAATAATTTATTAGTTATCGAAATGTATTTTACATACTTTTGATAAACAACAACTAATATACTTAAAATTTTAAAAATTTATATTCTCTTATTTTATTATTTATTTTCTTAAATTCAAATTTATGAGAGTGACTTTTATTAATATTTCTAACTTTAATTTATAATTTAGGTTTCATCAGATTTTTTAACCGATCGCTCTAAATTTTATGTATTAAGTTCGATATTACGGTTACTTGGCTTATATTTAGAACTTATATTAAATTACTACCACAAAAGATTAAATAGAGTTTGGAACAAAGAACACATCACTTCTCCTTAAGAATAATAGAGTTGATGTTATATGGTTCCTCCACCTAACATTTGTTTGAGCTTCTCGATATTACTTGCTCCTCCTTCTACCCTTTTGCATTTAGTCATCCAATGCTTATCATTCTACATCTTCCTTAAGGCCACATATAGGTAGAAAACTCACACTACATAGGTATGATTACTGCAACTAGATCCTTGTATATATGAAAAAAATTTAAGCTATGCTTTATTATTATTATCAAAATCTAATGAAGGAGACTTAGCATTGTTCGTGGTACAATGATATGGTTAAGTGTTTTGTAGGAAATGTTATCATATAGTCACATGTTATGAGATCATATTTGATTTTTAACATATTTATTATAGTTTGTGCTAGCATTAGGAAGAATAAGAGGAGGGGGAGGAGGAAAAATCTTAAGAATTTACATTTAAGACCCTTGACCAAAAGCCGAGCTTGAGGATTCGAAGGCATAACCTAACGTATCTTAACTCGAGAATCGCTTAGGGATAAAGATTCTTCCCATGACAAAGGTCCATTACACTACATCTGATCTAAATATTAGACATTAGTCATGGCTAGTAGCTTTACCAAACTATTTCAAGACAGGATGGTAAACCTAGGGAAGTTGGATAACTAACTCGAGAACAACTTACCCAAAATGTCAAGCAAATCCAGTATTGAGCTATCTAGGCTAGTCATCGAATCAAAAGGCCTCAAACTATTACCAAGGTCTTAAGTATTGTCGAGGTTCTAAGGTTCCAAGCTTTTTTATCACCAGAGACCAGCTAAACATGTTACTTTTGTCAGAGCTTCTAACCGATGAGTGATACATGTCCTTAAGTGCATAATCCCATGACGATTTTCTAAATATTCTTTATTCTATTTGTCTATTTTATCCTTTGAAGGTGTTTATTAGGAATCTCTTTGTAACTTGCTCTCTTTGTCATTTTCCTCTTTTGTAAACTGTAGTGGCTAAGGTATAAAGGCCACCATTACAGTAACTCAACTGCAAGTTGAATCAATTTTATAGGTACTACTTCTTATCCAAAAGTACTCCTCTTAAGAAACCTTAACTCTTATCTTACTTCTTTAATAGGAGTTAATGGCGAGTGACCCTAATAAGTATTTTGTGCATCATATCAAAAGCTCATTAGGCCAAGTAGATCTGTTGGTGCATCATATTCACTTGATTGCATGCAGATTTTGCTAGCTTTCTTCATTTTAGTTCTGATGTAGTGCACTTTCGTATGTTTGACGTTGAGACACATCAAAGAAGAACAAGAGGGAAAGCTTTAGAGTTGTTGAAATAGTTTAACTACCAACTTAGCACTGACGTAAAGGTTCTTGTAGTGTTAATTATACTTTTAATGAGTATACGGCCACGTATTCTACGAAGATTTAAGGAAAGTGTTGGTTAAACTAACGACTCGTTGAGTGATTTATCATAGGTAGCAAGGCTGAGTCATTTAAACATTTTATATTTATTTCAAAATTCAATTATATATATATATATATTGGCAAGTCATTTAAGTCTTCCATGATCATACCAAAATCTAATCAAAATACTATTTGTATTTTTAGCGTATCATGTAACTATTATATATATATATATTTTTTTTAATACTCAATTATGTTTTTTATATTTTAATCAATTGTTTCAATCCGCTATATTTGTATTTTTACATCAATTATCCCTTGCATTAATATCTTCAATAAGCTTACAAGTTTAATAATGTAAATATAAATGATTCGCTTGAAGTATAAAAAAAGAGATGACAATTGGAACTTAATATGTTACTAACAAACTAGATAGTCACATAGGTTCTATAGTATCTACTAGATGCTATGGCTTTACATGTTAGTTCAATTTTAAATTCACAATACCTATAGTCTCATAATAAGTACACATGATATGTTCTTATATCTACTGCATAACTTGGTTATATTTGTGAACCTAATATGTGCAATTCTAAATTCTTTATATTATTGTGAACCTAATATGTACAATATAGTTCTTTGTTTTTTTTTTCTTTACTTTTTCTTTTTCTTTTTCCTAAATGTACAATGTAGTTACATATATAATTTAATTTGACAAATATAATAGAAATCCATCCATGTAGATTAACTTATAACCCATTATAAATGACTAGCTAGATGATTAAGTCTAGTAACTAAGTGAGTAATTTATTTTATATTTATTATATATTTTTTTACTATGTTGTGTTTACCAAAAGTTTATATATGTATATATATATATATTGGTGATAATTTAAATTTGTAGGTGATGTTAGTTTATAGTTTTTTTTTTCTTTTTGGCCAATAACATATTATAACTTGCAGGATGGAAGATTTAAACCTAGTCTATCTCTTAAATAAATTAGTTTTTATATTACTAAATTATAATGGTCTTGATGATTTTAATATATAGTTCGGATATAATATTTTTTTGTGAAATATATAGACTTCAGATGATGTAAATTTAAGTTGTGGAATCTCGTATCTACACAATAGAGTACATGATAGAGATATTTACGCTACCTACCATCAACTTGTTCACTTTTAAATAGAGAACTTTATTTGAATTTTGATATAATTTTGAATAACCAAAATAATTCACTTAAGGATGATAAAAAAATTTCATTTAATCATGGAAAAATTTCTCAAAGCTATTGTAGATTTGTAGTATGAACCCTATTCCTCTATGGATGGGTTAGGACTTGATTTCACCATCTTCAAAACCATAATACAATCTAATTGGAAAAAAATATGGAAGAATTGTAAAATCATTATCTATACCATTGATTAAATTAAAAGGATGTTCGTACCTTTGACATTACCTTTTAAAAATACAATACTTTATGAAATTATAAAAATACTTCAATATTTACCTATATGACATTAATCAAAGAGCAATTATTAGAATTCAATAAAGAAAGATATTTTGGAATTACCCATGATATAATAAAGAAAGACTTATAACGTAATTTCTTTCTTTTTTTTTGGGTTAAAACTTATTGTATATTTGCTTATATGAATTTTATATTTAAGGTTTCATTTTTTTTTACTTACATTTCCTTAGAATTTAGTTTGAACCAAATAAATTATATCGCTTCTACAATTATTTCATTTATTTATTAAATTAATCACCTCATTTTTTCTGTTGGTAAAGAAAAATATTAAAATCAACCATCCCAAAAGTATCAAGCATACGAAGGGCTATCAAGTCATGCTAAACATATTGTCTTGCCTCCACAACAAAACTACATTCTGGCCCATGCCAAAATCCAAAACAATAGAATTAAAGATGAACATAGGAAAATCAGAAGTAGAAACATAATGTACGACAAGCTTTAGTCCTTCCTTTGCTAGTAAGTCTATTATCTAGTTATCCTCATGGACGATCTTGCAAAATTAAACATTTATAAAATTAAGTAAAAATACAATGTTTGATCATAACTAAATTTGACCCATTTTGGATACACCCTTACTTTATAAGGTTTATTGGAAGTGAGCTGTCTAACTCAATGATAATATTTCCCCATCCATTATCTTATGCAACACGAATGGCATGGCCTATCCTCCAAGTTCAACTTCTAATGGTGTTACTTCTCAAAGTTTCTTCTAAAAACTGCAAACTAATTTTCCCTCATGATTGCAACATACTATCACAATAGTAGCCTTTTGTCCCCTTTAATCCATTGCAACGTTCGAGTTGATTTTTATCTATCTTGGTGGTGGTTTTTACTAAGAGTAGCAAAAGTAATAGAGTCTTGTGCTCGTTTTTCCTTCTTTTACTTATTGCCCACCATTCATGAGCATCCTTACGTATTATTCCTAGCCATCCTTGATTGCTTCTTGTTGATTTGAATATATACTCATTCCTTTCTCTCCATATCCCCCTTAGAATAAAAAGGAATAGCATCGCTTTCAAACATGGTTTATTCTACTAAGGAATTTTCCTCACATGAGCATTCATCCAGATCTAATTAATGAAGCTCTCGCATCGAGTGTTAAAGGGTAAGTCATGCCATCTAAACCGAATTAAGATTTGTTTGATCATAGGGCAAAGTGAAAATACATGTTGTATATTCTCCTTCTTGCTTCTGTAAAAGACACATATCTGATCCAATATAATCCCTCTCTTCGCTAAATTGTCTTTTGCTAGTAAGCCATTTTGAATGATGTACAAAAGAAGGTATTGAATATGTAGGATCATTGGTGTGTGCCAGATCCAATTTCATTTCTCATCTTGTCTATGATTTACTTCCTCTTAGTATAGTAGTTTGTACACTAACTTGCACTGGACTTTACCATTAGCGTCATGTAGCCAAATTAGATCATATTCTTCTTCACTTATGTCAGGCATATGGATGCCTAGGTCAAATACTCTTAGCTTTGCTTCATTGGTATCATCAATTAGGAATCCAATTTTCTCTTCATCCTAGCCTCTTGAGTTTTTCTAAGTTTCCGATATTATCAATTGATCACCATTTTGCATAAGCAGACTCACTAACCATCCATACACTCGGCCGCTTCTCGACCATTTATCTACCTAAAAATTCGTTGCTGTCGCTTTCGCCAGGGGTAATATCATTTTGTTGTTTGACTAGCCAATTTTCTTGTAAAAACCACCATTTCTCCAACAATACTTTCCCTTCATCAAGTTGATCCATGAAAGTTCCTTTTTATGAACATTCTACACCAGTTTCACAAGTTTGCCTTGTTCTATTGTTGGAGATTGAGGAGACCAAGACCCCCATCTTCCTTTTAACATTTTGACTTTATCTCATGAAATCTAATGCATTTTCCTCTCCCCTTTGTAGCTATCCCATATAAAATTTCCATACACCTATTCCAGGTGTTTGCATACTTAACTCGAGATGGGTATCATTTGAGAATAATAGTTTACAATGCTCTCAAGGGTAGTAGATATAAGAAGTTTCTTCATCGGGATATTGAGAAGTTTTACCTTCTAACTAGAGAACTTTCTCTTTGTTTTTTTCAAGCAAAAAGGATAGATTCACCATCTGTGGCCATCCACTTATCTTAACTGGTACCCTAAGGTATTTTGCTAGCGTATCATTTACATCAATACCAAAAATATTACAAATTTGGTCCTTAAGGAGGGCATTAACATTCTTTAAGAATAATGCATACGACTTATTATAGTTGGACTTTTGTCTTGGATTTATCTTAAATGCATTCAATACCTAATGCACAACTCTAGCATTGTCTACCGTGGCCTTCCTAATAAATAACAGGCCATCCATAAAGAACATGTGCAATAACACAACATCGGTGCCTCTAGTCCTAATCGGTTTCCAAATCCCAGCCTTTACTAACTCTTTAATACATCAGCTAAGCACTTCTATTGCAATGATGAAGAGATAAGGTGACATCACATCTCCTTTCGTCACCCCTCGACTTAGCTAAAACTCATTCAATATTGAGCTGTTTAAAAGAACCTCAAAGGTGCTTGTAGCCAAACATGACCCTATTAAGTTTATCCATTTTTATAGGAAATTAAAAGATTTTATTGCATATCAAATATAGTCTAACCCTACATGATCATAGGATTTTTCTAGATCTAGCTTTACCATTATCCACTATAAGACCCACAATCAGTTACTTGGAGTTTAGCTCGTAGAATTTAGAGCGATTGATTAAAGGATTTGATCGAATCTAAATTATAAAATAAAATTAAAAATATTAGTAAAAATGATCCCATAAATTTGAATTTTAAAAAATAAGTAATAAAATAAAAGAATATAAAATTTTTAAATTTTAAGTATATTACTCGTTATTTATTGAAAATGCATTCAGATAATTAACGAATCACTAGATTATATATATACTAAAAATCATAAAATAACCTAAATAATATTTAGGATTATTTATTTATACTATATATGAATTTACATGTAGATAAAAATATGCGTAATTACTTAAAATATGTAAAATATGCTAAAATAATGCTAAACAATTAAAGAAAATTCATAATTAATTAAGAAAAATCAAGAATTGAGGTATGGCAATCTGAAATTGAAGAAATAAAAGCAACCAATCAAATTACAACGAATAGAAAGTAAGAAAAAGAAGAGATAAGGCAATTGTCAAATCCATTTAATGCATAATAATTCCCCAAGACCTCTATAAATACCCCAAATTTTTATAAGCTCATTTTGGATGTCTGGAATTTTAAAAAATTAGAGAGAAGTGAAGTTGAGAGGAAATTAGGATTTTACAAAAAATTACAAAAAAAAAAAAAACTATATAGTTGGGGCTTCTAAGAAGAATCCAAACTCGATGAGCAGTTGGGAGTAAACAGCCACCACCACCACATGGTGGTGACAGTGCCCAGGTGGGTCAACATACCCTTGGCCATCGACCATAGTTAAAGCCACCAGTTCTAGTGAGTCCCGATTTCTACTCGATTTTTCTTCAATTGTTAAAAATATCAAAATTAGTTAAAAATTATGAAACTTGTTATTATAAAATATTTTTATATTTATTTTTTAGAAAAAAATATTATTTTGATGAAAATATGCCAGTGATATATAGTCCTCAAGAAATTATACAAAATCGAGCATGTTTCGGTTTAGAAATAAATAACCTTAAGAGTATAGTTTTGGAGTTAAAATTTTTATGTAAACTACTTAAGGGTTATAAAACAGTGCTGTGAAATCCGTTTTCAAAAATTAATTTTTGAAATTTTTAGGCCTTAAAATGATGTATAAAATGGGTAATTTAGGGTTAATTAAGTAATTAAATGGGTCATTACTAATTTGATACACAATTATATGTTTTAGCATGTTGAAATTTGATAGAGTATACTATTTTTAGCATTTACAGTGTTATATGTAATTTTTAGCATATTATGTAGTAAATATGTAATAGGTAAAAATGAGAAATTTTGAGTTAATTTGGTAATTTAGAGTAATTAGGTTTAAAATCTAATTTGGGATAAATTTAGATATTTAGAATGTTATTTAATGTTGGGAGATGATATTTGAAGTAATGGGAATATAGATGTGTACGCTTTGTACACATTAAGTGATAATGTGTAATATGTAATCATGAGAAATTAATAATTAAAAAAATATTGGTTAGAATTGATATTATGATAAAATAGGAATATACAATAAATCTGATAGGAAACTTAAATTAGGGTAATTATATGAAAAATATATGATTTTCTTATAACAGAGGTGAATTCGGTAATTAAATTAGGATTCAAATATACCATACAAACTAGAACACTAGTTAGAAACTAAAAACGATATTTAAGATATTCGAACATAATACGATTAATTTCATATTATGAGTCGAAATGATTTTTAAGGATGTACATATAAATCTCTAAAAAAAAACTGAGTTAAAAACCTAATTTAGAAATCGATGTGAAAACTGAAATAGAACTTAACATAATTCAAGAAAAATTGTAATATACTTAAAAACTTAGATAATTAGGTATATTAAGGCCTAAACAAAAAATAATAATAAACGTGATAAGATAAAACCAACTTATAATAGTTATATGAAAAACTGAAATCGCGTTTATATTATAAGGATGATCGACGATGGCCTAAGCAAGTTGGACCTCGAGTGAGTGAGCGAAGAGTCCAAGTAAGTTGAGATTAATACAGTATTGTATTTTGGAGGCTTAAAATTGTACTTGATTGTACTTGTTTTGAACTGATGATATGATTTTAATTTGCTGCTTGGCTTGTATTATATGATTTGTATGAAATGATTGATCACCTTAAACTGAACCTAATCAAATATATAACTTGCAATCATAAATCGAACCTACATAGCAACCCATTAGGGGAAACCTAAGATTTTCCGGCCAAATACCAACCTCTTTAAAAGGGATAACATTTGATAGTATAATAGGTCATTTCGTCATTCTTAGTCGAACTAAGTGATAGGTAAAGAGGTCACGGTAAAGGTGAAGTCAATGGTTCGAAGGTAGTCATGGGAGGAGCAGTGTCTCCATTGTACAAGCTTAAGTTTAGTCGTGAGTTGTTGTATTAACGATAACTCCTCAACCTGGATTAGAGTGAATGCAATTTCTCTAATTTCACTACGGGTAGAACAACGTCGTACGATGGCATTCGTATGCTCATGCTTTGCATCTAACTAAATCGAGTAATAACCTTATTTGTGTTGATGGTATAGTTTTAAGTCCTTTGTCCCGACTTACTGAGCTGTAGTTGTTTACATTCCTATAAACGTCATTGTAGGTGCTGGCTAAGAAGCGGCTTACAACTATTCTGAAGCTAATAGCTGCTAGATCTTGGGGAGTAAGGAAATATATTCGAAAAACAGACATATATTTTTAAGGTTCAAGCTTTTATCTTAGAATTTTTCATTTTTGAATAATTTATTAACTAAGAAATAGATCACGGTGAAATGTTGTAAACATTAATTGTAATAACTAAATTCTAATGTATAACTTTCTTAGGCAAAATGACTTATTAAAATTACGAATTATTTACTTTAAAGTGGGTTAGTCGTAAAAGCCTTGTGTAGATTAGGTTTATGATAGTGGTTGTAAAGCTAATTTCTATTTTAAAATAGTTTGCACGACGTGATTGTTACAATTCTGCCGTTTTGGGGCATGAGATCCACGCCCTTTCTCCTTTCTTAAATTTAAGGGAATGTAAGAGTTTTTGAAAAAAAAAAAAATTATCTTTTGTTGACCTTCCTGACACAAAGCTTGCTTATTCAAAGCTGATGAGGTCTTGTAGATGTGTTCTAATTCAATTAATGAAAACCTTTCATAAAGTCATGTATAGCGTTATGCATAAACTAATAGGGCAAAATTTACTTAATCTATTTATTCTGTCCTTTTTTTGGATAATAACTATTAAAGACTGGTTTATTTCCTTCAGTATACATTTTATAGCCTAAATATCAAAAATAATTTAGAACATTAATTCCCCAACCGTTGACTAGCATGCATTATAAAAGAGGGAATGCAATCTATTAACCCTACGAGATTTCATATTTGCTACGCTCCAGATTGCTTTTTTCACCTCATCCTTAATCACTTCCTTGGATATATGTAAGATGTCATTTTGGTCAAAGAAAGACCAATCCAATAGCCAAGATAGGGGGTTCGGTCTTGCAAAGCTCCTTTCCATGCAAAAAAGCTTCAAAAAGAAATTCGTAGTCATAATTTCTAGATCTAAGTAGTTATAACCCAATTATTGGTATCATCCAAGAGATCTACAGTTTTGCTTTTGGGTCTTCCTACAAGGGTAGAAGTGTAAAAAATTTGCATTTCACTGACCTTTTACAATCCATTTGGCATGTGCTTTTAGCCTCCCAAAACTTTTCTTCCTGATTAAGCACAATTTTTAAGGCATCTTAGAGAAATCTTTCTCTATCTAAAGGTGTTTGACTTGGGTCACTTCAAATTTTTTGCCTTAAAAGTTCCTTCTCTTGTTCTAGCATTCTTTTCTTGACATGGATGAGACCAAAAACCTCTTTTTTCCACTCCTGAAGTTTCAAGATAAAATTTTTCATGTCATCCTCGATACTTGTTTTAGCCAAGTATCAAGTGATATGTCTTCGTTTTTTAGGTAAAGGGCTTGCTACTCATAATTGACCTAAACCCTATCAATACAAAGTTAAATAAAGTCAACCAAATTCTTTGATTGTTTAGTCTAGGTATATGTTTACCCACATACCCTAAATCAACCATACCGCAGCAATCTATACATCTTTGGTACTCTCTACCTGAATAATACTTTTACCTCCCCATTTTTCATCATTTGTCAAGACTTCGCTAAAATTGCCAATAAGAAGCCAGGGCGCACGAATACCATTAACTAAATTAATGAGTTCTTGCCATAGACACTATCGATTTCCAACATTTGGATGGGCATGCATTCCAAAAATATAACATGATAAATTTGAATGGATTACCTCAACTTGCGCCAGAATCTATTGTTGTGCAATGCGGTAGTTCTTGACTCTTACCAAATTCCTCTACCATAGCATAATAATCCCACCGCTAGGTCCATTTGCTTCCACACATATCATTTCATCAAATCCCAGGAATCCCTGCAAATTATTGGCACCAGCATGATTTAGCTTGGTTTTTGTAATCAGTACCACTTATGGCTTGTATCGCCTAATGAGGTCTCTTATCATCTATTATTGTGCTCGGTATGAAGCCCCTCGGGCATTCCATTTAAGAACTTTGAACATGTGGGGTCTCATATTGGAGGACAAAGTATCTACAAGTTCAGGATTGCCTAGTTTGCATCGGAAATCATGCCACTTCGATGCTGGTGGTTTTGTTTCCCTCCCTCTGCATCCTCAAATTCCACCTGCATGGACGAAAAGCCGTCCTTGCCATTACCATTATAGTTTCCATGGTAGGAATCAAGGTAATGTTGCATAAATCTTCGAAAGCCGGAATGATGAATGGAGCCCGTTGTATCTCTGATCTTTCCATCCGCGACGACAATAGGAACTCTACCACCCCCCTTGCATGTTGCCTCTACATGCGATGAAAAATTCGCATTCGTCATCACCTGTTTAAACATTGGCATTTGGATAGGGAGAGTTGCCTCGTTCCTTCCTTCCGCCAAACATTGTCTAATCATGTACACTGGTTGATTCTGGTAGGTCGGCCTGAATAACATTGTCTGTATTACTTCTACTCATATTATTTCAATGTAGACTTTAATAGTTATTCTCTCGTTTTAAGTTTGCCAAATTCTCGAGTTGATGTGTGTTTTCAGCAATGATCGCTGATCCGATAAAAGGAGGAGAATTAACTTGAGTTCCATCATTCCGTCCATATTGGTCTTTATTATCTTGGAATGAAGCAGTCGTTTAGGAAGGAAAAGGTATGATTGTTGAAACTACATCTTTTTGTATCTTTTCTTGCCACCACCACCCCCCCCCAATTAACTTCTCCTTACCATTTAATGTGTTGTTCGGTCGATACACGTTTTTTTATTAACATTTGATTTTTTTTCAATATTTTCAACCTCTTATAGAGTCTTCCCAGATGGCGGTAGTGGGTTATTACGATCTTGGGGTTGTGAACTGCTTGTATGTCTTTCAACTTGCACGCATCCTGACTTCACAGTCTTCAACTGTCTCCTATACGATCTTTTCACTCTTAACTTCAATCCACCCATTATTCACATTCTATTCACTTCACGAAAAATGGGAATTCACCTGATCAGATACAGAGGACTGGCTAATCTTCTCTTAAGATACGGGTTGATTTAGCTCCACTGATCCCTGTCCAGTTTCCATATTCTCATGTGTATCGTTAACGTAGGTTGAGTCATTGTTTTCTTCGGGAAAAAGTGGAATTTCTTTTCGGACATTGTGGTTAATGCATCTGCAATCCTCACATACTTGGGGAAGTCCTTCATAAAGAATTTTGCATGCAATTTAGTTTACGATCACTATATGTTTTAGAGGCTTAGCCATGTCAAATCGGCCATTTTCCATGTTTCTTTTGACTGAATTGAATCGGAGAACCAGTTTGATTTTCTCTCCTATCCGTTTAATATCCATTGATGAGAATAGTTCGACAGGAAGTCCTGAGATTCTAACCCGCAATGCCATAAATTGAAAGTTGGACTCCCGTTACTTAAGGGCTAGATAATATCCACTGATAAATCATGGATCGTTTCATATAATTCATCGAGAGTCTTTCGCACTATTTATTGAGATGATGAAATATCTTGCACTCAGAATGAATTAATTTAAAATTTGGAATTACCGCCCACATCTTATTCAACTTGTTACTAAGAACCATGTACCTAAGGTTTGGACCATTAATTTAGTGATCAAGGCATGTCTCCATAAGACATATAACATATCCTTTTCAATGTTCAAGGAATTGACGTAGCAAATTCCGACATCTTCTTCTTGATTTAATCTATTTTCCTCTTCTTTAGTATATTATCTATAACACATGATTGGCTTTGCCCTAGCGAAGCAAAACTTCTCATATGCACTAGGCACATTATTCAACTGAGTTTCTTTGAACGATAATTTCCCTAGCCTATTCAAGGAGCCTGCCCCGTTATCCTCTTCTAGAGGATACTCAATTGATCGGATCCAATTTCAATGGCCAATCGATTCTGATAATGTTGAGATATGTTACTTTCGATGCCTGTCAAACCCTAGGTAAACCTTTGTATTTGACGCCATTCCCTTCTCGAATTCTGCACGTGTAATTATTGTTTTGATTGGGCCGGCTTTTTTTCTTAATCACCTCATATATTGTTTCGGATCAATTACCATTTTCATACCACAATTTACTTTATCTATTTGTATATATACAGTTAAAAGTATTTTCTTTTTTATATCCACGACCTCTTTATAATTTTTCCCACCATTAATCCTACTTGATGGCCTCGTCTCAAATGTATCGTAAAACTATAAGAATGAATAAAAATCGTTTTGCTCATGTTATACAAATAAATATGTCTTAGAGCTAAAGCAAATAAAAAATAAGAAGTACTAAATTTGTATGGGGGGAAAGAAATTTTGGTTAAATGTACATATTTTTCAATACACGAGTGTATATTTACAATGGGCTAATTTGGCTTGGTTTAGTTCACCCCTTTAAATCACATCAAATAATAAGATATGGTTTCATTTGAGAATTTTCTTTTCTGTAAGATTATAGATCAGTTTATTTCTGGTTCGAATAATAAGTATTTACAAAAAGGACCTTTTTTTAAAGCAAGTGAATATATTGGGCGATGGAATTATTATTCTAATTATTAAATGTTTTCCATTACGAAATTTACAAATAGATGAATTATCATTAATTGATTATATATTTCATGTATTTAAATATGTACTAGCAAATACTACACCTACTATGTGTGTGTAAATTTAATATTAATGTATGAAATATTAATAATTTTATATATAATTATTTTTCTATAAAAATTTTGTATAAATATGTTGAATATTACAATGGTAATTGAAAGACTCTTATAACCATAAATTAAGATATCATTAAATCATTTGAAAATTAATAAATACAAAAATTAGTGTAAAAATAGAATAGGAAAAAAATAAATTAGGCAAGGAAAGGAAAAAATATTTAAGCATAGGTTATAGTCCAAAAAATTATAAAAGATTATCACGTGTAACCTTAAAAACTTTAAATAACAAAAATATTATAAAAATAAAAAATAAATAAATTTTTGCAAAAAAAAATAATAAATAATGCTAAAATCCTACATCTGTACTTTTAGTAGTTTCTAATGTCCAATCCGAATTGGTCTCTAGTTTCGTACCTACAATTAAACATATTATTAATAAATAAAGAACGATTTAATTACCAATTACTTGTTATGATAACCATTTATAAATAAACTATTTGTGAAATAAGCGTAATTAGACATATCAATGAATAAATAAAAAATAGTTTAATTATTGATAATTTTTCTTCCACTAAAATTTTAAAACAAATAAACCATTAGTAATACAAGCACGATTGAATATATTATTAAACAAATAATAAACATTTTTAATATGTAGAGGATTTGATATCGCAATGATTGGAAATTTGATAAAAGAATTATTAAGATTTATAGATATTTAAGTCATAACTGAAAGTTGCCATTTTAATGAAAGATTTTTAGTTGAGGATTTGTAGGTTAAATATCTTCTTTGGCATACAGATTTTTTTACCGTGACAACCTCAACACATTAAAGATTTACTAATAATTATTGAGTGTATAGGGGTTGTTTGGTAAAATCTAAATAAAATAAAATATTAAAATATTAAAAACTCTAAAGGAGGTGTCTTTAGTTTTAATAATATATATATATATATATATATATAGTATAGGTATGTTAAATGCCAATAATAAATAAATACCTCTAAGATACTAAAACACAAGATAATATCACTAATTATAATTTACAAATAAATTAAGATTCTATAATTCTATCTTCTATTTTGACTATGATAAGACCGTAAAAAAATGTATGATATAACCAACAATTTAAATTAATACTATCCTAATATATTCACACTTTGTTCACATGGCTGGAATAGAATTCACATTCCCACATGATTACATAAAGGACATCTTATTCCTTTGTTTTGTTAATTCACCCTGAATTTCAATTCCCTCCATCGACAGCAACCAGATTCTTTAAAAACGAGTGAAGAATCGGGATTCCCTCATTACTGTATCCTTTGTATTCGATTGCTGCTCTCACTGAAATGGAAAAATGACAGCCTTTGCTCTTGAACAAATAGTCCAACCTGCATTACCAGTCACACATCCATCCACTTTTATACCTTCCTTTCCAACTTTGATGCTTTAATCGATCGCATCAACACCTAAATCCCATTCAAAAGCTTCGTCCAAACCAATTAACTCTCTTGTCCCTTTCACTAGCTCCTTGCTCCGCCACACATCCCTTAACCATACTCACTTAATCTAAGGTTTGGGTGTTGGATGCAAAGGGTGCTACTTAGGGGCGATATATGCATCTAGGTCCGGTGAGATTAGTTATTGGTCAGAGAAATCATGACTATTGCATCGTTTCATCTTTCTTTTTTTCCCTTGTATGGGTTGCTACTACAGTGTTGTGACATGAATAGAAGAAAATTTTTAACTTTTTGTTGCAGGTGCTTAAGGAGCGAAGCTACATTTGCCATCTCCGAGTTTTTGGCCGTCAAGTTCCACACGAGAAGTAGGTTAATGGTTCTGTGGTAGTTCATCCACCCCCGTCGGTCTGCTATGCTTAGTTATGCCGTATGATGTAGATAAATTTGTTGCCTTTTTGTGGCCTCGTTCTAAGCTACTATACTTTCCCCAGTGAACAACATAGGAAAAAAAATAGTCATTAAAGTCCAAATCTAGCATTTCAAAACGGCATTATTTCGCAAATGTGATTATACTGTTTTTCTTTTTAATGTTAGGTTGCGTGTTTCTTTGACAAAACATTCTTTAGTTAAAGTTCGCAGCCTCTAGGATCGCATTGTTTCCCACATTATTCCTTACAAATGTTCTTCATGCTCGGCTGGAAAGAAAATAGAAGGAGCAGTAATAATTATATTTTAGACGTTCTAGCATTGAAGTTTAACAATGGGAAGACAATTCGGTTTGTTCGTAACCTTGATCAAGTTCAGATGATGGTTTGAAAATGTATCTATTCGTGTTAAAGTTCCCGAGTTTGACCCTCCATAGACATTTGTTGGTCTGTTTAATGAAACTGGATTGTACTGGAGCTGCCATATGCTTGTGCTGTGAATTTCAACCATATTACTTTAAGTTGGTTTTGGTTTCTGAAGTCATCATACGAAATTGTTGTCAAGTTTGCCATTTGGGCTTATTGTAGAGTTTTGAATAATCGGCTTGCATTTTTTTCCATATCCTGAGTGACATAAATGTGTGCCAATACTTGAATCTGCTCACATGCGATTGAGCCCTTCTTATCATGTACATATATTTTTCTTGTTTGGCCCTTTACGCTGCATTAATAATTCCAAACAGCCACTTATGCCCAACGACCAAGTTCACAAAGGAGATCCATGTCAATCATGGTTTTCTTCTTATATAAGGATTGCCACTGAACGGATAAGAGAAAGGGAAAGAGTTTTTATAGGATCACATTGATAAGAATGATCGAATAAAAAATGGTGTTTCATTTAAGAGAAAGCAATGGTTTGGAGATTTCCTTTTTCTACGTCTTATTCATATATTATCACCATATTCCTCCTCTCTTGTCATTCGTGATGTTGTGGTGGTAAAGTAAGGATATATTCTTCAACGAAGAAAAAAAAGTTGCTGCTTTCTTTAGTCTAAGCGGTTTGTCTGTGATTGCATGATTTATTCCTTGGATACGTTGTCATTTCCTCTTTTCGTCCTTGCCTGCACTTGATATCCCACCATATGTTAATGTATTTCGGTTGAGAATCAAATGATATTTCATGAAAATGAGTTCAAAAAAAAGGAAAATTGCTTGCTTCCTGTTAGCCTTATGGTCAGACTACTATACTATTACATATCGCTTAATATTTCAAATGTATACTTTCGCCCTGCATTCGTACCGTCGCTAAGTACATTCGTACAAGATGAACTTCTACCGACACCGTCAATGTATTAAGAGGTTAGTGCACAGTGATGATGATATGTGTATAGAGCAAGAAAGACTAGGTAGTCACGCCTTCTTTAAGTTTTGTTGAAATACTATACGGTATAGGAGGGTTGAAAGCCTTTAGGCATTTGCTAGTAGATGAGCACCACGCAAAAAATAGTCATAAAACACAATTTTAGAAGGTCAGGAGCGATTGTTAGTCGATATTTTCATAGTGTTTTGCATACCATGTTACACCTTACTCATCAATTGTTCAAGTAAGCAAAACCCATAAGTGAAGATTGCTCAAACAACCGTTAGAAATATTCCAAGGTATTCCTACATCACTATTACGTTGATATTGTCTTCCTTATACTCTACATATTTTTGTACAACTTAACATTTTAATGGTTTGTTTATTTGTTTTTTTGCAGAATTGTCTGGATGCTCTTGAAGGAACTCGTATTACCATTCGTGTTCCTATCAAGGACAAGACTCTATATAAAACCCATAAGAATCAAATTACTATTAATATGCCGGGCGCTTGCACATATAATATCCAATTCTTTTATGTCTTGCTTGGATGGAAGGGATTTGTAGTTGATAGCAAAATTCTTTGAGATGCAATCAAGAGGAGAAACGGTTTGAAGGTTCTACATGGTACCTTTTCATTTGTTCCTCATTTACCCTTATGTAGTTTAAATTTTCATCTCATTTTATTGTAACTTTTAGCCCTTTCTACTTTTTTTTTCCCTAAGGTGTTATTATCATGTTAATGGAGGCTACCTGAATCGTAAGGGATTTCTTGCACCATTTAGAGGCTAACGATACCACTTAAATGAGGGGTGCCGGTACGCCTGACTATAAACTCTCGAGAAGTTATTCGATCTCAAACATGCCTCAGCTCGAAACGTAATGGAATTGTGTTTCAGGCTTCTAAAAATGCGGTAGAGCACTCTCATAAGTTCGTCCTTCTATCTAGTAAAGATTCATAACCAAATTATTTTGGGATGTTGTCTACTACACAATTTCATAAGGATGGAGATGAGCTTTGATCCCTTTGAGGGTAAAGTGGATGTTGTAGTTGAGAGCGTTATAGATACCAGTGAAGATATTGTTATGACTCTAAGAAACAACGATGCATGGTTTGCCTTGAGGTTGCAAATGGCATAAGACATGTTCGATGAGTGGAGTGCATCGAGACACAGGAGCAATTCAATTTCCATATTATGTAACAAAAACCAATACGTCGTTTCTAACCTTTCGTTAAGGGTTTACATGTCTTTTCCATATTCACATTGTACAATTATGGCTGTAGAGCATGATAATGTATATTGGATTTCTAATTATGAACATGAATGATCTTTGAGTTACCTATGATATTTTCACCCGCATCACTACTCCTCTCAATTATAGGCACCCTTCATTCATTACGTTAGTTCTTTACAACCTACCCTCAAATGATTACATGAAATTCTTTCTTGATTATATAGCTTCACAATTATGGAGGAGGTGTAATCAACACAATAAGATAGCAAGGCGCTAAAAAATCCAAGCATAATTGGACACAATTATTGGCTCCATGGTAGAGTTATACCAAAGGGGAACACATACTGTAGATTGTGGTTTTTGCAGTGGGTATCTAAAGGAGTTGGAGGACATGTTAGCCGTTAGAATGCCTAGGCATGGGCTAAAGCACAAGCTAAACATAGAGTCCCACATACAAACCTTGAAGAAGGATCGGAGCATTATCTATGACATGGTTTATGGAAAATCTACCAATGGATTTGGCTGGGATGATAGTAGGAAGATGGTAATGATTGAGAAGGAATTCTGAGATGCATATTTACAGGTATGTCCACTTTGGTTTTAAGCTATTATAAGATTCAGAAATAGTTAGCTCCCAATTTCAGTTGTACCAAATTTCTCAATCATAATCTTGTTTTCTACCGATGAAATAGAAGCATAGCATCATTGATGATGCATGCAAGTTGATTCAACAGTTTTGTATTTATTATCACTCACATTAAAATGCTACTTACTTATACATACATGAGTTATGCTTTTTACTAACCCTTCTACCCCCTTTTGTAGAGCTACCCACATGGATGACAAAAAGCTTTCCTTGCTTGAGTGAGTTATCCACGATATATGTAAAGGACCATGCCACAAGCAAAGATGCCCAATGATATGGAATCGAATGATAGATGTAAGCTCTAAAGTTAAGCCAAGTAACTGTAAAATTGAACTTAGAATACAAAGTTTAGAGTGATTGGTTAAATGATTCGATCAAACCCAAATTATAAACTATTGAGAGAAATATTAGTAAAAATGACCCCGTAAACTTGAATTTAAGAAAATAAGTAATAAAATAGGAGACTGTAAAATTTTCAAATTTTAAGTATAATAATTGCTAATTACTGAAAAGGCGAAAAGTGTAATCTAATAACTAATAAATTACTAAAGATAGATTATATGTATACTAAAAATTTTAGAATGACTAAAATAATAATTAGGAATGTTCACATGTACCCCACATGTATTTACGTGTAGATAAAAATATGCGAAATTACCTAAATTGGCCAAAAAAAGTAAATAATTAAAGAAAATTATAAATTAATTATTAAAAAATCAGAAAAAAATCATAAGAGGATAGAATGATCCAAATCAGGTCATGGCAGGTTAGGATCTGCAAAATAAAAATTAACCAATTAGAATTAGGCAACACAAAAGCCAAAAATTAAGAAATTTGGGGCAATATCATATCTAATTAATGCATATTAATTGCCAAAAACGTCTATAAATAAAGGGAAAATTTCCAGAACTCATTTGGACAGTTGAGCATTAGAGAAAAATAGGAAACCTAAAAAATTTGAGAGAAAATCTAGAAAAAAAGAAAGAAAAGGAAACTGTGCAGATTCGGTTAGTGAGTGAAACCCACACCTCACCACCACTTGAGACCGAGCCACCACCACCACCCCACTCTAGAGTTAACGCCTAGGCCGACCGACAAGCTTGGACCGGGTTTAGACAACCAGAAAGCTTTGAACCGGTTAGTCCCTTAATTACCCTGATTTTGTATAATTTCGTAAAATTAGTTATTTTGCCCAGAAAATTACGAAACTTGTTATTCTGAGATTTTATTATATGTAGATTTAGGAAAAAATAGTGATTCAGTTTAATTACGTCTGAAAATATAGGGTTCTTAACAAATTGTTCAAAACCAAGTATGATTAGAACGGAAAATAAATAGGCTTAGGAGTGTAGTTTATAGCTCAATTTTTTTCTGTAGGATGCTCATGTGATATAGAATATTGCTATGAAGCCATTTTTTTAAAAATAATTTTCGAAATTTTTAAGTTAATTTTTAGTCCTAAAATGATGGAAAAAATTGGGTGATTTTGGGTTAATTAGGTGATTAAGATACTAATTATTGATTTAGATAATAATTAGATGTTTAGAGATGCTAATCTCTTATGTGGAAACCTAACCTAGCCTTTGGAGTATTAAGTATGGTTAATTTAGGAAATTAGGTTGTTAATGTAAAAAAAAATAGTAATATGTAAAATTGAAAATTTATAAATCTAAAAAATTACGATTGTTTAGATAATATTATAATAGAAATCAGAAAAATAATAAATCTGAAATAACATTTAATTTTAAATAAATGTCTCAAAATGTAAGATTTTCTCATATCGGAAATAAATCCGATATCTCAATTAGGATTAGCGTGTACCAAATAGTTTAGAATACTGAATTAAGACCTAATAGGATATTTGAATATTTGAGCTTAATATGATTAATGTCATATTAGGATTCGAGCATATTTAAGGCTTAGGAATCAAAATTAAAATCTAATTTAGGATTCGAATCTTGAAATAACATACAACGAATTATTAGTACGTAATAGGTATACACGAAAAAAATGAGTTAAAATATAACTTAGAATATGAATCCATAAAGTATAAGTACTAAAAAGACCTATTTGTATTATAGGGCACCCAGAGACAAATCAACTTGTGACTAAAGGATCGAGCGATCGAGCAATTCCAAGTAAGTTGGGTTATTGCTTATTGTAATAGAGTACTAGTTTTATGGTACTCGGAGACTTAGGCTTGTATATGATTGTGATTGTAAGTAGTTTACGCATGTGTTTGATGTATCTGAATTCGTGCTGAATTTGTAATGTGAGTGATTTTGTAATTGATTAAATTGATATGAAATTGTTTGAACACCCTAAAGGAAATTTAATCTTATTTGACCCTAATAACCGAAAATGTCATGCATTGCAACCCGCTAGGGGATCAGAGGATTCTCCAACCAAATACCGACCCCTTTAAAAGAGATAACGCAGGATTGCAAAATAGTCTCTTTTTCATCCTTAGTCGAACTAAGTGACGGGAGAGGAGGTCGCGATGAGGGTAAAGTTAACAGTTCAGGTAGTCGCGGGAGGAGCGAGGTCTCTATTGCACAAGCCTGAGTTTGGTTGTAAGCTGCTGCATAACATGGAAACTCCTCAACCCGGATTAGAGTGAGTGAAATTTCTCTAATTTCATAACGGACAGGACTACGTTGTGCGATGACACTTGATTGTTGCATTGCATGAAAATAATTGCTTGATAACCCTGTTTGTGCTTGTATGCATTCATGAGTCTCCAATTTAACTTACCGAGCTGTAGTTGCTCATACCCTTATAGATCCTTTTGCAGGTTCTGATTTCTGAACACTTCAAGTACTATGTCGCCCTACAATTACCCAGAGGTTAGTCCGTTTGAAGCCAGGGGTGTGAGGATCAAGTTACTTAGTATAATGTGTAACTAGAGTGACTTTGTAATTAAGGATGAAAGACTAATAGTTATACATGTTTATTAGAAATTTGTACTATTTATCATAATTGTAGTTCAACTTTTAATCGGACTGTTTACTTCAAAGTGAAGAGTCGTCGATGCCTTGTATAGATCATGTCTATGGTAGGCACTGTGAGGCCAGTTACTATCATAAAATGGTTTATACGGCGGAACTATTGTGACTTTACGACTTTGGGGCGTAACAATAGATGCAGCGGATCTCGAAAACCCAGAAATGGTTCGATGGGTATGATGAGCAGGAAGTGAAATGGTTGGTTTTGACGGTGAATGTGAATGAATATCATACACCAAGACACAAACACTATCGAGGGTTTGAGCTCGAAATAAAGTTTGATACAACTCACGAACACTAATGTCGCTCATGATTCAAATAAAGGCTAGATGCAGCTCACTAACAGGTTCAAATGAAGAGGTTTACTACAATCTTAAGGTTAAGATTGATAAGAACGCGGGAAAGATTAAAGAGTTTAATTAACACCCGTTAATTTGGCAAGTGCTAGCTCAAGAGTAGCCTTGCTAAAAAAGGGAAAGATTCAAAAATGCAGAAATATACTTTTCTGTTTATTAACATATATATCTTTCTGATGTTTACAAATATTACTATTTATAATAAGTCCTAAACCCTAGTAGTAAAACTATAAACAATGTATAAGGCCTTAAACCTTAAAGAATTGGGCCCATAAATAACATAAAGAAAACATACACAAGGATACAAAATTGTGCTTTTGATAGAGGTTGGCATACAGTCACTCAGCCTATCCTGGAAGGAGCAGGATCTGAACTGGATGGGGTCGGCAATTAGATGTTTAGGTCCAAGGAGAAGCTCCTGAAGTCTCGCAGTGCTTGGTCGAGACACCAGAAAGGTATCGAGTCTGAATTTCAGTTTTCTTTCTTTTCATTCGATTTTCGATTTACCAATTAATATTAAACTTTAACTCATTTAATATTAATCCTTGATTAAAGAAATTGAGAAATTTCAGTTTTTATTAAAAAATAGTTTTTGCAGTGGCCACTTAACCGGAATCAAGAAAAAGAGAAATCGTAATCAATTAGGTGGATGGACTACGATTGGACTACCGGTCTTCAATTTTAATTTCACACAAATCAGATGATTCGGAATCCGGAAGCTAACCTATTAAACTCTAACGAGTACCATTATCTATTTATCGAAATTAAGATTATTCTTCTAATTATCTTTTTTTTTTTAAAATAAAAAAAGGACTTAAGTTTCTAAATATTTTATCATCGCCCTGAAAATGCCTACGTACCCGCTAGTTGAGATTAGACGATCGTAGTTCTTTCTTGAAAATCTTCTATGTATTAGTTGATTTTAATTTTGAAAACCGATCGGATTTACGGTTTAATTGTTTCAATTTCTTAAAAAAATTTAAAGGTTCCTAATTTTTAAGTGTTTTTATTTTATAAAAAAAAACTCTCTAAAAGTCCTATATTTTTTTAAAGGAGTCTTTTATTAATTTTTATTTTAAAATAGCTTTCTATGTGAAGAATTCTAAAAAAAAACTAACCCTAAAATTCCTAAACTAATATGTATACGTATTTATATATATATTACTATTATTAAACAACTATCTACTTAAATCAATATAATATATTTAAGCTATATAACAAAGAAAACCAATGCTAAAAGAAATACATTAAACTAATATGTATATATATATATACATACTATGTTAAATTAATAAGAATCTAATAACATAATATAATGTAAATAATAAAAAGAAAAAAAAAGACAATTATTAGCAAAATCGAACCTGATTGCGTGAACTACTATTTCCAACATGCGGTGAAGGATAGTGGCTTTGATTGTGCTTTAGACTTCATTTCTACAATTGGAGGTTGTCATTAGTGCTGCGTGTTCCTAGCTGCAGACAATGGGCGCGGTGGAGTCATTATGCTGCGTGCTCATGGTTGCAGTGGACGAAGGGCTGTTGACTTCTGTAGTGCAGTTCACTGAGGATGTTGTATGCGAGGATGGTTGTACGTTATATAGGGTGTAGCGTCGTCCGTGTTCAACAGGGTTGGGCGTGGTATGTGGAGCTTGTGATCGGGCATACGTGTATGTGTTGGCCAAAGGATTGTTGAAGATGATGCTGTTGTGGGAGTTATGGTGTGTGACAGTGGCTGATCAGTGGTTGCTGATGGAGTGTTGATCAGTAGCTACTGCTCATGCAGCTGTTGGCAAAGTGAAAGCAGTGATTGAAGAATGGTGTGTAGCGGAGTGCAGACTACGGTGCGTAGTCCTGTGGATGCGTCGTGTAACGTTTGATTAGTGAAGGGGATGTTGCTATCATGGAGCAAAATTTAGGCGAGGCTGTTCAGTTGTGGACAGTCGGTGGAGTCGACTATACTGTGTTTTGGTTGTCTGGACTGTTGTAAGGGATAATAGCAATACCATGGCTACGATGGACTAGGGGTTGGTTGGTGCGAGTTGGGCTGCTGCGACGGAGTTAACGAAGAATTGAGGCTGATCATGGATCGTGCAATGTGTGTCTGACGTGTGGGAATCTGGTTCAACGTATTATATGCTGTTCTAGAGTTAGTTCTGTAGTGGAGGGCTATGGACAGCAACTGTGCGTAATGAAGTTGGGCATGTGTGTCTGTTGCTTAATCATTAACAGCAGTAAGGAATTGGATTAACTGAAAAAAAATTTCTTTTTCTGGCGTGGGGTGTGTATTTATAAACTCGAATCAAAATGTATCGAATCGTATTTATTGTATTTGTTTTTACAAGGATTAAATTCGATTCGAATCCTTTATATTAAATTAGATCCGAATCCTTTATAATAATTCAAATTTAATTTAATAAAAGCCAAACTAGATTTAAATGATCTCTAACGATTCGAATCCAAATGAAAAAGATTTGATTAGATGTGATCCCAATCTTTTAACTCGCTTTTTGAAAATGGTAAAAAAAAAAAAAAAAAGATACATAAGTGTCTAACGAGACTTGAACCTATGATTTCAAATTAACTTTATACCATATTCTCCAATATTTATTCATTAAACTATTGACCTATGTCTTGATTTTTAGTACAATTAAATTGTACTTAGGCCATACAATTTCTTAAAGTATTTATTTGAATTAAGTTAAAACTAAAACTATTTTTTCCTAAAATAATTTACTTTCTAAAAATTCCAAAATAATTTTTATAATAATTTTTCCTTTTCTAATTTTTTTGTATTTTCATCATATTTTCAATTTTTTATTTTATTTATTTTTTAATTTTTTATTTTGTTTTGAATTAGGACCCTATTAAAAAAAATAAAAAATTAAGACTACGAAGAGCAAAAATTAAGTGTCAATAGCTATCCCTCTTTGTGGTGAAGTTTGATTAAAATTTTGCCATAAAGACAAAAAAGACACCATTTTTGTCTTGGGACGATTCTCTCTTAAGGAAGGTTAAGACATTTAACGATGATAAGTTTAAAACGAAGAATAACGAGGGTAGCGTCGTTATGGGCTGGCAAGAATCCATAAAAAGAATAATGAGAATTTAGTCGTGCCCCCTATGAGCTGATTAATTAAAGCAGGCGAAGCGTTCTTTGAGCTGGCTAAGGCCCTAAATTGGATAAAATGAGTAAGCGCTCCTAAAGCTGACTAAAACCTTACAAGAATGAGAAAACTTGGTTGTACCCCAATGAGTTGACTAACCGAGGTGGTTAAAGTGCTTTTTAAGCTGACTAAGATCTAAAGATGAGGAAACTTAGTCGCACCCTAATGAGTTGGCTAACCAAGGCAATCAAAGCGCCTTTTGGGTTGGTTAAGACCAAAAGATAAGGAAACTTGGTCGTGCTTTAATGAGCTAACTAACCAAAATGGTCAAAGCGTCCTTTGAGTTGGCTAAGACCTAAAAATGAGGACACTTGGTCGGGCCCTAATAAGCTAACTAACCAATGTGGTCAAAGCACCATTTGAGCTGGTTAAGTCCTAAAGATGAGGAAACTTGGTTATGCTCTAATGAGCTGATTAACTAAGGCAGTCAAGGCGGTCAAAGCGCTCCTTTGAGTTAGTTAAGACCTAAAAATAAGGAAACTTAATCGTGCCCTAATAAGCTGACTAACTAAGGTGGTCAAAGCATTCCTTTGAGTTAGCTAAGACCTAAAGATATGGAAACTTGGTCGTGCTCTAATGAGCTGACTGACCAAGGTAGTCAAAGCACCCTTTGAACTAACTAAGACCTAAAGATGAGGAAACTTGGTCATACCCTAATGAGCTGACTAACCAAGGCGGTCAAAGTGCTCTTCAAGCTTGCTAAGACCTAAGAATGTTAGTGAGGAAACTTGAATTGGGATAGCGCATCTTGAGCTTGCTAAATCCTTTGAAGAAATTATGAGTTAGTCAATGTTCTGTGAGTCGAGGCGACTGGGAGCATAAGAAACTCTAGATTGGGATTGCACTCTACGAGTTGGTTAGCTCCTTAACAGATTATGAATTGGGATTGTGCTTTAGGAGCCAACTGTCCCAAGGGTTTTTAAGAATTAAATGTTTTTAGAAATCAAACTATCATCCTTAAGGGGAAATCAAATGCAAATGCAATGTTTTATAAAGCTTAGAACTACTTACCTGCCTTTAAGATAGTTCCCAAACAGTTAAGTGTTTTCTTGAGGGATCTAATTAGAACCAATGGTTTTGATCCTTTCCCCTACCTCTCCTTCTTATTGCTCTTCTTCTTCTAATTTTTCTTTTTCCTTTTTCTCTCTCTCTTTTTTTTTTAATTTTTTTTGTTTCTTTTTCTTTTTTCTTTTTCTTTTGTTTCTTCTTTCTTTTTTCTTTTATTTTTCTTTCTTTTTGGAAAGCAATTTAGGCCTGAAACAAATTCACGTCTGCTATACTTAAAGATACATTTAGGAAGGCAACTTTAACAAATGAAACATCTTCATCTCTGGAGCAAAGATGTCACATCTTGAATTTCCGGTCCAACTTCATCAGTTTTTCATGTAAACCTCCATTCTTAAGCGAGTTTCTACTTATGTGCCACCCATTACTCTTTCTGAACATGGCCCTATCGTGAAAAATAGAAAACAAATCTCCCCTTTTCTGAGGAGTGAACTATAATAAAGTATTAAAAGAATTTTTATCAATAGACATCATTTCGAGTAAAGTGTTTATTTTTTCTTGTGTTTCTTGTGTATAGGGTTTATTTGGATAGAGTGAGAGGTGAGGACTTTTAGTAGAACAAGAAAGGGGCTAAGGATATTACCCAATGTCGATGACCACTAAGAATACCAACTTTACACGTAGAAAATGAAAACGACACCACGGTAATACTAAGATTGTTTGCATTTCATAATCTAAGCAAAAATTCTATTGATTTTTCAAGGGTAATCCATCTTTAATGAGTCGGCATTTACTGGGTCTTTCAAGTCCAGACCATCCATTTGAGATGGGATTACAACTCCTCCAGGCAATATTTTCTTCACAATGTAAGGCCCTCTATAGTTCGAAGCAAACTTCCCTCTCGAATCATGTGTATTAGGCAAAGTCTTCCTTAACACCATATCTCTTTGCTCAAAACTTTGGGGTCGCACTTTCTTGTTAAAAGCCCTGGCCATTCGTTCCTCATAGTAGATGTTTTGGCATAAAGCTGCCAACCTCTTCTTATCAATCAAATTTAAGTACTCAATTTGCTTCTTTATCCAATCAGCTTCATCTAACTGAGTTTCCGACAATATCTTGAGAGATAGGATCTCAACTTTTACTGGTAGCACAACCTCCATCCTATATGCCAATGAGTAGGGGGTTGCCCCTGTCGACATTCTGATAGAAGTTTGATAGGCTATGAGTGCTAATGATAACATTTCATGCCAATCTCGATACGTAATGGCCATCTTCTCAATAATTCTTTTGACATTCTTGTTGGCCACTTCCATGGCTCTGTTCATTTAGGGCCTATAAGGAGTGGAATTTCTATGAATGATCTTGAACTGCTGGTATAACTCTGATATCAATTTATTGTTCAGGTTCGTACCATGGTCAGTAATAATTGTCTTTGGTGTACCATATCGAACCAGTATGTCTCTCTTGATGAACTTGACCACTACTCCCTTCGTTACACTAAAGTAGGATGAGGCTTCAACCTACTTAGTGAAATAATCAATAACTATTAGTATAAATTGATGCCTGTTAGATGCCTTTGGAGTAATCGGGCTAATGATGTCTATCCCTTACATCGAAAAAGGCCATGGTGCGGATAATGTATGCAACTCTTGAGGCGGAGCATTTATTTTGTTCACATAGATTTGATACAAATGGCAATGTCTAACATGTTTGATGCAGTTTGCTTCTATAGCCAACCAATAATATCCCATCCTCATGATCTTCTTGGCGAGCATGTAACCATTCATGTGGAGGCTACATACTCCGTGCACTTCTTTCATTAGCATCCTTATATCTTTCTCATCTACACAACATAAAAGGGTATCGTTAAATGATTGTTGGTACAACATAGACTTGCTTATCAAGTACCGAGTAGCCAATCTTCTAATTATGTTCTTATCCTTCTTCTTAACCTCTTTGGGGTATGTTCCATGTTGTAAGAATGTTTTGATATCATAATACCAAGGCTTTTCGTTACATAAACTTTTCATTGCCAAACAGAAAGCGGGCTTTTCTTCAATTTCAATCTTAAGTGGTTGAATCTTTACTCCTCCCGATATCTGCATCATGGATGCCAAAGTAGTGAAAGCATTAGCAAATTGGTTTTGAACCCTTAATACATGTGTGAATGTAATCTTTTTAAACTTGGATATCAACTCAGCCAAGTGTTGGTGGTAAGGTACTAATTTAGGGTCTTTCATCTTATACTCACCCCGAGCTTAGCTTATGATCAACGAGGAATCTCCATACACCTCTATTTCCTGTATCTCCTTAAACAATGCAATCTTGAGTCCTAAAATACATGCCTCGTATTCTACAATATTATTGGTACACAGGAAAGCCAGTCTTATAGCCATTGGAAATTATGTACCTTCAAGAAACACCAGAATTGCCCCGACATCGAAATTGCCCCAACTCCACATCCGGACACATTAGTTGCTTCGTTAAAGAACATTTTCCATCCTAAGGGCTTCTCAACTACTTCGCTATTAGAACCATTTTCTACTGCCAAGATACTTTCATTAGGAAACTCAACTCGTGCTTCTTGAGGGGTATCCTTAGAGAGACTCTCCGTTAACTAATCTGCCAAGGCTTGCCCCTTGACTAAACTTTGGCTCACATACTTGATGTCAAATTCTGTCAGTAACATCTACCGCTTTGAAACTTTACCGATGAGAGTCGATTTTTCTGCTAAGTACTTCAAAGGATCATATTGTGTTATCAACTCAATTTGATAGTAAAGTATGTATTGTCTAAACCGATGCATGACCTAGACCGATGCATAACAGGTTCTTTTAGCTTCCGAGTATTTTTGCTCTCCTTCTATAAACTTCTTGCTCAAATAATAAACGGCCCACTCCTTCCCTTCTTCATCCTTCTGATTGAGCACGGACCCCATGGATTCGAACAATATGATCAAGTATAAGAACAATGGCTTTCTAAGCTTAGGAGCCACCAACACTGGTGGATTCATAAGGTATTCTTTAATTTTCATGAAAGCCTTTTCGCATTCCTCATCCCAAGTAATCCTTGTATTCTTTTTCAATAGTTTGAATAGAGGGCGGCATTTGTCTATTAGTTGTGATATGAATCGAGCTATATAATTTAAACGCCCTAATAACCCTCATACTTCCTTGAGTGTGCGCGGAGGAGGCATGTTAATTATAGCCTTGGCTTTATCAGGATTGACTTCGATATCTCTTTGGCTAATTATGAAACCTAACAATTTTCTTAATGTTACTCCAAAAGTATACTTCTCTGATTCAACTTCAATTGGAACTTCCTTAATTGTTAAATAGCTTCCTCAGGTTTTTTAAATGATCTTCCTCTTCCATGAATTTCCCAATCTTATCATCAACATACACTTCTTCTCTTTATGCATCATATCATGAAAGATTGCAACCATGGCCCTTTGATACATTGTCCCTACATTCTTGAGCCCAGACGACATCGCCTTATAGTAAAACGTATCTTAAGTTGTAACAATAGTCGTCTTGTTCTTATCTTCTTTAGACATCCGAATCTAATTGTATCCTGAAAACCATCTATGAATGAGAATAGATGATTTTCGGCCATATTATCCACGAAGACATCAATGTGAGGCAATAGAAAATTGTCTTTAGGCGTTGCCTGGTTGAGACCTTGAAAGTCTATACATACTTTGACTTTCCCATTCTTCTTCATTGCTAAGACAATATTGGCTACCCATTCCGAGTAATCTGATACCTCAATGAATCCAACTTTCAGTAGTTTCTTAACTTCTTCTTTAATTTTCAGCAAAACATTGGGTCAAAATCTCCTTAACTTTTGCTTTTTTGGTTTGGCGTCTTCTTATGTGAGTAAATGGTGGACTATGATCAATGGGTCTAACCCTAGCATATCCTCATACGACCAAGCAAACACATCTTGATATTCGGTTAACAATGTAATCATTTCTATTTTTTGTTTCTCTTTTAGATTCCCTCCGATTTTTAGATTCTTGGGATTGTTTTCGTCCCCTATATTGATTGTTTCAATCAGTTCATTGATAATAATTCTACCCAATTCATGTTTTTGCCATTCCTCTTAGATATTACCGAAGTCATCGACATCGTTCTCGATGACTAACCCAGTAAGGTCGAACGCGATATCGATATTCTCATTTTCTACCTATACAAGGTATTCCTGATTTTCTTTTGGTTCATTAGATTTGGGCAAAGTGCATAAAGAAAAATGTATGTAAGTAGAAGAAAACTGAAATATAGCAAAGGAAAGAAACGAACTAATGATTTTATTAAATGAATGGAAGTGAATCACAAATGAGATAAAGGTCTAACTAATATTTTTGAACGAAAGGTTTGATGATACATTCAAAATGATGACCATTGAAAATAAAAATTCAAAAAATACTAACTATAAGTCACCCTTTACCCTAAGGAAAACCTGCTACCATTCGTCGGGATGGAGAACTAGTTATTCAAATGGTACTAAAACTTGTGTGGTGAGCTTGTTGCTCCTTCATTAACAAATTTCAAGGCTTAAGTCTCTTCCCATACGATGTGCCTAGGAGTCAATTATCACTAAGACTTACCGGAGTAGAATTGAACTGAAATGGATCATTCGAGATATTGAAGAAAATTAAAGGGAAACAATCTACAATCGAATAAGAGTAGTTGATGTAAATTTGCTCGAAGGATGTGACTCACCAACGAACACAACACGACTTGAGATCTCACTTGATATGACGCACAAGTTGATGTCAAGGTCCACTCACCATTAATCTTGAGATACTCGGCAATATTAGATAAGAGTGTAAAGGGTATAGACTTGGAGAGGATTGTCTCACAAGAGTAGAGTATTCAGTATTAAGATGTAAGTTATCCCTCGCTTACAAGAGAAAAGGACTATTTTTAGTAAGTCCCTAAGGCAGCATTACAAATAAAGAGATTACAAGAAAGTATTTACAAAAAAGGGATTCCTAGTATATACGAAAAGGGTAAAAAGGGCAACAAATCAAAATGAAAAATAGTTAAATGTCAGATGAGGTGGACAACTGGCAGTGCAGCATTAGTCCCATAGAAATATTTTCTAAGCATAGCAAGGGGGAAGGGTTAAAATGTTATGGCACTAAAGGGGTCGACACGAGAGGAATGATAGTATGTCGAGAGAAACTACTCGACCATTTAAATGAGTCTCTCGTTACTTGGTAATAGATTCTTGACAGCAATTTGTCGAAGCACTCAGTACAGTGTCCTTAGTAAGGGAATGGTCAGCATCATCACTACTAAGTGTACAGATTAATGTATGACAATATGGGGAGCTCAAGGAGTTCAACCACCCTTCTTCAATGTACAGTTTCTCGTCATCAGTAGGTTACCGAAAGAGAATTCTTCGAGAGAGGGATTAGAGGCCTCAGAGGTACATGAAAGTAATGGGATCACTGACCGGTAGTACATCAATTTCCCGGGGTTGTTGAAGATTTGCCCTCAAATCTTGGCCTTTGTCATCATCGGGCACATATGGAGTTAAGTCGGCGACATTGAATGTAGTAGAGACGTCAAAACCTTTGGGTAGTTTAATCTCATAGGCGTTTTCATTAAGGCATCTCAGGATCCTATAAGGTCTATCCGCTCTGGGTGATAGTTTATTTGTCCTTTTGCTAAGGAAGCGTTCTTTACTAAGATGGATCCAGAAAAGGTCCCTAGGAGCATAAATGATTCGTTTCCTTCTATCAAGCCACAGTTTTGGTCAATTGCTCGACAATTCTTTGGTGTAACTTATGAAATTCCTCGGTATGCTGCAAGCCAGATTGAATCTCCCCTTATGTAGACGGATTGTTAATCAAGTCCAAAGGTAGGTTCAGGTTAAGTCCATAAACAACCTCAAACGATGATGTTCCAGTGGAGTTGTGAGTTGAGTAATTATAGGCAAATTCAATGATTGGTAAGCATAAATCCCAGTCACGAGAGTTCTTTCCAACAGTGGCATGTAGGAGGCTACCGACGGTTCTGTTAACTACTTCAGTTTGGCCATCTCTTTGAGGGTAGCAAGAGATACTGAATAGGAGCTTAGTACCAAGTTTCCTCCATAGAGTTTTCCAAAAGAAACTCATGAATTTCAAATCATAATTAGACACAATACTTCTCGGCACTCTATGGAGTCACACAATTTCTTGCAAAAAGAGATTAGCGATGAATAAGGCATCATTAATCCTGTGGTAGGGAATGAAGTGGCCCATCTTACTGAACCGATCGACCTCCACCATGATCGAGTCGTGCCTTCTCAGTATGTGGGGAAGGCCGAGCATTAAATTTATGCTTATATCGATCCATGGCCACTCAGGAATTGGTAGAGGCGGGTGATCTCCATAGGGCTTTTTCCTCCCTTTAACATATTTACACACCTTGCACCCCTCAAGTATTCGATGTACAACCTTCATCATCCAGGCCAGTAAAAATGCTCTTTCAATATCTCAATTGTTCTCTTTTCCCTAAAATGCCTTGCTAGAGCCCCAGCATGAGCTTCTCGAACCAGTAGCTCCCTTGGGGAACCACTTAGCATGCATATCTGCTTGCCCTTCATCAAGAACCCTTCACTCAAGTAGAATCTATCCACAGTTCCTCTATCACTGCACTTGGCTACTAAAGGCCCAAAATGCAGGTTATGGTCATATCAATTAGGTAGGGTGCTAAATCCAAGCACTTTAGCTTGCAACATCATGATGAGGGTATGACGACAAGAAAGTGCATCAACCACTGTATTAGTGCTTCCCTTCTTATACTTGATAACATAGCAAAAGGTCTCCAAGGACTTAACCCATTTGGTATGATGTTGAGAAAGCTTCTGCTACTCGCGAAGATACTTGAAAGATTCATGATCAGAATAAATGATGAATTCTCTCGGCAACAGGTAATGCTACCAGTTCTAGAGTGTATGGACAAGGGCATAGAACTCCTTATCATAGGCTGAGTAATTCAGGTTAGTACTTCAAAGTTTTTTGCTGAAGTAAGCAATGGGTCAACGCTCCTGCATAAGTACAACACTAATGCCAACACCAAACGCATCACATTCAACCTCAAAAACGTTCTCGAAATCTGGTAGGGCAAGTACTGGAGCTGATGTCAGCTTATACTTCAAATCTTCAAAACTCTTCTAAGTCTTTTCAGTCCATTTAAACTCAACATTCTTCTTAGTCAATTCCATCAACAACGCAGTTATAGAGCTGAAGTTCCAAATAAATCTTCGATAAAAAGAGGTTAGGCCATGGAAACTCCTAACTTCGACTACACTTATCGACGTAGGCCACTCATTAATAACCTTGACCTTTTCCTCATCAACGCGAACTCCACTCCTTAAAACAACATATCCAAGGAATACAATCTCGCTCTAACAGAATGTGCATTTCTTCTGGTTGTTAAATAATTTCTCACCACGAAGTATATTAAACACCAATCTCAAATGTTTGATATGAATAAGAAGGTTAGCACTGTAGACTAGAATATCATCAAAATAAACTACAACGCATTTGCCTATCAATGCTCGGAGCACATGATTCATGAGTTGCATAAATGTAATCAGCGCGTTAGTTAAACCAAATGGCATAACCATCCACTTAAATAGACCATCCCAAGTCTTAAAGGCTATTTTCCATTCATCTCCTGGTCTCATTCGTATTTGATAATAGCCACTCTCTAGATCTATTTTCGAAAAGATGCGGGCACCATGCAACTCATTGAACATGTCATCTAACTGCGGTATTGGGTATCGGTACTTAACAGTAATCTTGTTGATGGTACAACTATAAACAAACATTATTCATTATCCACATGGGCTTATTCTCTTACAAAAATATCTGCAATCCAACAACTCATCAACTTGCTTTTTCAATTTGACTACTTGTTCAATATTAAGTCTATAAGCGAGTCGATTTGGTAGGGTTACTTTAGGTTGAAGATCAATGCAATGCTCAATTCCTCTCAAGGGAGGTAATCTTTTCAACATCTCAAATGGAAATAGGTCAGCAAATTCCTGAAGTAGTTGTAGCACTTCGGTAGGTAAGTTCTCAACCTCTCTAACCTCTATGAGTCTCTTCACCAAGAGGAGTACATAGTCGTCGAGCTTGACCTCTCATACAAACTGAGCTCAGGAAATCACTAAGGACTTCCACTGTAGAGATCTCACAACTTTTCTCTAAGCTTCTTGCACTTCCTTAGGACTCATCAACGTCAATATAACTCTTTTCCCATCCTTTTGAAACATGTAGGTGTTTCTATACCCATTGTATAACACCCTTAAGTCAAATAGCTACAGTCAGTTGAGTAATATGTGGGATGCACACATAGGCAGGACGTTATACAGTACTTCGTCCTTGTATTTATCACCAATACTAATCGGCACTTCGACTTGCTCGGAAACGTGTAATCTTCCTCTCTCATTCAACCAATAAACCTTGTATAGCTTAGGGTGTGGCAAAGTTGGCAATTTCATAGCCTTAACTACCCCTTGCGCAATGACATTGGTAAAGCTCCCTCCATCAATGATCATAACGCATCGCTTGCTATTCACCCAACAATTTGTATAAAAGAGATTCTTTCTGTACTTGTTCTCATTAGCTACCAAAGTACTGAGAGATCGCCGAATAACAAAGTAATACTTGGCATTGCCCTCAGGGTGTATCTCGGCTCCCGAATCTTCCTCAAATTCTTCCAGCATCTGATCGATTGCCACTTCTCCCTCTCCTTCACTCACACTTTCTACTTTAAATTGGGGCTTAACTCCCTTGATAGTCATGACCCAAGGATTTGGACATTGACTATCCACATGTCTATAGCCAAGACACTTAAAACACTTGATTTTTTAGGTTTTCCGTCCTGAGCTCTGACCCTACTCTCTTAGAATCTCAGGTTCTTTGGTCTTGCTCTTACCTTGGCCCTCATCTGATCAGCTTGGCATGTGACCTCAGCATTTAATCTTAAATTTGTTTGATGCCCTGTTACTCCCTACTTAGCTCGGCAGGCCATTCTTACTCGGCGTCATCATTCTTCTATTCGGCATTTGGCTAACTTGGTTTCGTTGTTGCCTTTCAACTCTTTGGGCTACACGAATGGTTTCATCTAAAGTTATGAGGCTCTACAATTCTACAATGTAACCAATCTTGGCTCAGAGTCCCAAGATGACATCAATTTAATCAATTTCTTTTATTGACTACCCAATAGACAAAGTTAGTGGCTTCCTCCTTCTTTTTTTTCTTGTGAACTCTTTCGACTTTCTTTATGTGGATCCCACATAATGCACTTTCAGCACATAGGCTTCGAGAAATGCTGCTTTAGGATAAACTAGATATTTTGCAAGATAAACTAGGTATGTTAGTTCGATTGATGATTCGGGGAATAATTCCTCTACAGCCAGTTTAGATTGAGAGGGAAAGAGCATCCCTAGGCTCCACTTCTCAAGATGATGATATGATGGCAAAATTACGGATTTTTCGTGAAAAATAGAATAGGTCAGTGTAAAAATAGTAAAAAAGGGTCTATGTCTCTCCTTACCAGACGTTTCGTAGGTAAGAGGAAACCGATCACCTCAACTATGCATGATCTTGCCAATTTAATATATACTCTCTATCGTGCTATAGTTCGAGTCTCAGGCTCGTCGACATCACATCATATCATGAGCAACTAAAACTCTCAGATATAGTCGTTTACGAATCTGTTGCCTTGTCTCAAGTCTTAGAGTTGTCGGAAAGTGTCTTGTTCCTAGTATTCGAGAATGAACCTACTTCTCAGAACTTTCTTCATCTCATTCTATGTGCAGACTTCACGTCGGGCCTTTAGACGAACAATCTGTAGCTTCTTCCACTGCATTGCTACATACCCAGAAAATTCTAATGCGGCCACCTTAATAGTGATAGTATCTTCGTAATCGTGGAAGTTGAATATCTTTTCGATCTTCTCTTCCCAATTGAGGTAGTCATCAGTACTATCAGACCCATTGAAGCTCGGAATCTATCCTTTAAGATGCTTAGCCCCTCTTGGCGCTCTAAACCCATGTTCATCCATCCCATCATACCAGTCTTCTTCCTCTTCGTGCTCTTCCACTTCGTCCAACTCTAACCTTCTTCTTGTGACTTTATTGGCATGTCGCGGTGGTGCTTGGTTTACAGGAAAGGCTTCCGAAGATTGCTCGTTCATTTGCCTCCTTGGCTTATCTTTCGTTTCTTGGCCCTGTTCAGTAACTGTTTTACGCGGTCCAGCTTCTAAGACCCTGTTTACTGAAACAGCTAAGTTGGCCACAATAGTAGCAAGATCTTGTATCTGCTCATTAGTAGTACATAATGTTTATTGGCTAACCCTACCATGACCATGAGCATCACTCTTAATATTGTGAATCTCTCCCTATACACTAGGGTTTGACATTCTCAATGTAAGCTTTAGCAAGGATACTTCACGCAAATGCTTTCTACACATAAATATCTTGAACAACAAACACAACAAACTAATAGTACACAGCTCTTAGTCTCAACTTTAAGCTCTGATACCTGGAATATATAGTATGCTTAGGAGCTCAGTTATTACTAGGACTTACCAAGGAAAAATTGAACTAAAATTGGTCCTTCGAGATATCATCGAATAAGAGTAGCTGACATGAAGCTACTTGAAGGATGTGACTCACCAACAAACACAATACAACTTGATACCTCACTTAATATGACGCATAAGTTGATGTCAAAGTCTACCTGCTACTAATCTTGAGCTACTCGATAAGATTAGATAAAAGTGTAAGGGGCATAGACTTGGAGAGGATTTGTCTCACAAGAACAGAGTATTCAGTATTAAGATGTAAGTTATCCCCCGCTTACAAGAGAAAAGGATTATTTATAGTAAGTCTTTAGAACAACATTACAAATAGAGAAATTACAAGAAAGTATTTACAAAAAGGGGATTCCTAGTACATATAAAAAGGGTAAAAAGGACATCAAACCAAAAATGGAAAAGTAGTTAAATATGAGATGAGGTGGACAGCTAGCAGTGTAAGATTAGTTCCGTACGAATATTCTATAAGCATAGCAAGCGGGAAGGGTCAAAATATTGCAGCACTAAAAGGGGCAGGATGAGAGAAATGATGGTATGCCGAGAGAAACTACTCGACCATTTAAGTGAGTTTCTCATCACTCGACAATAGATTCTTGGCAGCAATTTGTCGGAGTACTCGGCACTGTATCCTCGATAAGGGAATGGTCGGCATTATCACTACCGAATGTATAGATTAACGTATGACAATGTGGGGAGCTTAGGGAGTTCAACCACCCTTCTTCAATTTACAGTTTCTCGTCATTAGTAAGTTGCCGAGAGAGAATTCTTCGGGAGAGGGATTGGAGGCCTTAGAGAAGCATGCGAGTAGTGGGACCGCTAACCAATAGTGCGTCACCTATAAATAGCCAAACTTTTCAGAAACTCATTTGGTCTGTTTAGGATCTTAGAAAATTGGAGAAAACTGAAAAAGGGAGAGAAATAGGGTTTTCCTAAAATTTACAAAAAATATGTGTAGTGGAGGCAATTGAATCGAACCTGCAAACTACCATCACCTGAAATTGAATTGCCACTGCCACCATACCCCACACGCACTACTTAAACCGTTCAACACCCCTTGAATCACCGCTGGTAGCCGGAAGTTTAACGATTAGGTAAGTCCAAAATTTAGTCTAATTTTGTGTAAATTATTAAAATTATTAATTTTATCCAGAATATTGTGCATTTTATTATTCTGATGTTTTATTATATGTAGATTTAAGAAAAAATATTGGTTAGATTTGATTATATCTAGAAATATATGGCGTTTAAGAAATCAAGTAAAACCGAACATGCTTTAATTTAGAATTAAATAACTTTAGAAGCATAGTTTTGAACTCAATTTTTTTGTGTAGACTACTTAAATGATATACAAAAGTGTTATGAAGGTCTTTTTTAGAAATTAATTTTTGAAATTTTCAAGTGATTTTTAGACTCTTAAAATATGTATATAATTAGGGATTTTTTTAGATTAATGATTAATTGAACAATTATTGATTTAGTATATAATTAGGGATTTTAAAATGTTCATATATAATGTAGTATGATTATTGTGATATTTAGAGTGTTAGATATGATTATTAGGGGTACTATGTAATAAATATAGGTAATTTGATAATATGTGAAATTGGAATTATGGTACATATAAAATATTAGGTTAAATTAGATAATATAATAATAATATTAATACTTATTAAATTTGGTAAAAAACTTAAATTTAAATAATTATAAGAAAAATATAAAATTTTCTCACATCGGGAGTAAATTTGGTATACTAATGAAGATTTGAATGTACCGACTAAGCTAGAATACTGATTTAAGACCAAACGTGATATTTAGAATACTCAAACTTGATGCGATTAATTTCAAGTTAGGGTTTGGAACGTATTTTTAGAAGTTAGGTATAATATTTATAGATTGGAATTGATTTAGAATTTGAATCGGGATTGGATTTGGAAACTGAATCCTAAACTAACTTAGAATGAATAAGTAATGAATAATATGTATATATGAAAAGTTGAGTTAAATCATAATCTAATATATATATATATATATACATCATAAAGATATAAGTACTAAAAGTGTATTTATATATAAGACACACGAAGACAAGTTGACTTGAGTGAGCAACCAGTTAAGTGAGCAACCAAGAATTCCAAGTAAGTTGGATTTAATACTTCATTGTATTTTAGAGTACTATTTTAGAGCATTCGAAGACTCAAGATTGTATTTGATCATGTTTATAAGTAGTTATGTACGTATGTGCTTAAATATCTGATTTTATGCTGAATTTTGGTATTGTATTTGGTGATTGATGTGAATGGAATGGTGTAAAAATATTCTATCACCCTAAACCATACTTAAGCATAATCGACCTAAATACCCTAATTAGAGATACATTGCAACCCTTTAGGGGATTATTATGATTCTCCAACTAAATACCGACACCTTCGAAAAAGATAATGCTGGATAGCATAATAGTCTTTTTCTCATCCTTAGCTGAACTAAGTGACAGGAGAGGAAGTCATGGTGAGGATAAGAGCAATGGTTCGAACAATAGATAAGGGGGAATGGTGTCTCCATTGTACAAACCCGGGTTTAGTTATATGCTATTACATTAACGGAAGCTTCTAAACCCGAATTAGAGCGAGTGAAATTATTTTGATTTCATAACGGACCAGACCACATTGTGTGATAGCACTTACTTGTTGCATTGCATATGATTAATCGTTTGATAACCTTATTTCTGTTTGTTATATTTCATAAGTCACCGATTCAACTTACTGAGTTGTAATTACTCATATTCATATAGATCTCTTATAGATTCTGACTTCTGACTAATATGTTGCGATACAATTATTCAGAGGTTAGTTTCCTTCCAAAACTATAGGGGAGTGAGGATCAACTAACTAAATAATCAAGTTTCTAAGGTTTTGTTAGTGTCTCTAAGATTATGAACTGATATACGATATGCAAGTTAGTAAACTGTTGTAATATGTAGAATTTCCTAAGAATTCTCTAATAATGTGACTGTAAATATACATATATATACGACTTAAGGTTTTAACTTTTATTGTAAATTTTAGCTAAATTCTAAGTTGAGCTTTTTACTTCAAAGCGAGGAGTAATAGATATCTTGTATAAATCATATTTATGATAAGCATTATAAAGTCAGTTACTATCATAAGTTGGTTTATATAGTGGAACTGTTATGACTCTGCAATTTTGGGATGTAACAGCAAACACAATAGCAAATTCCCTACTTATTTTATAGCCATGTACCTAAATTTTTAATGAACTACAGCCCCCACATCAGCTTCCTAAATGGTGCTCCAGATAACAGAGCAACCAAACAAGCATAACACTCCACTCAGACATGAAATTATACCAAGTTGGAACAGTTTGTTTTGGTTTTTTGTTTCAAATTGGGATTGGAAATTGAACCTTCTATTATTATGTTTAAATTTCCTATCAATTAAAAATAATAGAAAATAAAATGTCTGTTAAATGAACATTTTGTTCTAGTATTTCCTTAACATCCCAACACCATTGTCCATGATTTCTCTCACGATATAAAGAATAATAAATTTTTATGTAGAGAGCCATGTATGTATCAATGAACAATTAACTATATGTAAATGTAGCTAGCTTCGAAAACTTTAATGTGAATATAAATCCGCATGACTCCTAAGCAAGGAATCAAGCAAACCTCATCTAAGCGAGAAGTCTACAGTTTCAATCTGATGTTTGTCTATTTTAAGTTGCCTTTTCATATCTTTCGTTGAACTATGCAGTATAATATTTACTTCTAGAGCATTTCCCCTTTTAGATTAAGATTGCCCTTCCATTATAACCTACTAAGAAGGAAAGATTAAAACTAAATTGGGTCAAATTATCCTGCAGAAATGCAAATGAAAGAATATCTTAATTTGCAAAGCGAATGATCAATTTTCAAGGTCTACCCGTTTCCCATCCATTGTAAGCAAAGGAAAGGATGTGGAAACTAGGAAGAGACTTCGAAAAGAGAACATAGAGGTTATCAGAAATCATTATCAGAAATCATTTCTCGAACCTTTCATCTAAAAAACTGAGTAACTTCAACTCGGTTATGGACTGATAGATTGCCTTTAGCCTAAAAAATAGGAAGGTCTTCACCATGTAGGCAGATATGAGATTAGGAATGACAAAGAAACACCAGAAAAACCACTGAGCATGTATATCCTAGAGTCCTACCACTCAGAGATAGACTACGAACAATTTAGGATATACAGTACATAGGCATAACATAGAATTAAGCTAATTACCAAAAGAAGATGAAATCAAGATAAACAAACTGCTAGTGATTTACCACAAACTCATTCAATTTAATTACCCGTACCAATATAGTACTGCAGGAAATGGATCAAGTTGGCAAGGGGCAAAAAGGGAATACACGTCATCACAAACTTGTCTATTATAGGAATACAAACTCACCAAAATGATGAAGCAAACTCATGCTGTTTCATTTCCAAAAGGAACCATGACTAAACATGTGCCACGAGGTTAGAGCATCTGAGTAAGAGACATGTTATAGTAGTTTCCCCGGCATCCCCAGTGTATTTACTCAAACAACCGCCGTGGCAAAATTCTGGCTTCTAAGAAATTGCAAACCTGACAAGTAGTGTAATTTCTGGTCATTTTAACCTAGATGACATCCTAAATGCAAAAAATAGGAGATACATGGATATGTATCTACCTCACTAAGATGAGAGTAAGGATGCTTTTTGGGCTAAAATGGCCAAAATTACTTTGTACATAAAATCTCCGATCACTGAAATCATGAAATTCTAGAGTGGTAAAATTTTCACAATCTTCAAATTTTAACGGCAAGTACGGTAAGGTATACGTTGAGTGGTTTTACATGGAATTTAACGATACTTCAGCATCTTTTGCGAGATCCTGGTTATTTCGAATGATAGCAATTGCATAAAATTGTAGTTCAAGAGCTTAACTTACATACATTTAACAGTATAATTCTACCTTAGAGAGAGCAAATAGATAGCTCTCATTAATAAAAATGACAAAATCATACAAACATAGGAAAGCGTCATATAACATCAGTTGTGTACCTTGCGCCTTAAGGCAACTAGTTGAACAGTTCATCTTACAAGATTAGTCAACTTCAACCGACTGAGGAAAAAAAAAAAAAAAAAACAGAACTCATCTTCCATATATTTCTATTTCATGGGGTAGGAGTTTCGGGAAGCATAATCAGCTTCTTATATGGCGCTCCAAATAATAGAGCAACTAAATAGCAGGCCAAGAGCTTCTTATCTGTACGGCGACCGTGTCATAGCCAAAACAAAGTACAGCAGGCTTTGTATTTTGCTTTACAGCAGCTGAGGGAATTGAACCAAGAAGCCACGGTAATCAATAGCAGTGGCAAGAAATAGACACACGACTAGTGGCAACTCTAAACAACAACAACAACAACAACAATAATAAAACTAAATAAGATTAAATTACACAAGCTCAACCCAGCAATAATAATAAGATGCAAGTTTTCCTCCCTAAGTTACGTTTGAGGTTATAATTGTTGGCTCTTTCAACGTTTTAGTGAGTCTCCTTAAATCAAAAGTACTAAACCAATGTGCTCTTCACTCGCATCTACTTATGCTGCTTGATAGGAGTGCTGCAGCTGCTATGAATTGTAGTTGGGACGTGGGGCTTGGATTGCTTGGTCATTCTATTTGGTAGACTTCCGATGAGCTAAAGCAATTGTACCTCGTTTTAATCATTGCTTGACCTGTGTATAGATGTTCTTGATTCAATCGAGTACTCAAATCAGTAGTCGAAGCACTCAAAGCTACTGTTGTGCTATGTCTTCTCCAAGCAGTGGAGATTAGCTGAGTTTTGAACCATCTGAAGTTCACAAAGTAACCTCATATGTGTTGTGGTAAAAGAGAAAAAAAAAAAAAGGCAAACTTCTGTCATACAAATAAAAGTATGTTGCTCACTAAAGATGGAAGTGTCAATGAAGGTGAAACTACGATCTATGACACGTAAAAGCCTGTAGGACACCCTTTTTTAGCAGATTAATCTCCTTTAACATGACGTAGGCCGCAAATCAGCTTATTTGTTTAAGAAGACAGTATCCATCGATCGATCCCCTCTATTGCATATTGGAAACCATAACCCCGTTAACTCTTGGTAAGAGGCACCAGAGGGAAGAGTATATCACACACTGAACGACGCATCTACACAGATCATCTTTGCAAGATTATTTTTCCAAAGCCATTGGCTATGTTTTTATAGGACCTCTCCTTTCAGGTTGTTTTAATATACCTTAAGCTAAAACCTCTCAAATGGATTTCCATTAGTTGCTATAAAGGATTACAAGTTTACTTACTGCTACGCTTTATATATCTCCAAACTAGTGTCAAATCGTATCATATAGGTGAATAGTCATTAAAAAATGTATTATACTCCTTTTATGCCTAATAAGTTAGCCCGACTTTCTTTGAAGCATTATGAAAAACCGCAATAGTAAATCTCAAAATATCTTTTACCATTTTCGTTTTATTTTAGTTGAGCTAAGTTAAGAAATAAATAAACAAAAATAAGAAATTAATAAAATAATAATAATAAAAAGAAAAAAAAAAAGAAAAATTAAAAGAAAAAAGGAAAAAAATAAAAAATATATAAAGTGTCAAGTTGAGTCGATATTGAATCTAATCGTATCGAGTTAAGTAGTATCAAGCCGAATCGTATTGAGTCGAGTCGAATCGAGTGAAGTCGAGTTGGATCGAATCGAATCAAGTCAGATTATTTAAGATTAAATCAAATAATGGTGAGTGATCATTTTAATAAATTCTTAAGTCATTAAAGAATCAGACTTTATTAAAATAATTTTGATTCGATCCAATATAAAATAGATTTTTTATCTAATTTATATTAAGCTAAAATAGACTTAGGATTTATTAAAAGAACTATTGGGTTAAATCAAATTGGATCAAATCGGGCTCGAAAAATAGAAAGCTCAAATTAAGTAGAATTTCTAGAAACTGAGTCAAATCTTTAAAAAATCCAAAATATATCTTCTGTATCTAAGATTCGTTACTGCATCTAGGATTTGTTGAAAGACGAAAGATTTAATTTTTTGGTTTATAAATAGTAAGTTGGCAGGCAATTGTTAAGACGTTTCATTACGCATCCTACAATTCATAACACGATTCACCCGTACCAAACACAATTCACTAAGTTCACGTAGACAACACCATAACCGAAATCAATTCGACACATTCACTGCAAGTCGACACACAATCAAACACACACCGCTACTCTCAATTCCCTAAACCCTATCCAAACAGCAGTAGCTACGTCCCCCCTCAATTTACAATCGACCTGCTACAGCCGCACGACCAAAGATTTCACTATACTCGCACAATCACCAATGCTTAACCCAAACTCACAACGCCTATACGCTACATACAATCCCCTAACACATAGTCCTGCATATGCAAACAATCACCGATCCCCCCTTCGACAAAACCCCCCTGCCACATTTACACCTAACATACATCCAGAAGCACTCATACATATAAGCCACACATCATCAGACATCCCTTGCCTGACACAGCCACGCCTCACCGAAGCCCACTCCAAGCCGACACTTATACTAATCACACAACCAATAGCTACACTGACCTTACACCTAACTCTATTGAGCACATTCACAGCATACTACAATTCACTATTGAACAACACACCAATCTGCTCGGACACGCCCTTCACTCATCCACAGCTCACTCCACACATGATAGCTGAAGTCTAATACACATACGCATTGATCATACAAGTCACTTCAACACTTAATCCGTGGTCACGAGCATGACAAATGTCACACGACACTCACGTATAATCATAATGAACTATACACAATCAACACGACGTCAATCACATACAACTCGAACGGTTTAAGCAAAAAATATATATTATTATTAGTTAGTTAGTTTAATTGTTTGTTTTTTAACTAATTTATTTGAGTGCATGTTTTTTTATTATTATTTTCATATTGCGTGTTTTTTTTTAAATAATCTCAATTTTTAATAAATTCAGTTAAATTATTTTTTCTAGTAAAATTGCATTTTTTGAGATTTCTACAAAAAAATGCATATCAAGATACGTGTCTTACAGTTGAGATTTCAAAAAAATATATATGAAGATACATATCTAGATCATATCTTGTAGTTGGGATTTAGAAAGATACATGTAAAGATATGTATCTAAATTGTATCTTAATAGATTTTGTATATAGGATTTAGAAAATATATCTTTTGACATGTAGTGATTTAAAAAAAAAATGGTAGTCATTACTAAGATTTTTAAAAATATTTAGTTAGTTAGGGTTTTTCTTAGATGCATGAAAATTAGATTTTAGGTTTTTTTAAAAAAATAAATAAATGATTAAATAAATATAAACCTAGCTCGATTTTTAAAAATATAAGAAATCTACCCACTAAATATTTTATAAAAAAAAAACTATGTTAGTTTGATCTTAATTAGTGGGTACATAAGTATTTTCAGGGCAATCGTATAAAAATATACAAAAAAAAAAATTTCCCTTTTTTTCTTGAAATTTGTAATAAAAAAAATAGAAAAAAATTCACTTTAGTTATTTTTTGTATATTTAGAAAATTATAAAAATAAAGCCTATAAATTTTTTTAGCTTTTACATGATGATTTAATCTTAATAGATTAGTCCCCGAATCTAGGTTTTTTTTAGTTTATTTTTTAAAAAATTATTTTTTAGAAAATATGCAAATTAGTGGCAAAATTAAGGTTTTCTCATCTGAAAAGCCTAATTCCACTTTTTACAAGTTGAATTGGTTGGTGACCCTAATTTTTTAAATTTTTTTTAGAAAATATTTCCTTAATTTAATATCAAGTCACTTATATTAAGCGAGCTAAGATTAATATAGATTAAGTTAAAGAAAAACGAAATAGGGTTTGACAATTACAATGTATAAAGACTACATGATATACATATTACATTAAGGCGAATAAGATGAATTGTGGCTTGGCCACATAATACTTAATTAAGTTGGAAAGTACATAACAGCAAATGATATTGCCATTCCTTATGGAAAGTATGAACAATACATTGACAAGGTTTGAAAAACATAAAAAACTTTTATAAAAGGAAAGTTTGCAACTACTACGTTGATGGGTAATTTCATTGCGACAAACATTAGTATGGCATCCCAAACTTGTTCTTTATATTGTTTACAATATAACTTACGATGAACACAATGATCAATATCTAAGAGATACAATAATGCTCGTAGTTTCCTCTCCGTACTTTTAAGTGATGCACACATGGACTTAAGCCCTCTTTCCATTCCTATAAGGACCGTAACTTATGCTGAAGCTTCATGCAAGCCTCATTATCTTTCATTTGCTCTATGTCTAGCTGTTGTTGTGACTTATGAAGACATTATAGAGCATTCTTCGCAAACTTCAATCTATGCTCACATGTTGGAGGATTTACACATCAAATGCACCCACCCTTAACCTATAAGTTTCATCAAAGCTAGGTGTATTATTCAAAGGAACTACATTACTAAAGATAAGTTTACAATTAAGTGCATCCATGCCCAATAATTTACACACCTATGGAATCTTCTTCCAAAGGATCACGGCTACTAAGATGATACAAATATTGCCTGTTTCCTACAAGCATACACCAAGAATTCCACTTCTAAATTTCGAGAAGTTGATGAATTCAAAGCACTGGACATGGTAATGCTACCTTAGCTCTTCCCTACAACCAGCAACTAAAATTAGACAAAGGACTTCCACCATTCTCTACTTCATTATATATTGACAATTAATGATAATACAAATAGTAACGATGGAAAAGGTAACCATTACCGTTCAAGGCCCCCTATGTATGCCTTAAACAACAAGAAATAACATGCAAATGGTCTTATGTTCGCATTGATATTAGAGTGAGATGATAGGGAGATCAAAATCAACTTACATGGGGATGTCTAAATCTGTTTTGTAAGTTAGGGATACAATTACAAGCCTCAACCTAGGATTAATAGTAAGGGAATAATATTAATATATTATATAAATAATAGCAACCATAAGAAATGTCATCGCAATGTTGAACGATGTGCTTTTACAAAGTCAAGGCATGATGGTTAATAATTTCCTATAGTAAGGGATTTGAGGTTCACAGGACTTAATTAAAGAAATAGTGTAACATAGATTGTTATTGCATCAAAACATTGCCCTGTATGATTACGAAATGTTACAATAGTATATGAAAGAATAAAATTAACTGTCTAGTGCCCACTGAAGCAACAAAGTAGAATGGTGAAATGAATTGGTTAAAGTAGCAAGGCATTAAGGGTAGAATAACCATAATCATGCAAACAATGGGTAAGGAGATTGCGTACCTTAAGGATTGTGTATTAAATTGGATTATGGGTTCCTAAATTAGTCTAAGGCTTAGGTTACTACCTCGACTTGGTGATGGAAGGATAGGTGTCACGCTCCGAATAGGAGGAGTCATAACAAGTCCATTATATAAACTAACTTAAGGTAGAAGTTAACCTCACAGTTATTATCGTAGATATAATCCACATAAGGTGTGCACAATTCAACCATCTTGAAGCATCCATTTTGATATCTATGAATAATTAAACCTGTGTTATAGCATTATTAAAATACTTGTTCTATACAACCTATTATTTTATAACACAATAGCACTTACATAAATGTCTCACCTCCAGAGTTAAAATGTATAATTAAAGTTTATAAAAAAACTACAGGTTTTGTTGATTATATACAATAAGTTAGGAAACTATCGGCATCCTAGGGAATTCCCAGTTAGTTTCCTCTAAATAAAAAAATAAAATAAAATAAAAAGTCAAAAGCCCAGGTTTAGTTGATTATTCATTATTCACTTTCTCAATCCACAACACAGTATCTTGGGGACGGTGGCATCAAAACAATCTGGTCTTCACTTAGTACCTGCAAAAAAGTTTATAGAGACGTGAGCATAATTAGCTTAGTAAATGAGATAGAGTTAGAAGAGTACCAGACAATCACAAGATTATGACAAAATGTAATATAATCAATCAAATGAAACATTGCATAATGTTATTTGGTCCATTGTGAGGTTAAAGAAATTATATTCACTCTAACTCAGATTAAAGAGTTTTATCACACCTTAGATCGGACCAAACCTAAACTCATGCAATAGAAAACACCTTCCTCCCATGACTGCCTTTGAATCACGACCCTTACCCTTTACCACGACTTCTTCACCTGTCACTTAGTTCGACTAAGGATAAGAAAAGTATCATTTCAGTTATCTTCATCGAAGAAAGTCAGTATTTAGTTTGACTTTCTTAATTGTTTTCCCTAACAGATATTATGCATGTTTAGTTTCGTTTTAATCGAATAATCGTTAGTTATAATCAGGGGTGACTAAACAAGTTCATACAATACAGAAACAATACGAACATGTAGAACAACATACAAAGGAGTTTAACTCCTATTACAATTGAGTATCATACACACACATGGTATGTGCATAAAAAACTAAATAACAAACACAACTAAAAGTATTTTTGAGTCTCCAGATACTTTGATACAGTATCCCAACAAGAGGTGAAGTTATAATCTCGACTTACTTGTTCAAACCCTCCTTACGGAAAAATCGAGCTATCAATAGTCTAACCATTAGGACATCCTATATACATACAAAACCTAAATTCAATTTTTATAATAATTACAAAAACGTTAAGGTTTGATCTAAAATGATTATATATATATATATATTTATAAATATAACATCATAATAATATATAATTTTATTATATATTTATCGAGTTAAGTTATTGATTATTGATAATATACGTAATTTATATTATTATGTATTATGTATCATTTTGATTGTATCAAAACGTACTTTTAATTGATTAAATCACGTTTTAATTATGATAGGATTAACGTAGTATGCACATTCTAAAATATTATAAAGTTATTGGTTATATTACTTAAAATTGTCTAATTTTAATAAAATTAGTGTTGTTGGTTTCGTATAGACCTAATGACACATTTCACCGATCCTATTTCTAAAGATGACCTTTAATGGGTAGTTTAAGCTTTTACTACAGTTATACGTATCTATACAAATATTATCGTATTATACGTAATTTATGTACTTAAATTGTTTTTTACCTGATTTGTCAATATAATGTTATAATATAAGTATCATTTAACCTAATGCACATACAACATAACCCTATCAGTGAAATATCATTAATTATATTAAAAATATTCTTTTCATCTAATTTGATCAGTACACTCATATATAGTTTTTGTTTAACTATTTATTTCGTTTTAACTTATTATTATTGAAAATATGTCTTAATTTGTAATTTAAGCCATTTTATTACGTAAATTCATAATAAATAGTTTAAGCCACCAAATAATTCTTTGAAAATTTTTGTAGACTCCGAAAAATATGGGGAACTCAGTTATTACTTGGTTTCAAGTTTTCGATTTATCACTTATACATTCGTATTTACGATTTTACCTTTGAATTATCCTAAATTACCCAATTATGATTTTTTTTGCACCAAATTGATTCCAGCTTGTCCTAACATTATCATTTTTTTACTAGAAATTAGTATATGTCCATTTCATAATTTCCTATTTATTTTCCAATTTTAGCCTATTTTCGAGCTATTTTTAGGTCAAAAAATGCAATAAATATTAAAAATATTCAAATCATAATTTGGGCTACATAGTAATTATCTATATATTATATATATCCTATAGAAAAATTTTGAGCTAGAAACAATATCATTTAATACATTTATTTTGTAATTCAAATTTCGGATGAATAATAGTTTTCTTAAACAAGTATATTAAATATTGTAAATTTTTCAAACATAAAAATACTACATGAAAGCATGTTTGAAATAACCTAGCTAGAATTTTTTTTTCATAATATTCTGCATGAATTTGATATTTTTTGTGAATTATTGAAAAATAGAGCAAGAAATTGACTTCTATGTTCTTAGGTACTCTAATGGCCAAATGACGGTTAGGTGGTTGTTGGACAGCCTGTGTGGTAAGTAGACTGTTTGGGAATGGTTGAGTTTTACAGTAGATTCAAGATAGCTTTGAGTTTTAGCCTAACAGGAAATTTTCTCTATTTTTCTTATTTTCTTTCTAAATTTTTTTATTTTCCATGAATTCTTTCTATATTTATTTTAGATTTAAACTTGTTAAACCGGAACTAGTTATTTGTGTTTCACTATTTATAGGAATCTTTTTTAGCTTGAGTTTTTTTCTTTTATTTAATCCTTCATTAATACAAGTAGAAGGTGGCTCTTTTAGATACAACTTGCTTTTGATCCAGCAATTTAAATCTCAACAACTTGCCAAAATAATGTCCAACAATTTCCAGTTGCAATTGGAGCTTGTAGGATAGGTTTTGTAATTATTTTAGTATTTTAAGTATATTTTATTAATATCCAGTTGTTTATTAATATACGAATATATATATCATGTATATATATCACGCATAATATACAAATATACTAGTGTAATTAAATTTCTAACATATTTTTTATTTTTAGGATATGTTTTCTTAATTATTCCCATGAATTCAACATATTATATATATAATTATATAATTTAGAGTTAATATATGAGTATAATTATTATTTATATCGGATATACTTATAAAAATATGAATATGTTTATATAGTAAATTATGCTATATTATCTCATTTTATAACTTAATTAATTTATCTCAAAATTTTTGTTGTAATCCGAGTTTAATTTTAAGTATTTTGAATATTTTAGTACTATATTAAATAATCTTACTTTTAAGAGTAAAATTAGAATTTTAGACACTATTTTTAAAATTTAGCTTTATTTTATCTAACTTTTTTATTTTAATCGTAAAATTTGAGTTTAATTAATTAATTTTTTTTATAAATATTAAATTTAAATTCAATTATTCTAAACTCAATTTTAAATACTGATAGGTTGAACAATTTGAATTAGGAGTTGTCCTGGTCACTCGATTGCGATTTCACGTTTACCATGATTAGTTTCCCAAATTTGGATGCACATTGAAACGTTGAATTGAGCATTCGACTGTATACTGTAAATGAATTAGGTTAGGAGTAGCTAATTTGGGATTGCGATTCTACACTGTCCATGGTTTGGGTTTCGACATTAGGAGGCAGACCGGTACGAGTTGTTTAGAGATTTGTTTTTTTTGCTTTTTTTTTTTTTTTTCCCTTTGTTTATTGGGGGTAATTTGGCTGTTTCACATTCTGTTCGGTCCTTATTGCCAATCAAATTTTTCCAAGTAAATGGCATAATGCTGACCCTGTTACACTCAAATAAATACTGTATTAATAATTCACATTACATTACACCTCTTGCAATATCAATTCCATTGCCTTTATTATCTCGTCGAGCCAACGAAACATGTGGTAAATGCTGTAATTCATTTCGTTCCTACAAATTTTTGTAAAAGAACCCATCTTTACAAGAAATCTCCAAACCAAACAGTTCCATCTCAAGCCCTATCGGAACTGCACTGGACGGAATCTCTCACTGTCTTCTCCAGTCTCCATTCTCTGCATCTCCTCTTCTTCTTCATCCGCAAAACGTAACCTCTCTCCCTCTCTCCCTCTCTCTCTCTCTCTCTCTCTCTCTCTCTCTCTCTCTCTCTCTCTCTACATTTTCTCTTTCTCTGTCTCCTCAATTATTGTTTTATGGTAATTTCTAACTCTATCAGTGCCTCAACATATTCCTTAAAGTCGATTCTTTTGTTTTGCAGTTAATGTCAATCTTGCTTTATTTTGCTGCTAGTCATTTTGAGTCACTGTTTTGCTGTGAAAGAAGCTCGTAAAAGTAGATATATGCGAATAGTCTTAGTTCTGTTCTTATAAATTGTGCTCTAGGGTTTCATCATTGTTCTTGTTCTCTTATGATGAATGATTTGATGTAACGATAGTGCGGTTAATTGCAGTCTTGCAAATGCAAGGTCCCGAACATAGCAGTGATTAGATGCTGAGACCCAAAAAAAAAAAAAAAGGAAGAGTAGTACAAGTTCGATCAACTCTCAGTCTAATGTAAATTTAGGTATATCAAAGCGGTTTTGCAGAAGATGAAATTAACTGTCAATCTTATTCGTTTAAAATGTCAAACCAATGAAACCTTTATTAATTAGAATTGCATTTTTTATTTACACTGTTGCATGCTTACTGAGTGTTTATATCTGGACTTATCAAATATCAAGGGTTCAAAACGAATAGATAATTGGATTCCAAGGAAGAATGTTCGATCAAATTCACCAAACAAGACCTTGCTGCAATGCGGTAGGCAGGATTTGTTTGAGTGAGCGCAAGTTGTAGTTTTTAATTATAAAAGCAGGTAGGATGAAACTATAAAAGTGAACAAAATTTTAAAGAAAATATTTTATATCTTTGAAGAATTTTTAAAATTTTTCCGATGTTGGAAAGGCAGGGTATCCGAATGAACCTAAGATGGATAATTTTCTTGCTTTTTTGTGGGTTGGGGTGTGGGTGGAGGGTGTGTGTTGGTGGGTGTGTTGTGGCGGTGGAAAAGGAGAAGGGAGTGGGGGTGGTGGGGGTGTTGAGGAAGCTTAGACCAGCTTAACTGTTGGCTAGTTTTTAGTTAGGTTAATCAGCTGTAGATGGAATACTTGGAAATAAACGTTAAATGTTTTAATTTTATTTCTCCTATTTCATGGCACATGCAATTATTTATGTCTCATTTCCAATTCATTGTCATCACTGTACAGGGGAAATTTTTGTGTTTTATTATTTTTGTTAATGTTGCTATGTTTTTGTGCTGTTTATTGATTGTTACTTCCTTACTTTTTGTTTCTCTCCAGTTGATTTAACTGTGTGTTGTTTTTGAAATTGAATCAGTATGAGGTTTAATTTTCTTATTCTTGATTCATTTTTCAGTTGATTTTTCGGGTGCATTGGAAAAGAAAATGGGGCGTAACATCTCAGATCATTCAACTTCCCCTATACGACGTCGGGGTTCTCCTCCTCCATCTAGGAGAAGCCCTTCACGGAGGGAAAGATCGCCAGGAAGACACAGAAGCTCTCACCATGGTAGTTCCCCTACAAGAGAGAAGCATTCAACTCGTGCAAGATCTCCAAAGAGCAGGAAATCTGTCTCTCCTGCTCCTCGCTCTCCTTCTCCCAGAACAAAGCGGCTAAAGAAGGTTCACAGTGAAAGGGATGCTGAGAAAGCAAGCGAGAGAGAGTTTGATCGGAGTAATGGAAAGAGGACTGACAAGGGATCAGCTTATAGGGAAAAGGATTTAGATAGAGATACTGGGAGTGAGAGAAGAGAGAGGAAGTCCGGAAGGGATGATACTAATGGCAAGTCTTCTAGGTCAAGGTGTGAGCGGTCTCCATCTCCATCAGAGCATCGTCATCGGAGTAGGCACCGTTCCGGCTCGCCACAACTTGCTGCAGATGCCAGATTGCGTGACGAGGTGTCTGGTGATATCCATACCTTGATAAAATCACTCCTTTTATTTGTGCTGTCTCATTTTATTATCAAAATTGTGTTTGCTTTTTAGTTGTATAGCCATAGAAATGCATATTTATGTATTAGCAAGTAATGGAGTAAGTTAAAAGGCACTTTCAGAATTCTCGTGGAGTGTGGGAAGTGGGAGCTTTGTTGCCCAAATGTTGCGGGGAAGCAATCTTAAACATAAACACTAATATCTTCAGAAAAGCAGGCACTCTTAACATTTTTTTCCCTGGCTGGAGGATGTGTTGACACCAGTACTTCTTTTTGAGGAATTGCAGTGGTCCTAGACACTTTACAATAGTTTTGCAAATACATCTGCCTATGTGTCCTTTATTTGCACTTAGCCCTTTACCACTGAAAGTCCACCCCACCCCCTTCTTTTTTTATATATATAAAGACATAGGTGCGTTTTGGACTCCCTTCATGACCGTTTTGCTCTTTAAAATATAATGAAAAAACGCATTTAGTATCATTCGATTATTTCATGCAAGGGCAACATAGTAAAATTGGGTTTGAAAACCTTTTTTGTCTTTTTTTAAGGTTTAGTGTCTGAGCACTTAATTCGAGGATAAGGTTTCTAAGCGCATATGAAGCAAATATAAGAGTGTGTATTTGCAATTTACGATTGTCTTCTTCTCTTGTCCTTTTTTTTTGTCAAAAAACCAACTCTGGATTTGTTTGTAGTGCATTATGATGCATTTATTTATGCTACCTTCTAATTGAAGTTACTTCTTGTTTTTCAGGGGATAAAGACACGAGGAGTTGATGTGCGGTAAGTGCTTCTTGCAATGAAAAGTTTCTATCCTGCTATTGTTATTTTTTGTTATTAGCTTTATTAAACCTATATAGACATAGGTGTACATCTCCACTATACTTTGTGATGCTATGTCTATACATGGTATTTTTGAACCATAAGCACATGTATAAATAAATAAACTGTTGTAAATGTTTCTCTTTGGATATTTTTTATAATTGATCTGGCCACACTCCACCATTTTTATTGCTTTAATTGATAGATGGAAGATTCTTGGAGTAATTCGGAAAAGCTGTTTTTGAAGGACAAGGACACCTTAGTTGACATACATAGAGAGATAATGGTCCATCTCCTTTAGTAGGTTTTGCCAGTTAACCAAATGATCTTTTCATTATGAACTTTCTCGAAGTTTTTTTTTTTTTTCTTTTGAGATGAGAGGGTATAAACAAAACTTATGATTGGTTCAGGAAGTATTGAAATGTTGATGTCATAAGTTTCACAATTGTGGAGTGTTTAAAGCCTTTTGGAATAGGCTCTAGGAAGTAAGATTATGATCACAAAGCCATGGTGGTTTTAGCTTATTCCTTGAATAAGTTATTCAATTCAAAAACTGAAGTAATACGTTATTGTGAAGAGAAAATGAAGTGTCACATTTGACAATGAACTCATAAGGCAAAAATGATTTTGGGCTATGAAACATAATGATGTTCTAAGTACTGAAATGCTATTCTATGTTACTAAAATTTTCTTAAAGTGTAGATGCTTTTCTAATCTCATTAAACAAAAGGCAAAGAGAGTAGATGATTTTTGGACATCCTGTCGTAATTAATTTCTTACCTAGAGGGTATATCTCGATTTGACAGAGATGACGAAGATGATTCGGTAGCAAAGATGAAAGCAGCTGAGAAAGCCCTGGAGGAAAAGCAAATGGTAATGCCTGTGCTATTTGTTTCTTCTAGGATAACTATTATTAGGACCATTGAAGTATTTTTTTTTCTTTCTTTCTTTTTTTTTTTTAATTTTTACTTTACTGTGAAGAACGAATGGTTTCATTTCTTTAATGTTTTAATGTGCATATAAAAATCGTATTCAGTTTTAACTTATAATGTGCAGCAAAAACCTTCGTTTGAGCTATCTGGGAAGCTTGCTGCTGAAACCAACCGAATGAGGGGTGAGGTTTTATACCCTTTTTTTACTTCCATAGCTTGAGTTTGGTTCAAAGAATGGCTACTATCATTGGTCATAAAATGCTGTACATTAGTGATCTGCCGTTAGTTATTTGCACTTGTATTTAGCCATGTCTTCTTCTTCATGCTGGTTGATCTGTATATTATTAAATCAGGTCCTCTTGATTTCTTGTTTTATGGAACATGGTGCCATCTTTAGTTATTCAAGGAAAAAAAGGGAGCCATCTTAGGTCTTGCTGGTAATTTTTATTCTTGTCAGCTATGAAATAGTGGACTTCTGCATCTGGTCAAAAGAAACCAAAGGGTAATTATGATGATAGATTCGAATTATGCCTCATTGCCAAGAGATGACATGGAATAAGGTGCACTTGGTGGGCCATCTCTTCCTACTGGCTCATTTGGTGCCTTTTCTCCTTGTTCTATCTACTCCTTGCAATCAAGAGAGGGTTCTTGTATAATATTAACAACACATCTTTGTCTTTTCTTTCCTCTTGAATATCTTTATATTCTCATATCTTAATTGGATATTGCCTTCATAGGTGTAACATTGCTTTTTGCTGAACCTCCTGATGCTCGAAAACCTGATATCAGATGGCGGCTATATGTCTTCAAGGCCGGTGAAGTGCTTAATGGTGTGATTTTTCTTCCTCTTTTTCCCCTTCTATGAAGTTTCATGTTTTATATTGGGGAAATTTCATGGGGATTATTCTATGTGCATCAGTTTCATAGCACTCTCTCAAGTTTTTGATACAGATGGTAAATATGAGTGTTTTTGCTCCTATTCATTTAAGCAAAGATATTTAGAAGTTGTATAAGTAACTTAGCTATATCAAGTTTTGAATTCCAATTCAGCTTCAGCCTTACATCTTTAATAAATAGCCTAAATTTGAAATTTTCATTATATGAGAAATCAAACTATGGAATAGCGGCTGTGCTGAGGGCTTTTCTTTTATTGGCTTCCAGTGCCTTTCTCCTCCTTTCCTTAATATGCCTTAGGCCTATCATGGATGGGGATTTGTATAATAATGTTTGATTTGAAAGCAGCATCTGTTCTTTTTTATTCCACACAAACACACACAGAGACCCCCCAACCCCACACTGCGGTGTAGTCAGTTAATGGTTGCACCCTTGGTGCCTTTGGTACTTGTTCAATGAGTAGTTAGTAGTAAAAATAAAAGCAAATGGCTTCTTTGGACTCAGTAACTCCAAAAAAGGTAAAATTGGTGGAACTTGAATCCAAAACCTCATTGAATTTGTTAGGAAAGTCCCTAGCCTTTCTCTAGATCAAGCCCCTGGGCTTGCCTATGTCATATTACTAATCTTATTAGTTAAAAGTCTGTGTTGAATGACTAGGATTATGGTCCCAATGATAGGTGAACTTGCCAATCTGTTTTAGGAGGCAGTGATAATAGATATTATTTGAGGACATATTGTCTTGAGACAACTAGTATTTAAAACAGGATTCAGTGATGAAACAATGCCTGCTAGCTTGTTCTGTTTATTTCTAACAAGTACTTGGAATGTTGCAGAACCCCTCTATATACATCGTCAAAGTTGTTATCTTTTTGGTAGAGAGAGGAGAGTAGCAGATATCCCTACGGACCACCCTTCTTGTAGCAAACAACATGCTGTCATTCAATTCCGGTACAGTTACATCTTGCCTTTTCTTTTTCTATTGCATGTGTATGTTGTTTTTTTTTTTTGGTTAATTATTGCAAGTATATTTCTGAAAACACGATCTAAATTCTTCTTGTTTTTTTAGACAAGCAGAAAAGGAGCAACCTGATGGCATGATGGCAAAGCAAATCAGGTAATACTCAACCACCATTTCCATTGCTAATAGATGGAGGAAGTTGCTAGAATGTCATCCCTGTTTCCTAAGTTCATGTTTATTTGTATTGCATGTAGGCCTTACTTGATGGATCTTGGGAGCACGAATAAAACTTTTCTTAATGTAAGCAACTTATTGCTTCCTTTCTTTGATGCACATTATACATGATGTTGTATGGGAACTGCTGGGATGTAATTCTCTTTAGGTTGATTTCTTTGACATTTTCTTATTTGTTGGCAGGATAATCCAATTGAACCTCAGCGCTATTATGAATTATTCGAGAAAGACACAATTAAATTTGGTAACAGTAGGTATGTCATCTATTTTTATCTTTTATGCTGAAGTCAGGCAGTGGAACAACTAACCCACCATTTTTTATGCTACAGCATTGTTGTTACTTTGTCAAAGATATTTTATTTGGAGTGCAATGTGATAAAAACCAAGGATCTTGATAATAAGAAATAAAAATACTACAAGGGACAAAGAAGAAGAAGTTGCTACATAGCTAAAACTCTAAATTGTCTTCGTAATTAAATGTATTTTCATAAAATCAGAATGTTTTGTCTTTCTTGCACATTTTTTAATATCAATCATTCCCTAGATGTATCCATGTTTCCAACAGAAGGATATTCCCTTTGCTATGCTACGGTCTATGAGTGGGTAGGTCTGTTTCTTCTATGACCAGCCTTTCAAGATGGGGCTCATGGCCTCTGGCCTAACTTGAGCCTTGGGCCTGGGTTTCTAACAACACCTCCCCCTCTCAAACTGGATTTGTCCCCAAGGCAATATCGTGGGAATTGTCTCCCAAGCTCGATTTGTCCATCTACATGCTAGAACCTCCTACTATTGGATCAATCAAATCATACAATTCTTTTTTTCCATCTTCCATGTAAATTCCTTGATCAGCCAGGTGGTAATCTTCGACACTTAAGGTTAAAGCGGGTGCCAAAACCAAGAACTAACATAATGCTGAGATTTGGAGCCAATATTTTGGAGTGTCTCTAACAGTCTTATGCAAGTATGCTTAATATGATATTTTCTTAGTTTGTTATATGCAACAGCAATAGGAATAAGCTGGGATCTGTCCCCTGTACCGTAGCATGAACCATCATCTTTTTGGAGCCAACCCAAAACCTTTGAGCAGTGCAATCTACAAAAGCAACAGCACTACACCATCAACATGAGGTGATTACAAAATGATACAAACCAATATTTTTTATATTAAGCAAGGACTTCATTTGGAGGAATAAGTTGATTGATTAAATGATGCTCTGCTGAATCCTGACATAGCCTGTTTAAGGATTCCCTCCTGGGATGCCAAACCAGATGACTGAGTGCTGTTACTAAAGCCATCAGGGTTAGGGCGAGAGACGATTTTGCCTGGGGTTGTGATCAAGCTTCATAATTATCTGGATATACACTTGTTAAGTAAGTTTTTGGTGGCAGAGATTCCACTGGCTTCCTAGCTGAGCCCATCCTAAGAAGTGAATGGAAAGCTGAACTCCCTTGATGAATAATCATTGGCAAGAATTTATGAGCCAAACAAGGGTCACATATCATAAATTCTTGCCAGTAACTGTATTATTGTGCTCTTACCTGTAGCACTTGGCCCAACCAAGCTTGTATTGGTTCCATGTCCGAGTGGTTAATTTATGCTACTTAATATCTCCACGTCGGCCCCATAGAACAAGAGAAGTAAACATCTCTAATATGGCTTTGGCTATCCAGTAGGCTAGCATGCTCATTTCCAACCATAATAGCCTTCCTCCTGCTATATTGGAGCAGCATCTCTAATTTAAGGGTTTTCCACAGCTTCTCGAGCTTTCTTTTTCTCAATACTTTATGCAGTGACAAAAAGCTCTCCCCTCCATGCTTATGAATGTTAACTGCACTCTTGTTGCATCAGTATTGCTCCGCACACGCTGGAAAGTCAAACCAAGTCTAGGGCCATCAAAGGTGGGTAAATCTAGGCCTCAAGGGTTTTACATTCTCTGCCTCCACTACACCCTTGACATTGGTTGAATCTATGGGTTTGTAAATTGTCGACTTACTCCCACTTTATACATATGTCTTGTCCACCCTGCGTCAGGTTGTGATGCTTCTCCCAACTCTTGCACAATACTTTAATTCTTTTCAGGGAACAAGACCAGGTAAGATTCTTGTCCTTAATGTCCTCCACTTTCTTCTGCACCCACCCCTCAATTAACACCAACTGTTTTCATTTGTGACTTCAACTCACCAATGAAATCAATCTGTTGATGCATCTTGGGCTTTTGGGTGTGACTTTGCTCGATTTCACTCATCCAATGCTTTCAACTCACAACTCTATTTTCGTCATCAACACCACCCTTTCGAAACTGGCAGGCCATAGTAACTTGGTACAAATCAAGGAGCTCAATAAGAAGATATATGAATTGTAGAGAAGGGACAAAGGAGCAGCAGCAGCCATTGAGCTAAAAGCTCCAAATTCTCTTTGTATAAACAAGGTTTGATGTATATCTATACGGGGTGAAGTTTCTCTCTCTCTTCTGTACTTTCTAATATAAAGCATTCCGTAGACGTAACCTTATTTCCGACAGAAGAACGTTCCCTGTTTCTTCTGCTATGCTACTATTTATTAGTGAGTAGGTTTGTTTCTTCTAGAACCAGCCTATCAAGATGGGGTCTTGGGTGTCTGGCCCAACTTAAGCTACACTAGGGCCTGGGCTCCTAACACAATGCACTAGGTAATTTTTAGAAGAAATCAGGATTTTCCTTTTCTTAAATGTTATGTCCATATGATATATGCATTTACTCTTCTAACCCAACTTTCAACCCACCAAAACAAAAAGGCAAGAATGTGTCATGTTTTACGTTAGTCTTTATAAGCCAATTGGCAACTTGATTGATTTGATAAACTTGGCTGCTTTAAATATTTTAGGTTGGATTTCACTTAAAATTGATTGTACTCTTGGGAAGTTTGTATAAGGAGGAATGCAAATGTTAAGTTTCATGTTTACATAGTGCTTGACCTTAGGTATGCAAGTGATTCTCACTCTGAGTTACTATCATTCTTCTCTTTTGCACTTCCTTGGTGATATTATTTGCTGCATTTCTGCCAACTGAACTGTCAATAAAAACGATTTGACCCTATTGCTTGTGTCTTTGCAGCCGTGAGTATGTACTGTTACATGAGAACTCAGTCAGCTGAGGAGTATATTTGTTGGTCGACTACTTTGACTGCTAGGGAATCAGCTATTGGCTTCTCTTCTCCCTTCAGAATGTGGTGAATGTTAAAAAATGATTTCTTTTATATATATATATTTAAATACTGAAAGGAGACTGTAAAGCATCCATGCTGTGGTGGAAACTTAGTTATGGATTAGGGTGTCTTTTTTTTTTTTGACCCGTGCTTTTCTGTGTTTGAATGAGTACAAGGGTTCAGCTATCCATCGATGCCGTCTTTAGTCCTTGGGAAATGCAGCAAGTATTATAAGCGAATCGCATCAAGTGGGATGCTACTAAACTTGAGCTCGCTAAAAGGTGGTCCCTTGTCTGGTTTGATTAAGTTTGATTGGGGCTTGATTAGTGTCACAATCAGGAGCTCGAATCTAGTTCGATAAGCTATTCGGGAGTTCAATTTTGATCACTAACTATAATCAAATCAAATCGAGTAATAATGAAAAGAACTGGAAATCTTTTCTTTCTTTCTTTATTTCCTTTTTTCTTTTTTCAATTGTAATTCTGATGTTTTTTTTTTTAATTTTTATTTTAACTTTTTAGTTTTGATTAATGTAGATAATATATATATATATATATATTCATAATATGTATTATTAGGGTCCTATGCTTTTTTAAAAAAATAATTAATAGATCAATGAATTAGAATGAGGGCGAATGGGATAAAGTATTTGAACACAAAATCGAAGTGGTTGGTACCGTAAGTTCCTTTTCATTGGGTAAGCACCCTCTGATTCTGTGAAGGCAAAGCATGATTCTCAACTGCACAGGCTGTGAGACCATATTGCAATACCTAAAGCCGTAGGCTGAAACAAGGTAAAGAACCGCAAGCCTTCCCTTTCTTTTCTTCTTTCTTTCTTTTTTATTTTCAATTGATATTTTGACCTTTTAAAAAAAATTAAACTTTTTAATTTTGATTAATTTAGTTAATCGATATATATATATTCATAATCTATATCTTTAGGTCCTTTTTTTTTTTTTTAAATTAATAACATTTAAACACTGAACAAAGTGGTTACTACCTTAAGTTCCCTTTCATTTGATAAGCAGCATCATGGCTCCGCCCTGATCCTGGGAAGGCAAAGCAAGATTCTCAGCTGCACGGACTGAGTCTAAATTGGCAATACCCTAAAGCTATAGGCCGAACACAGACAGAAGAAGTGGCAACCTTTTCTTTCTTTTATTTTTATTTTTTTTCAGATGCACTTTTGATTTTTAAAAAAAAATGAAAATTTTTAATTTTTATTAAATTAGTTAATTGATATATATATATATATATGTCTATATACATATTCATAATATGTATTATTAGGGTCCTATTTTCTTTTTTTAAAAAATTAATAGCTCAATGAATTAGAATTAGGGTGAATATGATAAAATATTTAAACACAGAATCAAAGTGTTTAGTATCTTAAGTTCCTTTCCATTGAATAAGCACAATCATGGCTCTACTCTTGTTTAATGAAGCAAAGGATAATTCACAATCAAAGGCTAAATATAGGGGAGGTGTTGGAAATCTTTTCTTTTCTTTTTTCAATTGTAGTTTTGCTTTTGATAAATTTCTACCTAAAAAAAATTCTCTCTCTCTCTTCTTTTGTGGTCATTAACTTCAGTCTTTCACTCTCAGATCATTTCTAATATCATACATAACATTTAGCTACTACTCTCAATCTCTCTTTTCCTAATAGACCTCCTGCTACTATGTATTAGTTAGCTATCAAGAGATCATTCATATTGGCATCTCCATTTATATGTCTCAACAAGGCTGAGTAGCAGTGATTTGATTTTTTAAATAATTTGTTACCAATGAAAATCCTTTGTTCTCTTAAGTTTTTAGTTACTTGCCAGCCTCTTAATCCTATTATTACTTCAAAGTTCAACTCATCCTCCTCTTCCTCTTCCTCTTCCTCCTCCAATAGCAAGGATTCATCCCTTACCAAGCTTATGCGATACTTGGAGAAATAGTGTGCATTGTTATCTATTTATGAAGTAACGAGTTTATTTGTGTTTGTATAAACAAGGGATAGCAGCAATTTTTTAAATAATTAGTTTCTTATCAAAAAGAAAAGCTAATGAAGTAAGCTTGACGAACCTCCACCAAGAGTTGATGGAGGTAACAGAGCAACTAGCTCTAATCTTGAATATGCTTCAGTTTCAAAGGAAGAATCGAGACTGGAAGAGCAGGCGATGAGCGAGTTGCTTCAAAGGGGAAGGAGGAAAATTGCAACTTAGGAGCCACCTTGAGCAAGAGTAGATCTAGCAACACACTTGAATCGGATTAGAGCAAGGCCTATAATAGTAACAATTGACAATAACCGGTTAGATATTAGAGCAGGAATAGATTACAGAGCATTTAGAGAACAACCTAACTCACTAAACCAAATAAACTTGAAATGCATGAACTTATAGGAGTAGGAAGTAGTTATATAGGCAAAACTTAGCATGTATGAGGGCTGAAAGTGAAATTGCAATTTGCCAATATTCATGAAAGAAGCAATAAGATTGAGCAATCCCACTTGTAATCATCTGCCTTGGTGCTAATTTGATTAAGTAACCCATATAATTGAAGTGAGCAAGCTACCAGATGACTTTTATTCTCTCCGACTTTAATATTCTAAAGTAATTTTGCTCTCTAATTTGTACTTCAATATTTAATATACATACGCAACGTTTTTTTGACTCGTAATATTTTTCTTAGTTTTAAAGATTAAAATTCCTCAAATGAACGCCCTAGAATGGAGTGACAACAATAACATCACCATTGAAGACAATGAATCTACTTCGGTTGGTTTTTCATGTTCTACTCAATTTTTAATTGCTGGTTCTACTTGAATAACAACAACAAAAACTAAAAAAAAAAAAAAAAAAAAAAAAAACATAAACACACACATACATACACACATACAACTCTCTCCCTCTTGTACTAGCAATAATTTGAAAAAGCAAACATTTCTTTACAATGAACCTCTCTCTCATCGACCATCATATATACCCAATTCTCTCTCTTTCTCTCCTTTTGTTGCCATTAACTTTAATATTTCTCTCTCATAGTATTTGTAATTTAAAACTGATTTTAAATGTAGTATATCCAAGATTATTTTCAAAAAGTCCCTACTTGAAATTATTTTTTTAAAATACATTATTGATTATTTTCTCCTAAAACTTTGTTCAGTAATATTTAATACCTATTTTGTTTAACTATCTTTCTTTGAATGCTGTTTAATAGCTGGTTTTGAATTAAACAGTTAGCGAAATAAAACAACAAAAAATAAACTAGAGATACTCCTATAGGGGGTCTATTAAGATTGCTTAAAAATTTCATATCACGTGTACATTCACAATATGAAAATAGTTTTGCAACTCAGAGATTGCAAAATTCTAAATAATTAATTGCTAGAGTTTATAATCTTAAATTTATTAACTTATTATAAAATATAAATAACTATAAATATTTAATATTTCACAGTTTCTCAAAACTGTAGAGAATCGGTATCCCTTATCAAATAATAATATTAGGGAGTAAAGTTTTAAAATTTAAACTTACTAAAGTTATAAAATCTATGTATGAGAATAGTAATTAAATGTAAAGTTTCAAATCAACTTTACAATCTATCTTCAAATTCTATCTTCTAAAGCACTTTGATATTAGTTTCAATGCTTTACTCTTAACTCATGCCCAGTTATCTATTAACTTGTAAAGGAAAACTATTATGGACTAAGTTATACAAGCTTAGTAAGATATCCTTCATGCTATGCTGGCAAGTACATAAAATCCTAAGTTCAACAATAAGGTAGCCCCCTACAGTTTACTCTCACATCCTATAGTGGTGATCTCTAGACTCGACCTCTAGTCACCCACTGTTAGCGTCTCTGGCACCAGGTAAAGCCACAAGCCAAAAGTAAGGTCTTGTTGTACCAATACTCATGTACTGTACTAATCAAATCATATGGGAATCCCACCTCTACAAGGCCGTTCATTATCATTCACGTGAGGTGACGGCTGAAACTTTATATGTAATGTTCGTGTCTATACATGATCCATTTAATTTAACTTAAGTCAAATATGATTAAGTCAATTTATTATGTAATCAACTAATATAAAAAAATCATCCAATTATGTAACAATAAATCAAGCAGCTGATTATTTAGTTATTATGTTTCACATCATTTTAAACAACATACAACTAATATACAAGCACATGCATAACCCGAATGCCTATGCATCAAGTTATTATTATTTTATTTAGATGCACTAACTATAAGTACAAAACAACTATAAAGTCATTCGGAATACTCACTTGACTAAGGTCGATATAGATCATATCAATCAACAAGGAGCTTACCCTCTTGATAAATAAAAAATAAAAGAAACCTAATGAGTATCTAAATGTAATGCTAAACGGCCTAACCAGGTTACTATCTATTTTATGACTTTCGTTTTTGTTAAGTGCTAAATCGCATATATCTTTTTTCTTTTTATCTTTTATCTTTATATTCTTATAGTAAATTTTTATTGAGTTCAAGTGTGCTTCTTTAATGATATATTTTGATTAAAATTTTTTGTATTATTTCACACTATTTAACTTATTTATTGTGATGATTAAGAAGTATTATTTTATCATATAAGTAACAATATATAATTTAGTAAATATTATACGAGTTCAAATTTTCTCATTTTTTATAAGTTTTATATTAATATAATGTCATATCATAATTTAATTGTAATTCCGACATATAGCAAGATGAATAATAGTGTGCCAAGATAAATTAGATAAAGTATAGAGTTTAGTGGAAATATTGAAATTGTATATGTAAATAACTAAAAAATTTAGCTCAACTATATTGTAATATTATTCTAAGATTATATTTTGTGTGTATGTATAATTATATTCAATTTATTTCTTATAAGGATGTGATTTTATCTTATTGTTATTATCGTTATTGCATATAAAAACATTACTTCTTCAGAATGCTTTGACTTTTAAATATGTGTATGTATGTTTAATTTTTTATCTTTAGAAGAAATTTTATCTTATAATTATATTTTATTCACATTTTAGAATATGTATTCATCAGTTTCCCTCCGTAAGAGATTATATAAGTACACTTGTAGATAATCACGTTTGGATATTTGTTTATTTAGTTGAAGTTTTACCCTAGTTATTTATTTATATGATTACATCACTTAAATAATATAACTCATTTATTTATATCTCTCGGTTTTCTCTTAAATCTTATATCATATATAATTTTTTCATTTTAACTTTGATTTTTATGAATTTATAATCAATTTTTTCGTTTTCGAATATAGTTTTGTGTAGTGGGGCTCTTTTTGGATGTTGGAATCTACATTTTTTATTATAGGTCTAAATTGTTACGAATTTTGTTATTTTGGCTCAAAAAGTTTTATTTGTGATTATTTTTTTAGGCTTTTTCTTATTATTTTATGAGTTAATAAATTTCTATATTTTATATTTTTCTAATTTCTTATTTTTAAGTAAAATTTATGTATATTTTATTTTATTTTTCATATTTAAGCTTAATATATTATTTATATTAAATTAGGTTATTATTATAATTTTTCCTAATTAATTAATTACCATTATTTTCTAATTATATTGCAATTTTCGGTTTAATTGATTATTTTAAAGGAATTGTTGATGTAGCATCTTTCTTACTGTTCACATGACAATTTATTGAATTTTCTTGATTTTTTTTATTTCTTAAATTTTATATTAGTATTATATGTATTTATATGATATTGTAATTAATCAATTATTGGTTATATGGCCTTACATATCCTTATGGGTTTTGGGACACACACACACACATACACACATACATACATATATATATATTTCCTTTATATTATTTTAGATAAAGTATTATGAGTATGTATGTATTCATATTGTATATATATACTTACATATCTTATATGTATGTATAACCTTAGCATACTAGTATATATAATTGTATGTATACTATCATCATATGTATAGTCATACATGTACATATTTATACTGTAGTATACTTATAATTATAAGTATTTATATACATGTACATATACCTATACATGTATTTGTACTTAATTTTATACTTGCCTTTATACACGTATATTTATATTTTCTTAATATATTCATAAGGAATTTTCAATATTATATACCTATACATACATATGCACTTTCGATTTTGTATATATTTAGATAAATACTTAATATTTTATGTACATATTATATATGCATGTATAGTGGCATATATATTTGTATTTTTATATATTCCTTATCCTTTTTCCTTTATTTACTCTCTTATATGCATGTGTATATTATGTATTCATATATATATTATATATATACACACACATAAACCGTACACATACTTGTACGTATGTAAATATGTCCACCAATCCTACAATATATTCATATTTATAAGTATGTATCCATATGTATAATAACATGTATACACATATAAACATTATTTCTAAAAGAAATAAATTCTATACTCAAAATCTGATAAATACACATAAAGTTTGTAGTACAATATCTTAAAATACATACTTAATACATATCAAAGCAAAGTAATTCATCAAATATAATATACACAATAATACATAAAGGAATACATAGAAATATAATTTACATAAAGGAATTAATACTAATAATAAATAAAGAATACATAATTACTTGGCTTGATATATTCTTGAAAAAAAATCCTCCTTTTTCTCCCTCCTTCAAGTGTTGTTGTGATATAGAATAGTAGCTAAAATTGTGTGTGAAATTTTAGGAAGAAGAAGGTGAAGGGAAGTGAGAGAAAAGGAAATAGAAGAGATGGAAAATGGGGAATTGATTTTTGGTTCAAGAAGAGGGAGGCTATCGGGATTTCCATGCAATTATTTAGGATAATTGAAGAGGTTTGATGGTGTTTCTAGATTCCACAAGTGGCTTATGGCAAATGAGAGGAGAGGAAAGAGAAAAAGGAAAAGAAAAAAAAAAAAAAGAAGGCTTTAGTTGATGTTGACATGTTGACTTAGTTAACTTATAAGATATTATATGTATTTATTATATACTTTTTGAAAATAAAAAGAAAATAGAGGAAAAGATGAAGAAATAAGGAAAATAGAGAATTAAATGTAATAAATTAATTAAAAAAATATTTGATTTTTTCTCAAATATTTCTAACCTTATAAATAATATTTAGAATGATAAATAATATAACTATAAAGAAAATTATAGCTTATGATATTAATATCTACTACATATTGTCTAAATAACAAATAAATATCTAAATTGACATAATACTGATTTATTTATATAATATAAGGTTAATATTAATTATAAAATAATATTATAAATTTTTATGAATTAATTTAATACTTTTACATTTATGAGCATTTAAAAGTTATCTCTAATTATTCATTAGTGATTTTACACGATTTAGTGTATCGCTTAGTTATTTAGCTTAATTAGGATTTTATCGCCTTCATAGCAAATTAGTATATTTATAAGCTTGAAGTTTTGGTTTTAGAGTTTTGATTAAGTTTAGGTTCAATTTCTCATATGTACACGCATATAGAATTTAGGATTTTCATATGTGATTAAAGTTTTTATTAAGTTTGGGGTCAATTTCTTACAATTACATATATTTAGGATTTAAGGTTTTTATACGTAATTAGAACTTTAATTAATAAGTTAGGGTTTTTCATACTTATTTTGAGTTTTAAATTTAATATTTTAATCAATTTTAAACTCATTGACTCAATTGACTTAGAAAAATCATCTACAGTACACGAGTTCAACTCTATACTCAGAAGGTCAGATTTGCAGGGTTTACATCCTTTCCCCCTTATAAAAAGTTTCATCATTGAAACTTGACTAAGATAATTCCTTATTAAAACTCCTTTCATCATTCATAAGTAAGTAGTTTACATATAATTAATAAGCTTCTTATCGGTACCTAGCACATACTTATAAACATTATTACAGGTCCATACAACATATTTCATATATATAATCTCCTCATACCGATTGCATCAAATCTCTAAATTTCCTCAATAAGTCATTAGATTTCATCTAAAGTTACTCACTTCCAATAGCATGCAAAGATATTATGATCGCGCTTTCTAGAGTTACTGCACATTAAGACATTTTTCCTTTAAAACACCATTTAACTTTATGTCTAGTCTTTCTATAGCAAAAACATTTTCCTTTTAGTTATGGACAATCTTTTGGGCAATGATCTTGGTTGCATTTCTAGTAGCTTATTTGGTACAACTTATTTGTGATTGGTTCATTCACTTGTGACCCCAATGCCTTAATGGATCTCTTATCACTCTTATTAGCATCATTCATTAACTCTTTACCCAATTTAGAGATTTCCCTATTTTCAATAACTTCATTGTAAGTCTTTAACTGCAATTTCTTCAACTTGGTTCAAGTTTCTTGATCTAACCTTACTAACAACACTTATTTGTGAAATTGATCACTAACTCTCAATTCCAAACAAATAAGATGCATTAGTCTCTTGAGCTCACATTTATATTTACTAATACTCCAATTTCCTCTTTGAGCTAAAAGCAAGTCTTTCGAAAGTAGGCTTTTTGAAATATATTCTTTTTGAAGTTCTTTTCTAAATATACTCCAAGTGATAGGAGGGGAAAAAATCTTTCCCTTAAGGTTCCAACAAAATCCGGTGTCATCTTTTAGCATAAAAGTCCCATATGTTAGTTTTAGGTCTTTTAGAACTTCATATGCTTCAAATAACAACCTGATTCGAAACAACCAATCTTTTGCTTCAAATAGATTATTTTTCTTGCCTACAAAGAAATCATTAGCCTTAATAAAATAAGGGAATGCCTTTCTTGGTGATTCTAATTCTCTAGGATTATCCTTCTAATGCTCTAAACTACTTTAGTTTCTTAAGGTAAGATAGATATCATGATCCTTCTTATCATCCATAGTCTTGTCAAAGTAATATTTGTCCACATAAGAATTACTTATGTACTCAAATCATTGATCATCACTTTTAAATACTATTGTATGAATCGTTGCTTTCACTTTATCAATTATTTCAATTCTTTCATTAGAAATAGACCTCATAATTTACAAGTTATCAAACTCACTTTCATCAAACATCTGAGTAAATCATCCTTACATCATTGTAGTTTTTCATTTCCTAGATGTGATCAACTTTCAATCACCATTTGATTCCTACATATCTTGTTCAATCCTACATTATTTCTTGTAATATCATGATTAAAATTTGCTTAAAATTACTCATAATTTGTCCTTATTAATCTATTAAATCAATAATTGGGATTCACAATCCTACCATCACAACGGTTTTTTTAATCTCTAACCATACAATTGGAATTATCCATTCGAATCGTTATTACACCTTCGAAGGTTAAAACTTCTAGTTATGTAGTTGAAACATTCCAACACACCTAGTCTCCAGTACACACTTGCCTTTAGTTACGTATTTAAGAATACTTATTTTCATATCACCTTAAGAACTCACTTCGTACATCAATCGTACGTCTTGTACATAAATCTTATGCATTATAACTTTGAGATAATTATTCCTTAAAATCTTGTACAATCATCTTCTTCATGTTATAATCACCTAATATAGAAGGCCTCAATTGAACGAGCTAGAATGGAGCGATAACAAGAACATCGTCGTTATCACCAAAGACAATGAGTCTGACCCTGTTCGTTTTTTATCTTCTACTTTGTTTATAATTGCAATGTTGTGCAGCAATTTATTGCAACCATTATTTGATTTAGTTATACATAAAATAATACTAACAGCAATAACAACATAGGAAGTAAAGATTACGAAGAAAAATAAAATTATTAGGAAACAAAAAATCAACAGACACACACATACACTTTTTAGTATACATATGGAATAATAAACACACTCTTTCCCTTATGCACTTGTAATCATTTGAAAAAACAAACATTTTCTTTACATTAAACTTCTCTCTTATCACCCATTGTATACACCTAATTTTATTTTTTCTTTCTTTCACTGCCATTGACTTCAATCTTTCTCTCTCATATAATTTTACTCCCATACATAGCATTTAGATATTACTCTCAGTCTCTCTCTCTCTTGTGCAGTCATTTTGCTAAACATATAAAAAACTAAGACAATGGAAGAATCCTACCTTTCGTTTACTATTTAAGTTACCGAAGGACTCTTCTTCTCTCTCTTTCTTTATTTCTAGCTTCAATATTCCAAGTGCTCTCTAGTCTTACTTCAATATCCAATATACATATGCAATGTTTTCTAACTCACAACTATTTTTAGTGTTCAAAATTTAAAGGCCTCAAATGAATGAGCTGGAATGGAGCGACAACAATAACAACAACGTCATCATTACTGAAGACAATGAGTCTGATTCGATTAGTTTATAATCTTCTACTTTGTTTATTATTACTGTGTTGTTGGTGATCCCTCTTGATATCCTTCCTAGATAAGTCTCTCTTACGACTATAGTTTTTTTTATTAACAAAGCTCATGAGATTCAGGAAAATGGCACTAAATTCTTTCTATCGTATCAATTAGAACCTATGATTTAGTATCCTCTTAGCACCAATTAGAATCCAATTTTTGACTGACAATATTAGATGAGGTATAACATTAGTAATATGTGACTAATGCTATAAGGCTTTGGTTTCCTTTGCGTATGGTTCGTAGTAGACCTCTTGCCACTAATGGTAATTCTTAGTATTATTTAGTTATCAAGATATTACTTACATTGGCATTTCTATTTGTGTGTCTCAATAAGGGTGAATAGAAGTAATTTTTCAAATAATTAGTTATTAATAAAAATATTTTGTTCTTTATGTTTTAGGTACATGAAACTAATGATGAGATAGAACAAAGCAAGAGAGCAAATATGGCGAAAAACTTGAAATTCGGGCGGCCTCTTAAGAGGAATAGAGGAACGGCTAATGTATAAGTGTTGTACAACAATATTATTGGTAATTTTTTTCTAATTGCAAATACATTATTTTACATTTGCTTAATATATACTTAGCCCTTTTATATTTCAAACTAAACAATTAGGCTAGTAACTCTTTAGAAAATGTGCTTTTTAGACTTTTATGTGGTAAAGACTATTGTAATTTAGTGAAATCACCATTAGTCTTCCAATATGATAAATTAGGTTTAAATCCTCCTACCCCAATTTGTAACTATCATCTCGAGATATTTGCCAGTAATAATTGGGCTTTATGCATAGTAAGTCTGCAAAATAAAACACTAAGAGGGGACTTTAAAGTGTTGTCCAGCGTGGTCATTCTAGTACTTAAGTTAACAATATATTCAGGAGAGTAAAGGATGCTTAAGAGTAATAGGTCAGCTTCAATGCACAAAGTGTAGAGAGCTTTACCGTTAGGAGGTGATCGGGTATTTATAGTAAAGTAGCGCCGGTAGTTAGAGGACAGTTTGTAGGAGAGATCCTCTCCTACAAATATTGGAGAGTAGGGTCATGGTGTCCAACATGTCCTAATTATACCAAAGGTGGTTGTTAACTTGGTATTTTATTCTCATCTTGTGTATTCTAATTGTTAAAGAGCTTCTTGAGCTCAATCAATCCAAGCCTAGGGTACGAGCCTAGGGCATAAGCCTAGGGCAGTAAACCCCAAGTAGCAAAGCGTGTCAAATCTGGATAGGCTTAATGGGCTTATATCTAAAGAGCATTGTTAATAGTAATATAGTTCGCAAAAAAAAAGGGGGAATGGGGGTAGGTGGGGGCCTGGGCTCTTATATAACACTTATACTGATTTTTTGTGTTTCTTTATTTTAGTATATCTTTTATGATTTTAATCAAAGATAAAATAGTAAAAATGGGGTTTAAAAGCACCCTGTAAGAATATTTTAGGTTTAAATGCTCTATTTCAAATATAGATATTAAGTGTATATAAAGCAAATATAAGAAAGTATATTTAAAACCTACCTTTTCAACAAAAACATAGTGATAAAAATAAAATATATCAATTTGCTAAGCTTGCTCACCCTATTCACTCGATGGTTTAAGGGCAAGTTTCGTTTAGTTTCGACATATCAAATGTAAAAGCGAAAATCCATGATTTGATTGTAAAATGTTTCGTTTTCATAATTTTGATCATTAGTTGTCATTTAAGTAACTAAATTGTAATTGATATTTATGCACCTATACTAAATACTTAGGATAAGTCATAGTATCACCTGGAAATTATTAGAAAAGACAAAAGATCCTAAATTTTTAAAGTAGGATACTTAAACCCTTTAAAAAATGTCAAAACCAACTACCTTTGCTGACATTAAGTCAATATTGTATATTTATATATAATTTTAATTATTCTTTCAAGTTGATTTGTTACACGATTCGCATTTTGACCAATAAATATTAACTAAGTTAGAAAAACATTCAAATTAAATGATAAATCTACCTAATTAAAGAAATAAGTACAAATGTATATGGGAAAAGGAAAAAAATGCAAAAACAAAAAAAATTACAAAAATGTGGTATTTAAAAAAAATATTCCTAAATATACCTCACTTGAAATCGTCTCTTCAGAAGCGATTTCAAGCTAAGATGAAATCGTTTCTTCAAAAGGCGATTTCCATGGAGATTTATTCTTCCCCATCCCTCTCCTCCCCCATTTTGCATGCGAGCCATTCTCTTCCCAACTCTCTCTCTCTTAAGCTATCTGCAAAATTTCTCTACCAAATCTGCCATCTAGGTTCGTTTTTTGACGAATCAATCATAGAATTGAAATAATTGCATGGTGTAAGTCTCTATTGTGGGAAGTTTTTTGGAAATAAGGAGACAATCAATGCGTTATTATTGCTTTCTCTCTCTAGACATCAATATAGGAAAAGATTTTATTTTTGCTTGTTTTGAACCACTTTAAATACATGTTTTTTTGGAGAAATAGTGTTCTTACTTAATACATGATGGTACATTGTTGTCTGTCGAGTCTGATTTTTCGGTTTTTGTTTAAAATTAATTTCTCATTTCTTGATTAATACTAAATCCTAACCCATTTAATATTAACCCTCGACTAAAGAAATTGAGAAATTTCGGTTTTTTATTAAAAATAATTTTTGGAGTCGCCATCCGACCGAAGTCGGGAAAAGAAAAAGGAACCGTAACCAATTGGGTAGATTGGTTACGATTTAGCTACCGGTCTTTAATTTCAATTTTAAAAAAGAACCAGAGGGTTCCGAATTCGGGTGCTAACCTATTAAACCCTAACGGTTACCACTATTTATTTACCGAAATTAGGATTATTTTTTTAAATTATAATATTTAAAATAAATAAATAAATAAAATTAAAAGGAAAAAAAAAAGAACCTAAGTTTCTACATAAATTATCATCGCCCCGAACATACCCGCTAGCCGGGATCAGACGATCGTAGTTCTTTCCGAAAATTTTAATGTATTGATTTATTTTAATTTTGAAATCGGTCCAAGTTTACGTTTTAATTTATTCAGTCTATTTTAAAAAAACCTGAAGGGTCCTAACTCCTGAGTGTTGTTATTTTAAAAAAAATGCTCTAAAAATCCTATTTTTAAAAGATCCTTTTATTAATTTTTTATTTAAAGAAAAACAATTTCTATATGATAAATCCTTATGTAAAGCCCAATCTAAAAAGATAATTAATTTTTAACAACCACTAAACTAATATATATAACTATCTAACAAAACAAAATAATTCCATATAACACACTTTATATAAAAACCAATACTAAAACTCCTAAAGTCATATCATATATTATGTTAACTAAAAAAAAAAATCTTAATTACCCCTAATACATATATACATTTATACTCATATAACCATTACTAAATAACCATTCACATAAATCACTATCTAATCTATATAATAGAGAAAACAATTGTTAACATATACATACACATACATGTATATACAATGCTAAATATCTAGAGATAGGACAAAATACTAATATAGTATAATATAATAATAATAATAATAATCTAAAGAAACCGAACCTAACATTGAGGACTAGTTGTCGTGTTGGTGCTGATCGTGAAGTTGTGACTTAATCACCGCCCGCATTCATGCGACGGAGACTGGTCGTGGACGTGAAGCCGAACGTATAATACCGCGAACTATGCCACATGTCGTCCTATGGAACCCGTAACCTCCAACTAAATCCACCCAAATACTCCGTTATTTATCCGTTAGGCTGTTGGTCTATGTCTTAACATTTATTACCATTAAATTATATTTAAACTATCCGATTCCCTAAAATAAAATTTTTAATTAAACTAGAATTAAAACTAACACTAAAACTAATTATTCCTAATATAAATTACTTCCTAAAAATCTACGAAATTTTTATAACTTTTCCTTTTCTTATTATATATATATATATATATTTTTTTTTTGGTATTTTCATTATTTGTTAATATCTTTTATTATTTTTATCTCTTTTTTGAATTAGGACCTTTTTTTGTAAAAATAAAAATTATGGGCAAAAATTAGGTGTCTACATTGTCTACTTGTAATTTTTGAGCAAGTGAGTACATTCGTCTATTTTATACCACATAGTTGAATTGAATAGTTTTTTATTCTCCGTTGCCTGTAAGCTGAGCTATTTTTTTTTTTTGTATAAATTTATGTTTATTAGTTAAGTGTATATATGTACCATGTTTGTTTTTATATGAGATTAACATTTTTCTAATTTTTTCTTCTTAGAACATTATGTTCATTATTTAGCATGGTTTATGTATACATGTATGTAGGTACTGTATTGTATGTAAACACGTGCATTAGGTAATACGTATATAAATAATTATTGTTGAGGGGTGTAAATAATGAATTAGCTTGCAAAGAGGTGTAAATTCTTAGTTGTTTCGATTGTAATAACTATTAATTCTAGTGCCATTTTTTTTTCGTATGGCATTAATGTTTTTATAATTTTTTCTCCCGGAACATTGTGTTTGTTATTTAGTATAGTTTATGTATACATATATATAGGTACTGTATTGTATGTATACATGTGTATTAGGTAATACGTGCACAAATAATTATTGTTGAGGGGTATAGATCATGAATTGGCTTGCAAGGTGGTGTAACTTCTTTATTTGTTTCAATTGAAGTAATTACTGATTCTAGTGGTGTTAAGGGATTATTATGGTGAAATCAAATTAAGTGATGTGTTAATGAACTTGAGTAAAGTGTGTTTGCTACTACAAGGTAGCATTTTTACATGTGCATATAGAATTTTATGCAGTTGACGTGGCAAACAAGTGTACAATGGAAAATATGAGGTTGGTCTGTTATATTGGTGGAAATATTATGGAACGAGATGATGGGGTATAGCATAATAGGCATTAGAGAATAGTAGTTCGAGTTCCATTTGGGGCCACATATGACCAGGTAATTGAATTGATATGTAATTGGCTTTGGGTTGACATGACGACATACCAGGTCGAGCTAATTCACAAATACCCCCTCGTAAGTGAAACTAAGGACATGTTCTATAGCATTCCCATCGGCGATGGTTGCGATGTCTAACAGCCAATGGCTCCCTCAATAGGACGCAGTGGAGTCAATAATTCTATAGAAATGTATATTGAAATTCATGAAATGAACCTACCACCGATAGCTGCTCCTATAGTTGAGCATGATATCGGATGGCACAGCGATGGTGTTAGATTGCAAGTTGAAACCGGGGTATTCAAATCCCAACCAATCCCATTAAGTTACGTATTGAGCAGTAGTTGCATGTCCAATGAACCCAATGTATTGATCACCATCGAGACTAATAAAGATATTGATGTAGAGAATGTCACGCCCCGAAGCGGTAGAGTCGTGATAGCCCCGTCGTGTAAACCAGCCTAAGATAGAAGTTGGCCTTACAACCGCTATCTTAGACCTGATCTACACAAGGCGTCCACGACTAACCCGCTTTGAAGTAAATAGTTTGTAATTTAAATAAATCATTTACCTAAGAAAGTGAGGAAATATATATATACACTATAATTCAATTATTGCAATTAAAGTTTACAATAATTCTCCGTAATATATTTCCTGGTTATACATTATTCAGAAGTGAAAAGTAATAAAATATGTGTTGATTCTTCATTGTTTTTCCTCACTCCCCAGGATCCAGTAGTTACTAGCTTCAAAGTAGTTATTTACCGCTTCAAAGTAGTTATTTGCTGCTTCTTAGCCAGCACTTGCACGACGTCTATAAGGATGTGAGCAACCACAGCTTAGTTAGTTAGGATGAAGGATTTAAAACTATACCATAAACACAACAAGATTTTCAATCAACTTATTAAGTGCAATGCATGTGTAAGCAAATGCCATCGCACGACGTTGTCCGGCCCGTCATGAGATTAAAGAAATTGTGCTCGCTCTAATCCGGGTTGAGGAGTTGCCATTAATACAACAACTCATGACCAAACCTAGGCTTATGAAATGGAGACCTCGCTCCTCCCGCGACTACCTTCGAACCACTGACTTCACCCTCGCCGCAACCTCCTCTCCTGTCACTTAGTTTGGCTAAGGATGAAGAAAGGACCAATTGCAATCCTGCGCTATCTCTTTCGAAGTGGTCGGTATTTGGCCGGAGAGTCCTAAGTTCCCCTAATAGGTTGCCATGCATGTCCGATTATGATTACTGATCGTATAGTTAATTAAGTCCAGTTTAAGGTTATCAATCATTTCATACAAATCATACAATACATGCCAAAGCAACAAACAGAATCATAGCATCACCCATAATCAAGCACGTGCACACATCCAACTATCTAACAAGCACAACCAAGCATAATCTTAAGCCTCCAAAATACAGCATCGTATTAATCCCAACTTACCTCGACTCCTCGCTCACTTACTCGAGGTCCGACTTGCTTAGGCCATCACCGATCATCCCTATAACACAAATGTGGTTTCAATTTTCATATAATGATTATAGGTTCATTTTCTCCTATAACGCTTATTGTTATGTTTTATTTAGGGTTTAATATACCTAATTATTTAGGTCTTAAGTTTTTTACAATTATTCTAGGTTTAGGGTTAGGTTAAGGTTCGGTTCAGCATCAATTTCTAAATTAGGTTTTAATTCAATTTCTAAGTCAGGTTTTAATTCAATTTCTAAGTCCTAAACATGCTCGAATCCTAAGGTGAAATTATTCACATTAAGCTCGAGTATTCAAATATCCTATTGGGTCTTAATTCAATATTATAAACTATTCGATACACATTATTCCTAATTGAGGTATCGGATTTATCCCTGATGTGAGAAAATCTTATTTTTTTATATAATTACCTAAAATTCAATCTTAATTCAGATTTAGTATTATTCTGGTTTTTACTCTAATATTATCTAAATAACCTTAATTTTTAAGATTTATTAATTTCCAATTCCACATATTACTAATTTCTTACAATAATTACCTAATTTCCTAAATTAATTATACTTAATATTCTAAAGGCTATGATTAGGGTTCCACATCAGAGATTAACATTCCTAAACATCTAATTACTATCTAAATCAATAATTAATATCTTAATCACCTAATTAACCCAAAATCACCCAATTTTCCCATCATTTTAGGGCTAAAAATTAACTTAAAAATTTTGAAAATTAATTTTAAAAAAATGGCTTCATAGCACTGTTCTATAGCACATGAGCATCCTATAGAAAAAAATTGAGCTCCAAACTACACTCCTAAGCCTATTTATTTTCCGTTCTAATCATGTTCGGTTTTGAACAATTTGTTAAGAATCTTATATTTTCAAACATAATTAAACTAAATCACTATTTTTCACTAAATCTACATACAATAAAACCTCAGAATAACAAGTTTCATATTTTTCTGGGGAAAATAACTAATTTTACAAAATTATTCAAAATCGAAAAATTTAAGGGACTAACTGGTTCGAAGCTTTCTGGCCGTCCACACCCGGTCCAAGGTTGTCTGCCGGCCTAGATGGTGGGGCTAGAGTGGTTTGGTGGTGGTGGTGAGGTGTGGGTTTCTCTCATTACTCGAATCTACACAGTTTCCTTTTCTTTTCTTTCCTTTTTTTTGGATTTTCTCTTGAATTTTTTAGGTTTCCTATTTTTCTCTAATGTTAAACTGTCCAAATGAGTTTTGAAAAATTTTCCCCTATTTATAGATGATTTTTGTAATTATTATGCATTAATTAGACATGACTTTGCCCAATTTCCTTGATTTTTGGCTTTTGTGTTATCTAATTTTAATTGGTTAATTTTTATTTTGCAGGTCTTAACCTACCACGATCTGATTTGGATAATTCTATCCTCTTCTGATTTTTCCATAATTAATTTATAATTTTCTTTAATTATTTAATTAGTTTTTAGCCAATTTAGGAAATTTCGCGTATTTTTGTCTATACATAAATACATGTGGGGTACATGTGAACATTCCTAATTATTATTTTGGTCATTCTAAAATTTTTAGTATACATATAATCTATCTCTAGTAATTTATTAGTTATTAAATTACTCTTTTCGGTAATTAGTACTTATTATGCTTAAAATTTGAAAATTTTATAGTCTCTTATTTTATTACTTATTTTCTTAAATTCAAGTTTACAAGGTCGTTTTTACTAATATTTCTCTCAATAGTTTATAATTTGGGTTTGATCGGATCCTTTAACCGATCGCCCTAAACCTTATATTCTAAGTTCAATCCTACGGTCACTTGGCTTAGCTTTAGGGCTTATAATACAAATAAATATTCTTAAATATTATTTAGGTTATTTTATGATTTTTAGTATACATATAATTTATTTCGAGCTATTCGTTAATTATCGAAATGCATTTTCCGCATTTTCCGCATTTTCAATAAATAACGAGTTATATACTTAAAATTTAGAATTTTTATATTCTTTTATTTTATTGCTTATTTTCTTAAATTTAAACTTACGGAATCATTTTCCTAATATTTTTAGTTTTACTTTATAATTTAGGCTTGATCGAGTCTTTCAACTGATCAAAACCTTGAATGGTTAGTTGTGGGGCTTACAGAGAATGAACTGGTGTACATCGACATTGAAGAAGATTTCAATGATACAAATTGTAATGCCGACGTTAGCTTAAGTGAATGTTAGTTGTAGGAAGTAGAAGAAGCACAAGGGGTTATGTGGACGGAACAGTTGGAGTCATGGGTTAGCGACATGTATAAACTTGGTTGGGATGTCAGAACCCATGACTTTCTACATGGCAAGTGTAGGGGATTGACTGGTGGAGTTTGTAAATAGTATAAGTGGTGGTAAATGGAACTTCAATGATGAATTGAAGGTGGGCATGCGGTTTGAAAATAAAAAAACACCTACAGACAGCTGTGAGGTTGCATCGTATTATGAACCACCATGACTTCATTGTAAAAGAGTCTGAACTGACGTTATAGTCTATTAGATGCGTTGATTGAGAAAAGGGCTGCAAGTGGAGACTCAAAGCTTGTAAGAAACAACATGTAGAATGCTTTATGATAACCAAGTTCATAGGTCCACACATGTGCCTCAATCTTATAATAAACCAGGACCAATTGAAATTAAACTCAAACACCCTATCTTACTTTCCAATTAAGAATGTTTACGAGTTACCAAGCATTAAGGTAAGACACTTGCAAGCAATACAGTTATACTGTGTACATTAAAAGAATTATGAAAGCGAAGTGTAAAGCAATTGAACAGGTTTATGGTAAGTGAGAGGAATCATATGCGATGTTCCCACATCTACTAAATGCAATGTGAGAGGCTAATCTCGGTACTACGGTAGAGTGGAAATGGCGAGATAATGATACTATCGAGCAAGTATTCTTTGATAAAGTCTTTTGGGCATTCAGACCATACATTAAGGCGTTTGTACATTGTAGGCTTATAATTATGATGGATGGAACATTCTTGTATAAACTACTAATTACAACCAGAGTTGATGTTCAGAATCACATAATTACACTTGGTTTCGCCTTAGTTGATGAGGAATGTCGGGATAGCTGGAGTTGGCTCCTAACGTGTGTGCTCATGTACGTTATAAGATATCATACTGATATATGTTTGATTTCGGATCATCATGTTAGGATCCAACTTGCAGTTAAGGGCAAAGATGTAGTCTGGCAAAGTGGTTGGCCTAGGCAATGGTGTATCTAATACATTGTTGGTAACTTCAATACTCGGGCTAAAGACAAAAACTGCAAAGAGCTAATAAAGAAGGCTGCTTACCAGTTGTAACTTCAAAAGTTTTACGCCTACTATGATGAAGCCAAGACTATGAACTCCCATACTAGAGCTTACTTTAGAGGCTTACATCCTAAAACGTGAATGTTGGCATACGGCGACAAAGTTCAGTTTGGTTATGGGACGACCAACATTGTAGGAAGTTATAACGGTGCTTTGCATGATACTAGGAACTTGCCCATTGTGGCATTACTTAAGAAAACTTTTTACAACTGTAACAATTACTTTAGCAAACGTAAGATCGAGTTAACAGAGCAAATGGGCAAAGTATTGACCAAATTCGCAGAAAGAAAGTTTGACAAGTGACATAAAGTAGCCAACTATCACCTTTTCGGGATTTTTAACTACAATGAGCAAATATCTGTGGTCATCATGACACTAAGACCTACAAAGCACAGGTTAAAAGGAGAGAATAGCCATATGGTTACACTTATGACCATACAGTGTACTTGCAATAAGTGGCATATATATAAAATTTCATGCTCACACGCTATAGTTATTATGGGAAAAATAAGCATGGATTATACTACACATATTGAGTATTGGTACACATTACAAAATTAATTATGTGTATACGCGCGTTCCTTCATACCTTATGCTAATAAGTCCAATTGGTCATATCTTGATCTTTCTGTGTAGCATCCAATTACAACATTAGACAGGATTAGGAATTCAGGTAGGCCACAAAAGAAATGATTCCAAAATGAGATGGATTTAGGAGGAATCATTAACTTACACTTGTAGGCTATGCAATGGAGATGGACATAATAAGAGAAGATGTCCATAATGAAGAAGACAACCAACATCGAGTGGATCCATCGGTAGTTGACTTAGTAAAAGTGAAAAAACCTATGTTAATAGTGATTGATTATATATCTGGAAATGTATTTAAGAAGTTATTCTTTTTCTAATGTTTTGCTTTTACATTATGAGTTTTGTAGTAAGCTTGGTATTTTTTTTTTCCTTTTTTGTACTTTTAGGAGCAAATGAATCCAGAACCGACAAATAGGTCACTACTTCACTTGCAGTTATCCCATAAGTCTAAGCTAATATGGGGTAGTCAAATAAGGAATAGTAAATGGAAAACATACTTGCGAATTGTTCAATTCGTATACTGATTGTAACAATAGTTCTTCTTCCTTGGTTATAAGAAAACTACTGGCTCGAATGTTGTAGACGTGAAACAATATTTAGGCGTTGGATGGTGAGGAGATCTTGATAGATCCATGTATGATCCCATATCTAGAGTAATCAAGCTTCATTAATATGCGACGGGTTCCTTTCATGCAATTAGATTGGCACTTAATTACCGTCCTACTTGAGCGATGGAGGGAAGGGACATATACATTTCACTTCTACATTAGCAAGATGAAGGTAATGCTGTAAAATATATCTTTACTCATAAATCTACTAGTCAATGACGGTGTAGTTATAGGCGTTACAGTATCTACTGGTTGAGCCAAGTTATGTCACCGCCTATTAGGAATTTGCCCACCAGATAGTGCCCTAAAGGGTGCCAGATTAAAGTTGTCTTGGTTTAAGGACAATTTCACTTATTTGGCTTTTGGTGTAGACAACGAGACAGTACATCGTTTCACGAAGGCACATATCATGCAATTTATTGGGGGTATGTTATTTTCATATAAGTTTAACAATATCGAATACCTTATGTTCCTCCCTCTTCTATCAGACCTCACCATGGCGAAGTGATATATGCAAAGAGTAGCTTGCTTAGTATAGCTGTACCACCAACTGTGCTTAGCTTCTAAGGTGGATAGAAGAGAGATTAGTGGTCCATTGGTGATTCTGCAGGTGTGGGTATGAGAGCATTTCCCACATATCACCCATTTATGTCATTGGATTATGATAGTCATCGACGGTCGATCACTTATGAGTTAATGGGCGGTGGAGTTTACATGACTAAGCTGCCCACGCATGTGGTTAGATAATACAGAGATGCATTCGATCATCAGCATCTGGAGCAAGTGCATATTTACCAAAATTGTCTCTTTATTCATTCAGTAATTATTACCTTTTTTCATCCTCATTATCGATCATCAATTCAGGTTATGTAAATTCCCTACAACCATGATGATGTTATTAGACTACCTATTTATTGTCAGGATGGGAGTGATATATGGTTAGCCTGTGTATCGCTTATATGTTTTCATATCGTAAAGATGCACTATCCCAATTGCGTAGCTTGACAATTTGGTGAGATACAGGAAATCTCAACCCACCCTAACACCGAATGGGCACTACACGATATAAACCTGAGGGGCAGGATGGAGATAAGTTGGGTGATACTACGTATAGATTGGATAGCACATTAGGAGGATTGCCGAAACTAGATGGTTCAGGTTCGACTACCGCTTGGTGTACATCCTAACTACTTCTCTTAGTACCAACAAATTACCCGTAGAGACATCGGCTGGTCAGGGGCTTCCTAGTTTTATATGATACGTACTATTGCTTTTTCAATTACAATTTTATTTTTTTATTTATATGCAACTCAAACTTTTGTGTTCGAAATACAAGTAGACTTCATACATAGAAGCCACATATGTTATACGAGGGCATAATATCTGAGTAACATCGAGTTAATGACCTCATCCAAGAGATTATTGAGGCCTACTTAGGCAATCCAGCTGCACCCGATCTTGATGTCGATAAAGACGACTCCCCATTAGATAAGCTACAAAGAAAAAGGAGCCATCAGGGATGTGATTATTGTTAAGTTAGAAGCCAAGTACGTAGATAGCACAACGTGTTGATTTTCGACAATGCTTTTCCCTTATACTTCTTACCGCTAGCATCTCCTAGACCACTAAGATTTGAGTACAACAGGCCATTCATCTGGGAGAACTCTAGGGATCCTATGTATTATACCCCTATCGTGGAAGAAACCTCCACTAGTTAGGTCTATACCCCCCTTGTACCATTGAAGAGACCAGTTAGAGATCCTTAATACGATAGGCGAGAGAGTTATGCAAATGTACTCTTCTTCAGTCCCCATGCATGCATCATTTTTGGGTGCTTACAGTTAGGATGGTAGATAGATCACCCAATTGGATGTAACTTAGATGGTTGAGCCTTAAAACAATGTAAAGCCTTAGGATGTTAGGCTACTGGCCCGATGACAGTGCCAACGTAATTAGATTTAGATATTTCACTTCTAGTTTACTTTCTTTATTTTCGAAATACTATTTAACTATTTTGATAGTGTAATTACATTTTCTACAACTATTTCATATCTTCATAATTTTAAGTTATTAACATGTTTCAATGTCGATTCATAACGAGTATTTGTATAGTATGGAAAGAGAACAAAACCGAACATCTCACAAATATATAACCGGATAGAATTCAATTAATTGATTAAAAAAATAACTATCTATAGAACATTGTGTGTTGATTACATTTTCAACTAAAATCGCATATGGTCTCAACAAAATTTAAAATGATTATGTTTTTAACTAAAATTATATATAAGCTCGACTAAATTTAAAGTGAAAGGATAGATAACATGAAATCGCCTCTTAAAGAGGCGATTTTAGTGTATCAAGATATCGCTTTTTTAAAAGGTTTAATTGTGATAAATCTATGAGTATTTTGTTAGGAGCTGTATTTATGTAATTCAATATCAATATTTTTCAAAAAATGTATACATGTGTATGGTATTTTAGAAATCACAGTTATTCCATAATTTCGATACTTTGTAATCGTAATCCACCTAAACACTTGAGTGATAAAGAGACTACGATTAAGTGAATAAACAAAAAGGTCCTTGAACTGTTCATGCCCAACACAAACAACCATCAGAATGGATTGTTATCAATAAATATATTTCAATGTACTAATTCTCTTCTTGAATTAGAATTATAGTAATTTACAAATTTTATAAAAGGTTCAAAGTAATGTTATGTTGACTTATCATAAAAACCTTCTTACTCTATAAGGTTCAGTGGTCTGGCAAATATTCAACTTTATTGCATATCATACAATATCTAGTTTCCATATCATGTGTGTTACTAAGTAATCTGTCAATGTTTTGTTTCACCAAACTTATTAGCATTTGTATGAAAAATAACTTGTGTTACGTTCAATTCACCGAATGAAATGAAAGGAGAATGGAATCATAATTATTTAGGAATAGAATAGAAGTGTAATAAGGAGAGAATAGATATTATGTTGTTTAATTCAGTGTAATTGAATTATAATTCAGTGTAATTGAATTACAATCACAGTGTTCATTTTAGAAGAACTCAATACAGAATAAAAGGTGAATTGAATAGAAAATATCTAAAATGTTTTTACTAAAAAATAAAAAAGGAAGAAAAAAAAAACACCAAGTTTCATTGCTTACTTTTCTTATATTAACGACAAAAAAGTTTAAACCTTACAAAGCGTGGCATTTCCTACATTCAATCCCTAACCTAATCTATGATGAAAATGTTTGAACCTAACCTTAAGGGGAGCATTCTGCAATGATTTTAGAAGACATCAGTGAAGACATCAGTGAAATGAGTCATCTTTGCAAGAGGAGGAGGTCGCATCGTCTCACACCAAACAATCTAGGTGAGTATTTTTGTTTTCGTTTGCAATTTCAATTTTCAAGTAAAGAAAAATCAATTTTAGAATGAGATATTGGTTCAAATTGTTGTGATTGTTAGTGGATATTTATGTTCTTATTTATAGTTTCAAACGTTAGAGTGGGTCATTTTGTATTTTTGTATAAAGTTTCAATATTTGAAGTTTTAGGAGATGGATATGAACGACACTGAGTGAATATCAATCCTAGATGGTGGATTTAACTTGTGGTTCTGACTATTTCTGATTCTCACAGTAAGTCTAAATTTTTACTAGGAGAGATATGATCAGCATACTTTCCGTTAATGGACTATTTTTTTTTTTTAATTCTTCATATATCTTATTTTCTTATTTTGTGTTTCAATGATACTACAAAATTAGATTTTATTAACATATTAAGAAGATTTTCCTTTTATATACTTTTCAAATAAATTTCTTTTTATATGTTTTCTAGAATTAATAGGTTCTTTTTTACCTATCAATGGACCATGCCGTCTAATATGAATTATGGTTGAATCTTTTGAATTAATTTGAAAGTTTATTTTCTTACCTATATTTTGTGTTTTTCCCACTTTATATTGCGCCGGTTTCTTTCGACAAATTCTTTTTATCGAGTTACAACATTTTTAATATCTCTCTCTCCCTCTTCTAGACTTTACTGAATTACAATTAACATTATGTCATATTGTAATAAATAAAAGTATGCTGATCTGATATTATATGCATCACAAAATATTTTTCCATAATGCGAAATGGATCCTTCGATGGGTCTCCATCGATGGCTTGCTAACCATTGAGATTAAATCAATAAAGTTAGATTTCTTTTTTATTTATTAAAAAATATTGATATTTGTAGTGTTAAGCCATATTTGACTGTTTGTATGTTTTTGTTTGGTGACAAATTATGGAATAGATTTGAATCCTTTAAATTTATATTTTTTTATTTTTTATTTTTTCAGTTTAGTCTCTAAATATATTGTCGTGTATAATCAATTTTTAAGATTATAATAATGAAAATAATAATAAAATGATATGATAAGATTTTTTTTATTTTTATATAATTTTACCATTAATTTTTAAATTAAAAGAAATTAAAATTAAAATAATTCATTTTTTAGTTATTGATATTTACAATAACAATACGTAGGAACAAGTCGATTCACTAAATCACATTCGATGTGACATATGAAGCACTGAACTAAACGCAACTTCATCGGGCCATTAACGTGTCATATTTTCTTGCGAAATTACGATTAGTTAGACGAAATAATACCACGAACGATAATATTCCTTGCTCCCAACCATAGGAGACATGAATTCAATTGTTCTGGACTTTTATTCTTAGTCCGATGTCCAAAATTTGTTGCATTACGAAAAGGGTGAGTTGCGAAGAAATAGAAGTCAGAACAATTATTTTAGTTAATAAGCTATTTCTCCCGACTTTGGTTAATTGACAGTAGAAAATAAATGAATTTAATTGAATTTATAAGTTACACTCTAATCTAAAATGATATCGATGTTATTTATATTTATCTAGTATTATTAAACTTAAATCGATCTGTATAATTTAATTCAATTCAATCTCAATTCAATTCCAATTTAACTTTCGATTGAATTCGATTTTTTCTTAATTTTTTACTTTCTTACATGTTTGAATCAACAATCGTATTCGAGTTTGAAAACACTATATTTAATTGTATAAATATCTAATGGTTTGAATATCTTGAAGTGTTAACTAAGAGTATATGTCTATGACAATTTTTTCGAAACTTAAAAAGTAACCCTATGAATAGAATTCACGTTTGGATATGATTGGAATGGTAAAAAATAAGCAATACTTTGACAATTGTAAATAATGCCATTTCCAAATAATATTTATAAATAAATAAATAATACATCATATTAAAAAAAAATATCTCATAGTTTTATCTTTTATTTTAACAAAACCGATTCTACTTGTAATCTTACTTTTTATTTTTCATATTTCTAAATATAAATCATAAAATTTATGATTTATTCAATGATTTAAATTTATAATAAAAAAATCCATATTAACAATAATATAATATAAGCAGGCTCCAATAACCAGAAAACTCGTGAATCCAAGCCCAAATCAGACAAAAAACCCAATCTAAATTTCATCTTTCCACCATAATCAGGCCCATCTGTTTCAATCAATAACGTCTACGTCCCAACCTTAAGATCAGATCTCAAACATTCAAATTAAATTAAACCCAAAAAAAAAATAAAAATTTGAAAACCTTCTCTATCTGTCCCAACACATACAGATCTTGTGTTTCCCTTCTCTTTAGCTCCCCTTTCTCATTCTTTTTCTCTCTCACATCATTTCTCTATTCTCCTTACTTCTTACTCAATAACCCCCTTCTTTTCTCACCTCTTTCTCCCTCTTCCCCATCCACATTTTTAAGTCAAACGCAAAACCTTGAGAAATCCATTAACCCATTTTGACATTCCTCTTACTACGCATTGCGAGTGCGTCCTCTTCCTTAATTCAAAAACCTAGACCCCCATTTCCCTCTCTCCCCACCATCTACATTTGAAACAGATCAACCCATTTCGGCAGTGCATCGCCGCAGCGTCTTCCCACTGATTCAAAACTCGATAACCTTATATCCTTAAAAGATTCTCAAACATTGTGGTGGTTGTTCTGATAATAAGAAACCTTGTAGAAAGAGAAGCAACAACCAACAATGTCTCCACATTCCCACTCAAAATCAACCCCAAGACCCTCAAAAGCCCAGCAATCTTCACAATCCTCCTCCTCTTCTTCTTCTTCAATCTCGTCTCATTTAGCTATGATGGAACTCAAGCAAAAGATCCTAACTTCCCTGACGAAACTCTCCGATCGAGACACGTACCAAATTGCGGTCTCGGATCTCGAGACCACCATCCAGACATTGCCCCACGAGGCCATCCCGATGCTCCTCAACTGTCTCTTTGATTCCTCTAACGACCCGAAACCTTCCGTTAAGAAGGAATGCATTCGGTTACTAACCGTTGTAACCGCAACTCATACTGAATTCACGTCCAACCACCTAACAAGAATCATCAATCAGCTTTGTAAACGGCTGAAGGACTCAGATTCGGGTGTCCGGGAAGCCTGTCGGGATGCCATTGGGGAACTCTCTAGGCAGTACATTGGGAGTAGTGACGGAGTTGTTGGGTTGTTTGTTAAGCCCTTGTTTGAAGCAATGGGGGAGCAAAATAAAGCGGTGCAATTGGGTGCTGCTTCATGTATGGCGAAAATGGTTGAGTCTGCCAAAAATCCACCGGTTGGAGCTTTTCAGAAAATGTGTCCTAGGATTGTTAAGTTGCTTAATAATTCTAATTTCTTGGCAAAGGCTGCGCTTTTTCCCGTCGTCACAAGTTTAGCACAGGTGATTTCCAGTAATGTGGTTGTTTTTCGACGTTATTTTTTGGTTAATTTTGTTTGTGGTTGTGTTATTTGTTTAAATCAATGTAGTTGATAATTTTAGTTATGTGTTTATTACTTGTCTTGATGATCATCTTGTGAGGATGGTTCTTGGTGTTATGCAGTGTTGGCTAGTAATTACAGTGATGTTATTGTTTTGTGAAGAGGTTATTGAGTAGTAAGCGCCATGTTGTATAATGTTTTATACAAACTCTGGTTGTTAGTTTTAGTTGTGCATTTTTTAGTTTTGTCAGTGATCATTGGTGATTCATGCAATGTGGTTAATTTTTGGAGATGCTATCAAGTTAGTGTGTGTTAGCGTTCTGCTTGTCTATTTTACATCCACGTGGTTGATAATGTGGTCAGTATTTTTAGATTGAAGTTTGTTTGTTGCCTTAGTGATTATCAGGAGGAGGGTGGTTCATGGGTTCTTTGCAATGTAGTGTTGGTGATTTGCACAGTGTGGTTGGTTTTTTGAGATGTTATTGAATTAACTTGTTAGTGCTGGTGATGTGCACAGTGTGGCTTGTTTTTTTGAGGTGATATCAAATTAATTTGTTAGTTAGTATGTGTTGTATGTCGTCCTTCATCAGTAATAGCTCATTAGTTTTAGATTTATGCACTTTTTCTATTAGTGATTACCTAGTGATTCATGCATTGTGGTCGATTTTTGGGGATTTTAATGAGTTGTTATTGGTTAGTGTTCTGTTACATGTGGTTTCATATCAATGCAATTGGTGATTTCAATGGTGGTTTTAGAGATATACCGTTTGTAGTGTTAATAATTGCTGAATGACTTGTTCCTTGTGGTGATTCTGGAGATGTTTTGATGTTTCTATCGAATCTTCTGTTGCATTTTGCTCTTAACCAGGCAGGGTTGTTAATTTAGATGTGCATTTGCAAATAGTTTTGTTGTTTATTGTCAGTGCAGCATGGTTCTGTGCTGGCTGAATCGTCAGCATTGGTGATTTGTGCGATGTTTGTTTTTGAAGATGTCATTGAGTTGTTATCAATGTTGTGTATTGTTTTTTTAATAATGATATGATTGGTAATTACATGATGGTTTCTTTTTGTTCCAGTGTTCAGGTGAATTTTCTAAATTTTAGCATATGATAGTGAAAGAAGTGAACACGCTGTTTGACAATACTTACTGATTTGTTACTGCATTTGTTTGCATTTATTGATGTTATGTTGAAGGAAATGACAAATGATATTCAGCAGGTATAATTTTTGTCACAAACTTTCTGCAGAGAAATCTTCCAACTGCTGCATTCAACTCTGTTTTATAAATCTTAGAAAATGAAGCCTGTAATATCTTTTGTCTTGGAGAATGCCAAAATGAGCAGAGTCATTAGCAGGTTTCTTTTTATGAGAACAAAAATGCATACATTCACCTTGAGTGTTTGTTATAAAGAGAATGCATACACATCAGATTGTCAGTTTACTAGGTCTTTTCTGTACTAATTTGACTGCATGGTGTCTATGAAGCCTTCAATGTAACATGCTAGATGCCATTTAAAAGCATATTAAGTTGTTAGGTGCAGTTTTGGGGATTCTGATATGTAAGAGGCTTTTTCAGGTGGGAGCAATTGCACCACAAAGCTTGGAATCCTTGCTACAATGTATGCATGAGTGCCTCAGGAGTGCAGATTGGGCTACCCGCAAAGCCGCATCTGAGGCATTGAGTGCTCTTGCATTGCATTCAAGCAACTTAATCACCGTCGATGGAACTGCTTCAACTCTAACTGCTCTAGAAAATTGCCGTTTTGACAAGGTAGCTTTCTAAAATTATTTCATTAGTTTATTGTAATCTCTGTATATTTTTTTTGGAGTTCCTTATTGATCTTCACAACTTTCCTCTTATTAGGCAAATTGTTTCCTTATTCTTTCCTTATATAGACCCCCATAAGCATCCTTTCACAATGTTCATTGATGGACATTTTTGTTCAATTTCTCGCCAAAACCTGCACCATCTTCCTCTTTCACATGATTTTTGCGAGTTTCTTGCCAACCTTCACTGCATTGGATGATCCATCTGTTCTATACTTTAGATTTGATGTACAACTTAAATTGAAGTTACAGTATATGTGTGTGTCCATTTCCTCTGGAGTGTCATGCCATTGATTTCTTGATTACAGATAAAGCCTGTCAGAGATGGTGTGATGGAGGCTTTGCAGTTATGGAAGAAATTGGCTGGGAAAGGTGATGGAGGTCCTGAGGATGAAAAATGTGATTCCCATGGTACTTGCAATGGCAGCTCTTTGTTCTCTAAACTCTGTTTCAATCTTGGCTCTCTGTTTTCATTAGTAAAATCTATTTGGCTGATGTATCAGAAAGTGAGAATTCTGAGCAACATGAAATGCGCTCAAAAGAAGATGTGAAGAATATAAGGTCTAGTGAGAAGGGGGAACCACCGGAAAAATTTGGCAATGGCTCTTCTCCAACTGGAGATTCAGCTTCCAAGGCAAAAGTGGGTAACATTCCAGACAAAGCATCTGTGATATTGAAGAAGAAGGTGCCGGCTTTGACTGATAAAGAACTAAACCCAGAATTTTTCCAGAAACTTGAGATGAGGGGTTCTGGTGATTTGCCTGTAGAAGTAGTTGTTCCTCGGAAATATCTTAATGGTGCAAACAGTAACAATGAGCAAGAGTCGGGGATGAATGGCACAGATCATAGGAAAAGTTTAAATCGCATGGCTCGCAACCAGTCAGACAAGTTCAATGAAAACAGTAGATATAGTGACATCAGCAGAGGAACTACACATGAAAGATGGCCTAATAATGGAAAAGACCCAAAATTAAGGGCCCTGGATGATGGCAAGATTGAAGGAAGTCAACAAGAGGTGTGCACTGATCAATTAACAGAAGGATCATTTATGAGCAATAGAGGAAGCTTGATGGCCATTCAGAGGCAGTTGCTGCTGCTGGAGAGGCAACAAGCTCATCTCATGGGTATGGTGCAGGTATTTCCTTATCTTCCTTCGAAAATGAAGGTTTTGCTATTTTCATTGTTAAATAATTGATGGTTATTTGGGTTGCAGGATTTTATGGGTGGCTCTCATGAGAGTATGATAACTTTGGAGAACAGGGTTCAGGATCTTGAAAGAATTGTGAAAGACATGGCACGAGATTTATCGATTTCATCAAGTAGAAGAGCTAATACTTTCTCTATGGGGATAGAGGGAGCACCGGGGCGGCCTCTGAGCAGATACAATGGCTTCTCTGACAACTCCGGTGCAAGGTTTGGAAGAGGAGTTGATGGGCGAGTTGCTTTAGGGGAAAGATTTGCGCAGCCAGAGGGAACTGCTTCAAGCTTGAGGGGAAGAAATCCAGCTTGGAGATCTCACGTAACAGAAGGTTGGGAATATTCTGCCCGTGGAAGTTCTAGAGATGGACAGACGGGATTGAGAAGAGGACTCAAATCAGAAGATGAGGGTGAAAATGCTGGTGGCAGAAGAGCTTGGGATAAAGGTTCTGCACCAGTTAGGCATGGTGAGGGGCCTTCTGCCAGGAGTGTCTGGCAAGCTTCAAAAGATGAAGCTACCTTGGAAGCAATTCGAGTTGCTGGAGAGGAAGGCGGGAATTTACGAGTTGCAAGAGTAGCTGTTCCTGAGGCTCTAGAGGACGATAATATTGGACATGACCGAGACCCTGTCTGGTCTTCTTGGACTCGTGCTATGGATGCTTTCCAAGTGGGTGATGTCGATTCAGCATATGCTGAAGTTCTATCTATTGGTGATGACTTCTTGCTAGTGAAGCTGATGGACAGATCAGGACCTGCAATTGATCAACTATCCATTGAGGTGGCAAGTGAGGTTTTGCATGCCATCACACAATTTCTTCTGGAGCAAAATCTGCTTGACATTTGTTTGTCTTGGATCCAACAGGTATTTTTCTCTCCCTTTTGTATTTATGTCTTCTGACATTTTAATATCTGCCATTTTTTATTGGCTGCCATACTGTTTAAATAGTAAACCTCTGGTCAAGAAAGAAAAATTTCTGGCAACAGAGAAGTTAACATCAGAATTACTACTAGAAAGCTTGCTCCAAGGAAGTCATTTGCAAATTTCAATTTCTTTTATCAGAATTGAATCAGCAATAAAAGCCTACAAAACTCTTTTTTTTTTTTTTCACTTCCCTGTAAGTTCTGTAAATTTCATTAAACTATAGAGAACGGACAAGAGAAGTCTACTTTTACAAACATAAATAACCTAAGGATCTATCAATCCTAACACACATTATTGCACATTGCACTATCGAGGAGGGAGTGCAAGGCACAAAACCAATGACATTACAGCGCTGACAAGAAGACCAACATCAATTTAAGATCACAAAAAAGAAAAATCTGGAGGTTTGATTGAGTGGAGTATTTCCTAGCAGCACCACCCTGTAAGGACCCTTGAAGACCCTACTGTGTGGCATTTCTTTCTTGCCAGATATAATAAAAGCCTTCTGCAATTGCCCATCTAGTGTCACCCTGTATATTGCCAAGAGGTCTGTTAAAAAAGGCTTCAAACTCCTGTAATCTGACCAAGGTAGCGCTGGTCCACCCTCCACACTTTCATTGCAAAACAGCATTCGGAAAACAAATGGCAGTGTTCTTCCTTGAAATTTTGGTAGAGATAGCACGTGTTGTAATCCACCATGCCTTTCTTTAGTTTGTTTATAGTAATTTTTGTTGCACAACTTAGGAACATGTGCCTTGAATCTCCTTTTCTTTGCCAAAGAAAAGATTTCCAAGAAACTTTTGGAGAGCTTGAGTGGCTGGTGATGTAAGCCCATAGGCCAGTTCCAATTTCCCCCTTGAATTAAGGAGCATAATCTGGTTTTTTAATCCAGCCTCATTTGTAGGTACTCCTTTCACCAATCCAAGAGAAAAGTGGCCCTCGAGGGTGCCAATCATCATACAAAAGGCAGATTGATTTCCCATCTCCTATTTTTAAATCTAACAGGCTCTTGGTTTTATCCCTTGCTTTTGAAATCCTTCACCAACTCCAAGAAGCATCACTAGGTACCATTGCTTGCCAGCAATTTCTCCCTTTTAGCAATTTGCTCTTAACCTAACTAGGTGATAATGTATTCTCTTCATCACAACATAACCAGATATGTTTCAACTAAGCCGCTGCATTCCAATCCTCAATATCTGTAATGCCCAGGCCCCCTTCAATTTTTGATTTACAAACCACATCCCAAGCAAGGTTAACTTTGGCTCTAGAGTGGTCATTTCCATTCCAAAGAAATCTATTCATCTTTAGAGGTAATCTTCTTGAAAATCTTTTTTGGTTGAATAAAAATAGTTGAGCAATGGACTTGAAGAGAGAAGAGGACATTCTTTAACAATTGAACTCGACATGTGAAGGATAAGTAATTTAGATGTCCAGTTGCTGATTTGAGAACTAATCCTAGAAGAGAAAGGAACTCCCAAGCACTTAATCGGCAAGGACGCTTGAGGGAAACCCAAGCATTGAGCAAAAGAATCCTTCAAAGGATTAGAGACATCACTGGAGAAGATCTGACTTTTTGAAGGATTTGACTTTAAGCCAGAAAAAGATTCAAACTCTAAGAGGACTTATTTTCATATCGACTCAGGATAGACTTTTTATTGAATTATATAATGAATATAAGACAAGTAATTTTTTATCAGCAGTTCTCATTCCTTGTGTGAACTACTTGTAATAAACCAAGTGAGGTTGAACAAAAAAAGAAGAAAAACTATTTAGCAAAGCAGATACTAACCCCCTTTTTTTGTGGAAAAATTTTCCAAGAAGTATCTTGATCCCTACATGCTTGTGCATGCACAAATAGCTTGATTTTCTTTTTGCCTTTTGTTTCCTATAAAGCTTCTAGACCTCTTCATTTGGAGAAAAGCTTCAATGGTACTAATTCATTATATATTTAATAAGTAATGAACAAGGACAAGCGAAATCCCAACACATAAGAATATAGACCATTGTCATCAATATGTCTAAATATCATTGGCATTGATTCACCACTATAAAACACATAACGTGTTAGTATTAATAAATCCTTTTTTTTTTTTGTTTGAGAGGTAGGGCTTGCTTGTTGGCATGGTAAAAGAATTGTGATGTGAAGCTTGGTTCCATATTATTTATTTTATTGTTTGTTAATGGAGGGATTTCTCTTGTTTTCTTACACTGATTTCAATGGTTGACTTTAAGCTCTAATTGTCTTTGTTCAGTTGTCAGAGATGGTGCTGGAAAATGGGCCAAATGCTGTGGATATTCCCATGGAAGTTAAGAAAGAGCTCCTAATTAACCTGCACGAAACATCTTCAACTATTGACCCTCCTGAGGACTGGGAAGGAGCCACACCTGAACAGCTTCTCCTGCAGCTGACAGCAGCATGGGATATCAATTTGCAGCAACTTGTTAAATAGGCCATTATCAATCCATGTTACATAAATATTGGATTTTGTTTTTTGAAGCGTCTATATTTTTCAATCCATACTAGTGGATGAATATGTCCAATCATACTGAACGTTCAACCGTCTATCCTCAGTATGGGGAAGCAAATTTTTTTACTTACAAGTCAGTTTTCACTGCCTCTTGTTTATTTTGATTTGGTTTCTAATTAATGTGGTTACATGTAATATCAGATTTCCATAGTTTAAGGAAAACATTATTTGGGAACTGCATCATACGTATATATAGGGGATTGTTTGCTTTTAGCACTTGCGTCTTTCTATGTAGGGAAAGGGATGCACAGGAAAGATTAAAATGCTCTTAAGATCAAATCTTTCAGGTAGGCCCTCTTGAAAGGATGGTAACAGCCCATAATCTACATGGAAACCGCTGCTTTCGAAGTAACCATCTTAACAGTGAGAAACCATTGACTACTACGTATCTAGCCATACTCCATTTCCAGAAGTTTTAAGTTCCGTGTGAGCAAACAGTCTGGCTTTCTTTCCAACATGTCAGTTATTCTATTTTGGGCCCATAATGAAAGAAATCTGTTAATTGGACAATGAGTACCAAATGATAGCTTAATTTCACAGCAAGAAGTGCCAGCCGACCTAGTTATCATGTCTAAATGGTTAGAAAATATAGCTATAGCATAGCAATAAGGCCTCCATCCAACCTAATATCAGGAGCATTCATTTCACAGGGGAAACGTTTGCATATAAATACAAACTTCTTCACAGATGGCTTTTAGCTGCTCATAACCATGAAGAATTAAGTTAAAAAAGTGAAATAAAGTCGGTGAACGAAGCAACAAATAATCAAGCATTGCACTTGCATTTCCTGTATTACATTGAGAATGGTTCTATCCCATGGGAAATTACATTTTTGGGGCAGAGACGAGAGAGAGAGAGAGAGAGAGAACCTATGTACAGAACAGACTGGCTGTATTGTGCTCTCTGCATTGATCATAGGAATTACAAAATGCAGTCGAGTAGGCACTACTGATCTCTTAAATCCATCCTCAACAGCTGTGCTGGAATCGCAACAAGCACTAAAGCCACAACAGTGCCAAACAGCTGAATGCAGCCTTAGCATAACCTTAGCATCAGTAGGATGGATACCAGCCATTCTCAATGCAGTAGCAATACAAAGCCAGCTTTACAGCGAACAAAATTCCCATCCATGGCAAGGCATTCACCCATCTACTTGGCAGCATACCAATTCTGAGCACATTTAGCATCAACAGCAAGATCAACTTTGAGAATGTTCTTGCCATTGAAGGGTTTAGACATGCACTCAATAACTATGGCCTTTGCAATCTCAGCTGTCTCTGTAGGTCCTTCCAGGATCACCTCATCATGGACCTGTTCCATATAATGTCAGAAGAAGAAAAGAAAATTATAATCCCTGTTGTTGCATTACTACCCAAATCATGTAGTGTTCTATATCCCATGAATTCAGTGACCATGTTTTAATAACGTAACTAAAGGGTTTGTGCATGGACTAGCAATGTAATGGAAGAAACAAGTAGCTAGCTTAACCTGTAATAGTAGCCTCCATCCCATCTCTTTCAACAGCTTGTTATTTGATATTTCTAACATAGCACACATGGCCACATCAGCTGCACTACCCTGTTGTATTTGACAAGACTACAATGAGAAAGAGAGCGAGGGAGAGAGAGAATCAGTGTGATACTTCTAGAAACAAAGCAAAACCTGCACTGGTGTATTGATAGCAGCCCTTTCAATATGGGATCTCTGGGCATGAGTTGCTCTGGAAAGAGATGGAAACTTCCGAGCCCTTCCTAATAATGTGTGCACTCGGTGATCCCTTCGAGCTTCTGCTTTCCGGTTCTCCTGCCAAATTAGCACCTCTTGTCTTTCCTTATACCAGAGATCAACTGTTTCCCTGGCTTCTTCAACAGAAACCTGGGTGTAAAGGTAACAAGAATTCGTCAGCTACTTCAGAAAAAGAAGTGAGATTTATGTGTGCAATAAACCAAAATACCTTCCAATCTCGAGCAAGTCCTATAGGTGTTTTGCCATATGCAATGGAAAAGTTCAGCATTTTAGCCTTTCTTCTCTCAGAGCCAAAAGCATCCTGAGAAGGGAATTAACAGCACTATCAGTAATAATATACAAATAGTTTTGATAGCTCTGCTGTGAACTTGTACATGAATTTCACCTTCAAACAGCCTAATAAAATAGGATTTGGAGCCTCTCGATTTATCATTCCATTAATTTCCCTCGATTTATAATCTTTCTTATAATCTCAACCATTAATTACACATGACAGAATCTAAAAAGAATAAATTGAAGAAAATTGAGAAAAAGTAAATTGAGAGAATTCATTTCCAATAAAATAGGTAGTGCTAACCATATGAAACATAGGGAAACGAATATGATGCAGAACATACAAGCCAGAGTATTGCATCAAAGGGAAGTCCACTCAATGTTGTACACCTAACCTAGATGCACCTCGATGCTAATAAATATAGGCACTTAATTGCCAAAACCTAAAGGAAGCAAGTCAAAAAGATTTTCCAACCAAAGAACAACATTTACCGACAATGATATATCTCCGGTACAAAAGGTAAGTAGTTTTTTCCCTATAATTTAACTCATCTAATTTTTAGGAGAAAAGAAACTAATTTGGCACATTTTGGAGGTGTGACGCAACTAAACTCCAATTATCATTTGCTTTGAGACAGAGGACACACTTATTTTATATACTTGACTAAGAAAAGTTTATGACAAAAGTTTGAACAATGTAATTCTAAGAGAGGAAGAAGGGAAGGAGTGAGTAGGAGTATAAACATATCAATAAAAGTTGAATCCATTTTCATCTCATTGAATGCCGATAAATTCAAAAGAAAAAAAAATGGAAATGAGGCATCATGTCAAGTGGCATACATAATAATTTTCACCATTAGGTACATGATGTAGATTTGTCACATTTGCTGACACCAAACTAGTGCCTGGTGGAAACGATTAAGAAACAACTGCAACAAATTGAAAAGACTAGTTCTAGGAGAGCTGTTTAGTAACAACAAAGTTTCTCATCATCTCAGAAGAATTTACCACTCACCTTTATCAATGGAACTGGAGGTTTATCCTCACCAGGTTGAGGATGCCATTCAAGAAGAACTTCGTTCTTTTCAACAGCATCTTGAATATGTTGATACATGTTTAGAGCGGTTCTTGAATGGAAATCTCCACCAGCTTCAAACGCTTGCAACATACTCTTACAATCAGCAAGATGTGCAAGAATTCTAAGCTCCAGCTGCAACAAAAAAAAAAAAAGACATCAAGCAAAAAGAAAACTGCCAAAGGGGGAAGCTCTCATATCTTCTTAGATCATGCAGAAGAAAACTGCTGAAGGGGACAGTTTTCATATGGAGACTTCTTACATCATACCTGCCCATAGTCAGCAACAATCAGTGAATTCCCTGGTACAGCAATAAATGCCTGGCGGATCTTATAGCGGTCCTTCTCCAAGGCAGGTTGATTCTGATATATAGAAAACAAGTAAATTACGGAACATAGAATACTGCTACAAACTAAAGTTGCAACGCTAGTCCCCATGCATTATGGCCAGCGCCAGTACTGACAATAACATTTTTATCGATCACTAAGCATGCACAACTATCAGGGATGTGTCCAACCAGTGCCAGAGATATTACAGCCAGCCAGCGAAAAAAAGGTGAATAATGCTGAAATTTGCATCCAGCCATCAGCCATCCATAGAACTCTAGTGCAATAACTGAAGACAATTTGTTAAAATCAGGAGCATAAAATTCCATAAATAGTGTGAGCATACCTGTAGGTTTGGCCTTCGAGCAGATAACCTTCCGGTTTCAGTGTTGATGTTCAATGAACAATGAACACGGCCATTCTTACCTGACACATTATCCCCCTAATGGAGGCATATATTAGTGTACAGATGGGAGTAAATTTTTGAACAAAAAGCAAGTTGGACTCTCAATCAAAAAGACATGTGAAGGCCAAAGCACTGTTAACTTTCTCCACTTTTACCGTTCAAGATGCGCCTCGTACTAAATACTTCTTTAAATTTAAGGTCTCCCATTTAGACATAGGCTAAGCTTAGAGTCTCCACTTGCTTGTATTAACAAATCATGCAACAAAAAAACAGCTGAAATAGAGAATGGTGAAGAATAATCTCACATTGCGTAGACATGAAAAAGAAAACCCTAACCACTGAAATAGTAAAAAGAATAATTCTGTAGATACTTATTAGAAAGGGTTTACTCCAGTTGAAATAAAATCATGTTTTTTCCCCAATAAAAATCATGGTTCATATTGATAGTCCACAAAAACTGCTTCACTTAATGTCTACTTGTTTTCAGAACGGATGATTTAAGAACCCATGTGGTTTCTAAAAATATGTAAGCATGTAAAAGAATCTGGGCTGTATCAGTTCCAATAATGCTTAACAAGTATCCATGCACCACATCAATCAAATTTAGCTGCATATTGCAATCAAAAAGGGTAGGAGGCAGCATAGATACCTGCAGGGGAAGAATGAAGTTGGATATAAGAGAATCAATGGAACACACTTCACACAGGGAAGCAATTGCATGGCATGCCTCCCTGCCAGCCTCTTCACTCCTAAATGCTCTGTAAGCTGTTCCATAAGCAGATATGTCCACATTTTGACTAGCTGTAGACTTTGGATTTCTGGATACCTTTTTTATTTTCAATTCACAAGTTTCTTCATCATCGTTTGCTGAGTCGGGATTAAGAAATTCATCCTGGAAGTCATACTCAGCTGAAACTTTCCCAGCTAAAATCTTCAAAGCATCACCACTCACTGAGGGCCAACCAGTTGCCGTGTACATCTCCGTTGGTAGTGGTACATCGGTTATGCAATGTAGCGTGATGTTACGATATTTCAAAGCAGTCTTTTTCCCTTCCTCAATGAAGCCATCCGTGTTGGGGACTTTGAATACTTTCTTCACAGGCAGGCTCTCGTTTGGGTCCTTTCTGCAGTAAAAAGGACCTTATAAGAATGGGAAGTAAAATTTTTCACACTGTAATAAGTCCATGCCCATTTACCGTTTCCCCAAAGAAGACTACACTAAATAAATAAATTAGTTGTAACCATTTGCAAATGAGGCTAAACTTGGTGTATTTTATTATTTTTAAATGTATAAGAAGTAGTAGGTAACAGACCAAGCCACAACAACCCTTGTTTTAACACTAACCTTCAATAAACAAAAAGAAAAGGGTAAAGGAGCTATTAGAAATCTACTAATCCCTCGTGATATGCACATTGAAACCAAGAGGTCCAAGAAGTGCAACAAGCGGCTAAATTTCTATTTTCTGAAAAGCTCTTTTCTTCCTTGCAAACCAAGTAAACACAAAATGTAGACAGATTAATTGTTGCTGCTACCCACATGGGCTAGAGGTCTTCTCCTCTTAGGCACATGTCTATCATCTAATATTCAAGCCTATTTTAACTTGATAATACAAAGGAAAAAAAGAGAGGCAGCAAAGTAGTGATGAGAGTTAGTTTTAGAAGTTAAAACTAAGCACATATTTCTTATCCCATGCATAAGTAAAAAAAATCAGAAAAGTTCACAATTTCTCAATATTCTTATGTAGTTTTTATTTTAGTTGTCTGTTCTTATGAAGATTTATGGTAGCTGAAGATGTCATATAGCCAGTGATTGAACTTCCACTTGCCAAACTGAGTCTATTTTCCCCAGTATGTGCACCCTTCCACTGTATTCAATACAATGTAATGGCTTCCATCAGCTTGACAGTGTACCTCAAAAGAAGAAAGGACCTTTTTTCTTTTTAGAAGTCAAACACTGATTTTAGCAAATCATTAATTACTCGGAAGGGAGAGAATGACCAAAAGGTTTTCAGGATTCATAAGGTAACTGTAACCTCTGAATATTTTATCAGAACTAGATGTGAATTTCTCACACATCAACAAAAATTAGTTAGCCACCATACATTAGGATTGGGGGAAAAAATCATGAAATTACCTGTTTAGTGTTCCACCAAAAAGTAGCTGGCGTAGTTGAGTATCACTTCCCACATTCATATACTTTGCATCAGGGCAATATTTGGAAGCCCAATTGCGAAATCTATTCACAGCAATTTCTTGCTCTGCCTTGGCCTGCTTCTCTATTTTAGCAAGGTACTCTCGATCAACAAGCATACCCTCAATTTCCATTTTGACTAAAATCTCCCCAAAAGGTCGCCAATATTCCTTGTAGAAGTCAAACATTGATTTTCCAGGAAGAGCTGTCCCCTCAAATTTCCATGCCATTGTCAATAATTTGTTCCTCAAGCTTTCATAAAGTTTTAGAGTGCTGATAGCATCCAAAGCAGAGTAACAAATCCATAGCTCCCGCTCTTCCCTCTGTAATTCTTCAACAGCAGCAAGTGTGATCATTTTACCTTCAGATCCATCCTTTTTCACCTTTTTCTTTCCAAAGATGGTTTTCATTGAGACTTTCCCCAAGACCTCTTTTTCCTGGCCTAATTTTGCTCCAGCCATAACCCTATGATCACCTGTAAGTGCCTCAAGGGAATATCCACCGTCTGTTCGTCTTGATGAATCCCACAGTCTTGCCATATGCATTGTATCCGCATGAAATCCGGAAAGCTTAATGCCATAGTTCTCAATAACATGGTTATCAAAACTATAGTTGTGCCAAACCTATGAAACAAACATTTATGCCAAAGGCTTCAGAACCCAGCATCTATTCTATATCCACCCACAAAGATAGATAGAGAGAGAATGAAACAAAATGGAAACAAAATTCTCCCTTCCGTGTTGGACATGGTTAAGGCATCTCTTGGTGGCTAACAACTAGCACTTTGGTTGGAAACCTAATAAAGGTTTTTTATTTTTTTTTTTCCAAGTATGGCATTGTCTGCAATGCTATCAAGATAACAGATCACCCCATGACATTTTCAACCTTTTGAGTCTGGAGCACTAGCAACTCGGAGGGAGTAGCGACAGAAAATAACAAAATGGTCTTTCCATTTTTTAATTCATAAATCAAAACTAATTCTTTCATGAGAGAGCTACAACAATATCGAGCCATTTTGAACGTAGAAAAATGTGTGTACTAAAAGTCAGCAAAATGCCTCCAAAGCCACAAAGCAATATAATGAACCAACAGCTAGAGAACACACACAAGGAGTATTAAAATAAAAAGGAAAAATAATAGAAAGAAAGTGAAACCTATATCTTCACACAAGTGACTAGTTTGAGTTCCATAACATCACCTACAGGTGCTTAAGGGGAAAAAAAAGAATACACAAGACATCATGGCATATCCTGGAGAGAAAGTCACCTTTTTTATGGAGGGATCTTCAAAAAAAGGAGCAAACTCAAGCAGAAGGTCCTTCCTGCCACCATCAAGAACATCTACCCATATACAGGACTTCCCATGACCAAAATCTGCATTAGGTCCTGAGTAAATACTAAAGCATGTAATTTCTCCATGATCAACTGGTGTTTCTTGTTTCACGTCAATCTTAGCCACCTGGATTTCAGTTTGATAGTTTAATTAGTATAAAGAAATTGAAACCAAGATGGGAAGTGGGTCAGGATGGGGTGGGGAGGCAGGGTAAGCCTCTCCACAGAAAGCAATCATAAAGACGTAATAGTTGGCCCAAGTGCAGGGCATACAAAGGAGCAAACAAACCTCGGTATCACAAGCATGAATTAGATGTCTGTATTCATGCATGAGCATCCGGACTACATCTTTCGCGACCAAGATGTCATCAACAATCAAAACTTCATTATATATCCTCATTAGCTCATCATGGATATTCTTTGTGTCACTCTTTCGTGGTGAAATAACAACCTCAGCTAGCTCTACTTCATTAGCTTCTAGCTCTGGAACACTCACTCCCTTCACTTGATTTTGTGAGGAGGGTGGTGAGTGCTTAACCTTTAGAGGATCTCGAGAAATGTCTTTTAAGTGTGAAGTCCGTACTGCTTTATTGATATCACGAGGATGCAAGTCAATCTTTGGTCTACTCTTTACAGACCTAGGAGAGTCTACAAGAGTTATCTCGTAGTTGTTGAAGTTACCATTAACTTGAGTTATAGTTTTGTCTGTAGTTATTTCAGAAGTAGCATCTTCTACAACTGCACTTGCATTCATTTGTTGGTTCTGAAACAAATTCTTACAACTTTGCTCTGAAGGATCTTGAAAAGGAGGTCCTGAGGGCAGTGCTGGAATCTTCTTTTCATCAAAATCAGTATTAACAATAATCCCATGTCTAATTTTTGAATAATACGGAGAAACTTTAGCAGAATATTTACTAGCATCGCCATTAACTTGGCATCTTGCTCCTCCATTTCTGTGAATTTTTTGCTTGGCTAATCTCAAAGTCTCAGTCTCTTTGCTCCATGTTTGAGGAGCATATCTTTTGTTATAAGCATCAAAAGGTAGCCTCCTGCCAGCCACCATTCTCGTTGATGAGGAAGTATTCCTCTGGATCTCCGTAAGAACTTCAAGATTGTGCGAAGGTATATGGTCCCCATAAAAATTGTCTTCATATCTTTCATTAGATCTTCCAGTGTAATAACAGCACCTGAAGTGAAGGGAATAATTAATCGAGGTACTCCTAGAAATTTTGTCTCTGAACCTTGGAATTCTGCAAATGTCCCCTCTCCCATTCCTTCAAATAATAATACATTGAAATATGAAAAACATATAAGAAGTCCATCAAATTTGGTACAATCGAAATTATTACATAACAGAGAAGACAAATGTAATAAAACCTAATCACGTTTGAATATGACAAACACATTCATATGTACCAAAAAAGCTTTTGTTGACATATTAACTTAATTAGTGGATCTTCCATGCCCTCTAAAAAATATCCTCTTTTCCCCTTTTCATCCTAGAATTCCAATGGCATATCTTTCTTGCACATCCTAGGTCAAAACTCCAAAGGTAGGCAATTCAGAGGGACTATCCAGGTCACATACAGAATAGCATAGGGAATCAAAATGGCAACAGGCTCGCTCTAGCTTAGCTCAAGGAAAAGGGAAAACACAGTGAAAACAAGGCTCAGAAACTAATATGACAAACTGCATAGGTCCTACTTTTAATCCTCAGCAGAGCCACTTTTTGGGGCCACACAAACTTGACTTAATTTATGCATGGAACCTGTAGATTGTCCATGCACGAAAAAATGGCCAGCACAATTACAGCCATACCCTTCCATCAAAAAAATAAACAACAACAACTGCAGATACTGCGGTGTTGTAAAAATGACTGTTACATGAAAGTCACTCTTTAATAAATATTCCATGTTCTCTAAATTAATTGTAATGTTATTCTTTGTTGCCTCTTTCAATAGAAGCAAACCGTGTCACATTCTTTTTTTTCCCCTTCCTTCTGTTTGTAACAGAGGGGCCTGCTAAAGTCGGATTGGACAGGTTTGCTCTGGCCTTTATGAGAAACCTTACAGGCCAAGTGCCAGGTACGTTGCCCCAAAGAGTGGATGTGTTAGAATTGAGTTGACCCTATGCCCTCGTGGGACTAAACCCCATTCAAATCACGCCCTTAGTACAGAAAATTTACACCGCAATATTTTCCTTTTTGTGGCCAACGCTTTTAATGTCCAATGAAGATAGATTTGTATGGAACGCATTCTTCATGTCTTCTAATCTAATAAGCACACTTAGCAACTCAATTGCATATTATAATTAACTAAAACAAAGCCTCAAGCACAATGTCCAACCTAAAACCCACAGAAACCACAACAAAATGAACTCCAACACAATGCCCCTAAAACATAAGGACAAGACACCCTACACGTCTCAAGTCTCGACACAACACACACTTACCGCATTAAAGAAAAAACACACCTCGACGTAATAACCAAAGAAAGAAAGAATCTTTCTACGAAAATCCAAATACCCAGATGAAATAACATATCATATGACTAAAAAAAAAAAAGCATCGAAAGGTGTAATAAAAATGGTACCTGTGGAGGGTTTTAGTATAGGACCGAGTACGGAGGTGGTGGCGGGAAAGGCGGAAGGAAGAAGAAGAAGGACAAAAGGGTCCAAAGGTGGAATTATGATGATGAGCAGAAGAGGAGATAGAGGCCATTATCTCCATAGCTCTGCCCAGTTTACCTCCACAAGCCGCCGTTTTGAAAACCCTCTAAAACACAGAAACCCTCCAAAAAATATTATAGTAAAAGAACAAACGACGACGTTAAGGGGTTTTAGTGGCTCGGGTTACTGAGAGAAGGGTCTGTGTCTGGAACAGAGACGGACATGAGAGAGAGAGAGAGAGAGTGAAGTCTGTGAAATCAAAACAAAACCCTTATGTGGTTTTGGGGAAAAAAGTGAAAATGTAAAAGGAAATCGAAAGTCCGATATTAAAGGACTATTGTTACTGGTAGGCAAATATTTGTCTGGTCGGATGGAGTCAGCTCAGCTCAGTACTTAGTGGTTGCTTATTATTAGGTTTAATATCCCCATCGAGCTGACTAGCTGAGTTCTATGTAATAAGAGTTGAGACACGGGTCAAAGGACACCCTGCCGCTGCGGACGCTCTCCATCGTCTTCAATGCCCTCATTTCAGATGGATAATGGCACCAACATTACGGGAATCTTTTAGGTTTTCCATTTTTCCTTTCTCAGATTTGGGTAGGGGGGGTTTGAAGTTGATAATCGGTACACACAATCCAACTTTCATTTATCAAAATCTATTAATTTTATAAAAAAAAAAATACATAATTATTAATCATATAAAAAAAATTATCAAATATTGTTATTATATCATATGTTACTATTTATATTAATATTGTATATTAACTTTTATATACCATAAATATATCGCATTTCAAAATGCAATATATATGCAGATGTATTAATCTTGCATCTTAAATATGCAATATATGTATTATATAAGTGTCGCATTTAAAAATACGAGATTAATTAGATAGCATTTTTAAGATGAGACATAATAATGATATTTTGATAATATTTTTTGTTTTGGTCTAATTCGTATTTGTATAATATTTATTGATTTTGATAACAAATACATAAATTTCTCTCAAAGTTTGTATCAAAATTTAAAGTTATCGATTGTTATGTCTAGATCAAATTTTTACTTATTAAATGAACTATTTTGATCATCAAAAAATAATATTGAGTATAAGATAAACTATTATATTGTGTAGCAATAAATTTAGTAAATAAAGATCAAATCTATCATTTTAGCAATGCAATTCCAAGTGAAAATTGACATAATCTCATGGACTATTTCAAAATTTAGTAATGAATCTAAAATAAAATGATAATCCTAATCTCATATCTGACTAATGTAAAACCTATCTTTTCATTATATTAGTTATTTATTTTTAAAACATTAAGAATGAAATGGAATAAATGAAATAGAATGGTACAATTCATGCTATACAAATACAAAAGTCATCACATTTCATTAGGAACGAAATGGCAATATACAAATATAATTTATATGCTACGCCCCATAATTGAGGCATAACAATCTCACGATGTACTCATACCTCAAATGCAAATGGTCTCTAAGGTAATACACCCACATGATATATAACTTTCTCAACCAAGTTCTCATTGAATCTACAACATAGCAGTTAAACCAACTTTCTATTAATCTTCTACATAGTCAAGTCACATCATAGTTCTCATCGAATTTACAACATACTGATCAACTTAACCTTTTATATAACCTTTTACATGATTCAATACATAAAACAAAAAATAACAAAAATCTTCCAACTAGTCGTTAAGAAACTTGAAAACACTATTAAGGGTCTTGCATCCATATCACAGATCAACCCTAGGTCATCACATATATCTTTTTCATCAGTCATGTATTTACTTAAAAAATATGATCTCATGAAGGGATGAGCAAAAAACTTAGAGTGACATTTGCGTCAATTTTATACATGCGACAAAAAAAAAAAAAAGAAAGAAACTTGTAAGCATTCCTAAGTATTAATGGAACATCATAATTCATTTGCTGTCTTGCTTACTTGGAGTATTTAAGACTCTTTCACACGATATAATAAACATGCATACATGTAAAACATATATATATGGTAAAACCTTTACAAATTAATAACGAGGTATTGATTAATCAATAAATTGATAATTTATTAATTTAAATAGTACTTTTTCAATTCAGTAATACAAATTTAATTATATAAGAAATCATTATATATATCATTAATATATGTATCATATCTTGTGAATTAATTTAAAAAAATTTCATTGTACAATATCTTTATGAAAATAAGTACATGAATAGTTTTCATTGTTTTCAATACTTAAACAGTATTCATCATATTGATCAATTAAAAAAAGTTCAAGACAAGTTACTTGCATCTATGAGTTCATCATATTAGAACCAAACGCATTCAACATATAATGATGAAGGGAATTACCATAAAAACAATATAGAAAAAAAAAATTCTTAAAATCAGACCCAACAATGACTTCTCATATAAAATTATGGTTAGTGTCATTGAAAACCTTGTTTGAGGATGAAGTTGAAGATGATTCAATACCTTTAGAACTAATCGCACAAAAGGAAGCACTTATGATAGCAACAACTCTTTACAGTTTTTTTTGTTACAATTTCAGAACACAATGCTAGAGTTTTTTAATGCAATAAGAAAAGTTAGAAACTAAATCTACTTGAATTTAAATTTCAAGGAAAGTAAAAAAAAAAAAACAATAGATTCATATTTTACTAAATTATCGTAGTTATGTTTGTAGTTTTAGAGAATTATTAATTTATGATATTGATGGGATTGTACATTTATATAATAATCTTCCTATAAATTATTATTTTACTAATTTATCAAAATTACTAATTTGGTAATTCAACCCAAGTGGAGACCTGAAAGAATATTATTTCAGAGAGTTTATTAATTTATTGAATATTAATTTATAAATCATCACTTATTTATTTTGGTTTAATAATTTTTTCCTAATCCCACTAGCACAAGCACAAGCATAACAATTACATACATAGATTGTGTTTGTTAATATCAATCGATAAATTGAATTGTCGAGTCCTAATATGAAATATATGCTATTTGAGAATCACTTAATAAATCTTAGATTCAAGTTAAAGTTGTACCATAAACTTATTTTATTATTATATTTTTAAACTTAAGAGAAAGGTACTCCATACTTAGGACATAAGATTAAATAAGAACTAATGGAGGTATTAAGAAGGGTGACAATAACCACTAAATTATGAAGCAATCAATTATCAGAGCGAAAGTGATTGATCAACCTAAACTAAACTTGACTGCTTAATTAGGCTTAGTTAAGGAAGAATTATGGCTTCTTAGGTTTATTTACTGACCCTTTTTTGAGATGCAGTTGATCCAACTTCCCATCCTGGTTTATGGTCCAAGGACATACTTTTTCTTCAAAAATCCTCTTTGCAAAATCAAAGTTAACACCTTTGAGAATACATCGCAAACTCACTTATATCAAGAAAAGCAACTCAAACAACAATCAAATGTGGAGAAGGTTAAAGGAGTAGTTAATCAAATCTAGTAGACATCAAAGAGCGAATTAAAGTTATGTGGCATCATGAAAAATAATATGCTATATTTCACATTAGAAATGTACCACATTCTACTAAGTACTAGCAAGGCTCTTTTTGAAGATTTTTCTTATAAATGCTTTAAATAAATAATACATATTTAGCACAAGCCATGCATATGTATATAATATGCAATATGTTATTTGTAACTTTAACATATATAAAGTAAGTAGATAGTATATTCGACCAAATGTTTATACTATGCAACATATTACACATTAAATACAATACCATGTTAAATATCCAATTCAATGTATATGTAATATATCATAATATCCCATAGCATATACATATGCATAATGTGCGTGTATCTACACCATTAATAACATCAAGAGTATTCCTAGCTTTCAAGCTACTTTTTAGAAGAAGTTATTTTGTGAATATTTCAATTCTTCATTCTCTATCTTCAAGTTGTAGAGATAATTGAAAAAAAAAAAAGAAAAAGAAATGGGTATTTTCTTGTTCCAAGATATTAAGTTTAAACATTACTTTAGAGATTTTTAATAATTTCAAAATGGCAATAAAATCCCCTTTCTTTATAAATTATTTTTATCAAATAATTATACGAATGAGTGATTTGATTCCTACACTTTTGATCAAAAGTGTTTCACTAATCCCAACAAATTTTCCTTTTCTGGATTTAAAACTTATTCGAATTGGATCCTTTTGATTTCTAGATTGAAAATATACTTATAGAATTCGTTGACCCAGTTCTAACTCTAGATCCATTAATCAAAGTAAAATTAATCCACGAGTACTGCAACTTAATAAGAAAAAATATTTTGGAATTACTTATGATATGTAGTGGAAAGATCTACTAAATACTTGCTTACACAGTCAACAAGTGATTTTGAATCAAGACTGATTTTTTATTTTGATTAATTTTGCCTTTAGGAATTTATTTCAAATCATCAAGTAATTATGTACCCCTTAAACTTACTTCATTTTAATTTATTGGATCCGATCGACATCCTTTAAAATTTTTCGTTTGTATTCATTTTATACCATAATTTACTTTATTTTTATATGACGATCGTTCCAAGGTTTGGAAATTATCTTATTGAGGATCTCCCTCGTAATGACGTTCAAAACAAACCCATGCATGCTTAGAACAAATTAACAAGCTGGACGTAAACGCTCTAAAATCACATCATTCTATCATATGGACACGCATATACAACGATCAAAGTAGAACATCTCAAAACCATTACAAAATTGGATTTTCGCATAAAAAGATTTACAAAAATCTCGAAACCGATCTTATTAGTTACTCGAATGAATCCCTCGTACTTAGTTTGCAATTAGTTTCTTTGAGCCTAATTAAAACTAATACTGGAATCAGCTAATTTTAATCATTCTTCTTTTAACTTATGGATTGATTTCATATTCATCATACCATTATGTGGCTAATGGTAATTAAAAATCGATCTTATGGTAGTTTGCTCTATTAACCAAATTTATTTATGGCTATCAAGTCTTTATTCATTTCACATCATTTTTTTTTTTTAATTTTATTCATTTCGAATCAGGATATCCTGCAAATTTCTTAAGAACAATATCTTCAAATTTATTTTCTCAAAACAAAATTCCTAGTGGTAATTAATAAAGTCCATCGTGGGCCCAAAGAAGAAACAAAGCATGGGATGTACTGAAGGAAGGCCTTCAAGATTTTGAGCGACGCTAAGATCGGTTAGAAAGAGTTAAAGAGTGTTAACGAGGCAAAAAATGTAAAAGGAGTGGGTGAAGCTTGTCTCTTTTATCAGAGCCAGGTTTCGATCCTGGGACCTGTGGGTTATGGGCCCACCACGCTTCCGCTGCGCCACTCTGATTGTTGAGATTATGCTGTGTCATATATTAATTTGTATCAATTACTCTCTACGCGTGCATGCAACTTCTGCAGCTGGGGATCGATTCCGGTGGCATCTGTCTTCATGTACTGACGCCAACTTATGCCTTGCGAAGATTGTGATATTATATCAACAGTGAAGATTTAATTCTTTCTGTTTTTCAAAAGGACTTGATTTCTCTTCTTTTATTTTCTTTTTTTTTTCCATTGAACATGAAGTTCATCTACTGAATCGCGTCCCAAAAGATCGGAGATTAAAAAATCCAATAAAAAACAAAAACATCTCATACGTAAACATGAGCAATATATATTACTACGAAAAAAAATAAGTAATAAGACCAAAGAAAGTCCTTGCACAACCGTAAATGGGAATTCATGAAGAAAATCGGTATGGTAAACAAAGTTTAAAAAAAAAAAAAACGAAAACAACAACATTAAAAAACCTAGATATGAAAAGTATAATATGAGATGACTCTTGATGATGGAAGGAAGGTTGTAGATTCTTAAATTCGAGTCAATATGGCCTTTTATTGTAATAGTCGAGCAATGAAAATAGAAAATAGTAGTAGTACCAAACCTCCTAACAATTTTTTTTTCATTGATATTTATATTGAGGTTTAAATAAATATAAATTAATTATGAGATAGAAAGTGGTATCGATTCCATAAAAAATAAAGATAGACTGTAAAAAAAATTTTATCAATATAATATTTAGCAGCAATGGTCTAACTATTTTTATGTATTTTTTGAAGTTTACTCTCTTTTCTTTTATTCTTTGTAGTTTATAATATTTGATTAACATAAATTAATTAAATATTGTTTACTAATTGCCATGTCAGCATCTGTATATGTCTATATTAGCCATGATATTTGTATAGACAACCATATTAACTTTTCAAGTGATAAGTAATGATAACTAGCCTCAACGAGTATTAACTCAAATTTCTCAATTATAACGAACGATATTGGCAATGCAATAAATGCTATATTTTTTGTGAATTCTTTTCATTCCAAAGATATCATAAGCAAAAACAAATAATAAATAAAGAAAATAGTGGACAAAGTTTCAACAAATTTCTCTAAGCTATCATGCCATTATCCACACAAGATAAATTGAAGAGCCATTTCAATCCTTAATTTAAAGCAAAAACTAGCGAAAAGCTAAAGTAGGAACCTTTTTGTCTTTGGACATTTTATTTTTTAGTTTTTTTTTTCTATTCATATTTACTTATTTCATTTTTTAATAATTTTGAATTACAATTGTTTCTATAATTTATTTAATCATTAAATTTTCTAATAAAACTATGTCATATGTCCCTTAAGTTTTGTTAACAAAAAACTACAAAATACAAATTATGTTGTTATAAAAAAAAAAAACTCTTTACAAAACTACTATAACATAAGTAACGTATTTGTAATTAATCTATGGATTTATTCATTTCATTTATTGTGAAGATTGATGATTGAGCAATACTGTTTTTCTCTAACGATATCTGCATGGCATGAGGAATTTACATAATTTACAATAGTATTATATTTGGTATGCAAAAATGGATCAAAATGGAATCGCAATTTCGGTTTCATTCTCTTTTTCCACATTTGGAAGTATATTTATAAGGTAGAATCAATTCTGGCTTTAAAGAGGATTTGGATTCAATCTTTGAGATGTCAGAATGACAATTCCATTTTCTTTAATTAATTATTATTAATTAAAATTATTTATTTAATTTTCAATTTAATTATGATATTCAATAATTAAATATTTTTTTATAATTACTATTATATTCACATTTAATTTAATTTAATTAAAGTCCTACATATCAAACATTAAACAATAATAAATGGAACCTTATATCTCTAGAATGAAGAGGCCAAAAGACAATGTTAGGTTTGGTTTGGAGTTCGTTTACAAGTTACATATGCTTGAAGATAGACAATTTTATATCTGTAGGTAGGGGAAGCTGAAACCTAGAGTTTTTTTTTTTTTTTTTTGTTTTCCCCATCACAAGAAATAGATAATATACTTTTTTTTTAAAGTAAATTTAATTTGTTGAATTGTATCCCTTTAACATTCAGAGAATCCAAGTTACAGACTAGAATAACTATTATTTCTCAAGTAATCATTTAATTTGAAGTAAAAAATTTAGCAAACTTACTTTTATTGGAATTAAGCTTTGTATTAAGTCCCATACCAATCAATATCGAACAAGAATTGCATGCTTAATTAAGATTTTAAAACTATAAAATTTCATGCATCATGAGATTATCTAAGAAATATAATTTTTCTATATAATAATTATCATTTGAGTGTGAGCAATACACGTCTCTATATGACCACCTAAAACAACTTCTCTCAAACTATAATTATTTTTTATTTTTAATTTATTTAATTAATGTATTATTTATATAAGTATGTAAATAATATACCAACCCCTTCCATCCATCTTAACATAATAGATAACTCCATTAGAGCATAATATTGCCTAGATAACAAGAAGGTTTAATTTTTTTAATAATTTTATTTTTCTAAATACAATAGAAATTTGATGAGTTAAGTTTGATTCATCCTATTTGAAGATTAGTACTTATTCCATTAGGTTACAAAGGTCTTAACATGGTGAAAAGGGTTTAATTAAACATATGAAATAATTTAATTTAAAATATTGTGAATCCTATATTTTAATAATAAGATTAACTAAAACAAAAGAACTCGTATAATTGACTCTATAATCACGTTGGCTAACATATCGTTGAGGGTTACAGAAAATTGAGGTCTAATTTGATTATGTGAGATTTTACATGTGGAATAATGTTATTTTAGGGGATGCAAGGGGATATATCATTTTTAATTGGAATAAACCTTAATTGGTAAGGCGCAACAATATTATTTCAGTTTCAATACTTTAGTGTATAAAATTTGAGGTTTAGTCTGAGTAGGTAAACACCTACTCCTAAGCCTTTGTTCGGAAACAATTTACATTGTGGGGTAGGAAATAAGAGGATAATATATTTTGTCCTTAATTGTTTTGCAAAAGATTGTTTTTTTTTTTTTCCCCCTCTCTTCAACTATATTACAACCTCGAAAAGGGGTGTATAAGATTGTTTAAAGAACAGAAGCGGGTATACAATTTTTCCGGCTTTTCATTGAATTTGAATAGCTCCAAACGGGAGTTTTTATGGAGAGAAGTGACATTGTACATGTAATTTTTGGGTCTTTCATCACCCCAAAAATTTTTCTGGGTTTTTCCTTTCAACATGCTTTACGTTCTGCCTTTTATATGACAATAATTGTATTGAGAAAAAACTAAAATGAAAAATGACATAATTGTATTTTGAATTTCATTTTTACGTTATCAATGTTACCTTGAGCTTGCACTACATGATTATTCTTCCTTTGAATTTCTATCCCCTCATTTCCCTTGCTTACATTTTACATACCTTATTCCAAACAAATCTTAACTATCACAATGAATATTGGAACTAATAAGACCATGGAACCTATTAAACTCTGCATTGTTCAATAATTTCCAACATTCGATATTGAATGTCATAACACAGGTTCTAATTCTAAATTTCCGAAACTTATAATCACGAACCATACAAGGAATGACCTACTGTGTGTGGAATTAAATTCCGTACGTTATGAGATTTAGGTAATAAGATATCTTATCGTTTATAAATATATGTGAGATAACATAAACTTATTTAGTGCAAAGTACATAGTAAATCTAATTTATGTGAAAATTTAATGAAAATTCCTCCAAGTTGATATAACTTATTTATGATTTTTAGGCCAAACTTGGTCAAATAATCAAATCTATCTCAAATTTTCGATGTAAATCGATATTTTGGTTTGTGTTTGTTTTAAAAGAAGACCTTCAAAGGGTTTGGAAAAATGAAAAAGAAAGAAGGGAGTTCTGAAGGGTCATAGGGAAGGTTTCGATTTCAAATTTTTAGAGCCTCTGTTTGCATAGAATAGGTAAATAGGAATTTGCACCCAACCTATCCTATAAAAGCCGGTCCAACAAAAATGGAACCATGAACCAAAAACCTACCCAAGAATCAAAGTAACAAGGTCGGTTCGTGCCAATCCCCATTCTACCCAGAATCTTGCATTCCCCAGTTGTTAATTCATAATCAAACACGCTATCGTTCATCAACTGCCATTTCTAAAACTCATAACAACATTATTTGCTAGCTGGAAATAAGGTAATAGCACATTGATTCACAAGAATGATGCAGATGAAAGACAAAGCAACTCGTGCAGAATCATGTTGTGCCCTGCTGAGCACCGAGAAAGGCTATGAAACATCGGAGGGTCTGATCGGTTGCAACTTGGAAACCTTAATGAGATCCACAGACCCAAAGTGGCGTCAATATCCCAAATCCATAGGAATCATTAAGTGTCATTGTGAGAAAAACAAAAATTTGGAACAAGATAAGCTGCATGCTTCTCCTCCTCTTCCAATGGCAACTGGAGGGTGTTTCTGTCAACATACAAAGCTGGGACATTGGAATGGTATCAGAAATTCAATGAATACAGCTTTTACAGATGGATAATGGAAAAATGGCTGAGATGAGAATGAATGTCATCAATACCACACAGGAGAGAATTATGGATATTTAAGAAGCTTGAATGACTAAGAGACAGCCGATCACTCTCCAAAAATGGTTAGAAAATCTAGCAGTAGGTCTTAATACCATGTCGGATCATGCCAATTGAAGCAGTACCGAGAAGGCACAGGAAAAAGAGGCCTTCACTGTAGAACCTTGCCATGTCTCGACTCCAGACCCATTGAGTGGGCTTGTCAATTCATTTGAAAGCTTTGGAAGGACCAGTAACCCTTAGATCGATTGTATACTGTTAAGTGAACTTTTGTTTCTAATAAGCAGTAAGGACAACATACTTCTATCTTTCAAGAAATAATTTCACTTTTAACAACCATGTTATGTGATGAATCCTTTCTTTGTTCGTCATAAATTCATGCAAGAAGCCTGCGAGCTTACTGTCGATCCCCCTTTCCTTTAAGAACTCATGTAATGCTGACTGCATCTCGGCATCCAACTTCCTGATAAGATAACAAAGCACGTAAGCTCTCTGTAATAAAGTTCTGTGCTTACATACAATCCAGTCCAAGATAAAGTTCTGAAATAAAGCACATAAGCTCTCTGTAATAAAGTTCTGTGCTTACATACACTCCAGTCCAAGAAAAATACGTATCTCCTACCAATTTGAAAGGCAAGAAAAAAATAAAATAAAATATAAAGGATGGACCTGTATCTGTAACTAGAGCAAGATATTCAAAATCTAAACCCAGTATTTTCACTTTAGAAAGTAGGTCCTACAGTTGAAATAGTTTGATTCTGATTTTACCTTCTAAAAGACAACCAAGAGTTGAGGATCTTGGAAGTGATATAATTTCAAATTAAACCTGCCATTCTGACTTGATTCCTCCTAAAAACAGATTTATGGATTGTAAATGAGAAATCTTAATGTGTGTTTAATAAGTTAATTCCAACTCCATGGGTCGAGAAAGTTAATTCCAATTCCACGTGTCTACTGTCTAGTAGCTTGGCAAATCAAATTATGAACAGAAGAATGCTTAACATGCCTCCTTAAATAAGCAATCATCAAAACAACAGATACTTACTGAATCGACTGACTTATGGCAACCACAAGAAACATACAAATCAAAAAAGAAAAGAAACCAGCCTTTGCATTATGCTACTGCAATTATCAAGTGCGCTGGCTCCTGTGTTTCCATATCAACATAGCAGACAAAGGCATTGCAAACAAAAGATAATTACCTAGGACCATTGTAAGGCCCACCTTTCACCTCCTCTTGCTTAAATATATAGACACCCAAAATCTCTAAAGAGTCTGGCCATGCTGAACACAAAAACTTCATCACACCACCATTATCCTTCTTCTGGATATCAACAACCAAGCTCATATGAAGGCGAATGCCTTGACCAAAGCTATCCTGAACCGTCCCAGCCGCATCAAAAGAGCCTGCTTGAATTTTAATATCTTCTTTATCTCCAAAACTTCGAGTCATTGTGACCCACAGGCTACCCAGTCGACTTTGTACCGAAAATGAATCAAACTCCGTAGGAGGCTGCAAAATTGCCAAAGGAGATGAATAAACAAAATGAGTTCGCAGGTCAAGGACACCAACCATTACTCATAATGGAGGGAAAAACACACATCAAATGCAACATTTCAACTGTGGTCTATGTGCATCTTTCTTCAACTCCTTAAACTTTAATTTAAAGAAAGATAGAAATGCACCAGTAAATCTGATATGCAGTCATCATTTTTGAGACATACAGGTACTAGCCTTTGCCTTTTACACGCCAAATCCTTATAATCTCAGGTTGTAATGAAATTGGCAATTTGTTATATTTAAAATGTAAAATGTCTCCACTTGAAACAAGGTGGTCTCCAAAAAAAGGGGAATTTAAGAGAGAAGAGAACCATTCAATCTTGATTGTGTTTACCGTGCATCTCAAATTCACAATAAGAAGCTACATATACTTCGGTATACAACCTACTAACTTCCCAAAACTCGAATAAGTTAGCAAAGGAACTGACCAATTTCTATTCATGCTATCAAATGCCCTAAGCCCCTCCTCCTCCTCCTCCTCCTTCTGCTTCTCTCTCTCTCTCTCTCTCTCTCTCTCTCTCTCTCTCTGTGCATGTGTATGTGCCCCAAACCCCTTCTTTAATCACAAGAGATTAACACTAAAATAAAGGTTAGTTTTTCTTCCAACCATATCATGTTTCTCTTGATTCAGCATGTTCACATGTTTTTCCGATTATTCTAAAATCAAGACCATGCACACTTTTGTTCCCTGTCGTAGCATTGGCAGCCATGCTAGAATTGTAATCCAAGAGGCAATTCACGTTTTATACCTTGTCAAATCCATGTCAAAAATCCTGAGCAGTTCATATACCGTTTCAGTTAAGCATTTCTTCCACCTCATAATGCTTCCCATTCAAATGTAATTCAACTACAATGAGATTTTAAAAATCATAACACATGAAAACGGTCTTCGTTACAATATTTACGATACAATCCACTTAAATAACAATCGCCAAAAGACCTAAACTTTCATCATTTAATAGATAAAACCCTAATTAACATTACCAGGCAAACTATAATCAGTAAGAAATTCAAAAATAAAATAAAAAAAGGGGCAACTTTAGTTAGTTACCTTGAAGACAGGGTACTCCGACTCCAGTTCGATGCGATTGTTGAGGATTCTGAGAATGTTAGAGTCGAAGGGCGATGTAATGGTTTTGCCGAGAGAGCAGTGCCTTCTTCTTTGGAGAAGAGAAGATTGAAGCGGAGAGAGATGTCCATGATTTAGGGTTTTAGGAGGGAGAAAAACGGTTTTCATGAATTTATTCATTTGAGTTCGGCGATATTTTTCAGTGGGATTTGTTCATATTTGGATTATAGAATCAGACACTGGAATCAGTTTTTGGAGCTGAAGTGAAACTATGGGAACAGGAGCGACGGTGGACAAGCAATGGCAAATGAAATGTAATGAAAGGGAAGGAGGGTTCAATGGACCGGCCGGTCCGGAAACCGTCCGCTAGTGGTTTGGACCGTACGTAAATGCAGTGCACCTGGGTTGGGTTCAAAGTCTACATCCATTTACGAACTTTTAAACCGATTTACAATCAAATTTTAATTTAATATTATCTTAATCTATTTTATATTAGTTGCCTGGACATCATCGTTTAGATATATATGTTATTAACATTTTTACCTTTCATCTTATAAGTTGTTGTCTTTTTTTTTTTCTTTTTTCTTTTTTCTTTTTTCTTTTTTTGGTTTCGCCCATTTTAACTTCAAGTCTACAATAATTCATTTGGCTGCTGGTAAATAGTAAAATTGGAATGGAATTGTAATTCCATGATAATAGAATAGGGTAAGAATTAGGTTTGAATGGCTATTATTTACGATGTGGGTTTGATTGTCAATAAGAAATAAGAGTAGAATTGAATCGCAATTCCATAATAATATAATAAGGTAGGAATTAGGGCTTGAATGGCTATTATTTATAAAATTAATTTAGTATTACTTTGTTTTGTTGGTGAAATGACCATGAAAAAAAAGGGTTAAAAATTAACAAAAGTATCGAAATGTCCTTTTATATAACTTATTATTATTTTTACATATTTTAAAAAGAAAATGAATTTGCAAAGTATGTGCTAATTTATATCTCTAATTAAATTATTAGAATAGACATATATTGTCAACATATTATATATATTTATATATTTCATTATATAAATATAAATTTAACGATCCATTCCCTACTACACAAATATATACAAACACATGAAACATAACTTATTTGAAATAGTCCTTGCAAGTGCATTATAACTCTCCATTTTATAACTAATATGTTTTATCAATCATTGATAAATTAAAATATTAAATAATGAAATAAAATTAATCCATTTTCATTAATTCACTACTGGTGCACCCAAAAAAAAAAAAAAGGTGTTTGTAGAATAATATTTGCTATGAGGATGACCACATATCATGTTAAACAAAATGACTTTATAATAGAATATCCATCTATTATAAATCTCTAATATTTGATTAACCTGCATCATTGATTATTAATAGATTAAAATATCAAACTTTATAAATAAAATCTACCCATTTTCTATGTCAATGCATCGCTATTACATAAAATATATATATATATTATATCCATGACAATATCAATATTAGGATAAATTATATAACCTGCTAAATAAAATGACCTATTTGTGTATCATTGCAAAAGTATCATACTTTATCCATTGAATATTCACTGTAATTGCATTAAATATGTATCATATAACTACTTTGTTTGATATAAATTAAAATATTAAACTTTATAAAAATCATGTTTATTTTTGCAAAAGTACCAAGCCTTTGTCCATATACCTTGATAAACAAAATAATAAACTTGTTTATTTAGACATTGATAATTTAAATTATCAAACATTACAGATTGACATATTTTTTGTGTTAATAAATCACTAGAATATAACTAAAAGAAAAAAAAAAAACAATCAAGGGCATATCCATATTGTTTTAAAAACAAAACTAAGAAGTTGGTAAGCTTCTCTAAAACTTCAAGCATTTCTTGGTGCTTCTAAAACCTTCTTTGTATAATCTAATTGAAACTTATGCGGAAAGTAGAATAGTACAATAATTTGTTTAAACTCTTTAGGGAACTTTTGTAAAACATCAATTTTCTCTATTGCGCTTAACCCTTGGATCGTTTGCACAAGTTATTCAAATTTTTCAACTTTTCTATCATATACTTTTTGGTATTACTCATTATATACTTAAAAGCCTCACCCATTTCCTACATTCCTTTATTAAGATTTTTAACAACAAAAAGTATAAAAGAGTCATCCTTGACCAAATGTCTCCTTCTTTTTGGGATAATATGAGTAGTTTGAGATATCTCTTCCATATTCAAATATGGTTATATCTCTTCTGGTGTATCATTTATCTATTTCTCTTCCTTATCTAACTCTTCAACAACATTATCAGTTGTTTGTGCATTTTGACCTATAGCATGATCTCTAACGTAAATCAAAGATGCAGTTATCGATTCTCTCGAGAGATCACAATTATTGTAAGCAAACATATGACGTTAGCTCTAGGTATGGGGTCTTATTGAGCTACTTTATTTCATTTGATTACTAATGCTTTTTCGAAAGCAAAAATATTGCAACATTTCATTCTTTACAACATAATAAAAAAAGATAAAAATTTATTAGTAGTATACTTAATCAAACGTATGATTTTACTGACAACTTGTTATAATATATATATGTTTTATCATATTTGCTTGTATTATAAATCTCCATTTTAAGCTCTAATACCGCCTTTAGCATGATCTTTAGTATAGATCACTGACAGCTTGTTAGAATGTATATATATATATATATGTGTTTTATCATATTTGTTTGTATTATAAATCTCCATTTTAGGCTCTAATACCACCTGTAGCATGATCTTTAATGTAGATATATATATTGTGATCTATAATACACAAAATAATCTCTTGTTTATTACATCTATTTTTATACATAAAATCATAATATTCATCTTTCATTTGTTTAGTAACACTATTGAAAGTATTAAAAAAAAACTATTTTTTAATCTCTTCATTTTTTGTGAATTAAATTCTTTATTTAGAAAAACTTTATTTTGTTCAAAAAGTTTTTCTATGACATTAAGGTCTAAGTCTCCTATAATTGAGGCAGACGATTCTTTATATTCTAGTTCATTGTTGGGTTAGTAAACTGGTCTAGTTATCCTTCTCCTATTGTTAACTATTTCACTAAGTAGAGGATTATTTTGGACATTAGTTTGATTATTGGGTTGAACATTAATTGGTTAATGAATCATAGGAAGAGATAAATTTACTAATCTCTTAGATAAATATGACATTAACCTTGTTTCTAAGGGTCTTCTAAGATAATCTAAAGATCTCTTAGCAAATTGAATTATTACCTTACACTCGGGATATTAGATTACATTGAAAAGTTCAGTATTATAAACTTGCATTTTTAAAAGAGGATTATCTATTTCCCATTGTTCAAACAAATTAACCTGATACTATTGTATCATTCTAAGTACTAAAACATTAACTTTGGTTAAGCCTATTTAGATTAAAAGTATTTGATCCTTTTTATAAGTTTTAGATCCAAAAGCAATTTTCATTAATTTAAAATACATTCTATAAATTATAGCCATTGGTAAAGTTTCTTCTAACATTTTATAATTATACATTTTAATTCGAAGAATTCAAGAGTTTATTATGGTGTTATCTCTAAGACTAAGCTAAACATTTTGATGACATTCAAATTGTATTGGACCATTACTAAGGCTAGTTTCAATTATAGCATGAATTGATCTTTCATACTTAAATTCCTTAGCATCTCTTAGAACCATTAAAACAGAAGTATCTAAGCTTAACTTAGTAAAGGGTTTAACTCCCACTTGAATTAGACCTATATACATATAATTCCATTATTTAACATATTTTTTAATTGATTCGTTATTTAAAAGTTTATTATTGTTAAGCCATAAAAAATAGGGATATCTTTTTTTGTGTGGCTATCGCATAATCATTTTTTCCTAAAAATTTTCCATTTAACCATTTGATAAATTTGATCATAAAAAGTTTTTAGAATCTTTTAACTATTTATTACTTTATCAAAATCTTTTATATGTATTTAATTTATGTTATTTAACATAGATTCTTTTGTTTACTCCTTAAAATTAAAACTAGAAAAGGACGTAATTCTTCTGAGTAAATTTATGGTTTTCACGAAACTAATTAATCTTATCATATAAATCCAATTCATAGAATTAAATTTTAAAAACTCATGTTATAATCTCTGGTTATGACTCATATGCTATTCTCTCCTTCAGTATTTATGCCAAGTCTCAATGGAAACTCATAACACAAGATATTCTACAAAAGAAATCGTATCAAGTGAATGGTAAATATAAGATATAGATTTCCACAAAAAAAATTGTCTCAAGTGAAAATTAGAAAAAATTTATAAAACTATATACTCTTTTTAGCTCTGATACCATAGAGCACCCAAGAGACGTTATATTAAATAAAGATAGATGTAAGACAAAGATGAAAAATGAAGATAGATGTAGTAGAAATTAGAAACTATATATTAAAAAATAATATTCATGAGAATAGTCATAAGAAGTCATTAGAAGCTATATATATACCCATAAAACACCTAGGAGTATTCTATCTTCTAAAATAAATATTATATAAATAAAAACTTTCTCCTAATAAATTATATGCCCAAATTATATATTATAAGAATTTTATAGTATTTTCCAAATAACATAAAAATTCTATAAAATTATTTCCATCATTATCTCTAACTATTTGAGACATTAAAAACAAAAAGTATTTATAAAGTACGTAGCGTTGTATCATCAGATCGGCTAAGGATTGGTTACTTTACTTTGAGCTAATAACTCACACGTTCGAGCCTCTAACCTATGTACTTTATTAAGTGACATGTATCGTATTAACATATAACATTAAATATTAAAAGAAAATCATCGTAAGCAACAGAGTTAAGGCTAGTGAGATATTAACCAAATAAAAATATATAATATTAAAGGAACATTAAATAATAAAACCACTACAGGCGGTTTGACTAACCGAATAGTAGGGTTTAGAAGTAAATAAAAATAAATCTTATAGAGATACACCCATTCAAGATAGAGATTCCTACCATAAGATAAACAAAAAAGAAGATATACTTTAAAAATGAAAATTTATTTCATTACAAAATGGGAGCATTACATTTGGATCATAAAAGGAAAACTTTTAGAAGAAGAAATATAAAGAAAGGAACATTGAAGCTACATTCCTATACTTCAAAAGAGAAGCATATGATTACTTCTTAATTTTAAAACGTTAAAAGTTATTAATCAGTTGAAAAGTAAAAGAGAAGAGAAGAGAAGAAGAAGTGGAAGGACGGAAAAGGAAAGGAAATGAAAGAAAGAAAGAGAAGGGAGAAAAGAAAAGAAGAGGTAAGAGAACTAATCTAAAATTCGATGCCTTATGAATGAAAAAATATCCTTTATTTATAGGGATAGAGGCTAACAAAGTACAATACAAGTGGCCAATAGGTACTGTACAATTTACTGTAAAAAACAGTGAAAAGTAGATTATTTTGGTAGACAATTCATTGTAGTAAAAAAGGAAAAGTCTTATTGTACACTGTAATATATGTGGAAAGGGTATTTTTACTAGTATTTTACAATGTGAAATACATTACATTCCAAATATATTGAAAATACATTCAGAATACAGTTAAAATTACATTATTCCGAAGTAATCATCTTGATTTGTATTGCTACTATATTGAGAAGTAGATTCCAATGTTGATCCTACGGTTAATTTATTCAATAATGCCAGTGCTTTCTTTGAAAGTTCTTTCATTGTTTTGGAGAATTGACATGAGCCATCGATGATATTAAAAATCCTTTTATCATGAAAGAAAGGAGTTGGAACATTAACTGGACTTATTGGGATCGTTGAAGATTTATCATGCTTGATCCAATTTAGGACAGTAATTTCTTCAACTTTATTCTGCATTTTAAATCTATCTCACCATTTAACTTTATATTTCTTGGTTAAAATGGTAGTTTTGGATTCATTATCTGTTTTATATTCAAAAAAACATGTTATTACCTAAGAAATGTTTATATGCATGAAATACGGGGTATTCTTTTTGAAGGATTATTCATAGTTTGTTAGGACGTATTTATTCATAAATACATTGTATCTATTGAGGACTTTTTCATGTATAATTTCTTTTGTAGCTCCAAATTCATCCCATTAGTGTGCAAACCAATAAGGAAGGGTTTTTAAAGAACATTTTTTCAAAGAAAATTAGCTAAGTGTATGATCTCTTTGGGTTCATTTGGAAAAATGTATTCCATCATGCCTATTTTTAATCATAATAATTATAAGTGGCTCTATAATTTGGTTGCAGATCTATTGGTAACATTTGAAATTTAATTAGCATTATAGGGTGGCTAGACCATTCGGTAAAGTTGATGACCTGTATGAATTCTAGCTGTAGAATAACTTATTATTTCATTTGTTTGAAAATGTTTAAATAAAAACGATCCAGTTTCACTTAAAATTCTTTCATAAAAATGAATTGTTTTATAAAAATCATAAGGAATAAAAGTAAAATTATCAGTGGAAATTATTTTTGCATAATCATAAGGATCTTTTTCAAAAAGATTTTTCTCTATTGAGAATATATACTTAAAAATTCCTTTTGTAAAAAATTTTTATTTTTGAGGGGTTGAAAGCTTCTCAAAGAAAGATGCCACCTCAGTTAACTAGATATTCTAGCTGCTCATTCTTTTTAGCGGAATCAATTCTTCCACTTGTTGAATTCCCGAAACCATTGGAGGGGTTATTGATGGTTGTAGAACAGTTGTTGGTGCTTTGAGAAATTCATGAGTTATCTAAACTTATGAGGTTTTAGAAACTTCAGTGGGTTTTATTTGGGAAGTCATAGGAGGTGGTTCATTTTTTGGAACTATTAAAGATGATGACTCATCTTTAATGGTTAATGGTGCATTTGAGGGTTTAGTTGCATTAAGCCTTGACTGGACATTGATTAGGCCCTTTTTAGAGGTTAGGGGATCCTTACCTATGCCTTTGTTTTTTTATGAGGCATTTCCCTACAAGAATTTATAAGTAAGAAAGTCAGGGAGAAAATTTGATGATCCATTGAAATCATTTATTTCGAAATTAAAAACAAATAAAATGGATTGCCATCTGGTAAAAATCCTTTTTAAAGCAATATTTTGAACATCTTTTTGTAAAATATTTTTTGCATTTTTGTAATCAATTCTTAAAAGAAATTTTTTATTTAACAATTTCCAAATTTCTTTGAAATTTGGAAATTGTTAATATAATTGCTAAATTTTTTTTGTTAATTATAGAGTAATTCTTTTGACATTCATTCCAATATTTGGAAATAAATTGATTAATATATTCTTTCTCATTTTGTTTTTGTTTAAAAATTCCACTAAATACAATATTAAATGCATTTGTTTCTACTATTTTGAAAAAAGATGATCCACAATATGGAGACATGAGATTTCTTTAAATTTTTCTTTAATTTACTTAACAACATTAGTATGAATTTCTGACCATTGTAACTGATTCTTTTTCAATCTTTGATAAAAAGGTTTACATAAAACATTGAGATTTAAAAAGAAATTCGTAACATAATTTAAATTTCCTAAAAATCACTATAGTTGAGTTTTATCCTTGATTTCATTAGAAAACTTAGATGCAAATTCTAGTTTGTACTATTATATATTTGATATCCTAAGAATCTAATCTTAGTCTGGAAAAGAAAAATTTTAAAAAGTGACATTCCTAAACCATTTTTTTGTACAGTATTGATGAAAATTTTAATATGTTTAAAATGTTGATCTATATTTGAAGAAAATATTAAGACATCATTAATGTATACGATTATAAAATTTCAATAATCATTAAAGATTTCACTCTTTATTCTCTGAAATTTAGAGAAAGCATTTTTTAATTCAAAATGCATTACATTCCATTCATACTAAACAAAAGAGACAATAAAGGCAGTTTTATATCTATCAGTTTCTTTAATCTAAATTTACCAAAATCCAAATTTCATCTTTTATTCTATTGAAAGTATTAAAATCATAATATTCATCTTTTATTTATTTAGTAATACTATTGAAAGTATTAAAAAACCATTTTTTAATCTTTTCATTTTTTGGTGAATTAAATTCTTTATTTAGAAAAACTCTATCTAGTTCAAAAGGTTTTTCTATGACATTGAGATATAGGTCTCTTACAATAGAGGTAGACGATTTTTTATATTCTAGTTCATTATTGGGTAGGTAAACTGGTTTGGTTATATCTACCCCATTATTAACTATTCCACTAAGTGGAGGATTATTTTGGACACTAGTTTGATCATTGGGTTGAATATTAATTGATTGATGTATCATAGAAGGAGGTAAATCTACTGATCTCCTAGATTAAGATGACATTAACCTTATCTCTAAGGGTTTTCTAGGATAATCTAAATAACTCTTAGCAAATTGAATTATTACCTTACCCTCAGGATATTGGATTACATTAAAAGGTTCGGTATTATAAACTGGTTTTTTTGAAAGAGAACTATCTATTTCCCATTATTTAGGTAAATTAACTTAATCCCATTGTATTATTCTAGGTACTAAAACATTAGCTTTAGTTAAGTTGTTTAGATTAAAAGCGTTTGAACTTTTTTATAAGATTTAGATTTAAAAGCAGTTTTCATTAACTTAAAATACATTCTATAAATTATAGCCATTGGTAAAGCTCCTTCTAACATTTTATAATTATGCGTTTTAATTCGAAGAATTAAGGAGTTTATTATGGCCTTATCTTTAAGACCAAGGGTAACATTTGGATGATATTCAAATTGTATTAGACCATTACTAAGGCTGGTTTCAATTGTAGTATGAATTGATCTTTTATACTCTAATTCGCTAGCATCTTTTAGGACTATTAAAACAAAAGTATCTAGCCCTAATTTAGTAAAAGATTTCACTCCTATTTGAATTAGACCTATATGCATATAATTTCGTTACTTAACATATTTTTTAATTAATTCATTATTTAAAAGTTTATTGTTGTTAAGTCATCAGAAATGGGGATATCTTTTTCTTCTATGGCTATAACATAATTATTTTCCCCAGAAATTTTGCATTTAGCCATTTGATAAATTTGATCATAAGAAGTTTTTGAAATCTTCCAATTATCTATCTTTTTATCAAAATCTTTTATATGTATTTCATCTCTATTATTTAATATAGATTCTTTTGTTTGCTCCGTAGAAGTAAAGTTAGAAGATGACATAGTTCTTCTAAGTAAATTCATAGTTTTCATAAGACTACTTAATCTTATCTTATAAATCCAATTCACAGGACTAAATTTTAAAAGCTCATGTTATGATCTCTAATTATGACTCATATGCTCCCTTCTCATTCGGGACTTACGTTAAATCTCAGTGAAAACTCATAACATAAGATATCTTATAACAGAGCCATACAATAAAAAATGAAATTATACAAAAACCCTTCTCTACTGATTTGCATACTGGTAGGATGAATTTGGAGCCATAAATGAAATTATATATGAAAATGCCCTCAATGAATACAATGTATTTATGGGTAAATATGTCCCAACAAACTATGAACAATCCTTCAAAAAGAATATGTTGTATTTCACGCATATAAATATTTCTTATGTAATGACATGGTTTTTTGAATATAAAACAAACAATGAATCCAAAACTATCATTTTAACCAGGAAATATAAAGTTAAATAGTGGGATGGATTTAAAATGTGGGATTAAGTTAAAGAAAATATGGTCCTAAATTAGATCAAGAATGATAAATCTTCAATGATCCCAATAAGTCCAATTAATATTCCAACTCTTTTCTTTCATGATAAAAGATTTATAATGTTATTATGTTTTATCACATTTGCTTGTATTATAAATCTCCATTTTAGGCTCTAATACCATTTGTCACGAAAACGTTATCTATAATACGAGCAAATATGACGAGGCAAATGATGACTGAGTACAATATGAGCACTTTAGGAAGAGTGAACATCCCACACGTGACAAGTGGTTTTATTTTATATTCTAACTTCTAGCATTCTTAAAAGAGTTATGATAATTGTATCGAGTCAATTTTGTGAATTCATAAGTTGAAGAATCAATGACTTCTATGTGGTTTTTTCATTTTCTATTTTTCAAAGATGTATGTACTTTTGTTTACTCATTAATTATAATGATACTTTCGTGTGGCATTCCGGTCCAATTTATTGACATACTTATCATTTTTGTTCTCCAAATACTCTACTTTAATACATTTCAAGCTTTAGGAATATCCATTTATATGTATCTTATTTCAACCTCATTAATAAAACCACTTGTATTTTTAGTGAAACCTAATGGAACATATCAATAAACTATTATTTATATCGATATCCATATTATTAAGATAAAACCATTATTGTTAAATTTGTTGTTGTTAAATTTAAGATGACCCATGCGGTCCACTTCGGTTCGACCTCACTTAGCCATAAAACTAATTTGGTGAAACCTCTTTAATTCTCAACCTCTCACATGTTTGACTAAACCTTTAAGGCTGGGTTTAACAACATTGGATAAAACAGTATGTTTTGGAATGTATTTTTCAATCACACTTATGCCCCTTAATTTATTAGAAAAAAGCAATAAAAAATGCATTATAATAATCCAGTTTAGAAACATCTAACATCAAAATATAAAACTTCTCTAATGAAAAACTTAATATATTTTTTTATTTTCTCTCTTTTATAATGGAAAACTTACCTCTTTTATGTTGCAACAATTTTTCATATGCGATTTAACCATGGTGCTTCAATCTCCTTAAGGAATTTTATGGAAACATTGATGTGGATTATGTTATGGCTAGGGCTGCTAAGCTTGATGTAGAAGCCAAGAATTTGTTGAGGGTTTTTGTTCTTGTTTTATAAGGTTAGTATGCAACTGCCACCCCAAGGATCCTAGACCTATAGTCAATCTAGCACTTCGTATGCTTCATTTTATAAAAGGAGAAAACTAATTGCTTAAAGAAACCGAACCATGGGGGAATAGAGTTATGGTTTCTTAATGAAGATGAGACTGGGACATCTTTGGATTCAGCACTGGATTGATAAATGAATGATAAGAATAGGGAGAGTGAGCATAATTGATTGGGTTGCACGTTTGTTGACTTTCCAAATAACTTGATAATATGCATGTTTTGTTTATATTTGCTTGGTACATCTTCATCATTTAGTCTTAAGTTGACAATTTAATATTTCGCTTATGCTAATGTTAATTCCTATGCTGTTAGTAACCATGTAAACCTAATGTGAATTAGGCTAAGTGCGGTGACAAGTCGAGAGAGGAAATCAGGAAGTTAAAGAACAGAAATGTGATTTTGTGTAAAATGAATTACAGTAATTAATTAGTTACAAAGAGAACTTGACTATTTATATTACATGAATAGTCCTAATTACCTAACTAACTTGCACGTGTGTGTATATATAAGCATGCAAGCTTCTAAATAAATAAGTATAATAATACTTCACAGCCCCCCCTTAAGTTGGAGCTTCTCTTAAGCCTAACTTGAGACACAAATGCCAAAGTTGAGGAGTATGAAGTGCTTTAGTAAGTAAATCCACAACTTAACGTGAAGGAGGAACAAATTGAAGATGTAGAAAGCTAGATGGCACATAATTGTGAATAAAATGTGCATAGATATCAAGATGTTTCGTTCATCCATGCAAGCAGGGGTTCTATGCAATTTGAAGAGCAGATTTGTTGTCACAAGACAAAGGAACAGGAAGCTGAATAGAAAGATCCACGTTTCATAAAATATAGGAAACCCACAGCAATTCTTTTGTGGTTGCTGCCAAGCTACTATATTTCGCTTCTATGATGGAAGTAGATACAGTGGGTTGCTTCTTAGTCTCCTAAGAAACAAGGGCATCACCGAGCATGATGCAGTAGCCTATTAAAGAGTGCTTATCATCAATAGACGACCCCCAATCGGAATCAGAAAAATCACAAAGTTAAAGAGAATTAGCTGTAGGATAAAAAAGTCTAAAGGAAGAAGTCCCTTCAAGATAACGCAAAAAATGAAGTAGAGCATCAAAATGTGGCTGTCTTAGTCATTCAAGGAACTGACTGAGACAATGAATAAGATAGGAAATATCGGGTTATGTAATTGTGAGATAAAGAAGACAATCGACAAGTCTTTGGTAAATAGTGGCATTAGGTAACAAAGGACTGGTAGATATATCTAAAGAAAGTCGTGGCTGCATAGGAAAGGAAACTAGTTTGCAACCTATCAAACCTGCATTTTGTAAGACATCGATGATAAACTTCCTTTGATTCACAAGAATACCATGTGAAGTGCGACATAAAATTGACCCAAGAAAGAACCGGGCTTGTCTAAGGTCCTTAATGGTGAACTCATCATGAACTTTCCGTTTAACAATATAAATAAAAGCAACATCCAAGCTAGTTACTAACATATCATCAACATATAACAAAATAAAAGTACAACCTTGAGAGCATGAATTGGTAAACAAAGATGGATCATGAACAAATTGTGAAAAACCTAGAGATAAAAGAAACTTAGAGATCTCAAAGTTCCATTGGCGTGATGCTTGCTTCAATCCATATAAGGCCTTGAGTAACTTACAAACTTGATGAGGTAAAGCTCTATCATAGCCTCGAGGAGGAGTTATGTAGATATCCTCATCTAAATGTCCTTATAAAAGCGCATTGTTAACATTAATCTAATGAAGTGGTTAAGAAGAAGCTACAGTTAATGCTATCAAAATATGAATTGTACCTAACTTAGCAACATGGGAAAAAGTATCATTATAATCTTCCCTTTCTTTTTGAGTAAAGCCTTTTGCTACTGACTTGGCTTTATATCATTCAATGGTACCATCTGGTCTATACTTGATCTTATAGACCCATTTAGATCCAATAGGATGTCTACTTAAAGGTAAGTCCGTTAACTCCCAAGTCTCATTCTCTTCTAAAGAGAGAAGTTCATTATGCATAGCATCTTGCTGTCGAGCTTGATTTTTCAATTTCTTATTTTAATTTGATTTCCCTTAAATTGATTTAAATTAAACTCTATACCTATTTAATTTAAGCATTTGACTAAAGTTAAAGGAAACCTGGTTTTGTTATTTTGAAAAATTTGGAATCACCATCCAATAAGATGGGAAAAAATGATTAAATTAGAACTGATTAGGCAGATCGATTCTAATTTACATCTGTTCTAATTTAGCCATCAATTGATGTTTTGAAAACTTTTTGAAAAGAATTCAAAAAAGCAGATTTTTTTTTTAGTTTGGGAGTTACCTATTAAACCCTTATAGGTACCACTATTAATTTTTCGTAATTAGATTTTATTTTCAAAATCAATATTTTTAAATATTTTTTTAAGAAAAATAAAAAAAACCCTAAGTTTTTATAGATTTTATGTAGTTGGTCTGGCTTTGAACTTACATACCTCACCTCGAAGGTGCTTATGTATTCACTACTCAAGATCAAACGTCCGTATTTTTTTTCGAAAACTTTAGTGTGTTGATTCTTTTTAATTTTTAAAAAACCAATCGAGTTTACGTTTTAATTCATTTATTTGAAGTGAAAAAGAAATCCTAGAAAAAGGGTCATGACTTGAAGTTTCAATTCATAAAAAATTATCTAACAGAAAGTCTTAATTCGAATAAACAAGTTTATTAATTTGTTGTTATTAAAATAAATTTTCTAAGTGAGAAATTCTAAGTGCCTAATGATTGAAAAATAAAGTTCGGGAAGGGTAAAATTTCCTAAATTGAAATAACCCTTGTTCTTTCATATACTTAGAAAATTATTGCTAAACACATCATTAACTAAACAAAAATAAATAAACAAAAAAAAAGGAATGTATTCAAGGTTGTGTGCAATGTTGAGAACATCCAATTGGGTTTAATTACTTGCTGTGTTAGGTGAAGGTTGTCACGGCCATGGTGTTGTGCGAGGGAGAATGAAGGTAGTGCCGTATGGGTTCAGTATATTGGACAAGGGAGAAAGACGCTGCTGCATAGCTATTTAGTTCGTTGGTCGCGTAGCCAGTGAAGTGCACATGAGTGGACAGTAGAATGACGTGCTGTGGAGCGTGCTGAGTGTGGAATTTGCTGTGCTACTTGGTGATCATGCAGCGATTGCAATGTCTATATGTGAGAGAGAGATCACTTGATGGATAGTTGCGTTAGGGCTTGCTGATTAGTGGAAGTCGTAGAAAATAGAGTGGTAATGTTTAGTTGATGATGGACAGTGGAGTGGTAGTGGCAATAGCTATGGCTGCTATTCATGGGAGGCTGTTATGTCCAAAGCAGTTATCATTGTGTTGTGCAGACGTGCCACTTACATAAGGGAGAGTATAGGATTGTGGTTTGTGTGTGAATGTTGGTGCGGATTGAACAGTAGCGAGGGAGAAGCTGTTGTTACGTGTGTAGTTTGGGAGTTAGTTGATTGCTGATTGGGGTTGGCGAATGTAAGCCCCACAACTAAGCAATCCGAGGTTTCGATCGGTTGAATGATCTGATCGAGCCTAAATTATAAAGTAAAGCTAAAAATATTAGTAAACCGATCTCGTAAGTTTGAATTTAAGAAAATAAGTAATAAAATAGGAGACTATAAAATTTTCAAATTTTAAGTATATAACTCGTTATTTATCGAAAATGCGTAAAAAACATTCCGGTACTTAACGAATCGCTAGAGATAAATTATATATATACTAAAAATTATAAAATAACCTAAATAATATTTAGGAATATTTATTTGTACTATATATGAATTTACATGTAAGTATAAATACGAGTAATTTCTTAAAATACGTGAAATGTGCTAAAATAATACAAAATACTTAAAGAAAATTCATAATTAAATAAGGAAAAATCAAGAAAAATCATGAATGATCCAGAATTGGGTCGTGGCAGCTGGGGAAAATAAGAAAAAATTCGGCCAATTAGAATAAGCCAACATAAAAGCCAAAAATCAAGGGATAAGGCAATTGTCTTGTCCCATTTAATGCACAATAAATCCTCTAAAGCCCTATAAATAGCAGGAAAAATTCAGGAACTCATTTGGAAAGTTAGAAATCAGAAAAAATTAGGGAGAGATGAAAATTGAGAGAAAAATTCAGTTTAAAAAAAAATTAGAAAAACTGTGCAATTAGGGCTTTCAAAGGGAACCCACACTAGACGAGGAGCTGGGAGTGGACGGCCACAACCACCACCACATGTTGGTGGCAGCGCCCAGGCCGGACGACAAGGCCACGGTGGCCGGCGGTGGCCGGAGCCACCCAAATCGGTGAGTCCGATTTCCAGCCTGATTTTGTGTAATTTTGTAAAAATAGTAAATATTATTAGAAAATTATGAATTTTGTTATTTTAGGATATTTTTGCATGTAGTTTGTAGGAAAAATATTAGTTTGATGAAAACATGCCCCGTAATATATGATCCTTAAGAAATCATGTAAAACCGAGCACATTTCGGTTTAGAAATAAATGACCTTAGGAGTGTAGTTTGGAGCTCAATTTTTTTCCTGTAGGATGCTCATGTGATATAGAATAGTGCTATGAAGCAATTTTTTTAAAAATAATTTTCGAAATTTTTAAGTTAATTTTTAGCCTTAAAATGATGGAAAAATTGGGTAATTTGGAGTTAATTAAGTAATTAAATTATTAATTACTGACTTAGTGAATAAGTAGATGTTGAAATCTGATGGAAAATGATACTTGTAGCATTTAGGGTGTTAGATGTAATTATTAGGTTAATTATGTAGTAAATAAGTAATATGGAAAAATAGTACATTTTAAGTTAATTTTGTAAATTAGGGTAATTAGGAGTAAAATCTGATTTAGGATGAATTTAGACATTTTGAAATGATAATTGATGTTTAGAGATGATAATTGGAGTGATATAAATATTAGAAGTGTAATATATACATAAAAGGTAATAATACATAATAGGTAATTATTGGACATATAATAAATAGGAAATATTATAATAAAAATTGATATTGTAATAATAATAAAAATATACAATAAATCTGATAGGAAATTTGAATTTATGTAATTATATGAAAAATGTAAAAAATTTTCACATTAAGAGTGAATTTGGTATACTAATAAGGATATAAGTGTATTGGGTGAAATAAAATACTAACTAGGGGTAATGATAGTATTTAGGAGATCGGAAAATAATGTGATTAATTTCACATTATGGGTTGAAACGAATTTCTAGGGTTAGAGTATAAAACACTACTTAGAAATCGAACTAGAACCTAATTTAGAAATCGATGCAAAAACCGAACCCGAACCTAACCCCAAACCTAAATAATTGTAAAAGACGTAAGACCTAGATAATTAGGCATATTAAACCCTAAACAAAACGTAACAATAAGTGTTATAGGATAAAATGAACCTATAATAGTTATATGAAAAGCTGAAACCACGTTTGTATTATAGGGATGATCGGCGATGGCCTGATCAAATCGGACCTCGAGTGAATGAGTGAGGAGTCGAGGTAAGTTGGGATTAATACGATGTTGCATTTTAGAGGCTTAAGATTATGCTTAGTTGTGCTTGTTAGATAGTTGAATGTGTGCATGTGCATGTACATGTGCTTGATTATGAGTGATGTTATGATTCTGTTTGTTGTTTTAGCATATATTGTATGAATTGTATGAAATGATTGATCACCCTAAACTGGACTTAATCAAATATCCGACCAGTAATCATAATCGGGCATGCATGGCAATCCGTTAGGGGAACTTAGGACTCTTCGGCCAAATACTGACCCCTTCGGAAGAGATAGCGCAGGATTGCAAAATGGTCCCTTCTTCATCCTCAGTCGAACTAAATAACAGGAGAGGAGGTCGCAGCGAGGGTGAAGACAGTGGTTCAAAGGTAGTCGCGGGAGGAGTAAGGTCTCCATTACACAAGCCTGGGTTTGGTCGTAGGCTGTTGCACTAACGGCAACTCCTCAACCCGGATTAGAGCGGGCGCAATTTCTCTAATCTCACGACGGGCCGGACAACGTTGTGCGATGGCATTTGCTTGCACATGCATTCACCTAATAAGTGATTGAAAACTTTGTTGTGTTTCTGGTATAGTTTTAAGTCCTCCGTCCCTACTTACTGAGCTGTGATTGCTCACATCCCTATAGACGTCGTGCAGGTGCTGGCTAAGAAGCGGCAAACAACTACTTTGAAGCTAGCAACTGCTGGATCCTGGGGAGTGAGGAAAAATATTGAAGAATAAACACATATTTTTAAGGTCTAAGTTTTTATTATTTTTCATTTCCGAATGATGTAATGATATAGAAAAATACTATAGAGAAATATTGTAAACTTTAACTGCAATAACTGAATTATAACATATATTTTTAAAGTTTAAGCTTTTACTTTAGAACTTCTCATTTTTTTTAATGCACTCGGAGAAACATTGCAAAAGATAATTGCAATCATTAAATTATAGTGAATATATATATTTCCACACTTTCTTAGATGAATGATTTATTTAAATTTCAAACTGTTTACTTCAAAGTGGGTTAGTCGTTGACGCCTTGTGTAGATCAGGTCTAAGATAGCGGTTGTAAGGCCAACTTCTATCTTATGGTGATTTACACGGCGGGGCTGTTACGACTCTGCCGCTTCGGGGCGTGACAGCGAGGACGAGAGAGAGGGTTGAGGTTCTATCATGCTTGCGTAGTGAAGCCGTTGTCCTTGTATGGATGAGTATTGAGCTGCAGATCGGTACTAAAATTTGGGGCGTAACTGCTGTTGGCTGCTTTTAGAATGGTAGCGTAGTCTGGTATGTTGTTATGCTGAACAATGGATAAGATTGTGTGACCGTACTGGAATGTGGTGAGTGTATGTTGACGAAGGATGGGGCTATGAATGTGCTTGGACAAAGAGAGGATGGGAATGGCTGCTGTGTGTAGAGATTAAGTGTTGTACTGTTTAGCCGTGTGGTTGTTAGCTGCTGATTGTATTCATGCGGTGGAGTTGGTGTTCTGCGAAGGGGATTGATATTGGTTTGTGCAATGGATCGAGGATGGAGAAAGAAGACTTCGGTTTGTTGTGAGAAAGGGAAATCGGTCACAATTAGGTTAAGGCGAGTACGTAATTGTAAAAAAAGTAATTCATGCCGTGCGATTGTTGTATATAAAACTCAGCAAAAAAATTAGATTTGAATCCGTACACTTAATCGATTTTTGCAATAGAGGAATGAAAACTCTGTTTCAAAGAAGACTACATCTCTAGAAACAAACACAGCTTTATTAGTGATATCAAAGAACTTATAGCCTTTTGAGCATAAGGATAGCCAAAGAAAACACATTAACACCTTAAGAATCAAATTTATCTGTAGGATCAGGATGTTTAACAGCATAACATAAGCAACCTAAGACTTATAAAGGATTGTAAGATGGAGGATATCCAAATAATCTCTCAAAAGGTGATTTCCAACGCAAACTAAACATAAGCATGTGATTGATCAAGTATATAGCCGTAAGAATGCGCTCTTCCCAGAATTCTTTTGGTAAATAAGCATGAAGATGTAGGGCACATGGAGTATCCAACAAGTACCTATGTCTCCTTTCTACTTGACCATTTTGTTGATGGGTATAGATTATAGTTCGTTGATGAACAATACCAAGGGTATCAAAGAGAGACTTATAAGAATTGCACAAGAACTAAAACCCATTATCTGTATGAATAAATTGAGGAACAAACTTAAAATGATTGGAAACATAAGAAAGAAATTTATGAAGGATAGAGAACACTTGACTTTTATGTTAAAGCAAATAAGTCTAAGTAGACTTAGTGTAATCATTAACAATAGTTAAGAAATATGATGTACCAGAAATAGAAGGAACTCTATAATGACCCCAAACATCCAAGTGTAAAAGCTCAAATGTATGAGTGAAGACACTATCACTTCTTACAAATGGTTGCCTATGCAATTTAGCTTGAAGACAAGCATCATAAATGAAATTTTGTGAGATGTGATTTTTACAACTGTTGATATGTTGAAGTTTCGAAATGGAACTATGATCAAGTCTGGCATGGAAAAGTTCTAAAGAAATTGAATCACTATTACAAGTAAATTTATCACATGAAGTAATAGTATTACAAGAAAAAAATTGTGATGCAGCCAAATGATTCTCATCTCCAATCCACAGTACATGTAATCCACAAACTACTCACTACCTTATTTTTACTTAATCATCCTTTCAGGTGACAATCTTATTTCACTTCTTTAAAGCCGCTTCGCTTCTTTAAAGCTACGTATACTAATGTAGTACGCACATGACTACTTTGATCGAACCCTTGCATCTACAGTACTTAACTTTTCTTTCACTCTACAAGAACACTGATTTAAAATTTCACAAATACATTTCGGATAAGCTTATAATTGTTGGAACTCATCCCAACATTTTTTTAGTTTACTGTAATAAGCACCAATACTCAAGTTATTTTGTTTAAGACTGCAGATCTTAAACTAAAGTTAAAAGATTAAAGGACCATTAGAAACACCATATTGCTTCACTACTTCATCTCATAGTTGCTTAACGGACTGGGTGTAAAGAAAACTTTGAGAAATCTTGCAAATCACGGAATTTAATAACTAGTAATGTACTATATAATAATCACAACGTTACCAACGCACGTAATCAACTGAATCAATACTAGGCTTAGGAATCGAACCATCAATGAAACCAAACTTCAATTTTGCCCCAAGCCTTAGTATAACAGAATGATTCCAACTAAGAAAATTAGTGCCATTGAAAATGAGCGTACCAATCTACATATTCGAATTATCAGAATTCGAAATGAAATATGGATCTAAAATTGAAGCATCAACAAATGACTTATGACCTATCCTAATGAGTTCAGAATTTCCCGAATCCATTGTAGAATTTGATTCCACTTTTACAATTCCTTCCATAATTAAAATGAATGACAAATCAGTAAGATAATACTTGGATGTAGCTCTGATACCATGTAAACCTAATGTGAATTAAGCTAAGTGTAGCGACAAGCCAAGAGTGGAAATCAGGAAGTTGAAGAAAACAAAAATGTGATTTTGTGTAAAATGAATTGCATTAGTTAATTAGTTACAAAGAGATCTTGGCTATTTATATCATATGTATAGTCCTAACTGGCTAACTAACTTGCATGTGTGTGTATATATAAGCATGTGAGCTTCTAAATAAATAAGTATAATAATACTTCATAGACTATTAATCAATTTTAAATATTAACATTGCATTTATGTGCATTCATCAATTTCATATTCATATTAATTTTAATATTACTTATTTGCTATTAAGTTAATATAACTTAAACACTTGTCTTAATATACTTTGAAACATTAATTAGATTAATCAAATTTCCACTAACCAAATCAAAACAATTAATTTATCTGAATTAATTCATTCTAATAATCTAATTGATATTTTATATTATATCAATTAAATAAATTTTGTAATAAATAGAACTATTTAATGGTTAAATAAATTAAACCTACTATTTAATATAATTCTAAATAAATAAATTTGTATTTAATTATTTTAAATTATTTCTTTCCATCCCGTTCCCATATTTACGCAAATTGAGATAACTAAACTAACTAAAAAATGATTCAATTAATTTATCCATTCCATCACATATGACTACTCAAATAACTACAATAATTACCTTGTTGTTATTTACTTATTTCTTCAATTTATTAAAAATTCATCCAAAAAAAAATAAAACTAATTAAATTAATAAGTTAATTTATCCAATATTCTACATAATAAACGATTTAAAATACTATTTATTTTAATTTCAAATAAAAACAAAGTTTGCACGTTGCTTATATGCTTTTGTGCCTATGTCTAGGTAGCCCATTATTATGCTTGATATACTCATGCTTGGGTGCTCGTACTGATGTGCCCGGCTGTGTAGTTGTATTCGATCTTGTCATCAAGAAGTATGTTGATGAAATGAAAAGTTCTTTGGGCAAGTTTAGTATAAGACTTTTAGAAGAATTCTGTTTAGAGGGAAGCCCCACCAAGCTTTCAAATGACGAGATATAACAGGCCCAAAAATAGTAATTAGCAACCATCATTAATCCCCAATTTCTTATATGAAGATAATTTTAGCCATCCAAGATTTAAAATTGAAAAAAGATTGAATAAATATTACATATCATATGTTATATATATATATATATATGGTATATAAATACTAATAAAATATTGATATGAATGATAATAAAAGAAATAATTTTTAAATTAATTACTGTATTTGAATTATATATATTATATATATCAATATTTTATTAATATTCGATAATTCGTGACTTATATTACTTTGAGTTTTTAGTTGAGCAGCGGTTCATCTATCCGTTATTTTAAGCCTCAAAGGAAGTTTTCCATGGAATCATAACAGCAATTTAGAGCACTCCGACGTCTCGATTCTATCCCTCATGTAATCCAACCGACGCGAGACTAGGGGAAAGCCTTTAGTGGCCCAAACTCCCTGACAATAATTTCCTCAAGAGATTGCAGATTGCTTCAGTACTCTCTAAATTATGCCCAAATTCTATTTGTGTACTTCAAAAAATTTGAAACTAAACCCTGGATCATTTTGCAAAGATGTAACAAGAAATTAAGATATTTGGTCTAGCCTCCAGGACTACCTAAGCAATAGCTTAAACTTTAGAGTAAGTGCTGAACAACATCTTAAGAAAGCCATTTTGAGATGTATTGAGGAGAATTTAAAGAAACAAATTAGGTATGCGCTCAAATGTATCTAGACCTTGATATATTAAATTTGGCTTTCGATGAGAAATTCCATTAAATCTCTTCAATTACATTAGATGTGCAATCAGAGAAAGGGTGATCGCATGAAGTACGTATTATACACTGATGCATTAATCTTTACTCATTAACATCTAATAAAACCACAAATTCCAACTTCGAATGAAGCCGTAATCCACCAAAAGCAAATATTCTTTTTACCAGGTAAAGGAAATTATGACTGTCCGACAATCATTCACATGTATAAACAGGTATTATGTATGTAGAACCAATATGGCTTTCTTTCTTGCTGAATTATCGAAAATAAAGAGAGAAAAAAATAAAAATAAAAATGATAGCAAATTATGAAAATCTGAGGAATGGAATACTAAAAAAGGATGAATGAGTGTATTGTATGGTATCAAATGCCTTCAATTACTTCTTCAGTCCACATAGAGCTCGGCTCGCTCCAAGACCTTGGTCTCAATCCAAATTTAAAGAACAAGACCATTTCCAATGCCTCAAACACCCTGTTTTGGTCCAAGAACTCATTCCAAACCCCACTCACAATGCAATAGTTGTTATTATAAGGTGGACGATGATGTGCACCGTGTTGCGACCGCGACACGAGGAGCCCTAAATCTTGCAAAGCCACCACCAATGGTGGTAACTTGCTCTTTGTACCATGAGCCCATGCATGGAATTGTTGGCTAAACATGATGCAACTGGAAAAGAAGGCGACGAATCCGAGCGCCGTCGGGTCATTGCAAATAGCATCGATTGGAAGGACCGTGAAGGTCGCCACCCTTGCCAAGGCATGCAAATTGTTGGCGAATTGGCGTCTAGTTATAGTCCAAGGCCATTTATGATGACCTTGAAATGCTTCTATTTGTGCACCGAAAAATGGCGTTGTGGCATCACCATAGTTGTCAACTCCCCAGTGGTAGACCCCGGATCCCAGGTCTGCCAGGACGTACCCGATTGCACCAGCCAAAACGGGTCCAACCCAAACATGAGATTCGTTAGCTAAGATTATAGACTTAGCTAAAGAGATTAGTACCGTGGTGCACCCACATGCAAGCCATGCTCTATGTGACCACGTTGATTGGAGAGACGGGTCATTGGGGAGAGGCTGGGTCAAGATAAATGGTTCTTTTTGTGTTTCTATTGGTTCGGGTTTGGTGGCGATTCTAGTAGAAGTGGTAGCAGCTAGGTAATGCACAAGTCCGATGGCTCGGTGGCTCGATGGACCATGTTGGTGGGTTCTTAAGGGGTTAAATGAATTGTGTTGATGAGAAAGGACTTGCATTATTATTACAAAAGGGTCTATGTCTAGGACTAAACCATTAGCAATATGGGAAGAGAGGTAATATTTATAAGGTTGTTGAATTGAAATAATGGGAATAGAAGTAGTGGCTACAGGGACATTCGGGGTGATTCTGTGGAGACAAATAGGAAGAAGCATGGTGTGGCTGGTGATGTGGATGCGTGGGGCTGTGGAGTTCGCTAGTAATTTTGCTCAATTAGGGTCACACAATGGTTGAGTCGCCCTACAGACAACAAAGTGCAAAAAATGACGTGGAGTTTTATACATTTGTTTTGCAATTTTTATTTTTCTACGTGGTGTTTTCAAAATCCACCACTGGTTTCTTAGTCTCACCTTTTGCCAAAAAAAAAAAAAATAATAATAAATAAGACCAATTATTGTTTATTCACCTTTAAATTATTATTATAATTTAATGATATAAATATAAATCTTCTAATGAGATAAATTAAATTTGATTCTTTACTTCTTTAAAGTTGTAATACGATAGTTAACCGAAATATCTATATCCTTAAACCTAATGTTTGATGTTTTATGGTTTTAAGGTATTTAATATATTCTATGACAATTATTATACGTATGATCTATCTAATTTTTCTCAATGTAATGTACGTGATGTTTATTTCAGAATTTCTTGATTTGTTTCATTCGCCAATCCTCTTATTCCTTTCATTTTTGGGTAAGGAAAACCAGAAATGAAAATTTCTTAACTCTATAATAACAAAGGGACATAATTCAATTAATGCCAATGATATTGGCTTGCTAAAATGAGAAGTTTTATCTAATTTATAAATTTTATAATTAGAAGGAAAGAAAGAAACGAAAAACCTTAAAAGATATTAATTTAATTCAATATACATCATACATTATCAGTATATGAAATACGCATACATAATAATATACAGTTTGAAGAAGAGTTTGGTGTGGCTCAGTCTAGTTTTTATTGGAATTTTTTCATACCGGAAATTTGATTTAGTTCGAAAAACGATCAAAATCGAACCATAAAACGTGTGCAAGTACGAAGGAATGAAGGCTGTCATGTGAGGAAAAAAATTAATGGTTGTAGCAAGAGACGTATTGGGTCATCTCAACTTTTCCCCTCCCTTTCCACCCATAATCACATTTGGTTCGTGGCAATTTTTTGACCCTATTCCTATCTTTGGATGCGGTTTTATAAAGTGGAACTGCAATTCCCTAAATTTTGACATTTCCACACCTTTGAATAGGATATATTTAATTCTAAACCATTTCATACCAAACATAACATTTAAATTTTCAAGCATTAACAAGTACACAATTAACTATTGCCTAAATGTTCCTATAGACGTAAATGAATTAAATTACTTGTAAATTAGTTGAATTTTACTCGATATTTACTTAATTTCGACTTGATAATATTCGATTAGATGAGCTCCCAAACTTAATTGAGTTCAGATCAAGTTTGAAAATTAAGTAAGTTGAGTTGACTTTTAAGACATTAATATTTTTTTCATTAAAATAAAAAAATATTATTTACATAAATTAAATTTAAATAAACTTAATTGAATCGAAAGACATACTCTTAGGATTCTAGTGCTTTTCAAAGTCCTAACTTCATGATGAAAATGGAAAGATCCTTATCATTGATGGCGGTTGAATCTCACAATCACGTTATCCATATTAAAATCTTATTCTAACTATTTAAATATAGTAAAAATATGCTTAAAAAATAATTTTTCTTGTCTAGGTTTCTTTCTTTCTTTTTCTTTTTCCTTTTTTTTTTTTGTGAAGGAAGGATACTATTATATTATTAACTTGAAATACTAAATTTCAAAATAAATAAATAAATAAAGTTCATAAAAGATAATTTAGTTTAAGGGTAGTTTTGGCCGAGTCTATAAACCAAACACTACCTAAAGCATGATAGAACCATCCAATAAGCTCCAAAAAAAAAAAAAAAAAATGGATCATATCCACGGCCTTCCCTTTCTCATTCATCCAAAGCCGTCTAAATTAGAAAAACCAAAAACTTGTTATTCCATCCAATTGGTTGAAATCGATCGGAAGCCAAAAGATTATAAATTTCATATTCTTAATTATAAACTTCTAATTTCGATCTTTATAAGATTCTAAATAAGATCTAAGCATAGTTTTCTAAGATAATCTTCAAATTAGAGTTCTTAGTCAAACCAACCTTAATACGTGATGAGAGGGGGGAATGTGCTTGATCCACAACGCCTTATATGCCAAACACACACATCGAAATCGCATAAGACTCATCCATACGAGCACACAAGAGCTCCTTGCTCTTTGACCTTGGAAAAAGGTGGTGGATTGGTTCGTTAAAGGCACAAGGATTCTTTGTTTGATATTTTTCTAGATATTCTATGATAACTTCCTGTATAGATTTCTCTCTCGGTTGTTGTTAGTAAATTTCCAACACAACAAAAATGAGGGAAAGAAGTCCAATCATTTTTCTTTGAATAGAGAATCGAGGGACATTAATCTAAGTAACCATCATTTTAAAAAACCTTTTTTTTTTTTCTTTTTTTTTTTTTGTTTAAGTTGAGTTCTTTATTATGTTTTGCTACGTCTTACACGGATTGTGTAACGTAACAGGCTCATCATTTTATGATTCATTGCCTTGAAGGAATTGATACGAGGTGTTGCAATCAAAGTATACGAAGAAGGAAAAAGTTCGAAGAGATTCACCTATTCCTATTCCAACTACCCAACTTATATTCATAAAGGTAGAATTTCTTCCAAAACCTTAGGACTTTATCAATACATGTCGTAGCCTCCAAAATATAATAAGAATCATAGTTTCGATTTTATGAACTTAAGACTAAAATAAGCTAAGTTTAAGTTTAAATTTTCTCAATGTGCTCGAACTTATAATTTTAATGTTTAACTTGACTCAAACTAGATAATTTTTAAATTATTCTAATCAAATCAATAAAAATTAAATTAAATTTAACTAAAGTGATTTACAGCTATTATGAAGTTATAGTAACCAATAATAAGTTATTCCAAATATTTTCAAATATCAAATTCTATTTATTTTATATATTACGCCAGAATGCTTGGGTTCTACTATTCCCGTGAAGGGTTTTTGATACAAGAGAACACTAATTATAGTATGGACATGATTATTCCTTGGCGCCATGGAAGTGATGATCAAGTGGAATATTCTTACTCGTCGAAGCATCTATAATATTCCTTCACATATTCTGCATGTCGTGTAATCTCAAACATCATAAATTATGGAGGCATAAATTGATCATATCCACCTTATTAGCCCTTTGCCCTTAATTTTTTTTTTTAATTTTTTATCATTTAATCGAAAAATTATCTTTTGGTTATGATTTTTATCATGCAATTTGTCATTTAAATCACTTATTAAATATTAATTAACGCCTTTAAATCGTTGCGTATCAAATGGTCTTCGTTACTGTACTTATGCCAACAACAACAACAACTTCTTGGATGCTCACGAAACTTGTATTATCAACAAAAAATTCACCGAGTTTCATCGCTAACAGTGATCATTAGACGATTCTATATGAGTTTGAACCTGACTTACTTCTACATAAAGTTTTTATTACCTTTTCTTTTTCTTTTTTTTTTTCCTTTATTTGTATTGTCATTTGATAAAATCTCTACTCAATTATCAAATTTGAATCCATACTCAAACTCACAAGCCTAGCCAACTGCCAACCTTTTCTTTCTCTCTCTCTCTTTTTTTTTTTAAAAAATTTTTAAACTTTTTTTTAAGGAAAACTAAAATTCATTGATTCATAAAGCTTGAGAAACACGGGGTACAAGATTGGAGCAACTACAATTCATAATGGACCTGTGTCTTGCAAATAAAAAAAAAAAAAAAAAAGAGGGTATTATCGAACCTTGAAAATGGAGAATTCTATTAAAAGAATGAAGATTCAATATTCTGACAAGATAAGACCTCATATGAAAGGGTAGTCAGTTACGCTAGTTGAAAGTAAAACTTGCTAACTTCCATCATTATTGCCAATGTACATATTCCTTCATGTATTATGATACAATAAACTTCATAAAATTTATTTGGATGGGAAAATTACAGGAAATTATTAACTCTTTTTCTTAAAAAAATTGAACTTATGAACAATTTATGTCAATCCTTTATTTTCCATCCATTTAAAAATAATATAGAAATGCTCTACATTAATTAATATTACTTTACACATCTTGTTATAGTGCTTTTTCGGTAAAAATTGTTTTGAAGTCATTTATTTATATATTTTTTTAAATAGAATTTATTTATATGTTTAGTACATCGAAATATAGATGTATTTTTATATTTAGATTTGACCCAAAGAAATTTAAGGGAGTTTAGGTTTATTCTCAAACACACATATTGAATTTGAATTAATATTTGAATTCATCCATTAAATTGACTTATTTTGTAAAAATCATTATAATTTGATGGTATAATTAAGGTTTTATTTTTTTTTTAAATTATAATATAATTAATAAAAAAAATTGCTTATCCAAAACTTTTTCTTTTTTCTCAGCCCCTTGAAAGTAGCAGCGCATAAAAAAATTCAAGACTCAGATCCCAATGTATTAGCATAAGCATGTATTTATCACAATAAGGACAAGAATAATCAACTGTAATATTATGAATTGAAATGTAATAAAAAGCCGTTTGCTTTTCCAATCAAACCTTTTTTATTTCTAATCTCATGATGTTTTTCATTTTTTCTAGAACTCTCACCTTTCAGTCAACAGCAACCAACTGATCAGGCCAGGTCATCTACATCTACCACTCTCTCTCTCTCTCTCACGTTCATGGCTTCCACGTCTATCACTCCCTCGTTCCTCCTCGCAAGCTTCACCATCTTCTTGATCTTCTTCACACTGTCGCCGAAATTACCATTTCACCCTTTGGACACAATCCCTCTGCTCCCCAAACAGTTAGCTTGGCCAATCCTCAACTCTCTTCACCGCCCTGTTGATTTACTCCCCACTTTTGTCGGAGCTGCGTCTGGTAACAATGACTCATTGCAATGGAAAGGTGCTTGCTTTTATCAGAACAGTGCCTGGATGGAGTTTCATAATAAGACTGGCAGTGAGTTTGGCGGAGGCACACTCCATATCAAGGTTTATATCTTCATTTTCTCACTTGGTTTTATTGATTAATCACCTTATTGAGTGAAAGTTCAGAGCTTTGAGTATATGGGTGTCTGTCGATGTGATTGATGATGATATTGCAATATCGATATCTTAATTTTTTTTTTTTTCCTTCTCTTGGGTTGATTTGGTTTTATTACTTTGGGAGCTCGTTTACAAAAGTTCGTTGCTTTGAGTATATGGTTGTCTGTGTACGCGGTTGCAGATGTCATAGCAATGTTGATATGTTCGAAAATTTCACTTGGGTTGATTTGGTTTTATTAGGTTTTGAGCTTATATGGTAAAAGTTTGGTGCTTTGAGTACATGGGTGTCTGTCTGTCTTATCGATTTTTTGTTCTGGCAGTGTCCAGTGTTAAATTTTTGCATAAATTACTTCTGTGTACCCTTTTTTTTCATATGCTTGGCACTAGTGGGGCACCGATAAGTAACCACTAGCTGCCTTCAAGTTTTCAAAACAAAACAAAAATCAGACAAGAATAGCTTCAACCCCACATCTCCATTTCTTCAACTCCCAGTATCACATATTCTGATTGAGTAAAACTAACCGGATAGCATATGTTTCTGTTGGAATCAAGCAAGAGTTGGGAGATTTCTACTGGACATAGTTTGTGGGCTATGCTCTGTTTTGCTTCCACATCCTTAGCAAACTTAAAGTTCCACAAAAACCAGCGCCAACTCTACCTACTACAACTTTCACTTTTTTTGAATCTTGTGACAGCTTCAATCTTGAGTCATGTTGTGCTTACTAATATGCCCTAACCTATTCTTTCCAAGGTATGTATAATTCCAGATGCTTGACAGCATTGCTGGTGATTAATGGTAATTACAGTCTGTTATCTACCTTCGAAATTTTCTTGAAATGGCATTTACTTGTGGATGGACAAGGTTTCTAGTCTAACAATAACAAATGTTTGAAAGCATCACTGGTGAATCATGCCTGTTAATTGGATTTGAAAGTGTGGAAATGGAGAAATGGGATTCTCATCGTTTATCCAAATGTGTGATATATTGTGGGGATTTTTGCCTTTTTGGTCCCACTTCTTGAAGAAACTATCTTGTTCCAACTTCCTACCTCCAGCTACTCTGGCCCAAAATTTCAGTTGCTGATCTCCCATGCTTCTTTCCGGCGCTGGCCTTTTGGAGAAGGGTATATATGTTGGTCCTTTGTATCAGAGAGTCCAAATAAGGATACTGTTTCCTTTTGCTATATTTGAAAAATAAAAGTTCGCAAAAGTTTTGGGATTTTACTTTTGGTTGTGGTAACTGAACAAGATCTTGTTGTTAATGGAACAGACTTAAGATTGCTGTCTGCATAAAAGATAGTTTTGCTTCTCTGCTGCTCATTTTGCTTTCTGCTTTCTTGCTTATAAACCGATGGTTTTGCTTTCTCTAACCAATATCTATAAGTTACATTCTTGTATTCATGTGTTCATCCAGGTTAGCAAGGCACGTAGCTGGACATGTATGGATATTTATGTGTTTGCAACTCCTTATCGAGTTGTATGGGACTACTATTTTTTGTCCCGTAAGCACACCTATGAGTTTAAGGAGTGGGAAGGAAAAGCTGAGTTTGATTATGTGAGTGATGGCTCTTTCTTAATCTGAGCTAGCTGCCCTTTCAAATAGTTTATCTGATGGTTCATGTGTATGCTATCTTTTTCGCTTAATCCAAAAATCAGGTGAAAAAAAGAGGAGTTTCAATCTTTCTTATGCAAGCAGGGATGATAGGAACCCTTCAAGCACTGTGGGATGTCTTTCCATTGTTTACTAACACTGGATGGGGGGAGAAATCCAACCTTGCTTTTCTCAAGAAGCACATGGGAGCAACTTTTGAAAAACGTGCCCAACCATGGGTTACTAATATTAGCGTAGATGATATTCATTCTGGAGATTTTCTTGCAATATCTAAAATCCGTGGGAGGTGGGGTGGTTTTGAGACTTTGGAGAAGTGGGTCAGTGGGGCTTATGCTGGTCATAGTGCTGTTTGCCTTAGGGATTCTGAAGGAAAGCTTTGGGTTGGGGAATCAGGACACGACAATGATCAGGTAATGTAGACAAAGTGCAAAAGATTATCAGTTAATTGCTACAAATTATTTTTATTAATATTGCCCATATTGAAAGCAACAATGAACATGACATACCAGTTAGCTTTGAATGTTCAAGTGTTTAGGTTGACAAAGTTGAGCATGCTATTGCATTGCTCCTCTTGTCATTGTTTCCATTTCTGCTACGCCTTTTCTTTTGTCCCCTTTGTTTTCCCACTTTACTGTTGTTATTATTCACATATCTATTTTCTCATATGTTCGAAACACGTACATCCTTAGCATTTTTAGAAGAAGAAGCATAGAAATGACATGCTGGATTTGACTATTGAGAGGCCCTAAAAGATTTATTCACAGAAAGTTTTTGCATACCTGATGAGATATGACTGGCTTTTCTTAAATGATACAAAACAAGAAAGAGCTGATCTTTAGAAGGAGAAGCTTGAGAACAAAAATTCTTAGGCATTTTGATCTGACATATTTTTTATTACATCTACAATCTTTTGGGAGTAAGACTTGAAAAAAATGAACATTATTTATTCAGTTGGGTTTTTAAAGGTTTTCTTATGGAAATCACCTCTCATTTTTCAGCTCATGTAGGTGTAGAACAGTGGTGTAACCTCCTAATATAACTTGCTGTTTGTGGTATTGGCTGTAGGGAGAAGATGTTATTGCAGTGTTACCGTGGGATGAGTGGTGGGACTTTGAGCTCAACAAGGATGATTCTAATCCTCATATTGCATTACTTCCACTGCACCCAGATATGCGAGCCAAGTTCAATGAAACTGCCGCATGGGAGTATGCCAAAAGCATGGATGGACGACCGTACGGCTATCATAACATGATATTTAGTTGGATAGACACTATAGATGGGAATTATCCACCTCCTTTGGATGCTCATGCGGTACAGTCACATATTTTTTACTCTCCAAGTTATTTTACCTATTGGAGCTATTCTATATGCTTTTCCTCATTTCAAGTTGAGGATGAATTGATTAATCAAAGACAATGATTAAGTTGTCTGAACCTGATGAAATTGGAACATGCAGTATACTTACTGATTTGCTGCAATGCCTTTCCCTTCCCCCCTCCTTCCCCTTGAAATTTCAATCAGTTCTCTTATTGTACTTGTTTCACCTAAGCTTTTGGTGATGCAGGTTGCTTCGGTCATGACAGTTTGGAATCAAATCCAACCTGCTTATGCCGCTAATATTTGGAATGAAGCTTTGAACAAGCGACTAGGAACAGAGGTACTTTACATAAAGTAGTGTTAGTACACCTTGCCAAGAGATTGGCATATTGGGTTGTATGTGGTATAAGGCTTTGCTACTAGGTCTCTTAAGATATTTCACAAAATCGTCTCGGATGGATTCATTTTGAGAATCCTTTTAATTGCATTGATATGATAAAATAAAATCCTGGGTAGACACAAGGACATCTCTTGTGCAAATGATACCTACGCTGGCTCTTATTGGCATCAATCCTGGACTCGTTTATAATGGTTTATTTTAGTTTAAACAGGGGAGGTTTTCTATGTTCATAAGTTGGAAAAGAAGTTCATGGAGATTTACGTTTTGAGAATAACGATGCATTTCTTTGATGTGATTTTTTTCACATATACTGCGAACACTGCAGGGTCTGGATCTTCCTGACATTTTAGTAGAAACCGCAAAGAGGGGCTTATCCTTTGCTGAGCTGCTGATGATTCCAGAGCAGGATGACTGGCTCTATGCAGATGGAAAGTCGGCTTCCTGTGTTGCTTTTGTCCTGGAAATGTACAAAGAGGCAGGACTATTTGATCCGATAGCTAGCTCTATTCAAGTAACAGAATTCACGGTAAGAAATCCAAGTCCAGCATTTCATGTCAGCTGGCTCACACAAATTGATGTAATTTATGTACCAGAAAGTGACTTATTATCTACTCCGTATTTTACCAATGTACAGATAAAAGACGCATACTCTCTTAGATTTTTCCAGAACAACTCCAGTCGCTTGCCTAAGTGGTGTAATGATGAAACCGATGTCGAACTACCATTCTGTCAAATCCGAGGGGAGTATCGAATGGAGTTGCCTGGGTACAACTCAATGGATCCATACCCACATATGAACGAGAGGTGCCCGTCTCTGCCTCCAAAGTATTCGCGGCCAAGCAATTGCTAACGCTTGCCTGTTCATGGTTTTTGTACAATATGTAGATTGTTGGCTGGATCACGGTTGGTTGATCATGTTTTTAATGTACTTTATTTGAAACTCCAAATAGAGCCAAGGAAGTCATTGAATTGTGATATGATGTGCAGTTAGAGAAGAGGTAGATGAGATTTTGGTAGGGTTTTGTGTTTTTTAGCAGGAAATGCTGTGTATATTTTGCTGGAGTGAAAACGAAGTATTGATATTTATTTTCATGTAATATTGCCAAAAAGTAGAGTAGGATTCTTTAATTTTTCTTTCTTTCTGTCTTTCTTTCTCTCTCTCTCATTAATAATTTAATTTAACTAATATATTTATATATCTTTTTTGGTTTTTCAAATTAAGGAGGAAATTAAAATCTCTTAATTTAACTTCAATTGTAAAGGGGAAGAAAAAAACAGAGCCTTTCAACAAAGATATACATATATATATTTTTTTTCTTTTTCCTTTTTCGATGCGGGTTTTGGAATAAATAAAAAAAAATTACCTTGTAGTAGGCTTATATGATAAGGTCGAAGAATGGAATTTTCTAAAAACTGTCCCTACGCACTGTGGAATTCTCAGATATCTCTATGAAATTGTTAAAGCGATGTATATATCGCATAACAACTAGATTCCTCGTCAGCAGCACTAATGGCGATACAATCTTGCCATCCTCGTTTTTGTTGGCTAAGCTTTCGATTCCATCGGTGTTGTATATCTGAAAGGTCCAACACATTTTGTATTTTACAGATGATCATATGGTCTTAAGAAGCGCGCCTTCCTTGAATCAATCGATCAAATCAATAATGTTTGGGAAATAAACATTATTCTTATATATTTTAAAACTTACAAATTATTGAAAGATGTTATTGCATTATTACATTGCTTAATTCTAAGAGGTTTTTTACGATTTTAATGTACACCTACACCAATACTATTCAATATAGGTATTGTTGGACCTCTTAAAAGGTCTCAAAGTATATCGACGTAGTGTTTAATGCATAAACATTACTGATAATTCCCAAAATAAAAGTTTAATGTATATTAAAGGGATATAAGTATAAAAACCGAAAAATTGAGGATATGGATATAATTTTAAAATTTTTTAAAAGAGGATGATCAGGATAACTTAGCCCAAAAACATACAAATATTACCTATAAAAAATTTTCAAAAGTCTTCTGAATAATAGGTTGACAAGGTAGGAGGAAAAAAGATTTTCTTTTGCATAACTCTTAGTTCTGTAAAAATCAAATAATGTTCAGTTGCTCGTCCAGTGACATGGTATTAAATTAGAGTGCAGTTGATTCGGATCTGAAATTCGAAAACCTGCCCAATATGTATCGGTTTTAATTCCGATTTGTTTCTAAATTCTCTTACGTGAAAAATAACGGTCGGAGGATGAGAATTTAGAAGTGAAAATTTTGTGGAGTACGTTGAGATTGAAAATGGTAATCAGCCTATTGGGAAAGACCGATTAGAGCTTAAAAAATAAGTTTTAAGTATAATTAGTCTTAGATGGACTTTCTTTATCTGAAAAGGAGGACAAAAACGGATGCGAAAATGAAGTTGTTTTCCTTTCTACTATTAGTCAAAGAATTCATACCATCAATATATGGAAGGGCTTTGAATCTCCGAACGTTGATATTGGGAGTAAGGAGTTTGTGTAAGGGAAATCAACCGAGACTCCTTAGTTGCGGCGACCCAAAAAAATCATAGGTTTGGAAACCCCCGGCCCATTGCTTCTCTTGCTATGGCAGTATAGTTTGGCATACTGTAATTATTGGTTAAATATGACATTTCTTTTATGGCAAGATATAATATTGACAACTTCATATTCTAAAAGAAAAAAATTGTAAATTACAAATATTTCAATATTTACTTCAAATGCACTTGGACTTCTTTTTTTGAAATTGAGCGTTAAATCCCCTTATTCAAAAAGAAGTGCATTTCACTGCTATATGACTATTTTATCCTTATTTATATATATATATATATATATATTAAATTATGTTATTTTTGTCATGTTATCTAATGGAAAAATAGTAAAAAAGGATTTAAAAGTAATTTTTTATTTTATTTTATTTTTTTGAAGCTTAAATACTCTATTTTAAAGATAAAAAGCGTTAAGAGCACATGAAATAATAAGCAAATTCTCTAGATGGTTTTATATTCAGCAATGTTTGAATGGAAAAGGACAGGATAAAGCAGAAAAGATGATCATGCCTAAAGCAGTTTTTAAATTGGAGAGGGTATGCAAAACAGTTTGCAATTGAAACAAAACAAGCATATTTCCCTATAAAAACCGAAAAATGTAGAAAATAACAAAGGTTTTGGTAATTCGAAACAGTTTATTTCTTGTCTTACTGGATATATAAATGCTAGAATCCAAATTGGTGGCAAGTAATGTTTCTTAGACAATAATTAGGAATAATTGCAAATATGCATCTAAGTTATGCTTTAAGAATATGCAATAATTGTTGTTAAAAAATCATTAATAGAAAAACATTTAAGTTTGGTATGGGGAAGGAATTAGGAAGAATGGAATATTAAATAAAGGAATGTGAAAGAAAAGAAATATGAGAGTTTTTAATTTCTTCTAATGTGTTTGAATAATAAAGTGAAGGAAAGTAGAAGAAATGTCAATCATTAATAAAAGACAAAATAAAGCATGATGCATAATTCATAAAAAATAATAAGAAAGTGAAAAGATGAAATAATAAAAGGGATAGAATGGAAAATTCAATAACTTCTCCTCCCTTTTCTTTCCAATTTGGAGGGAAACAAAAATTAGTGAGACTCATGGAAAATTTTCCTTCCAAAAACCATTCCTTTCATTTTCCTTCATCTCTCAAACAAGGGAAAGTGTCTTGAAAATTGTTCTCACCTAATTTCTTCCTTCATTAGCCAAAAAAAAAAAAAAAAACTTTGGAGCTTTTGATAAAATAATCTTAATGCAATATAATTATATCAAACAATTATAGTAAATATTTAAGTAATCCATCTCAATTTAAAAAGTGTCTAGTTAATGGAAAAAAGACACTGACAAATTGGAGTTTTAACTTGTTTTTAGGCAATATAATTTATGCTCTGATGATTATGAAGTTTTGGCATAGAATAAGCAGGAAAGAAGCAGTATTGTTATATTACGGGAAAAATTAACAATAAAATAAAAAATAAAAAAAATACTGTTGTTTCATAAAGTATTCATTAATTTGTCTATCTCTTTAGAGGAGGTGAAAGAAAATTATATTATAACAAATTTTAAAAACTTATACCTATAGATTAGGCTATAAAATAATCATCAAATTAATCAATGGACGCATAGCATGAAGTATAAAAAATGTCAGATGATATAAACAAATGGGCCAGCAAATCTCTGCCATATGGATGGCTTTTACACCTAATCAAATCTGTTTCTCTTCTTCGCAAATGTGTTCTTCAAGAAATGGTGAAATTTCCTTGTGGAATGGAAAGGATGAAGGATAGATTCGGCAAAAGTAACCTGGAGTCAGATTTGAGCTGCAAAGAGAGAAGGAAATTTAAGGGTAGTAGATGTTTTTAAATAGAATAAGGCTGCCCCATTGAAGCTCCTTCGGGATGTAAGCAGGAAGCATGGACAGATTTCGCGGTCCAGTCGGGGTGGCATCCAAATTTACTATGAGGCTCGTTGATTGCATATGGGCGTTGATTGCATATGGGCGTATTTGTTGCTTTTTGGTATACATTCATGCATTATGTATCTGCAAGGAGATTCCTAGTGGTTCCCCAAAAAAAAAGAAGGGAAAAACTACTTCAATTTAAATATTAGTAGAAACCATCATGAATAGCTAATTTGTATAAATTTTACTTTATACTACCTTTTTTATTTTTTTTTATAGTTAACAACAGGAGAAGGGAGATTTAAACCTGATTCATTCCACTTAAAAGATCGATATCCATACTATTAAGTTACAATACTATTGGCTACAATACTTTATGTTTTAGGAAATAAACATTCTTGTTTATTCTAAAACTTACAAGTTATTGGATTATTCAATCCATTATTATTAGACTATTGAGATAAAGATAAAAGAAGTATCCTCCATTTAAGATTTTTAATCCATTGCAAACCAATAAAAGCAATACATTTTATTAGATCCATCTGCTACTAATTTATAGTTGAAGGTTCATAAAATCACAAAAGAGCAACCAATACCATTAGTGATCAAAATTTCCCTTTGTTGCATTAAGTTGGCACAGTTCCAAGTGGAATTCTAAAGGCCGAAGGATTTTTTATTTTTATTTTTATTTTTAATATCAGGTAAATCAGCTGGTTTATCCGGACCAAATTGGCCTGTTCACGATTATTTTTTAAATTGCATTATCCGGTCCGATGCTGCGGAAAATGATGAGGTAAAGACTTTAATTACCTCAGGAAAATGATTATTGGGCGGAGTAGTTTTGACTGAAATCTAAACCTAAAGTAAATGTTGAATTGCCATGCTGAAGTTAATTTTCCATAAAAAAAATTTGTGATAAAAATGCTTTCCTATGGATTATTGAGCTTCACCATCATTTTACCGGATAATATTTCGCTGATAAAAATGAGCGCAAGTATGCAGGTGACGTCTGAAAATTTTAGAAACTACAACCAATATTTCACTGTGAAAAAAAATATTTACTAGATATTATGTATTATTTATATATATACGTGGTGAATAATTATTAATTATATTTCAACATATGACAATACCTATGATAATTTTTTTAAACTAAACTTAATTTAATCATGTCTAAACTAGCTTCTAAATTGAAAAAAAGGAATATGAAAATATAAGAAAGAGTTTCATTAAAACTTCTCATACTAACAAAAAACGATGTTTGATGAAAAAAGTACATAAAAAGGTCTCCGAGCATTTACCAATAACAAAAATGATTGACATCGGGAAAAAAATTACTTGAAAAATCCATTCCAAACAAAGTGGACTTGAAAACGACATATTTTTTTCCCTTTTTTTTTTCTCTCTCTCTTATTTGTAATGTGACTTTACAGGATTTGTGAATATAGATTTGATGCTGTTTTTCTCGGCTTTGCTATCAGTACTCTACCAATAATAAATATATGCAGACCCTGCCGTCCTTCCCCTCTCTTTTTCCCTAATTTAACCTAAATGTTCAAGAAAATTGCAACCGATCCAGGGGATACCTTACAAGCATGTGCTGATTTGGTGACATGGTATTAAACTTTAGTATATAGTGATTCGAATTTGAAATTTGAAAATCTGTCCAATATATTTCGAAATTCTCTTATGTTTAAAGATAATAGTTGGAGAATGTGAACTAAAAAGTCAAAATTCAAGTATTTTTCTTAATAAATATTAGACAAAAAGGTTGCAGAAAAATCCAACTGAAATAAGTTTTTCTTTTTCTTTTTTTTTGCTAACTATATTACTATTATAATTAGAGGAATGGATTCAAATTTGATATATAAGACTTCTCAAGGCAAAATTAAATAAGTCGAAAAGAAAAAGGAATTTTGTGGAGGAGGGTAAGATTGAAAATCGTACAGGCTTATTGGGAAAGATTCCTTAAAAGAGCTTTGCAATACCAACGAGAGCTTAACAAATAAGTTTCAGTAAAATTAGTCTTGGATGGACTTTCTTTATTTGAAAAGAAGGACAAACACGCATCTTTGTTGTCAAAGCGCAGAAGAAGTTATTTTCCTTTCTAGTATAAGTCCAAGAATTCAAACCTTCAACAATTCAACATATGGAAGGGCCTTGTGGTTTGGCATACTATAATTATTGGTGAAATATGACATTTGTTTTCTTGAAAGATATAATAGTGACAACTTCATATTCTAAAAGAAAGAAAAATATAAATTGAAAATATTTCAATATTTACATCAAATACACTGACACATCTTTTTTTTTTTTTTTGAAATTGAGCATTAAATCATCCTTATTAAAAAAAGAAATGCATTTGATCGTTACATAACTATTTTATCATTGATTTTATATGTTTTTTAAATTATTAATTGCAAAATTGCAAAATAGGATTTAAAAGCATATTTTTCAATTTTTAGAGCTTAAGTACTCTATTTTAAAGATAAAAAAAAGTTAAGAGCACATGAAATAACTAGAAGGGATTATTTGCAATTTATCCAAAATTAGAAGATGCAAAATCTCTTGGTGGTTTTATATTCAGCAATGTTTAAACAACGTTATTAGAAAATATGGAAAGGACAAGATGGAGCAAAAAAGATGGTCATGCTTAAAGCAAAAAAGAAAGGGATGTGCATAAGGACTTTCTTAATTGAGGTAGAGGATTTCATGTCCTTAATGGACTTAATTTTTATTTTAGATTGGCTTCAAACTCTCATTGTGTAACCATGAAGCCTAGGAACTTGCTGGAGCTAACCTTAAATACATTCTTGTAGAAGTTAAGCTTCATGCCATACTTCCTCATTCTATCAAAGGCTTCCTATAAGTCTTTAATATGGTTGTTGAGCTACTTGAACAAAGTGGTCGCAATTTGTTGGTATGTTGCCCCGGTGTTTTTTAGGTTAAATGGTATGACAGTATAGCAATAGGTGCCAAAATCTGTAATAAAGGAGGTGTGGACTTTGTCTTTTGAATCCATCTTGATCTATGTGTAACCTAAAAAAGCATCCATAAAGCTCAACAAAATATGTCTCGACGTGGAGTCAACCAATTGTTATATCATTAGGAGAAGGAAGTAATTTTTTGAGCATGCTTTATGGAGGTCGATATAGTTGATACATATTTGTTACTTCTCATTTTTCCTTTTGATTAGCACAACATTGGCTAGCCAGGTTGGGTACTCCTCTCACATGAAGCTTGCTTTTAGCAGCTTCTACACTTCTTCTTTAATAGTGAGTTACTGTTCTGGAGCAAAATGTCTCTTCTTTTACTTGGCTGGTTGGACATTCTCATCAATTGTGAGGTATAGGTTACTAGATCAATTGATATACCAGGCATAACTGATAATGACTAGTTGAAATAATCTAATTTGGCTTGTAAGAGCTTAACAATGACCCCCTTCACCTCAGGAGGTGTCTCAACCTTAACCTTAGTGGTTTGGTTAGGGCTAATGCCAACTTGGACCTCTTTTGTCTTCTTACCTAACTTAACTCTCTTAACCAGCTTCTCTTATGGACCTGTTTCCAAAACAAAGACGTTGTCACCTTGGGCTACCTTTACATAGAGTTCTCTAGAGAGTTTCTGGTTACACTTACAAACTCGTACTCCGATGGTGGTTAGGAATTTGGGTTGCAAATGTGGGGACGATGTAATGACCTTAAAATTAGTGAGGCTTAGTCATCCTAATAAGCGTTGTAGGGGGATAGGTAGTCCACTACCATGAATTCCATTGGCTGATGAGCAACATTTTCATCATCACCAAGCTCCATTTTCTAAGGTGATGATGTCTAATGAGTTCTTAATTACGTATATTTTTTTTAGTAATTTTTTTTATGATTTTCCTTGAAATATAAGCTTATTTTTAGATAATGATACTTAATTAAGTAAAATTTTGTTTTCTAGGTTTTGAAACGATCTATGTGAAAAAACAAGAAGATAGAAACAAATTTCACTTAAATCAGAGCTAAAATGAGTAACTTATGAAGGTTTAAAGATTGATACATCCGGACAATATGACTGTATCGTTTTCAAACGAATTTGGAGCTTATTTTCAATTATCATAGCCTAAGCCATGACCAAAAGACATAATCATGTCCCTAGTCATGTCTTTATCGGCCGACCTATTTTTTTATTTCTTTCTATATAAAGCTTCGTTAGGGTTTGTTTAAGGAGAAAAAAACTTTTGGCATGACTTTTAAAGAACTTTTCAAAACAAGAACACTCAAGGAGTGAGAGGATCATCAAGAATTCAAGATTCTTTTATACAATTTTCTACTCTTTGTTTTTAGATTTTTATTTTATAATGTATAGTGAGTAGATCTTTGATATCTAGGTCTTATAGAACCTAGATCTATTTATATAACATGATTAATATTTGATTAATTTAATTCTTTGGTCTTTTCTTGATTCAACTATGTTTGCTTCATGATTTAGGTTATTATTTCCATAAGTAGTAATCTAGAGATGGATATCTTATAAGAGAATCGAGAAATTTCTTATAAAATTAGATCTAGACATAGTTGATGAGAATTATTGTAAAATTATAGATAATTTATAGGATTCTTTCAGAATTTTAAATTAAAGCATAGAGAATTCATTGTTTAATAATGCAATTTTAGATGATACTATTGAAAAGAAATTCTAATAGGTGATCTTAATGTTAAGGTTAATTCGCTTAAGAAAGTAATTAATTTTAGTAGAGAACTCTCCCAATAAAGAAAGATTAAACAATAAATTAGATTATCTTTAGAAAAAATCACATGTTAGATCTAGGGAAAACAAGATCTAAGTATAACATTGAATCTTAAATTAATTCCCAATTGAATTGCCTTCTTGTTAATTCTTGAATTGCATCTTAGTTAATCTTTAAATTAATTTTAGCAGTAATTTACATTTACTTTTTTAAGTTTATTGAAATTTAATTTGCCGGTTAGATAATAGAAAACTAGTGAGCACTATTAGTCAGAGTCTCTGAGAGATCGACATTTGGACTTATATCCGCTATATTATAAACTGATAAATGCACTTACCTCATATCAATTCCCTTAAGTCGGCCTGTTTCCTTATTGAAGCTAATCAAGTCATAGTGATATGGCTTCATCTGCATGGGCTACTTCTTCCTCATCTTATTGTAGGTATACTTGAAGAGGATATAAGTGGAGTTACTATAGTTTACCATGATCTTCAGGACCTCAAAGCCCGAGATCCTTGCCCCCAATTATTAGGGCATCCTAATAAAGATTATTGACCTCCTCCAAATCTTCCTCAAAGAAGGAGATAGATGTGTCATGCTTTTGTCTCTTCTCTCATACGGCCATCATCTTGGATGGGGCGTTCGCTGAGCTACTGCAGTTTGACTAGCTCCCTGATCATGACCTCCCAACAATAATGTTGATAACACCATTAAGGGCTCGGTTGTTGCGGTGGTTATTATTTTCTTCTTCTCGACCATCCTCAGTTCGTTGCTTCTAAGTTGCCCTATCTCTACCATTGTTAGTGTTGGCTATGTACTCTCTAAAGAAGCCTCTTTGGATGGTGTACTCCATGGTGCTCTTTAACTAGAAGCACTCATCTGCTATGTTGCCGTAGTCATCATAGAATTGACAAAATTTGTTAGAGTTCCAATTGCTAGAGTTTCCCCCTCATCTTGGGGGGCTTCTATACCAAGACTCTTCCTTAGACCTCCATATAGACCTGAGCTAGGGGTTAGTTCAAAGGGTTGTGCTTGGTGAATATTGGTGAGGTTATGGACGCTTCTTGTTGTTGGAGTTTTCCCCATCAACTCGGCTCAGTAACTTGCTACCGAAGCTGTAATGTCCCACAATCTTAACCTGCTATTTTTTGAGTAGTTTATGTCCCTAATAAAATAGTTTGTTCTTATAAACTAAGTTAACGAGTATAAATGAAAATTTCAATGTACTGACTTTATTAAATATCTAATAGTAAAAATTTCAAGCTATAAAACTCTTAAAAAAATAAAAATAAAAATAAAAATATTAAAATGGGATTATAAAATCAAACACATTTAAATTTGACTCGAATTATTAAATATGTAAGCTCCCCAAAATTTCTCAATTATCAAAGCAATATTAAGTCGATGAACCCCACTTTCTTAGTAACACTCAACTATTTGAGCCCGTAACATTTGGAATAGGACAAAAATAAGGTAAAGTAGTTCTCCTAAAATTTGACTTTCATGTTACATAAACTTTATTAAATAAAAACATTAATAAGGATGCATTTAAAATCTTATCGAAATTTAGGTTCAATGGAGAATTCATTATTAATAACATTAAATAGTCATGTAAGACCTTAAAAGTTAAAAGAAACAAGGTATGAAAACGGATTTCACAAATGAGTTAAAATGCAATTCATATTTTGTTATAAACTAAAGTTTATTGGGATAACTTTTTAATACTCACAAGGTAAAGAATTCCAATATGATATATAGTACAATAATCTACTGTTTTCGAAATATATTAGGGAGCTTTTCGGAATGATAAAACTACATAAAATTATACTCAAGTAGTTTATCATGTTAAAGTTTAGTTACTCTATTTGTAAGGAATTAAGATTCAATGTATAATATAGTATTATGTTATTTTCGAAATATATTATACAACTTTTAAAGTTACAAATCTAGGGAAAATCGTATTTAAAGAGTCTGCGCAAAATTGAAACAACATCGAATGATTATCAAATTCGCCTGTAGCTTATGTTGCGATATACGAGGAGGGCTCGAGAACGTGGATGTTTATGCATATTTTATTCAAAAAAAAAAAAATGAAAAATGAAACCGCCTCGATTAAGGCGATGAAACCTCAGCTTACAAATATATGAATATCAAGCCATTTACTAGAACGACAATTAGATAATTAGAAAAAGGAAGAGGGGGAAAGAAAGAGAGATAGAGAGGGAAAGAGAGAATAAAAGGAAAAAGAAAAGAAAAGAGAAGAGAAGAAAAAAAATTATTTATATATGTATATATATAAGAGGATAGCATGTGGAAGAGACAAGTTAAAAGATTTAATATTTTAGTATCCAATATTTTTAGGTAATCGCATTTTCATAATTTTAAGTATTATCTTTTAATTGATATATAATAGTTTTAGAGAAGATATATTCGTAACGTCATTATTTTTCTAAATGAAATAATTCATTCGTACAATTTCATAAATATTTTTGTTTCAAGTTTTAAACATAGAATATTAATAACTATATGATAAAACCAATAAGATATAGTATTCACGGAAGATTTTGTCTTGTAATAATTGTTTGGAAACTTGAACATAATCTTATGAATGAAAATTATGGTTCATTACAAATGTGTAGATATATCTTATGTAATATTTAAATAATTATAGCGAGAATTATGTAAGATACAGTTCTACATATTATATACTTGAGGGACAATATGTATATCGTACATATAGATGTATTTATATGTGTGAACCGGGTAAATATGTGAGTATATGTGTTTTCCTTCTATAGGCCTTACTCTATTGTACATAACTATATAAAACGCCAATCATACAACAAATAAATATATGTTAGGTTCTTATATTAATAATATATTGAACATTTATTGAACCATGTACCAATATGTATGTCTATATGTCATATAATGGCATATACTTTAGGCTATCTATCTATATATATATATATATATATATATATAAACACAAACTTTAGTATGTAACTATATTATTACAAAATGATAACATTCAATGATGGGGAAGTCCATAAATTTTAATATAAAGAGCTTACTTACCTAATGGCATAACAATGGATTATAAATACTATCATTGTAAATTAAAGTGAGTTAATTAGAATAACATTTCTGTAAACCTTGTGAAACCTAAAGCTTAATTGTGTTATATAGGATATAAAAGGGGATATAATGGAGTTTCACTATCGGAGCTACCTAAGTATTAACAATGTCAAGTAAGTGGGTTCATTTTCGGAAACAATGAATTATTATGCTTGTTTGTACTTGTCAGTAGATTGATCGTGGGTGTGCTGCCATGTGCTTAACTTATTTGCTGAATAAGTACCCGAATGAATTATATGTGTTATGTTGCAAAGCATCTACATGTTACATTGACACCGAGTGTCTGTAATATATATTGTTTTGTCACCAATAACTAAACATAAGATGGCCGGGTTAAAAACTATTAACTAGGATATACACTGCTTGATACATACTAATGGTTGCCCAACTTTCTTTGATAGTCATGGCAAGGAATAGATAGAGCTTACGCTTGCTCCTTTTCTAGCCCTTAGGAAGATCTGGGGATGTCATGCATGGGAAAGGATCTAGGAAGCTAGTGGCTATTAAGACAGATTACTACAAAGAATAAGGGCCTAAATAGTGGGTCAGGATAAAAATGAGTTTTTCCATCAAGAGTGGAGACTTGGGCTTGGATGGTTATCCCCAACCCGGGTTAAGGAGGGTTATATCCTTAACTTCACATGGCTACCAAAAGACCATGAACGATATTGCATTCATACTGGTTGCTCATGCATTGTACTTAATTAATTAGTAACCTTGATTGTTGTGTATTATGGCATAAGGTGAGTCTCATTCCGCTTAATGAGCTTGTGGTTCTTTGGCTCATTCCTCTATAGTTTTCTTGTAGGATGTTAGTCAAGACATTAGATGGGCTAGGAATCTGAGTGTATAAGAGTCACTTCAATAGTCTCCACAAAAGCGTTTATTCTAAATAAGAATATAGTTTATTCTAAGTAAGTCTAGATATGGAAATGTAAAAACTACTCATTTTACAATTTGATAGAGGATTTCGATTCTCTACTATCCTAGAAAGCAGGGAGACATTGAATCCCATAGTTATTTTATATTGTACACTTATATATAATATAATTAGGTAAAATAATTATATAAATAAGTAGAATCTTATGATATCTAACTCATAAGATGATCATCACAAAATGTGCACACGTGGCGTGATGACTTTAGATTGTCTTTACCAAGCCCTATTATAGGGCATTATACGAGGCAGTCCTTGACAAACCCCTTTTCCTTTTCCTTGTCCTTCTTTCCACCTAATCTTTTCGAGTCGACCTCGTGCTTGGTGAAAATGTTGTCCTTCTGGTATATGAATTTTTGGGTTTTGTTCCAAAATTCTATTAGGGTCTTAGGCTTACTTTTTGAGACTAATCAGAAGAAATCCCCAAAAAGTCTTATGCCAAGCTACGCAGCATGGACAGTGACTCCCTCATTAAGCTGAAGGATCTTGACTTCGGCATTGTTGAACCATACCACAAACTCCTGAAGGGTCTCCCCTTCCTTTTGTTTAATCAAGTACAAGTATGAGGTGTGTTGTGAACCGTGACCAAGAATAGATACAGTTAGTTGCTAAATGGGTTCAAACTTACAGAAAGCTCGAAAGGGAGTAACGGTAAATGTGTGAGAAGGACAAATGTGAATAAAGAATAAGCAAAAACCCATGAATAACTCTAATGGAAATGATGCATTAATGAAACTTCTGAAAACTCACAGCATAACTTGAAATGACGTAAGAGATGGTCCGGTGAGGTTACTCGCTACTTAGCCTGATGGGAATCAGCCTTCAACTATATTTAAGCTGAAGCATTAATGAAACTTCTAAAAACTCACGGTATAACTTGATATGATGCAAGAGATGGTCCGGTGAGGTTACTTGCTACTTAGCTTGATGGGAATCAGCCTTAAATTATATCTAAGCTGAGGTAGACCTTCCCAAAGCCGAGGCTGAATTGAAGCTAGAAGGACGAGAGGTAGGAAGATAAATACTCGACATTAAGTCTGTCGTCAGCTGAGGTGTCGAAATACCACAAGACTGAGTACTCGAAACTAAAGAACCACTCAATACAGCACCAAGAGACTTGTACCGACTGATTCTAGAACTCAACAATTGTAGGCCGACCTTTCTGGTGTCTCGACCAATTGTCGACCTCGTTCGATTTGGCTACTCCTCTTTCCAGGACATGTCGAGTAACTACATGCCGACTTCCTCTATAAAATGCATAGTTTTGTATTTTTGTACATGTTTTCATTTATTTTATTTATAGGCCCACTTTTTTAGGGTTTAAGGTCTTGTACATTATTTATAGTTTTGCTACTAGGGTTTAGGACTTGTTATAAATAGCAACATTTGTAAACATCATAAAACAAGATAGACGTCAATATATATGAAAATAGACAGAAAAGTATATTCCTGCAAGGCAGCCTTGAGCTTGAGAGGTATGCCAAGAGAAGGCAAGAAAAGAAGATGAAGAAAGGAGATCCTAGCCGACCTATCCATGTTGAGAAAAAAATTGCTGAGAAAGAGAAGGCACCAGCAACAAGGTCCAAAAGGTGAAATGCTTCAAGTGCTCAGGCTATAGACATATTGCTTCTCAGTGTCCAAATAAGAGGATTACAATCTTGAATGGCAAAAGATCTAATGCTGAAATAGAGAGTCAAAGTGATAAGAGCTTGAAAGACGGATTGATCAAAGAAAATGTCTATGCTAAAAATCTGGATGAACTCTTATCCCCTACAAGCTGACTAGCCAACTAAAGGGCAGATCTCGGACAAAAGGAAAATTTATTCCATATGCGATGCCTAGTGAATGGGAAGACCGTTTCCCTGATTGTCGATGGAGGAAGCTGCATCAATATCGTCTAAATTAGTAGAAAAAATGAAATTGTTGACTTACCCATACCCCCGACCTTATGGATTGAAGTAATTTAATGATAAGGGTATGATCTGTGTGCATAAGCGAGCTCAGATCGCATTCAAGGTAGGACAGTACGAGGACGAGATTGACTTCGAAGTGGTCCTAATGAATGCCACAAATTTACTTCTTGGTCAACCATGGGAGTTTGATCGGAAAGTGGTCCATGGCAAATTCCTCAACACCTATATTGTTTGAAACGATGGGAAGAGCTATCTCTTAACCCCAATGAGCATTGAGAAAATCCAGAGACACTTGACACCTACGGTAAGATGAAAAAGGAGAAGGAGCTTATTCGGCATCTCAGCCCATGCTCAATACTTAACGTCAAGGACAACTTCCTTTCAGACCTGTGATAATGATGGGAATTAGCCTTCGACTATATCTAAGCCGAGGCAGGCTTATCCAAAGCCGAAGCTTATCAATGCTTGTTGAGGCCGAGCAGAAGCTAGAAGGATGAGAGGTAGGAAGATAAACATTTGGCATCAAGTCTGTTGTCAGCTAAGGTAGCGAGATACCACAAGGACGAGTACTCGAGACTAAAGAACCATTCGGTATAGTATCAGAGACTTATGCCAATTGATTCTAAGACTCGACGATTATAGGCCACCCTTTTTGGTATCTTGACCAAACATTGCAAGACTTCAGGGACTCCTTCCCGAACCCGTACATCCAATTCCCAACCCCATTCGGTTAGGATACTACTTTTTCCAGGACATATTAAGTGACTGCATGCCGACTTCCTTTGTAAAATGCATATTTTTTTTTTATACATGTTTTCCTTTATTTTATTTATGGGCCCAATTTTTTAGGGTTTAAAGCCTTGTACATTATTAGCAATTTTGCTACAAAAGTAATGTCGAGAGTAAACAGACAGTGTTTACACAGAGAAGGAAAAAAAATATTCAAGTGTATTAATGATAATCAATCCGTTGTTTATAACTACAAGTATAAGGGGTATTTATACTCGAGAATTTAGGGCAACATGCCAAAAAGGGAAAAGACCAAATGGGTATTTCCTAAGGTAGTAATGTATAAGATACAAAAGGGTAAAAATGAATATTTAAGGAAAACAATTATTGGTGTAACTGATTCTACACATGATTTTGTACACGTGTCGATGCTATATTAGTAATGTCGTTGGAAGATGTAAACAAAAAGTACAGTTAGCTTACTTGTCTAAGTAAAGGTGGCTTAATTAGTTTGAAGTCTCTTTATCTTGACTTCTTAGCAAGGGAGATGTCAAGTCATTGGTTGGCTCGGGCACAAGTGAGTAATCTATAATTTAGCATACTACACAGAGATGGGTAATTATTCGGCTTGGCATAAAGAGTAGTTCTACGAAAAAGTACTTAGCTTCGGCTGGAGTCGACTAAAGTAAGAGAATCTGCCTTGCCAAGCCTTCTAGTCCTTGGGCTTAACTACGAGTCAAAGGCCCAGTGGCCTAATTCTTATTAAGGTATCCTTAAATGGGAGCATGCTAACCCTAAAATGGAGGTCGATGAACTGATGAGCAAACTCATTAAAGGAAGGAATGGAGTTCTTAGGCAGGTGGTTGAATCATGTCTAAGATGTTTTCCTCAGAGTGCATGGGAAAGCCTTACATATGATTACATCCCCATGACCATGAACATTCATAAGTAATAGGAATTAACTCCTCAGATCAGTCATACACAGCCAAGCTAGAGGGCTACAAGAACTTACATGGAGAATACTAACTCAAAACCCCATTCAGGATAAGGATTCCTATTACGATCTCCATCTTTTACATATCTACTAACTTGAATACCGAGCTCTAGTAAGGACTAATACGATTTTCAAGCTTCTAAGCAGAAGTGCCAACCCACTAAGCAACCCTCATCCATTATTAAGCTCATACCATGATTCAATTAACTTCCAAGTTGATCAGTGTTAGATCTCATTCTGAGTCGAACTACGAGATGCCTAGCCTGAAGGGGATTCGAACATCCTTTGGTGATCGAGCCCTGACTTAAACCAGATTAAGTCTGCTCTGACTATTGACTCTTTTTCAACTTCATTCTAATTGAATCATATTAGAGCTAAGTTACCTCAAGGTATGTTTCAGCAAGACCAGCTGCATTCCATACCACCAACCACCATGTGACACGTGTCTTCTAGCACAACATTCTAAAAGGATTCCTTACTTTTTCTGTATAAGATATTCTTTGTCTTTCTTACCCTTTATAGTATGTCTTGTGTATCCCATTTGTAAATACCCTTTTCTGTTGTTTCCATGTATGTATTGTAACCCCAGTATGGCAAGTATATAAACCCCCATTACTTATACGTAAACATCATCACTATTCACTATTGAATATAAACATTACCCTTTTGAGAACACTTAGACATGTCTTCTCTATTATCTTTCAACTCTTATATAGCTCATTTAACAAGAGTTAGTGGCAAGCAGCCTTAGTGCTATATTCGTGTGTCATATTGAGTGCTAAGATTAGGTTAAGTGAGATCTGCTAGCGTGTTGTATCCAATTGATAGCCATTCGGATTTGCTAATCTTTTTGTTTTCCTTTTTCTATTTTAGCTCATTGTGGTGAGGCCCTCGTGGATATAACTATGGAGACGCATTAATAAAAGTGTTGAAATGGAGGAGGTGATTGTCAGGATCACCAATGCCATCATATTGGTCTAGGGTGAGGAGCTTGGAGTTAGAGGAAGGACCTTATCCTGGATATCCCCAATGAAGGGGCCTTTGTTGCTAGCAATAAGGCCAGTACCTTCAACTACTTTGCTTTCCTACTTCTCAGTAAACCTCCTTATCATCTTTTGGAGCTTGTTCAATTTGGCATTGTCAGTTGGGTGAACTTTTACGTGCTGCAGAATATGCAACCCCCCCATGAGATTCGTCTACCTACCATTGCTAGCAAAGGAACAGTTACGGTTAATCACACATTACACTTACAGCTCTAACACTAAGGGGTTGGCTGTTGAGCATTATCATTCTACTGCTGTTATTGATCGTTTTGCTTATTATGGGTGATGCGTCTTCAAGGTTAGACATACGGAGGAGTACCACAATGAAGAGAATCAAAAGGAAATAAAGAAAAACTAGTAAAGTCTAAGCAGCTATTAACTGGATATAACGCACTAATTAATCCCATTTGACCTACAATTTGTTAAATATGACTAACCGATTTGAACTATAGGGTTACTCGCCACTACTAATTACTAAAAGGAATAAATAAGAGTTAAGCCTAGGGAGAACACTAAGGTTGCTCACAGAGGAAACTTGTATTAATTCTAGTAATGAAGTGATTAATGTCTACATACAAAATAAAGGGGGTTTATATACTAGCCTCATTAGGGTTATAAGCATATATGAAAAGATAAAATGGTAATTTAAAATTGAAATACATGAAATATACTAAAAAAGGTAAAAAAAAAACAAAGCATATTCAGTATGGAAAAGTAAAAAATCATTCTGGAATATTGTGTCAAAAGATACGTGTCACATGGTAGGTGGTCACTCTAAAATATAGTGCAATTCGAATGAAACAAGGAAAAAAAGGGTATATGGTCAGGGCCAACCTGATCTGGATCAGTTCAGTCCTCATCTAATCAATCATTAATGAATACTTGCCTCAAATTAGGGCCAGATCCCAGTCGGTTCGAGAACTCGACTTCAAACAGTTGTTAAGGTTAGTATGCTTGAATATTGTGTAAGCCCTAAAGTTAAGCCAAATGATCGTAGAATTGAACTTAGTACACAAAGTTTAGGACGATCGGTTAAAGGATCCGATCAAACTTAAATTATAAACTATAGATAGAAATATTAGTAAAAATAACCCCGTAAAATTAAATTTAAGAAAATAACTAATAAAATAAGAAATTATAAAATTTTCAAATTTTAAGTATAATACTTGTTAATTATCAAAAAGACAAAAAGTGTAATCTAATAACTAATAAATTACTAGAGATATATTATATGTATACTAAGAATCATGTATTTTCGTATAGATAAAAATACGCGAAATTACTTAAATTAGCTAAAAAATTATTAAATAATTAAGAAAAAAAATCAGAGGAACAGGGAATGACATGGATTTAGTCGTAGTAGGTCATGAAGTGAAGAAGAAAAATCAACTAATGAAAAACAAGCAACACAAAAGGAAAAATTGAAGAGATTTAGGTAATGTCTTATCCAATTAAATGCATAATAATTACTACAAAACTTTATAAATAACAAGAAAAATTACGGAACTCATTTAGACAGTTAGAAGTTAGAAAAAATTGAGAGCATTGAAATTTGGAGAAGAAAATTAGGGTTTAGGAAATTATTAAGTAAATTTATGTAAAAGGAGCTAATGAACCGAGCCCACACACTACCACTACCTGGAACCGAACCGCCACCACCACCCCACTCCAGACTCACCACCTGGAGCGGCCGACACACCTGAACCAGGGATGAGTCTTACATTTGCTTTGATTTTATATAATTTCTTAAAATTATTTATTTTGCCTAGAAAATTATAAAATTTATTATTCTAAGATTTTATTATATATAGATTTAGGGAAAAATAGTGATTAAGTTTAATTATTTCTAAAAATATAGGGAAAATGCAGTTAGATGTTTGGGGAAGTATATTCTTAAGAAATTAAGCAAAACTGAGCATGATTAGAATTAGAAATAAATAGGTTTAGGATTGTAGTTTGAAGCTCAAATTTTTTTTATAAAATGCTTAAATGATATAGAATAGTGCTATGAAGACATTTTTTTAAAATTAAATTTTGAAATTTTTAAGTAATTTTTTATCCCTAAAATGATTTAAAAAATGGGTAATTTTAGGTTAATTAGGTGATTAAATGATTAATTATCGATTTAGAAGGTAATTAAATGTTTAAGGATGTTAATCTTTAATGTAGAAACCTAATCCTAGTCTTTGGAGTGTTAAGTGTAATTAATATAGGAATTATGTGGTAATTGTAGGAAATTAGGAATACTTAGAATTGGAATTTTAATAAATATGAAAAAATTAAGTTAATTTGAATAATATAATAATAAAATCAGTACATAATAATGTAGTAAAAAAATTAATTTTTGGTAATTGAATAAAAAATGTAAGATTTCCTTACATCGGAAGTAAATCCAGTACCCCAATTAGGATTCGAGTGTACCAAATAGTTTATAACGCTAAATTAAAACCCAATGTGATATTAGAATACTCGAATTTAATGTGCTTAATTTCACATTAGGATTCGAGCAAATTTAGGATTCCTTGGAATTAGAAATAATGTAGAATTAAAACTAGAATCTAATTTAGAAACTGGACCCTGAAATAAGATAGAATGAATCATTAGTAAATAATAGGTATACATGGAGAAATGAGTTAAATTATAATTTAGAATATGAATCATCAAAGTATAAGTACTAAAAAGACGTATTTGTATTATAGGATACCCGGAGACAAACCAACTTGCAATTAAATGATTAGGCGACTAAGAATTCCAAGTAAATTGGGTTATTACTTATTATATTAGAGTACTATTTTATGGTATACGGAGACTTAGGATTATATATAATTGTGATTGTAAGTAGTCTATACATGTATTCGAGTATCTGAATTCATGTTGAAATTTGCGTTGTAATTGATTTTATGTTATGACTGGATCGGTGTGAAATTGTTTGAACACCCTAAATGAAATTTAATTTTATTCAACTTTAATAACCTAAATTGTCATACATTACAACCTTTTAGGGGATCATTAGGATTCTCCAACCAAATACCGATACCTTCGATAAAGATAGCGTTTGATAGCAAATTGATCTTTTCCTCATCCTTAGTCGAACTAAGTGACAGGAGAAAAGGTTGGAGTGAGGATGCGGGCATTGGTTTGAAGCATAGTCTTAGGAGGGACAGTGTCTCCATTGCACAAACCTGGGTTTGGTTATGAGTTGTTATATAACATGAAAACTCCTCAACTCAGATTAGAGCAAGTGAAATTTTTCTAATTTTGCAACAAACTGAACTACGTTGTGTAATGACACTTGCTTGTTGCATTGCATGAAAATAATTACTTGATAATCTTGTTTATGTTTATATACATTCATGAGTCTCCAATTCAACTTACTGCGCTGTAGTTGCTCATACACGTATAGATTCTTTTACAGCTCCTAATTTCTGAATACTCTGAGAATTATGCCGCCTTACAACTATCCAAAGGTTATTTCCTTCGAAGCTTGGGGTGTAAGGATCAATTTGCCTAGTAGTGGATGTATAGCTAGAGTCTCCTTAATAGCTTAAGAATGAAAGACTAATAATTGTTACGTCAATTAGTGGACTGTTATGTTAATGTAGAATTTCCTGGGAAGTACTGTGGAATGTACATGTAATTATGTATGTTGACCTAAAATTCTTGATAATTACTGTAACTTTAGCTAAACTCTTAATTAAACTGTTTACTTCAAAGTAAGGAGTCATCAACGCTCTGTGTAGATCATGTCTATGGTAGATATTGTGAGGTTAGTTACTATCATATAATAGTTTATACGGTGGGATTGTTGCGACTCTATAATTTCGGGGCATAACATATTGTCAGAATTATGGTATGGCTGCTTAGCAAGTAAGCATACCTATTCGGAGGGTCAATACATTCGATTGGCAACTCCGGAGACAATGTTAGTGCACAAGAGAGCTCGGTACTCAAGTCAATAGTAGAGTGAATCATGGAGGTCAGAATAGGAATTCTTATCATGAATGGAGCTACGAGCTATTATTCTCCTTGTGAGTCTTTAGAGCCCTTTGGCTCGATTGTACATGATCGGCTTGGATGATTGATTCCTATTAATGGGCATCTAAGACTTTACGCAATTGAGTATGCTTGCTCTACCTCTCTAACTTCATCAAGCCTTCCTTATAGCTCCTTATTGCAAGTAGCAAACTTTTCAAGTAGCTTCTATAGTTGATCCTCTCGCTGCTCAAGGATTTGTGCAGCTAAAGGTTGGTTGTTTAGATCCATGATGTGAGATATGGTGAATAATAAGAGCAAGACAAGTGTTTGGAGAGTTTTTGTGGTGTTTTGGTATTGAATGAGTTTTTCCTACGGATGGTGCCAAATGTCATTTTGAGATTGTACTAGTAGAATGATGTAAACTTGGGCTTTACATTTATGTAAGGAGCTTGCAAAACAATATACTATAAAGGGCGTCAAGGTGTTGTTTAGTGTAAGCCCTAAAGCTAAGCCAAGCCAAATAACCGTAATATTGAACTTAGAACCCAAGATTTAAAGCGATCAGTTAATGGATCCGATCAAATCCAAATTATAAACTAATGAGAGAAATACTAGTAAAACTGACCCCGTAAACTTAAATTTAAGAAAATAAGTAATAAAATAAGAGACTGTAAAATTTTCAAATTTTAAGCATAATAAGTACTAATTACTGAAAATGCGAAAAGTATAATCAAATAACTAATAAATTACTAAAGATAGATTGTATGTATACTAAAAATTTTAGAATAACTAAAATAATAATTAGGAATGTTCACATGTACCCCACATGTATTTACGTGTAGATAAAAATACGCGAAATTACCTAAATTGGCCAAAAACTAAGTAAATAATTAAGGAAAATTATAAATTAATTATAAAAAAAATCAGAAGAACGTAGATGAATCAAGATCAGGTCGTGGCAGGTCCAAATCTACAAAAGAAAAATTAGCCAATAAAAATTAGATAACCTAAAAGCCAAAAATCAAGGAAAATAGGCAAAGTCTTATCAAATCAATGCATATTAATTAAAAAAAAAGTCTATAAATAGGAAAAAAAATTTCAGAAGTCATTTGGTCAGTTTAGCATTTAGGAAAAATAGGAACACTGAAAAAATCGAGAGAAAATCTAAAAAATAAAAAAAGGAAAACTGTGCAGATTGAGTAAGTGAGCTAAACCCACCACTCACCACCACCTGGGACCGAGTTGCCACCATCAAGCCACTCTAGCCCCACCACCTAGGCCAGCCGATAGCCTTGGACCGGGTTTGGACGGCTAGAAAGCTTTAGATCGGTTAGTTTTTTAAATATCTCGATTTTGAATAATTTTATAAAATTAGTTATTTTGCCCAAAAAATTATGAAACTTGTTATTTTGAGGTTTTATTGTATGTAGATTTAGGGAAAAATATTGATTTAGTTTAATTACATCTGCAATTATAGGGTTCTTGACAAATCGCTCAAAACCGAGCATGATTAGAACAAAAAATAAATAGGCTTAGGAGTGTAGTTTGGAGCTCAAATTTTTTCTGTAGGATACTCATATGATGTAGAACAGTGCTATGAAGCCATTTTTTTAAAATTAGTTTTCGAAATTTTTAAGTTAATTTTTAGCCCTAAAATGATGGAAAAATTGGCTGATTTGGGATTAATTAGGTGATTAAGATGTTAATTACTGATTTAGATCTTAATTAGATGTTTAGGGATGTTAATCTCTGAAGTGAAATCCTAATCCTAGCCTTTGGAGTATTAAGTATGGTTAATTTGGGAAATTAGGTAATTAATATAAGAATTTAGTAATATGTGAAATTGTAAATTAATAAATCTAAAAAAATAGAGTTATTTAGATAATATTATAAAAGAAATAAAAAAAATAATAAATCTGAAAATAACATTAATCTTAAGCAAAAGTCTCAAAATGTAAGATTTTCACACATCGGGAATAAATCCGATACCGCAATTAGGGTTAGCGTGTGCCGAATAGTTTAGAATACCAAATTATGACCCAATAGGATATTTGGACACTCGAGCTTAATGTGATTAATTTTACATTAGGATTCATGCATATTTAAGGCTTAGAAATCAAAGTTTAAAATCTCATTTAGGATTTGAACACCGAAATAGAGTACAACGAATCATTAGGACGTAATGGGTATACATGGAAAAAATGAATTAAAATATAACTTAGAATATGAAACCATAAATTTTAAGTACTAAAAAGACCTATTTGTATTATAGGATACCCAGAAACAAATCAGCTTGCGATTAAGGAATCGAGCGATCGAGCAAATCCAAGTAAGTTGGGTTATTGCTTATTGTAATGGAGTACTAGTTTTGTAGTACTCGGAGACTTAGGCTTGTACATGATTGTGATTGTAAGCAGTTTATGCATATGTTTGATGTATATGAATTCGTGTTGAATTTGTATTGTGAGTGATTTTGTGACTCATTAAATTAGTATGAAATTGTTTGAACACCCTAAACGGAATTTAATCTTAGTCGACCCAAATAATTAATAATGTCATGCATTGCAACCCATTAGGGGATCATAGGATTCTCTAACCAAATACCGACCCCTTCGAAAGGGATAGCGCATGATTACAAAATGGTCCCTTCTTCATCCTTAGTCGAACTAAGTGACAGGAGAGGAGGTCGCGGCGAGGGTGGAGTTAATGGTTCGAAGGTAGTCGCGGGAGGAGCGAGGTCTCCATTGTACAAGCCTGGGTTTGGTTGTGAGCTGCTGCATAACATGAAAACTCCTCAACCAGGATTGGAGTGGGTAAAATTTCTTTGATTTCACAACGGACCGGACTACGTTGTTTGATAACCCTGTTTGTGCTTGTATGTACTCTTAAGTCTCCAATTCAACTTACTGAGCTGTAATTGCTCATACCCTTATAGATCCTTTTGCAGGTTCTGATTTCTGAATATTTCAAGTACTATGCCGCCCTACAACTACCTAGAGGTTAGTTCATTGGAAGTCAGGGGTGTGAGGATCAAGTACTTAGTATAATGTGTAACTAGAGTGACCATGTAATTAGGGATGAAAGACTGATAGTTATTATGTAATTTAGTGAACTGCTATGTTTATGTAAAACTTCCTGGGAAGCTCTGTGGACTTATATATATAATATTGTACATGTTATTAGAAATTTGCACAATTTATCATAATTGTAGTTTAATTGTTAATCGGACTGTTTACTTCAAAGCGAAGAGTTGTCAACGCCTTGTGTAGGTCATGTCTATGGTAGGAAATGTGAGGCCAGTTACTATTATAGAATGGTTTACAAGGCGGGACTGTTGCGACTCTGCGACTTCGGGGTGTAACATGTAGCATGGTTACTTTGATGCTCAATTTAGTACTTTGTATGTGAAGAGAGAATAAGAATGCAAGAATACTTAAATGAAGGAAAAGTACGCAAAGAGTCTAAGTGGTTTATCATCATGAAGTTGGTTGATATTTATAAAGTAGAGCAATTAGAAGTTAAGGGACTTAGAGTAGCACCTTGGCACATTCGCACGTTATGGATAGTAGGAATGTACAGCCTAACGTAGTTTGAATTTGTGCGGCTTGGAGGATAGTGGGGTTGAATATTTGCAAGTCGAGTCAAGCAATGAGTCAAGTCAAGTTAGTATGGGCCTTAGGAGCGTAGGATCAAAATATTCTATCAATAGGGAGGATATGTAAACACAATTTGTTATAAATGATTTGATACAATTGAAACAAAACAAGCATATTTCCCTAAAAAGTTGGAAAATGTAGAAAACAAGAAATTTTTTGGTAATTTGAAGCAGTTTATTTCTTGTCTTACTAGATAAATAAATTATAGAATCTAAACTTCTTTTATAGAACAAAAATATTATATCGTACCGTGTAAAATATTTAAGTTGGTTGCAAGTAATTTCTCTTAGACAATAATTTGGAATAATTGCAAATATGCACTAGGTTATTCTTTAAAATTATGCAGATAATTGTTGCTAAAATAATCATAAATAGAAAAACATTTAAGTTTAGTGTAGGGGAAGGAATTAGGAATGAAGTAATGTGGAAGGAAAGAAATATGAGACTATTTGATTCATTCTAATATGCTTGGATAATAAAGGGGAGGAAAGTAAAAGGAATGTCAATCATTAAAAAGGATAAAAATGAAGGATAATATATAAGTACCAATATATCCATAAAAAATGCTAAGAAAGTAAAAAGATAGAATAAAAAGGGATTAAGCGGGAAATTCAATAACTTTCCCTCCCTTTTCTTTCCAATTTAGAGGGAAGCAAAAGTTGGTGGGACCTATGGTACATTTCCCTCTCAAAATCCATTTCTTTCATTTTCCTTCATTTCCTAAATAAGCGAAAGCTTCTTAAAAACTGCACTCCTTCCTCTTATAATTTCTTCTTTCATCCTAAACACAATGTTAAGGTTTTAGCAATACTTTGGAGGAAAAAATATTCAACGGTACTAATATGCCACGTATATTAATAAGTAATATATAATTATTAATAATATTTAGACATATAATAATGAAAACACTTACTTTTTAATAAAGAATTAATTATGTTTTTATAAGTTAAAATTTTATTAATACTTAAACAAACTTATTGATTTATATGACATATTAATACAATCGAAGTTTTTCTTCTGGAGTTTATGTGCATGTTTTCTTAAAGGCAAAATCACACTTTGACAATTTGGAGAGTTTGTATAGACTTAATCAATGGTTTAGGATTGTATATATTATTTTCCCCAATAACTTACGAACAAAACACATGTATTTTAAAATCTAAAAAACGCAGCACTTTGCTTCCCTCCCCCTCCTTACCACAAAGGCAATTCTATCAAAATGGCAAAGGTATAATTTATCGACAAGGTCATCCTGGCAAGAGAAAATTTCCCAGTAAGCATTAGCATTATATTTAAGATGAAGGAAAGAAAATGAGAAAAAAGAAATTAGAAAGAAAGAAAATAGAAGAAAAATTATTATTTGGATGAGAAAAGAATAGGAAGAAATAATTGTGGATGGGAAGTTAGTAAAACATATTTTTTAAATTTATTAAATTACTAAAATAAATTTTCAAAATATACTTTTAACATAAGGGCATTTAAGTAAAATATCAAATTTCCCTTCCTAGCTCTCTCTAAATCGAAGAGGATGAATTTTTTGGTGGGATCCATAAAAAAAAAAAAAAATTTCAAGAAACATTCTTTCGCCCAACTTTTTCTTATTTTTCCAAAAAGCCCAAGTTAGGAAGCAGTTGGTCAAACATGTATAGGTAGGATAGAGATGCTGTATAAGACAAATGTTTAAAATTTCACATGCAAAAAATCAGTCGTCAACCCTTTTAGAAAATATCATAAAATGCAAATTTAAAAGTTTTCCAGGTTTCGCAAAAGCACTTTTACAAAAGTTTAGCGGGAAAAAATTCAGGAGAGAAAAAAAGAAGCGCCTAGGATTTTGAAATGTCAAAGAGTTATATCGAAAGTTTTCTTGTGGACTTTAGTCTCAAGGAAAATATATATAATCTTTAAATTTCAGCCAATCTAGGATTAATAGGAAAAATTTAATTTCAATAATAATAATATGTCATATAAATTAATAAATACCATATAAATATTAAAAAAATTATGATATACAATTGATAATTTAAAAAATATATATATTATTTATGAATCCACCTCAACTTGAAAGTTATGGTTTTTACCGTAAAGCCCATACAGGATTGATCGGCTGTAGACAGACTATTGGTGGCTGGGCTGGCATATCAGAGAAAGAGTGCTCTTAACGATGTACGTAATAGGTGAAACTGAATCGAGTACCTTGAAATTGGATGGAGCTGAGAAACTGAGAGGAAACGACTTGTATACTTGTGGTGATTAATATGAACAAACGGAGCGTTATAAAATGAAACTTGGCCGCTATCATCTTTATTGATGAATTTTATGTTTAAGGTATCGTGTTACATATAGAGGGAAACTAATGAAACTAACACGCTTTTAACAAATGAGGTGCATGTACCTATGAGGGTGTATTGTTTTAAGAAAAAATTACACGTTATTTATGCACCGATTTATATATAGCGTGTTACTAGAGCTTTTACGGAGAAATCGAGTGCTGGATATATAATTTTGACCTTGTTAGAATAATTGTTAGCCAGTAGACGGTAGCCTCAGAGTAGTATTCATGACATCACATGTAACTGCGGCGGTCAACACTCCGCCGACATCTGCACTCGCCACTTCAGAGACAAAAGGTGGGAGAGAATCCCAGTGCAAGTAATCTGCTAAAGATGCAAAAAGAAAGAAAGTGGTTTCTCCAAATTCTCAACAACCTCTATAATATCTACTATATATTATTCATGGCTACAGCAATTTGGCCTTTCAAATGTTTTCCACTGATAAGTTATGAAATAATTACCTTTTTTTTTTTTATTTATGTCTAGATTCTCGCTTTATAAGTACTATAGCTCCAGCCTACTATAAGTTGAAATGAGCTGTACTTCGTCCCATTTGAAAATACCCTAGAAACCAGCTATTTTGTTGGTATATATATATATATATATATATAATTTATGTATACCATACATCGATATTCGATGCACGTGTTAAAAGATATTTATTAAGAAATTAAATAAAAAAAACTTTTAATCTTTATATATATATATGTTATATTAGATTTTAAAAAATGTAAAAAGTTTTATTTTTATTTTTTTTATACTTAACAAGTATTTCGGATTATTACCCATTATCAACTGTACCTATTATTATTATATATAAAAAGCATTCCATGCATTTGCATGCACTTTATCTGTACAGGCCAAGCACTATTTACATAATGCCTCGTTGGATGCTTAATATGATATGGTGCACCCTGGCCCTATATAGACCATGTGTCAGTTCAAAGAAGGGAAGGTGCAAGGAAACTTCGTTTTGTCATTTGATTAGAATATGGTAATCAGGTTGCTTGTTGCTAGCCCTAAGAATGTGCAATTCCCTTTCTTCTATCTTTCATCATGATCATGACACAAGAAAGAGACGTAGAGGTGGATACCGAACTCTTCTTTGTCCTTATTATATGCATTTTATTTGTTAATGATATATGATATAGTATATTTTAATATTGATAAGAAGGAGAGGGACCCGTTTCAATTTTCACGAAGTTCAAATAATATTATAATAATACTGCTCCCCGCTCCTAACTTTATGATTTTATTTTATTTTTATTTCTTCAAAATATATATACCAATGGTCCAATCAAATATAAGGTTTATCCCTCTGAGTGACAATATGTGTTGAGAAATTTCTATCATATGCTAACCTATGGTATTTAAATTGATACTAGGTCTGCATCCAGCTAGCGGTTGCCTTAGTTAGTCATATGTAATAAAGAAATATTTTATATATCATACATATAGATCAAAAGTTTAAAACGAATTCGGCGAATCCTATTAGGACATGATTTCAGAAAACTTTGAAAAGGTTTGGGATGGAATTTAACATCAGAAAGGGGGGGGGGGGGGAAGAGAAGGCTCAAATAGGGATAGATTGCCTAAATCTGTCCTTATAATTATGTTATGCGCTGAATAGATATAGGATAAAGTAAAGAGAGATAGAGAGGAAATAAATCAATGAATAATAAAGATTTCGGAAAATCCTAGAAAGTGTACGTGAAAAACTATGAGGAATCAAAGAATAAAATTTACTATGATAAAAGAATTGAGCTAAGAAAACTATATCCGATGCTATAAAATCCCGTACAATTATATATATAGATATTTATTTATACATATATATATATATATATACACAGACTAGAAGATACAACATTTGTATCCTAAAAGAATATAATTGATTAAGTAAATCGTTATCCATAACATTATTTAAATAATATATAGTTTTTTTTTTAATGGAGGAAAAGTGGTTATATGTCTCAGGGATATGAATGTTTTTAATTATCTATATTTTTATAAATCATTTACATGTACGACATAGATATATATCAAGAAACCTAGAAACAAAATCAATTTGTGACACAGCGTATACGAAACAAGAATATCGAAACTCAAAACTCTTTATTTCTTGTATGAAACTATTCATCATATATATATATATATATATACACACAAAAGATTGCTAAAAGAATCTTTAAAAAAATTTAAAAAATAAAACTTTAAATAATAAAAGGGCCTATTACCAGCCTTAAAAGTATGTTTTTAGGATTAAAACGACCTTAATTGGACTTGTCCCAATTTTTCCATTATAGAGCTCCAAATTTTCTTTTCAGAGAAATATATTAATAAAAAAATTCTCCATAAATTATAAGTTATACTCGTTTTATCTTAACAAAAAAAAACACTGATTTTATTTTTTACTCATTTTATTATTCTATCTGTCTATATCAACTTAAACTATAAAATAGAAAATCCAGCAAACCTTAACCCCCGGCCAATTCAGTTGAGATCGAACGTGAACTTCACAGGCCACCGGAACCGGCCACTTCGACCAAACGAACTGAAATTTGGTCCACCATAGACTTGGCCTAAACGTGATTTCATCTTGACAAATGTACGGATAACGCATTTTATTTTTCTTATCCAACAAATTAATTTTAGGGGAAAGGAACTTTAGGGTGGTGTGATAATACCGTCATTTTATTCATCAATATTGCTATATTTATCATTATCAGAGACAATCGTTTCTTGTTATTTATCTCGAACATCAGTTCAACCGTTTATTTCTGAGTAGATGATCCCAGCGATGACTTTTTGAAGATTTTCTCCGTAATTATGTTAAAAAGTTATTATCTACTCGTGAGTTAGGTTACTTCACTATTTATTTTTTAAAAAAATTGAACAATATTTATTAGTAAAATTTTGTAAGATGCTTATAATATATCCTCTTCATAATTATAACATAGAATCCTATTATATGACATCTAATACCCATGCTAGAACCTACATGACTTTACAGATTGTTACACGACCGTAGAGAATTTTACAGATTTTAAGGAACAATGGAACCGTTTCGATAAACATCCCTACCCTAATAATAAGTTTCATATTCTGCAGACATCGGATAGTTGACTTTTAATACATTTACCGACCTTATTTTTGTCAAAATAAATTAGCCAAATGAAATGAAAAGGACGAGAAATATTATGTCAAGGACCATAAAGCATATACGGCATGTACGAAGTATATAGCCATATTAGGTGTCACAAATTACATGGATGAAATAAAAATGAAGCGATGGCTTTGGGTCCGGGGGCCACCTCTTTTGTTGAAATATTATACCGACACAAAAAAACCTTTTCAATGTATAATATTCTGGAATTTTTATTTCTTAATTTCATTACGTCGAGCATAGAATAAATTTTAAGGAATTATTTTTTTAGTCTCATCTTTATTTTTTATAAAACCAATTCAATCTTTCATAATATCATTAATTTAAATTCTTTTAAATTTAATTTATTAAACTAATTATGAATTCAATTATTCAGATTTCAAGAAATATAAATCAATAATAAAATTCACAATTAAACTGATTTTATCAAAATAGAAGGCGAAAATATATCTCCTTTCAAATTGTAAATACATTTCATTATATTCATTTTAGGTAGGTTAGCCTCTTATTTTAAAGTTCTTGGATCTTTAAAGGAAATGTATGAGTGTATATTTATAATCATCTAACAAGTGATTATAATGTGCGCGAAATGTTATGGTCATCAAAATAGTACTCTTTATCTCTGGTTGTGTGTGCGTGTATGCAAATTTATTTGCGAGGGGAGAATAATTCAAAGACCATATTTTCAAGGGGAAATATATCTTATATATAAAACGGAAAATAAAAGAGATTAAATATAATGTATATTAAAAATAGAAACTATTACAAGAGTAAGAACCTTTTCGATTTTTAGATTCTAAATTGTTAAAATTTAGTCGCCTTAATTAGTGTGAGAAACATAATATATAAGAGCATAAAAACTATTAAAGAGAAAAAAAAAAATTCTGGATTAGTAGAATTAGTATTTAACTATTTATGAGATAATTAATTTTTTTATGGTCTCATGCATGTTTTTTACATCAATCTTATCTTATTTGTATTGATTAAATCTGAATAAGTGAAGAATTATGTTTTCAAATATAATTAATTATAGGATTTCTTAATAACCAGTTAAGATTTAATGGGTGCCTAATAAAATCTGTTACCCTTTATATAAGTACAAGACATAACAGTCTCCTAATCACCATTTCCCAACTTATATGCTCCACATCAGTCGGTATAAAATGACAAAGTGGATAAAATCATTAAATTTATAGTCAGCAATAGGCTATCGACATAATGCGATGGAAAGGTACATTATCAATCAAATTCTAAATCTTTAAATTTTTGTAATCAAGTGGAAATCTGGGACCTAAACCTTTTGATATATATTTTGCAATCGATCCAAAAGCCAAATAAGAACATGAAATCTAGTACTTTCAACATGTTTGCCAGTTGTTACCACGTAATTCTATTTTATGTTTATAAAAAAAAAAAAAAAAACCGTATCACATACACATCAAAAACCCGTAATTTACACTAAATCAAAACAAACCAAACTGATGAATATATACCTGTATTGGGCAAAAGGGAATTATTTTTAACCAAACACACCGTAACAATCAACGGTGTCCAATTCCATGGTTGGTAATTCCGTGTTTTGTTCACTGTCTGCACCGCTTGTTTGATTAAAATTGGGTTTGGATCATAGCTTTTTTTACGCTCCTACTGGGCTAGCGGGTTCACAAGAATAGGTCAGGATTAGGTAGGCTTCGGTTTAAATAATTAAGTTCTTATATATATATATATATATATATATATATATATCGAGGAAAAATATTAAAAGAAGAAGTCTCGCAACAATCAACAGGTACCCAATAATCTTTTCGAAAGGATTTAATTTGGTTGTAAATACAAAGAGGTTTATATCTCAACTTAATATTTTCAAAAAATTTAGGACTATTATAAAAATATAAAGTTCAAGATGGGAAAACATCAGAAGTTGAAACTCATTTTCCCATATGCGTAATTCATATAAAATTAGGATGCATCGTGGAGTTTGAGTGTTAAATCATTCGAAAGATATATATATTGGAAAAAACCAAAAAAAAAAAAAGATAAGATAAAATTGTTAATACACTCACTAAAGGATTGATTAGTATAAAGTCGTACTATAATAAACTTCAGCAAGGTTCGGAATTGGTCATAAATTGTTGGTTCACGGGTCGATAATACTGTATATCGTAACCGACTTGTACGCTGGTAGTTTTGGCTCGATTCGAGACCCTAAAAATTATTTATTTTAATATTTAAATTTTTTAATTTTTTAATTATTTCTTATAATATAATCTCCTTTCTCTTTTTTTATAAGTATATTAATTTATTAATAATTTCTAATTTTTTATTAATTTTTGACTTAATACAATTCTGATTTTTTTATTTTTTCTCAAATTTTATTTTTTTGTCTTATATTTAAATCTTAACATTTAATAAGTTTTACAAAAAGAACCTACATTAATTAAAATTAAATTTTCTATCTATCCTTAACACAAAATTAACTTATAATTAGTTATCTATCACTAGTTTGATGATATTATTATTAAAAAAATTTGCATTCACTACCATAAATAAGTAGCTTTGATATGTCACAACTTACTAGATATTATCAAATTATTTTTTCAACTTAATAATCTTTTTTTCTCTTTCTCTCTCTCTTTTTTTTAAAGGAGTGAAGCAGCCAAGCCAATCTGTCGTTTTAATAGCAGGTTGACTTGATAGTTTGCAATCTACCGGTTTAGGTAATTCTACTCTCTTGAACCGCTTGGACTCTTAAAACCCGATGGTTCAACTTGCCTACTTCTAAACCGTTTCATGGTTTGAAATCGGCCTTTAACTAAATCTACTATAACTAGTGAAAGAAACAAAATAAAATAGGTAAATGATTAATGTACTTCCGAAATTATTGATCGATTAGGTGCCATCGGAGCAAATCAGCTTGTTAAGTGTGACTTCAGCTTTTTATAATTTTTAAAAATATATGAATACATCCATCCCTTGCTAAAATGGTTGTTTTGGTTGTAATTTAAAGTGATGGTTTTAGGTACTAGCAACAATTCATATTTTCGAAAATCGTGAAAACTAAAACTATAATTAAAAGTTTAAAAGTGTGTACCGCATATGACCGAAAATTTGGGAGGTGTATACATAGTTATCTCAGCGAAAATAGCAAGTAGAAATAGTGTACAAAATAGTCGGGTCCATCTAACCGTAACACGGAGACATTATCACTTTGTCAATGCTTTATTTTCATTTTTCCTTTTCAGTTTGAGGAAATATTTTCTGCCGTGCACACTTGTATTATCTATTGCTTCAATTACTTCCCCGCGGAGTGTTCAGTCGTAACAATGAAGTCTGGATGGAAATTTGGGTACAAAAGTAGCATATATATAGATATGAACATAGTGAAAATGTCCCACAATTTAAAGTTAGATGGGTAAAGACGTACATAAAATAACATAAAAATTGTAAAGCAAATATCAGTTAAATAAATATATAAAAATAATACACTCATAACATATTTTGATAAGTCATGATTCATCTTAGTTCATGATTTAAACTGCTATTTGGATTGATGAATTTTTGAGCAGCAACGAGAAAAAGAAACTAACATATGACTCTTTTTCTTTTTTTTTTTTCTTTTAATAAATTCATAAAAGCCTAATTTTTAGAACTATCATCCATCATTACAAGTAAGTTACAACACGCAAAAATTCCATTTATTGGTGTCTACCATTCATCATATACGAGTATTAATAAATCTTTCTTTCTTTTTTTTTAAATGCTCCATCCATAATTAAATTGGTTTTATAAATACTTAGTTCTTGTAAACACATAAGTTTATTTTACCAACATAAGTTGATTAAGTTAGGAAGACTCGGTGGTGATGTTCTATTAAAATAATACAGTTAAAATCCTGCTGCATAGCTGTTACTAGGGCTAATACATCCAAACCCTTTTTTTTTTTTTTCTTTAAGAAAGAAACCTATAAGTTTGGTTTGACTTCCGAAGTAAATACAATTGGGGAAGCACACCTGTCCAAATAGAGAAATTCAGCCAGCTACATCCTCCTCCATGCAAGTGGTGCAATGTGTAATAAGCCAACGTGAATTCCATGACATACGGTACACATGCATCATGTAAGTTCTTTAGTATTTTTGTGTATCACCATAATAAATGTGAAGCTGAAATTGACAGCTGCTTTTAGATCCCATGCAACTTCCACGAAAGAGATAAGGTACACCAAAAGCAAAAGAAAGAGGAAAAAAAAAAAAAAAAAACAAAAAGGAGCTACCTAGGCAGTTACAAAAATTTATAGAAACTCCCCAATCTTCTCTCTTGTGTGTACTTTTTTCTTGGCTTTAATGGCTACGCTCCTCCTTCCACGAACCTCTCTTCACCCTCACTCCATCAATCTCCTTCATGAGAATCTACATATTTATAAACCCCCCAGCACCCTCCCTTCTTCATCACACACCATATTCACCTTATACTAGACCAAAAGAAAGAAACTCTTTATTTCTCCATTGTTAGACCGACATACATACATACACACACCTAAGTTTGATTTTAATAATAATTCCAACATGGCATTAGAGATAACCGCGCTCGATTTCGAGGACTACTTCCCGTCGATGATCGTGAGGTTGGGGGCTGAAGGTTTTATAGGAGAACTGTGCAGTGGGTTCCAATTGCTGATGGATGGTGAGAAGGGAGTGATCACGTTCGAGAGCTTGAAGAGGAACAGCCTAATGCTAGGGTTACAAGACATGAGGGATGATGAGATTATTTGTATGTTGAGGGAAGGTGATTTGGATGGAGATGGGAATCTCAATCAGTTGGAGTTTTGTATTCTTATGTTCAGATTAAGTCCCGGTTTGATGGATGGATCCAAGCAGTGGGTGGCCGAAGTGATCTAGCTTTCCTTCATCAACACCAAGTAACATTATTATCATGATAATATGCATAATATTGATTTAGTTAATACTACCTTCATTATGTTGGATTTCTTATGTAGCTTTATTTGATTTTGTTCCAAATAAATTGTCGAAAATTGGAATGAATGATTATTATTAAGTGTTTTCCTATCTCAATCTTATTATTAAAAAAAAAAAGAAAAAAACATTCTCCTTATGATTTGCAAAGTCAAATCGTGTCGATTTAATAACTAATGCTGGGTTCTAGTTTATTATAATCCATACTGATCGATCGCACCTTTTTTTAGATTTTGATTGAAGCTTATCACGTGTAATTAGTTGAATAAATCACCAAACAACATTAAAAAAAAAAAAAAACCTAACACAGTTTGCATTTCCAATATATTAAAATCTAATTTCTTGTAACTTTTAAATGAATTAGATCATTATTATAATAATTATTTTTATTTTACTAAATATACTTCACCAAAACTTTTTATTTTATTTTTTTATTTTTACGGTCTCGTTTTTAATTCTTAAAAGTTTTTTTCGAAAGTACTATATAATAAAAATATAATCTTGATTTGTTCTGACCTGATTCAGACGATCTTACTACTTGGCTAGTGAAGTCGTTTATCAATGAACAGTATGTTGCCAGGTTATCCTATCACAGCTAGGGGCATTATTGTACGAGGAGTAATTAAGTATATTGTTGCATTGTTTCATAGCTAAACTAAACCTCAGTACCGATACAATTCACGTGCATGTAAGGGATGGTTTTACGAGGTTAGGGAAAGTTCGATCCCCGTAATGCACTAAACTAATGAGCAACTGGTAAAAAGTTTCAACATATAAAAAGTAATTATTATTTTTATCGCACATTTAAATATATCATCGGTATTTAGTATAAGGGGTGTGCATGTACTATTTTGAAAAGTAGCTATTATCTCTATCGTGCATTTAAATATATAATCAGTATTCTTATTTAAATACATAACATATCGATACTTATAAATCTTTCTTCAGCAGCAACCATGGTAGAAAAAATTCTCCTCGGAGCAGTGTGTTAAAGTCATCTTATCTCTCCCTTCATATTTTCTTCACCATATCGTTTCTTTTTTTTTTTTTTAACTATTCACTACCGAGAGAGAGATAGATTTAAATCTAATTTATTTCATTAAAAATTCAATATTCATACCATTAAAATATATCTATTTCTTACTTAAAATTTTATAAAAATCTTTTAGGTCTAAGTATTTATTACATATCATTCAAGATTTATTCTTACCTTTTTAATTTTATAAAATTATTCTAATATGCAAGTATAATTATCTAAATATTTCTTTACTTGTGTACTTTTTTTTTTAAATTACTCTTAACTAGTATATTTTGCCGCATTTATTGGTCACAAGCTCATTTCTAGCCAGTAATAGTGTTAACAAGGCTTTAAGATAAGATTGACACGTAAATGGAATTTAACCCATTTAAAATAGCAACCTAAGACACCGAATTAAAACATCAACCTCGTCAGCATCGCGAGATTGCATTTTTTTCATTTATTTATTTATTTTTATCTTTTAAGAAAAAGAGATACGATCCAATCAAATGCTCCAAACATAAATACATGGCCTAGTAGTTTAAATTATAATAAGATTCATATGGGTTTTTCATATTTAATGTTGAAGACTAAGTCAAGGATGCGGAGTGAGTTATACATACTCGACCAATTACAATTCATCGAAATAATCCAACCAAATTATCTTCTTCTAGGGTTGTGTTTTATGTCGGAGCAAAAGATGCATCGCCGAGATTTTAATGGTTTTGAGAGAAGGGGTGGAGATTATGGCAGATGTAGTTAAAGTTTTAAGGAAGGATCAAGGAGGATATATGATTTATTAAGGAGGCTATGGAGTTTATAGAAAAAGATATAGTTGTTGTACTTGTCTTGGTAATATGGACATATGTAGAACTAAAAGGAAGGGGGAATCATCTGTGTCATCAAAATTACTAGGTCTATAGTATTATTATTATATATATATATATATATAAAGACAAAAAAATGCACAACACAAGAATGTTAAATTAAATTAAAAAAATCATCTAATTCTAACTTATTATAATACTAATAAATGATACATCCACAATACATATACAATAAATAAATATAATAATATGATACAATACAAAACATAATACAATTATTAAATCAAACTATATACATAGCCAATTATTTAAGAAAAAGAAGAAGAACAGTGCATAGACCGTTTGAAAAGTACATATAACTATATGAATATACAACTATATCACAGTATTATGAAGATATTAAAAGATACTGAATATACACTAATTATTTGTAATTTTAATATATACAACACATCTAATTGTGTCTTCTACCTTATTAAGCGAATTGCCTCGAGACTCTTTCCATTTTGAAAACACATATAACCGAGCAACATGTTTATAAACATTACAAGCTATGATCATAAATTAAGATGGTGAAATAATCTATACAAGAAAAGAAATAATTATTTTTTACTCATACTTTTTAATATTAACTAATGTGCACCCATAATACATATGAGTATAATAAAAAAAAATTTAAAATAAAGATTTAAGTTTCCATCACCAATTAGCACCATTATGAATAAGGAAATATGTCATATATATGCATTGAAATGAATTGAGTGTTCTTATCTCAATTTTATTATAAAAGGTTCTCATTCCCCTTATAATTTGCAATGTCAACTTCTCTAGTTTAATGATCTACATTCATCCAATGCGCAATTATTAAGATTTGATCGTGATTAATTGAATGAACCGATCTACATAGTAAACCTAATACATTTAAATTCTAATTTCTTAAACTTTTAAATTTCAATGATATCAAGGCGGAGATGCATAGCATGTAGGACCATTAAAGTTGCAATCTTTCTTGATTTTGTTGTAACCTGATCTAGATCTAACTGCTCGCAATGAACAGTATGTTGCCAGGTTCTCTTATCCTAACATAGCTAATTATTGTAAGAGGAGTAATTAATTATAATGTTACATTGTTTCATAGTAATTATGTGCATGTTCAAACAAGGGATGGTTCCAGGGTTAAGGAAAAATCGATCCCCGTGATGCACTAAACTAATGAGCAACCCAAAAAATTTTAAATAGTATAAGCGATATAACAACTAATTAATGAAATTTTAGTATGTCACAACATGGATAATAGTTTAAATCTATAATAAATCTTTGTTCGAAAGCAACCATGATCACTTTGGAGCACTGTGTTAAAAGTAATCTTGTCCCATATGCATTACGATGTGATATACATTCTCTCTCTTCTTAAATTTTGTATTTAGATGCTGATTCGAAATTTTATTTTATTTTACTTTTTCGATCAGAGTATTTATTGCATATCATTTGGGATTTATTCCTTTTTTTTTTATAAAGTTATTCTAATATGCACCTATGAATATGTAAATATTTCTTTTTTTGTCTGCGTGCGTGTATTTTTTTTTTTTTTAATTACTCTTAAGTACTGTATTTTGCTGCATTTATTGGTCACAACCCCATTTCTCGTAATATGGTTAACAAGGCTTTAAGATAACATTGACACGTAAAATGGAATTTATCCCATTTAAAACAGTAATCTAAGATACCAGATTAAAACATCACCCTCGCAAGCATTGCGAGATTTTGAAGGTCATATATATACATGGCCTGCTAGTTCAAATTATGATAAGGTTCGTATTTAGAGTTAAGAGACTAATTCAAGGATGCGGTGTGAGTAATGCATACTCGAACGATTTATCGAAATAATCCAACCGAATTATCTTCTTCTAGGGTTGTGTTTTATGATTTTGATGGTTTTGGAGAAGGGGTGTAGATTATGGCAGATAAAGGTTCAAGGAAGGATGGAGGAGGATATGATTTATTAAGGAGAATATAGAGTTATTGAAGAAGACATTGTAGTTATACTTTTTCTTAGTAATATCGACAATATTGGTAGGCGAGTAATTCTACAGTTTAAGGTATTCATCTGGATCCTTTTCCATTCAATAGATTCTCTGTATGTAGATACTCTCGTAAAGCGAATCTCAAGTAACAATTTTGAAACCTACTCCCATCGAGTGAGGTATAAATATGACCTTATAGTATTCATACCCATCTTAAAACTTGTACTTTAAAATATATAAGAATAATGATAATAAATAAAAAAAATTACTGTTATTACATTTTCTTAACCTTAAAAAGAATAACAACACAAACCTAACTTATATAAATCATAATTTTATATTTGATATGCAAGAATAGATCGGAATGAAATCACAATTCTAGATTTTATTGTCACTTCCCATGTTTAGAAGTATATTTTAAAGTTGGAATCGTGATTCCGTCATTGAGAAAGTGAAATCATAATTTCATTCCCATTTTATTAATTATTGTTATATAAAATTACTTTTCTAACTTTGAAAGGAATTATAAAATACAATAATTAAGGGGAAATAATTCCATTTGAGCATTTAATGCTATTCTATTTCAATGTTATCTTTAAACATAAAAAAAGATTTCTCATTTCTATCCCCATTCCAATTTATTCCATTCATTCCAGCTTGTAGACCATTCCTTTGTACCAAGCAAAACATAAGATTGCACACTCTTGTATTACTAGCTTATCCCTCTCTTCTCTTCTTTTTATATATATTTTTTTTATTTTTAGGCACAACCTTCTCTCGTTTTTTACTGCCTTATTTTTTCGTTGATTTTTTTCTCATTTACTAACCCTAATCTATTAAGGTAATAAAAATATATCAGTTCTTAACTTATCATCCAATATATTTTATTAGAGTTACTCAACATATCATTTTTTTAATTTTATAGATAAAAATTTATGATTTGATAAAAATTTTATTTTGATAATTTGAAAAGAAAAGATAAAAAAAAAAAAAATTAGCATGACTTAACCAATGGTTAAACGTTTCCAATTACAGAAATATTTTCTATTTTACCCACTAATGTTTTGTATTGCTACAATTAAATGTGTTGTAAATATAAGAATTTTTCAAATTCTTCAATATTTAGTCCATTAGTATAGTGATATATTTGATATTGATTGTGTGTTTACACGATATTTCGAAATAAGATAAAGTGAAACAAAAGTATATATATAGAAGCACCCTACACCTTATGGAATTAATATATTACAAGGTGATTTCAATGTATCACAGGATAAGTTTTAAGTACAAAAATTTTAGAATTTGTACTTATAAGGTAAAGTACAGGTAAGGGTAAGATGTTATACTCTATCTATCATATACCCACTCACCCTTAATTGACAGATGTAGAATTAAGAGGTAGGGGGAATCATGTATATCATCAAAATTACTAAGTACATGGTATTATTATATCTACAAAGAAAAAATATGCAACATGAAAATACCTAATTAAAAGAAAAAGCGTTGAAGTCTATTTCATAACTCCTTTTTACTATAATATACAATACAATGTATGGCACATATTGTGTTAAAAGATAAATGCATATCACTAACGTGGATGATATAGAATCTTAATTCATCGATCAATTAGATCATTAAAAGAGGGAAAAGAAGCGAAAAGCTAGTTGGCCTTGTCTAGATGCCAACCCCAAAATGATTAGAAGTATAATGGGTCAGAAACCAAAGACATCATATGTTGGTTAAAAGACATGAATTCAGAAGCCTAGTTCTAATTTTCTTGAGTTTACATTGGTCAAATTTTGAAGGCTATAACTTTGCATATATGGAGAGTTATAGAGCCCATAATGTATTAATAAAAAACTAATTTGAGTATTAATTAATTGGCTCCATGTTTTGATAATTTTAGGAAGCTGCTGGAGAAGATTCTTTTATTATTTTATGAAAGTATATCTTGCTTTATTTTGTTTCTTGATTTTATAGGATATGGATTTTATTTGCTAACCTTATTAGTGCTAAGGGTTAAAGGATTATAAATAACCTATCATTGGTTGCATTTCAACTTTTTCGCAATAATACAAGTTTATTCTTCGAATTGTAAGTTTATCATTCCATCATTGCGTCAATCATATATATGAACATCCTATAGGTCTTGTAACATGCGGTACACACATACACACATATAGAACTTTATATATATATAGATATATATATAACTTTATCTTGAGTCTAAAATATGGTTTGTTGTATAGATCAATCATATAAAATATAATTGGTAACTATATAATGTCATTTACAAGTTAAATGATATTTGACTATACAATAAAATATTTATCATTTATAGTGTTTTAGTATGTGAAGAAATACAAGAAGACAATACCACAAAAAGCTTATATAGAAAAAACTTTCTTGGAAATAATATGATAAGGAAAAGACTAAAAAAGACCGCCGAATATAACAACATTTATAAATGAAAACAAATTATATAATAAAAAAGTCATAAACAAAGAAGACACAATATACCTATATGAAATATATACTAACATAGTTTCAATATTGAAAAACTAATGAATCAACTATATCCGTATCATGGAGGGTTTTGGCTCAGCCTAGGGTTTCTACTTTCTAAGTTAGGGTTTGTCAAGTATGCTCTCGAAAAGGAAAGAAGTGTGGTAGGTGAGAGGTTTGTGGAACCTATTTTGATGTAAGGCTAAGGAGTTGCAGTTGGGATTTCATGGGTTCTACTCATGGGCTTGAATTGATTGTCAAAGAATGGGTCGGGCCTAGAGAATGAGTAAATTAGAAAAAAAAAAAAAAGGTATTTATTTTGTACGTAAATGTTTATCCAGGATAGAAAAATGTGACGTTCCAAGTTAAATTAATATGCACTTTTACTTTTTACCAAACTTTTTCGATAAAACTTTGTAAGCAGCTTATTCATAATTTATTAAATACACATGTATAATTAAAATCCTTAGTTTGTTATTCTAACAGCTTTTTGCATTATCTCTTAGTCATAAACTATTCATTAAAACTATTTGGCATGTTTTCAAAAATAAAAAATTTCCACTGGTAATTATAGAATCTGTATACTACTTTCAATTTCATAATGAAATTGTTACTGCTTTATTATCGTAATTTTTGGGGTATCACATGTTTATTATAAAATTATCCATAAGGCTTTTAGGATTTTGAAATTGAAAGTCCAATATTCGTTGTTGTATTATTATAGTAATATTATATTATATTTTTATATATTATTGTTCTATTAATCATGCTAATACTTTATTATTTTTCAGATCGATCATTACTAACGAAATTACTATTACTAGAATATGTGTTTCTGGTTTATATACTATTATAACCACTATATGTAAAATAATATAACTTTTGAAAAAAAAAATCATTATTAAGTAGGGATAAGTAGGATTGCCATACATAGTATTCACCCGGACCCTATTCTATCGGGTAAGTTGCAAATTGGTAAGCCGGTCAAAGGATAGGTTTCATCTTGCAATTTCTCAAAACTTGCTCTCACAAAATAGGATATGGGTATAATATCAGGATACCTTATATTTATCTTAGAACTTGTACTCTAAATTATACGAGGTACATATTTCAGAGTAAACTATATCTGTCTTATAATATTAATACATAAAAAATTAATACTATTGCATTTTTTAACCTTAAAGAAACTAACAACAAAAGTCAATCTATAATAAAATCCTAAAATTACATGCTCTTATATCTACTGTTTTGTCCTTCTTTTTCTTTTTCATTTTTTTTTTTACTAAAACCTTGTCCCTTTTTTTTATTATCTTATTTTCATGCTACATTCTTTCACTTTACCAACCATAATCTAGAATAAGTATTAAAAATATCTCGATTCTTAACTTATTATCTCATATATTTTATTGGAGCTACTCAATATATAGTTTTTTTTATTTTACATTTAACAATTTTATGATTTAATAAAAAATTTATTTCGATGACTGAAAAGAAAATATATATAAAAAAAAATTAGCATTACCTAACCAAATATTGAATGTTTCTAATTAAAGGTGTTAGGTTATCTCTTTATAGGTTTTGATAATAACAAAAAATGTTTAATGAGCTAATGAAATTTATTGAGTGTACGGGATTAAATTGAAAACAATATATAATTTATTGAATAAATAAGTCAAAGGAATAATTTGGGAATAAAGGATATCATAGAGGAAAAGATGGTTTATTTTCTAAACAAAACTCAGAGGATTTATCAAAGGGAATAAAAACAATAAACTAGACAAAACTCGAAGGATTTGTTAGAGGTAAAGTTTGAAACAAAAAGAGTTGTGTAAAACTGTTTAAGTCTGATTATAATTTGGATAATTTGTTTACTTGAAAGCCTAGCTTCACTTATTGAGTGTATTTAGGTGATACATACAATAAGTTCCACTATGTTGGACAATTATTTATGGAGATTAAATTAAGAGGACAATTTTTATCTTTTTCATAAAAAATTATATGTAAATCTTTTTTAATCCATCATGGTATGAAGCCATGAATTATGTGGATAATCTGGTGAATGAGATACTTATATAGATTTGAAGATCAGATTTGATCGAATTGTGCAAGATATGTTGTAGCTAATTTAAGAGAAGTCAAGAGAATGGATAAGGATAAATCTCTACTGGTTATCCATATCTTATCAAGTGAAGATCATTTTATATTCCATAATTTCAAATTTGAATTTGAAATTGACTGTTGCAAATTTACTAAGTTATACCAAGATAAAGATTATTGCAGATTAAATCGAATCTGATACAGGATTGAAGAACAATATTCAACATCATGTCTATGTTCATTCCATGACTATTTGCATGAAGGGAAGATTTTGTTTTTTTTTTGTTTTTTTTTTCCCAACAATCTTACTAGCATAAGAACAACAATTACACATGATAATTTCAAGTACCATAGTGGAAATATCTTCCAGTTTTTTTTAAATAGATTTTTATCGATTCAAATTTCAAATTTCAAGTAAGCTAAGTTAAAGGTATTTTTGCAAAAAATAAAAAAAAAATTAGGGATTTGGTTTATCCAACGGCTAAGTTGAAGATAATTATCAAGTGATCAGATTTTGATGCATCTAGCTATTTCGGAGGAAGATATATATGTTGTATTAAAAGCAAGATCAGTATTGAAAAGCTAAAAACATCTTCATATCAAAACAATTAGAGCCTTTCTCAGAGGATTTTTATATTTACATAAATTTCACATTTTATTTCTATCTTATACTAAACTTAGAGGATCATTTATATTTCTTCCTCAATCTTATTTCCCATTTCCTTGAGAGTTAGAAAAGCTGTTAGAAACAAGGATTACATATTTGTATCTCTGTAGATCTACATTTAGCCAAAAGTTAGGTTAATGGAGTTAGAGTAGAGGATTTAGTGATTGTAATCTCTCAAAGTTATTATTGATCTTTTGAAGTAGATAATGAAACAACAACACCGGTGTGAAGAACCAAGTCCCTCACAGTAGAACTGAAAGAGTATAGTAGGCATAAGACTGAAGTACTTTGCGTCTAATTTTCTCATTCTCTTACTCTTTTAATACATATTTCATTATTTTTTATTATTTGTATGCCTATCATATTAAGTAATCAAAAGGGTAATTCAATACTATTTTTTGAAAAAAAATTGAATTAACCAATTCACCCTCTCTCTTAGTTACTTAATTGAGACCTACAAAAGGAATATTCTCTATTTTACTAGCTAAAATTTCATATTATTACTATTAGATGTGTTATAAATATAAGAGCCTTTTAAATTATTACTACTTAGTCCATTAATGTAATTATAAATTTGATATTAATCATGTATCTACACAATATTTCAAAAGAAGATAAACTAAAAAAAAAAAGAATATTAAGGTTCTACATGATACCATGTGTCTTGTAGAGTTTATAGGATATAGGGCATAAGGAACAAGGTGGTTCGTAGGTGTCACATGGCAAGTTCTAAATACGAAAGTTTTGGAACTTATGTCTATAAAGTATAATGTGACTAAAGCGTTACACTCTACCTACTCTATAGCTTCTCACATGTATTGTTAAGTAAATAAATGTACATTTTATATTTGAATCCTTTATATTTGTATATAAATATGATAACAAGTAAGCTACGTATATGTGTTATGTGAACGATAAAATATATTTATATTAAGGGTGTTGTGGTTCAATTTGATCCGGTTCAGTTTAGAGGGCTGAACCGACCTGAACCACATTTGAAACGATTCAATTTAAACTATTAATGAATTGAATTGCTTTAACAGTTTAAGGTTTTAAACTAAACCTCTTTAAATGTGATTCGATTTGGTTTAGTTCGATTCAAACCACTTTTCAAAAGTACTGTAAACACCTTATTTTTACCCTTTTTTTATAGTTTTATTGAGTTAGGTGAATAATACTAGGCTAAACTTAAAAGGGAAAGGTGAATTGAGTTTAAGGACAAATTACAATTCTTTTCGATATAAACAACTAAATGCAATAATAAGTATAATCAAAGCAACAATAGAACAATAATAAGTGCGGAAATTAAAAGAGATAAGGATAAATAAAATCAAGCCCTAATATAACGTGAAGTTCGGACAACCCCTAGTCTCCACGGACATAGAATGCCTCCAACCGAAGACTTCACACCACTTTATCGATTTCTCAATCCAAACTCCAAGAGCTACATAAACACAAACTTGATTACATAAGTTTCACACTTATAACTCTCAACATAAATCACAATCTCAAATTTCAATACAAAAACTCAATCTCAAGAATTATTAATGTAGTGCTTTTAACTCTCAATACTTGCAACTAATAGCTTACAAGCATTATATTTCAAATCTCTCTAAATATTAACAATTTTTTGTAAAAGAGACAATGAGAATTATAGACAACAAAAATACAAGAGAATGTCCAAATATTGTAGCAAAAGATCAATTCTTTACTATCCTTGGTTGGGTTGTTGAGTATTTATATTATCCCATTTATTTCTTCCCGTTACAATGCATTCAATGCTTCAACGACTAGTTGAATCTGACTTACCGACATGCTGATACTTGAACTACTGGCAAGCTAGTAAAAATTGCTCTATCGACAAGCCGGTTCTTCCAGGTCAGTGAGCTTTTATTTGTGTTTTCCTGGGCTTTACTTGAGTAGTCAACCTAGTAGGCCAAATATTACTTGAAAATTCTTTTAACACACAATAAATGAATACTTTTTGCAATATAAATTTAAGATCATTTGATCATCACTTCAAAAGATTGAATTTCTTATAAAGATAGAATTTCTTATAAAGATAATTGATATATTTAATCATTAAGCAAGCTAATTAAACCTATTCAATTATCTCAAAATAATTAAACAATACTTAGTTTAATCATCCACTTTTTTTTGTTCTCTTCAAAAACAACATGTTTAGATATACACTTTTTGTTTTGTTCTCATCAAAATCAAATAATGAATTCTGGGTTCAACATTAGAAAATATAAATAATATAAAAAAATATATAAACGAAAATAATAATAATAATAATAATAATAATAATAATAATAATAATAATAATAATAATAATAATAATCAACGAAAATTGAAAAATAAAATAAAAATGAAGTAACGAGTTGTATCAAGTCTAGCCCTTTTGAGTCAAGTTAAGTTGTTTGAGATCAAATCGAATAATAATGAGGGCTCAATTTAATAAATTTTAAGTCATTACAGGATCAAGTTTCATTAAGATATTTTAGTTCAGTGCAATATAAAATGAATTTTTTATCTAATTTATATGGAGCTAGAATAAACTTAGAATTTATTAAGTGGATTATTAGGCTAAATCAAGTTGGACTAGATTAGGCCCAGAAAATATAAAACCTAATTTAAAATAGGGTTTCTAGAGGCTAGGTCGAATCTTCAAATAATCGTTATTGTATCTTCCGTATTTAAATTTATTATCATATCTTTAAAGATTCAATTGTGGATATTATAAATAGGAATTCGATAGTGAACTTAAATAACGTTTTTGTCACAATCCTTATCCCTATACTTCACAATCGATCACTTACCCACACGTCATAGCCCAATCTCTACAATTAATCAAATACAGCCCCACAATCAAATACCGATTACCTCCACCATGACGCACGCCCCTGACTGAATAGCAATCCACTCTACTCTCCGTATGTTGAAGCACAGCTGCACTGATTCAATCACTACGTCGTAACCTACAAACCACATTGGTTGCATGCCCATGCTATACATAATTACTGTTGCACCGACCAAACACTGATGCACATATACTTCCTGTTACACTACCCACACATGTTACAAGTTGCCACGCCATTGATCACTCGATCTCATACACATTAGCCTACACGTCTCTCATACAAGCGCAAACTGCACCAACACACTTTGACTTGATCCCACTCTACGAACACCATACATCCATATTCATCTATGGCCAAGTAGCACTCCCACGACACTTGCATTGATACAGTCACTTACACAATTGATATCACACATACGATACACCACCACACATACTGATCGTCGTCCCACACATGCACTGAATACTGATCACGCAGCTATACACACACTATCCCTCGCTTACACTCCATGCATGATACACGACGCATGTTATATATGATGCATCGTTACTCACGCACAACTTAACCCATTCATGTAAAAAATTAAACTATTATTTTATTTTATTAGTTAATTTAATTATGTTTACTAATTTGTTTTCTTAATGCAGGATTTTTTTAATATTTTTTTGCTAATTTTTTTAGATAATTTGAATTTTTGATGAATTGTATTTTTTTTCATTTTTTAGTAAAATTACATTTTTTTTAGTTGAAAATTGCATATTTTTTTAAAATCACATATCTAAATCATATCTTAATGTATCTTGCATATATAGGATCATAGAAAAGATACGTATCTAATGAATTTTACATATAAGATTTAGAAAAAATATTTTTGGTACGTAATGGATTAAAAAAAATAAAAAAATCTTAACTAAAGTTTTTCAAAAAGATTTATTAAGTTAGGGTTTTTTTAGATTCATGAAATTAGATTTTTAAAATATATATATATAAATAGTTAAATAAGCATATATCTACTTTTGGGTAACCATCTAAAAAAGTTAAAAAAAAAAACTTCTTTTTTTTCTTGAAATTCGTAATAAAAAAATAATACAAAATTCATTTTAGTCATCTTTTGCATATTTGGAACCACAAAATACAAAAGAACCGCATTTTCCAATTCGAAGAGATTTGATTCGATTTTCGTTTCGGTTCAATTTGGTTTGATAAATAGCCCTAATTTATATTTTATATATATGATATTGTATATTTGTTTACAAACAACTACTTTTATACTTATATAAACTTTCGAAAATGTTATAACACGCAACACTAATTATTATAACAAAAGATAAAATTATAATTTGTGCGTAGGACACTAACGAGAAATGCTATACACCTATATACATACAAAAGGCTTTGCAATTATATATTGTAGACTTTATGTATATATAACATATTACTTACATACAAGCATATATATCACATCATCTATATTAAATCAACACAAATCAAATTAACAATAATTATTTATTATGAATATTTGTTATAACATAGTTGTTATACTTACTTGTACGTAACTATACAAAATAATATAAGTCAAAACGTTGTAATCTTGAATATGAGGTTATAGTTTGTACATAAAACAAAGCATATTTATAATAAACAATACGATATTCATAATTATGAATACTTTTAAAAAGTCATAACAGTAAGTATTATACTAAAATATGAAACTATAGTTCGTGCTTGAGTTTATTTATATTTGCATATGCTTAGTAGACAATATAATTGTGAAAGCAAAAAATCCTTACAACATCGAATAAAACATAATTTTAAGTTGTACAAATAACATTTCTTAAATAAGCAATACATCATACATAATGTATATGAATATAAATGCTAAGTAAACTTCTTTATGTAATAAGCAAATCATATTTTTAAAATAGTACAATGATATACATTAAGATACAAATACAACAAAATAATCATAAATTGGCATATATATGTTGAGCCCTGTTTTGGTTTTTTTTAATTTAATTTATATCAAGCATAAGCCACTTAAGATAAATTACTACACATAAAATTAAAGAAAAACAAAAATATTTTTTAAAGAATAAAATTTGGAATCACTAACCAGAAAGATTGGTAAAATTAAGATTAGATTTTTTTGGTGAAAAACCCTAATCAAGCTAGTAGCCTACAAATTTTCTTAAAAAATTTTGAAAATTTTTAAATAGAAATTCCAAACTTTGAGCTAACTTATAAAGACAAAAGTTACCGTGTAAGAATTGAAAAAAAAAATTAACTAATGGGCCTTAATTTTATGATCTTTCCAAAAAATGCAAAAATGTGAAAAAAAAAATGAAAAATGATTTTTTATTACAAATTTTCCTAAAGAAAAAATATATTTTTTAAATTTTATGGTTTATCTTAGATGTGCTTACATACCCATTAATCGAGATCAAACTAACGTGGTTCTCATATTTTTGTAAAACTTTAGTATGTGGATTGTCTTTATTTCTAAAAAAGAGCTAAGTTTATGTTTTTCTTTGGTTTATTTTATTTAAAAAAATTTCTAAGAAAGGTACCCTAATTTTATTGCCAAATTTAGGAAAAAAAAGAAGTTAAGGGAAACTAAATTTTTTTAAAAAAAAATAAGGCTTTTTATTTAGGAAAAATCTTTTTTTAAGTGATAAAGTTTTTCCTAATCTAAAAGACATCAAATCGTGAGAAGATGCAAATTGTAATTTTTTTAAAAAAGGAATGATTTTTAGGTAGCATCTAGTTGTAAATACTGGGTTGGATTGGACTGAATTGGATTGAACTAGACAAGTTTAAAAAAGACTGGACGGTACGAGTTTATTATGCTATATTTAGTTTGCATAGTACTAGATACAAAATTTATATTTAAAATTAATTATGTATATTATAAAATAAATAATTTTTTGTAATATTTAATAAAACTAATATTAATTAATTTGATATTATAACATGGAGGGGTATTTTTTAGAATGAAATTTTTTTTTTCTTGTCAAGTAAATTTCATTTCTGTATCATGGTATAGATAAGATAAAATTTAAGTTTTTTATTCAGTCAATCAATCCAATTTTTGTTCATTCACCAAACAAAATTACAAATCAGATATGAGACGAATTTTTTTGTCTTATCTAACCTAATTCTCCAAAAATTACTCAACTAAAAGCAATCTTAAGGAAAACAAGAATATTTATGCAAAATTCTTGCAAAGATACGATTTACATGCAAGATAAGAATTTATGCAAGATATGCAATCTTATGAAAGATATTATTTTTATGAAAAATTTTCAAAAGATATGATTTACATGTAAAATATGAATTTTATACAAGATATGCCATTTTTAGAAAAAAAAAATGTATGATTTTTTTAGTGAACACATGAATTTCATGCAAGATTAAAAAATGTGGAAAAGATGCAATTCTTATACTTAATTTGATAAAGATGTTACTCTTATGCAAGATTTAAATTTTATGCAATTGCAAACAACTTTTTTTTTTAAATGCAATTTTATGCAAGTTTATAAAATATATGTTTGATGCTAGATTTAATATATATATCTATATATATGATTTAATGCAAGATTTAAAAAAATGATTTAAGGCAAGATTAAAAGAAAAGAAAAAAAAATGATGCAAAATAATGCTATTTTATGCACATATGAACAATCTTGATGACTGACACTAAAAAAAGACATCTAAACGAATAGTTTTATAAAATTATACTAACATAAATAAACTAACAAACAAAAACCGAAAAACTACAAAAAAAAATATGAAAAAAGCAGGTCAAATTCGCTCTTCGCATGTCGTCAATGCATGTGAAGCTTTATAGCAACAGCAACGCATGTTGGTGGATGTGCTAGCCATGGCTTTTAATAAACTACTAATCTAACCAACTAACTAATTATCCTATTTTATTAACCACTAATTCTAGTGAACTAAAAATTAATGTAAACCTAGCAAATCCAAACCTTAAAAATTATATGGCAAAAATGGGTTATCTATAATATACATATGAAAACTATTATATAATTCTTGGAAAGTAATATTTATATACATAAATAGTAAATACAAGTACAAAATTATTCAAAAACATATGAAAATACATAATATTGATTTAAATATACAAATACATTTACTACATAATGTAATCTTAATACTAAATCAATATATGCTTGGATTTTATTACATAAGAAACAAATGAATATAACAAAACTTGCTCATAACTTTGTATTTATTTGTATAGACTCCACTAAAAATTTATTATCAAATATAAATTATAGACCACATATGAGTTAATCACATATTTATAAGTTTCAAAATTTCCTAATATGTTTTTCTTATCATCAACATCTTTGAAGTATCCTAAATTCTTATCATTCAACTTCTTAAAGTTTTTGAAAAATTAAAATTTTGAAAATAGCTTCCTCATAACCTTAGCCAAGAAGTACTTAAGGTTTCACTTACTTCCTCTTTGTTTAGTTTCTTTTTTTTCAAAATTTTTTTAATATTGCACCTAAATATCTCTCCCTAATAAATCTTCATCATTCTAAACCTATGATGACGTGTGTCGAGTCTGATTTTTCGATTTTTTTTATTTAAAATTGATTTCTTATTTCTTCATTAATACTAAACCCTAACTCATTTAATATTAATCCTCGACTAAAGAAATTGAGAAATTCCGGTTTTTTTATTAAAAATGGTTTTTGGAGTCACCACCCGACCGAAGTCGAGAAAGAAAAAGAAACCGTAACCAATTGGGTGAATTGATTACGATTTGGCTACCGGTATTTGATTTCAATTTTAAATGAAAAACCAGAGGGGTCCAAGTTCAGGAGCTAACCTATTAAACCCTTAACGGGTACTGCTATTTATTTACCGAAATTAGGATTATTCTTCTAATTATAATATTTCATAAATAAATAAAATCAAAAGAGAGAAAAAAGAGGGACCTAAGTTTCTATATATTTTATCGTCGCCTCGAAGGTGCCTACGTACCCGCTAACCGAGATCAGACGATCGTAGTTCTTTCAAAAAAAATATTTAATGTGTTGATTTATTTTAATTTTAAAAACTGTCAAAGTTTTGGTTTATTTAAAAAAAATGCTCTAACAATCCTTTTTTTTTTTAAAAAAAAAGGTCTTTTATTAATTTTATTAAAAAAAAACTTTCAATGTAATAAATCCTTAAGTAAAGCCAAATCTAAAAAGATAACTAATTCTAATAGTCATTAAACTAATATATATAACTATCTACCAAAACAAAATAATTCCATATAATACACTTTATATAAGAACTAATACTAAAACTCCTAAAGTCATATCATATATTATGTTAACTAAAAAATAATCTTAATGACCCTTAAACTAATACATATATACATTTGTACTCATATAACTATTATTAAATAATCATTCACTTAAATCATTCTCTAAACTAATGCTAAATAAAATATTATACATAAACTATACTAAATCACTTAAGGTTCTAATAAAATAACAATATGATATAATATAATAAATAAATAAATAAAATTTTTGAAAGAGAACAAACATGGCTGAACCTGGTTGCTATTCGTTGGGATGATGTTCGTCGGATTTGCCGTTCGCGAATAGAGTGTTTGCGCTCTCGGTATGAAGCTCGAACGTTACTGCTGCTCGTATGTGGACCTGTCGCTTGAACTGTACTGCTATTGCGTGTTGCTAATAGATTGCTACTGTCAATTGTGGATCGGTGCTATCTGTGCGGCTGCTGTGGACAACAATCTAGTCGCTTGCATCGACGAAAGGGCTAATTTGTTGGCGTGGACGGTGAATGTAGCTATTTTGTGCTGCTGCGAAGAGCGTGGTGCGGTGGTATTGGTCGAGAAGTCAGCGGGGGAGCGGCTGGTATCGATTCTGGAGCGTGTGACTTGCTGTTCAGTGGGCGAGGATGATGGATTTCTGCTGTGGTCTGTCACGCCCCAGAGCGGCAGAGTCGTAACAGCTCCGCCGTGTAAACCATCCTAAAATAGAAGTTGGCCTTACAACCGCTATCTTAGACCTGATCTACACAAAGCGTCCACAACTAACCCGCTTTGAAATAGACAGTTTGTAATTTAAATAAATCATTTACCTATAAAAGTGAGGAATTATATATATCTATTATCATTCAGTTATTGCAGTTAAAGTTTATAACATTTCTCTATAGTATATTCCTTAGTATTATATCATTCGGAAATGAAAAATAATTCTAAAATAAAAACTTAGACCTTAAAAGATGTGTTTATTCTTCAATGTTTTTCCTCACTCCCCAGGATCCAGCAGTTGCTAGCTTCAGAGTAATTGGTTGCCGCTTCTTAGCCAGCACCTGCACGACGTCTATAAGGATGTGAGCAACCACAGCTCAGTAAGTTAGGACGGAGGACTTAAAACTATACCATACACACAACAAGGTTTTCAATCACTTATTAGGTGCAATGCATGTGCAAGCAAATGCCATCGCACGACGTTGTCCGGCCCGTCGTGAAATTAGAGAAATTACGCCTGCTCTAATCTGGGTTGAGGAGTTGCCGTTAATGCAACAGCTCACGATCAAACCCAAGCTTGTGTAATGGAGACCTTGCTCCTCCCGTGAATACCTTCGAACCACTGTCTTCACCCTCGCCGCGACCTCCTCTCCTGTCACTTAGTTCGACTGAGGATGAAGAAAGGACCATTTTGCAATCCTGCGCTATCCCTTCCGAAGGGGTCGGTATTTGGCCGGAGAGTCCTAAGTTCCCCTAACGGGTTGCCATGCATGTCCGATTATGATTACTGATCGGATATTTAATTAAGTCCAGTTTAGGGTGATCAATCCTTTCATACAAGTCATACAATATGTGCCAGAGCAACAAACAAAATCATAGCAGTACCTATAATTAAGCACATGCACACATTCTCTATCTAACAAGCACAACCAAGTATAATCTTAAGCCTCCAAAATACAGCATCGTATTAATCCCAACTTACCTCGACTCCTCGCTCACTCACTCGAGGTCCGATTTGCTCAGGCCATCGCCGATCATCCCTATAACACGAACGTGGTTTCAGTATTTCATATAATATTATAAGTTCATCTTATCCTATAACGCTTATTGTTAGGTTTTGTTTAAGGTTTAATATGCCTAATTATCTAGGTATTAAGTCTTTTATAATTATTTTAGGTTTGGGTTTAGGTTCGGGTTCCGCATCGATTTCTAAATTAAATTCTAGTTCGATTTCTAGGTACTGTTTTGTACCCGGATCCTAGAAATTTGTTTCAACTCATAATGTGAAACTAACCACATTATTTTCAGATACCCTAAATACGATTACTACCCCTAGTCAGCATTTTATTCCATCCAGTACACTTAAATCCGTATTAGTGTACCGAATTTACTCATGTTATGAGAAATTTTTACATTTTTCATATAATTACCTAAAATTGAATTTTGTTTCAGATTTGTTATGTTCTGATTTTCATTATTTCATTATCTAATTAAACCTAATTTTTCCATATTTATTAATTTTTAATTCTACATATTCCTAATTTTCTACATTTACCACATAACACCTTCATTACTTATATTTAACACTCCATACACTAGGATCAGGTTTCCACATCAGAGATTAACATCCCTAAACATCTAATTACTATCTAAATCAATAATTAATATCCTAATCACCTAATTAACTCCCAATTACTCAATTTTTCCATCATTTTAGGGCTAAAAATTAACTTAAAAATTTCGAAAATTAAATTTAAAAAAATGGCTTCATAGCACTGTTCTATATCACATGAGCATCCTACAGAAAAAAAAATTGAGCTTCAAACTATACTCCTAAAGTCATTTATTTCTAAACCGAAATGTGCTCGGTTTTGCATGATTTTTTAAGGACCCTTTATTACGAGACATGTTTTCATCTAAATAATATTTTTCCTACAAACTACATACAAAAATATTCCATAATAACAAAATTCATAATTTTCTAATTATATTTACTATTTTTACAAAATTTCACAAGAATCGGGCTAGAATTTGGACTCACCGGTTTGGGTGGCTCCGGCCACTGCGGGCCGCCATGGCCTTGTCGGCCGGCCTGGGCGCTGTCACCACCGTGTAGTGGTGGTGGCCGTCCACTCCCATCTCCTCGTCTAGTGTGGGTTCCCTTTAAAATCCCTAACCGCACAGTTTTCTTTTTTTTTTCTGGATTTTCTCTCGATTTTTTTGGTGTTTTGATTTTTCTCAAATCATAAACTGACCAAAGGACTTCTGGAATTTTTTCTCCTATTTATAGACAATTTTAGAAATTAATGTGCATTAATTTGATGTGATTTTGCACCAATTCCATGATTTTTGACTTTTTGTTTGTCAAATTCTTATTGGTTTTTTTTTTTCTTGCTGACCACGACCTTATCTTGTTGCAACTTATCCTCTTCTGATTTTTCTAATTTTTTCTATAATTATTTTGTATTTTTCTTTAATTATTTGCTTAGTTTTAGGCTAATTTAGGTAATTACGCGTATTTTTATCTACACGTAAATACATGTGAGGTACACGTGAACATTCCTAAATATTATTTTGGTCATTCTAAAATTTTTAGTATACATATAATCTATCTTTAGTAATTTATTAGTTATTTCATTACACTTTTCGCATTTTCGATGATTAATACCTATTATACTTAAAATTTGAAAATTTTATAATCTCCTATTTTACTATTTATTTTCTTAAATTTAAGTTTACGGGGTCATTTTTACTAATATTTCTCTCAATAGTTTATAATTTGGGTGTGATCGGATCCTTTAGCCGATCGCTCTAAACCTTGGGTTCTAAGTTCAATCTTACGGTTACTTAGCTGAACTTTGGGGCTTACATGGTCGGTTGCTGCTATCATCAGCGTGCTGCAGTGGTGTGAAGCTGGATGATCAATGTCCGGTCTGGTCACTGATTGCTGGACAAAAGGGGAAGTGCACTGTTGTTGTTGTTGTGTGTGGTTCGTGTTGTTGCAGCAGACGTTGGATGAGGTCATTGTGAAGACAGTGGCGATCAATCAGGCGTATAATTTGGTTCAACGATCGTAGTTATGGTTTCGTCTAATAATTCAACGAAACGATGTGGTGAGCAGATGTTGGTTGGGAGTTGGCAAGGGACGGCGTGCTGCTATTAATCCTGATCTCTCTTCTTTCTTTTCTTTTTTCTTTTTTGTTTTTTATCGATTGTCCTGCTTCCGATGTTGTTGTTCTTTTCTTTTATAAAGTCCCAAATCAAATCCTATCATATCTTTTGTATCTGATTAAACTAGATTCAAATTTTATTCAAATCTGATTTAATAAACTCATATGATTTAATCAGATATGAAACTGATTTTCGTCTCGTTTCTGTAAAGTTAAAAAAATAAAAACATAGATGCCTATTGAGACTCGAACCTGTAACCTCCAACTAAATCCTCCCAAATACTCCGTTGCTCAGCTGTTAGGCCATTGACCTATATCTTAATATTTATTATCATTAAATTATATTTAAACTATCTGAATCCCTAAACTAAAATTTTTAACTAAACTAAAATTAAAATTAACACTAAAACTAATTATTGCTTCTTAAAAATCTATGAAATTTTTATGATTTTTCCTTTTCTTATTTTTTTTGGTATTTTCATTATTTGTTCATTTTTATTAATTTTTTGTTTTCTTAATTATTTTTTTAATTAGGACCCTTTTTGTAAAAATAAAAATTAAAACTACCGAATGGCAAAAATTTGGTGTCTACAACGTGTATCACCACAAAGTAACCCTTTAAAGTTTAACTTTTAAAATGGATTATGTAAACCCCACAACTAGTCATTCGAGGTTTCAATCGGTTGTTTCAATCGGTTGAAAGACCCGATCGAGCCTAAATTATAAGTAAAGTTAGAAATATTAGTAAAATGACCTCGTAAACTTAAATTTAAGAAAATAAGTAATAAAATAGGAGACCACAAAATTTGCAAATTTTAAGTGTAATGATTGTTAATTATCGAAAAGGCGAAAAGTGTAAGTTAATACCTAATAAATTACTAGAGATAGATTATCTGTATATTAAAAATCATAGAATGACCTAAATAATAATTAGAAATGTTCACATGTATCCCACATGTATTTACGTATAGATAAAAATACACGAAATTACTTAAATCGACTAAAAACTTAGTAAATAATTAAAGAAAATTATTAAATTAATTAAGAAAAATCAGAAGAGTGTGGATTAATGCAATTATGGTCGTGGCAAGTCAGAATCTGAAAAATAAAAATTAACCAATTAGAATTAAACAACACAAAAGCCAAAAATCAAGAAAATGGGGCAATGTCATGTTTAATTAATGCATATTAATTACCCAAAATGTCTATAAATAGGAAAAAATTTCAGAGAACTTCTTTTGACAGTTGAGCATTAGAGAAAAATAGGAAACTTAAAAAATTCGAGAGAAAATCCAGAAAAAAAAAAAAAAAAAAAAAAGGAAATTGTGCAAATTCGGCTAATGAGCCAAATCTACACCTCACTACCACCTAGGACCGAGCCACCACCACCATGCTACTCCAGCCCCACTGTTTAGGCCGGCCAATGCACTTGGACCGGATTTGGACGGCCAAAAAGCATCGAGCCGGTGAGTCCCTTAATTGCCCCAATTTTGAATAATTTTGTAAAATTAGTTATTTTGCCTAGAAAATCAAGGAAATGGGGCAGTGTTATGTCTAATTAATGCATATTAATTACCACAAATCCCTATAAATAGTAAGAAAAATTCAGAAGCTCATTTAGACAGTTAGAAATCAGAGAAAATTAGGGAGAGGCGAAAATTGAGAGAAAAACCAAAAAAAAAAAAGAAAAGGAAAACTGTGCAATTAGGGCCACAAAGTTGAACCCAGATCCGACGGGCAGCTGGGAGTGGATGGCCACCACCACCACACGGTGGTGGTAACGCCCAGACCGGCCGACACGGCCACGACGACAGGCGGTGGCCAGAGACACCCAAATCGGTAAATCCGATTTCCAGCCCGATTTTGTGTAATTTTGTAAAAATAGTAAATATTCTTAGAAAATTATGAAAATTGTTATTCTGAGGTTTTATTATATGTAGATTTAGGGAAAAATAGTGATTTGGTTTAATCACATCTGAAAATATAGGGTTCTTAACAAAACCGAGCAAAACTGAGCATGATTAGAACTAGAAATAAATAGGCTTAGGAGTGTAGTTTGGAGCTCAATTTTTTCTGTAGAATGCTTATGTGATATAGAACATTACTATGAAGCCATTTTTCTAAAATTTATTTTCGAATATTTTAAGTTAATTTTTAGCCCTAAAATGATGGAAAAATTGGGTAATTTTTGGTTAATTAGGTGATTAAGATACTAATTATTGATTTAGATAGTAATTAGATGTTTAGGGATATTAATCTCTGATGTGGAAACCTAATCTTAGCCTTTGAAGTATTAAGTATAGTTAATTTATTAAATTAGGTAGTTATTGTAAGAAATTAGTAATATGTGGAATTGAAAATTAATAAATCTAAAACATTAAGCTTATTTAAATAAAATCAGAATAATACTAAATCTAAATTAAGATTTAATTTTAAGTAATTATATAAAAATGTAAGATTTTCTCACATCGGGGATAAATCCGATACCCCAATTAGAAATAACGTGTACCGAATAGTTTAGAATATTGGATTAAGACCCAATAGGATATTTGAATACTCAAGCTTAATGTGATTAATTTCACATTAGGATTCGAGTATATTTAGGACTTAGAAATCGAACTAGAACCTAATTTACAAATCGATGCGGAAACCGAACCCGAACCTAACCCTAAACCTAGAATAATTGTAAAAGATTTAAGACCTAGATAATTAGGCATATTAAACCCTAAACAAAACATAACAATAAGCGTTATAGGATAAAATGAACCTATAATAGTTATATGAAAAACTAAAACCACGTTTGTGTTATAGGCATGATCGGCGATGGCCTGAGCAAGTCGGACCTCAAGCGAGTGAGCGAGGAGTCGAGATAAGTTGAGATTAATACGATGCTGTATTTTTGAGGCTTAAGATTATGCTTGGTTATGCTTGGTTGTGCTTGTTAGAAAGTTGGATGTATGCATGTGCTTGATTATGAGTGATGCTATGATTCTGTCTGTTGTCTTGGCTTGTATTGTATGGTTTGTATGAAATTATTGATCACCCTAAACTGAACTTAATCAAATATACGACTTATAATCATAATCGGACCTAGATGGCAACCCATTAGGGGAACTTAGGACTCTCCGGCCAAATACCAATCCCTTCGAAAGGGATAGTGCAGGATTGTAATTGGTCTTTTCTTCATCCTCAGTCGAACTAAGTGGCAGGAAAGGAAGTAACGGCGAGAGTGAAGTCAATGGTTCAAAGGTAGTCACGGGAGGAGCGAGGTCCCTTTTGCACAAGCCTGGGTTTGGTCGTAAGCTGTTGCATTAATGGCAACTCCTTAACCCAGATTAGAGCAGGTGCAATTTCTCTAATCTTACGACGGGTCGAACAACGTCGTGCGATGGCATTTACTTGAACATGCATTGCACTTAATAAGTTGGTTGATAACCTTGTTGTGTTTATGGTATAGTTTTAAGTCCTCCATCCTAACTTACTGAGCTGTGGTTGCTCACATCCCTATAGACGTCGTGCAGGTGCTGACTAAGAAGCGGCAAACAACTACTCTGAAGCTAGCAACTACTGGATCCTGGGGAGCGAGGAAAAACATTGAAGAATCAACACATATTTTATGACTTTTCATTTCTGAATAATTTAATAACTAGGAAATATATTACGGAGAATTATTGTAAACTTTAATTGCAATAACTGAATTATAGTGTATATATATATTTCCTCACTTTCTTAGGTAAATGATTTATTTAAATTACAAACCGTTTACTTCAAAGCGGGTTAGTCGTGGATACCTTGTGTAGATCAGGTCTAAGATAGCGGTTGTAAGGCCAACTTCTATCTTAGGATGGTTTATCCGGTGGGGCTGTTACGAGTCTGCCGCTTTGGGGCTTGACAGATTAATTAAAATATGATGTAGTTATAAACTTAAACTTATAGCTATAGTTTTCTACTTATCCAAATATTCAAAATTTGAGTTTAACAAGACATTAAAAATAAATTTAGAAATAAGTCAAATCATATTTGTTCATATTATGACTTAAGTTAAGGCAGTGAAACCTAGATTAAGGCTTTGGCATAACTTAAGTTCCAATATGAACAACTAAGATTTGGCTTGAAGCAATATTATTGAGTCCTCTCATGCAAATGGTTGTCTTATGATGGGTGAAAATTGTAATAGATCTTTCAACCTCAGTCCAAATACAAATAACAATACATAATCTAATAACTTTAATTAAATTTCTTTAACTTCTAATCTAACAAATACAATCAACAACACTAGGAATCAAGTACCTAAACTACTCTCTTCAACCTTTGTCCAATAGATCAAATAGTTAATGCCTGATACAATATACATCTTAATTAACCAAAGCATTTATTTGTGTTATTGAAACACCTTAGTTAATTTAGTAATTTAATCAAATCATAAAATCCTTTAAACTAGTATTATTACAAAACTAATTTAGGGTTTCGATTTGATTATTCTAAAAATCCCTATGTTACATCAATCCCTCTTCTCCGTCCCCCTAACGACCTCTCTCTCTCACCCCTGCATTTCATCCTAACCCCACTTCCTTTTATCCCCTCTCATCTCTCGTTTTTTTTTTTTTTTTTCCCTCGCCTAACCTCAATCCGACGTGTTGGACACCACACCATTCAATTCTCTCCAATTCAATTCTCTCCATTCTTATCTCACTCAATATTGTGTATTTTGTTGTTGTCCTGCTTTCATGCATTTCAATCCATTCCAGTAGTTTAATATTTGTTAATTATTTAAGTATATTATTTTGTGGAGTATAATTTCTGTATTATTGTTTATGTTAGGTTCTCGTTCATCGTTGTTTGGAGTTTCCATCTTAGTTACCTTCGTGAACCATTTCAATTTCTTATTATGTACCATATATAGTGTGTATATCTTATTATTATTTTATTTATTATTTCTATAGTTAGTGTTGAAGTAATTATGGTTAGTATTCGATAATTGCTAATGATTATTTATTATCATGTTATACAGAATTATTTTTATACAAATGTTACCGTTATTGTTAAATATATTTTATCGCATTCAAAATTTTGATTATAGATATATATATATATATGTTGGGGCCAAGTTTCTGTTTATTTATATAGTGTGTTAACGATCATATTCTATGTAAGTCCCTAATGTCGATTTAATATACTACGAATCCTTTCTATTATTTAGTACGACTTATTATTGTTATCGATGTTTTCGTAATCTAATTGTTTTATCACATTCGTATCATGTATATATATGGCATATCATATTACACGTAGTATGTCCGTTTTATTTGTCGACGATTATTTTATCATTCCTTACGAGTTTTTACAAATCATACTATTTTTTTCCAATTAAGTACATATTATTTATTTACCATATCGATTCGCTAATCTATATTATTCCATACTCTAATTATGTGTCCATTTTATACTTTTATATATATAAATATGTTATGTTATATATATATATTATGTACTTTTCTAGTTACTATAAAAAGTAATCTTATATATATAGTTATATCACTGTTTTGGTTTAATTATATCATGTTATTATTATTTTGATTTGACGGTTTCTTTCGAAACCTTAGTTAAATAGGTCATAGATTCATTAATAACTTATAGGTAAGACTTCGTTTTAGAATGCTTAAAGGTTAATGTGCTGGTTATCGAATTCGAGTTCTCCTTGAATGGGTGGTTAGAACTAATTGGTATAAGACTTAAAGTTGTGGATTTTAGTTAACTGTCAGGTTGTTAGACTTGAGTTCCATGGTTAGCTCAGACTTTGTTTTTGGTTTAAATTCAGCTTTCTAGGTACGTGGTGTTTATTTGTATAGTTGTGCTTGTTAAGACTTAAAATGTAATTGGACTAATTTATACATAGCCTAAATTGCCCTAACAATTGGTTGTGCTTGACCCACTTACTCTAGGGGCCCTCAATGGTAGATCCCTAAAGGAGCAACCACTAATTGTATGTGGGGATTCTCTAGTGAACTTTCATATGTGATAACGTAACTAGAATATTAGGTTTCCGATCTTTGGACTCTAAACTCAGAATTCTGGATTTTAGGCGTAAAGGACTTAAAGGAACATTTATATTATATCTACCTATGAATGTGGACACAAATCATGTGTGGCAGCATTATTAGTTCCCATTTGACGATTGTTGGCTTAAATTAAAGATAACTAAATTGTTGTTTGTTTATATGTTATTACAGTTGCATTATATGCATATGTATATTTTGAGCTTAATATTCATGTGTGTTTGTACATCCATACTAAGTTTTGGCTCACTCTTCTATTCTTACAGCTATAGGTCAAACAAATAAATTTATGACAAGTATGAAAATTATTATCGTTTTAAGTTGGGAAAGAGCCGCGGTTAGTTCTATATATTATAGCATATCAAGATCTAATTGTTTAGGATATTTGTGACTAAAGTGACTTATTTATGAGTCACTCGATTTGATGTATTTGAAGAGTTGTTGCTTTATATATGATGAGGGATTATTATAAGTGATAAAGGAGATTATAGTTGGTTTTAAAGCCTTAATATGTTCCTGACAGGTGGGGACATGTGGTAGGTTATAGTGCTTCGAGTTCTAGGGCGTTACAGTTATAAATTGATAACTCTAAGTCTAAAGGATGAGTTTACTTCTTCTTTTCTCCAAAATTCATCCCTTTTTCAAATCTACTATAAGTTTTTGTATAATGAGCCTCCTAATTTCTTCTTTCTCTCTCTCCTTTCTTAGCAAGTGTTTTTATTGCTTATGTATTATGAGAAAAGACCAATGGTTTATTCATAAAGAAGGGGTGAGGACTTAGTATCTATTTTAAGTAAAATTTTGGATTTACTTTCATTAAATTATCTCTTTATCTTATATTCTTTTAAGATTTCCATTATATACAAATATGATGCATCTTTGATATAAGTAATATTATTATTTTTTACTCTTTTAGGTATTATATTCATATAAGTGGATCTATACACACAATGCGTGTACAAATTTATAAACATCAAATGTATGAAACTTTAATTCATAATATTTACATAATTAATTTTGTGGAAGAATAAAAATAAAAATTATAGAAAAAAAGGTTTTAACATAATAATTTAAAAAAATTGATCGTAGAAAACTATATATTTGCATGTCATATTTGATAAAATATAATTCAAAGGAAGTAATAATATATGCTTAATAAATTTATATTCTCTATATAAAAAGGAGAAAAGAAAAAAGAGGATATTTTTTTAACCAAAATAGGAAAAAGACATTAAAAATGAGATGTGTAAACATGTATTTGAAAGTTTGACCAAAATAGAAAAACACGTGTATAAAAAAGTGTGAGATGTGGAAGAGAAAATGTAGTAGAAACTAAAAAGGTTAATGCCAAAATTGTAGTTATTTTATCTGTAGAAGTGAGAGAACAAATTAAGAGGGAAAAAAAATGGAGGAGAGAGAGGAAAAGAAAGTTGGAGTTGAAAAGTAGTGAGAGAGAAAGAAAAATCAAGTGGAAAAGGAAAGAGGAAATTTATAAATTTATCCATAATATAATATGTTTATAATTTTACAAAGTTATTATAATATAGGTATTTTTCTTGGATATTATTGAATTAAGGCTAAATAGGTAATTTACAAAGGTGACGATTGCATAAGTTGTACATTAGCACTTGGGGCTTTAATAATAGAGAAGACATATATTTTGAAATTCATAGATATGAGGTATTTCATTCTCATACTTAAAAAATTTCCTCTCAAATTTCATTCTTGATGGCAACAAATTATTTATCTTGTGTCTTGTGATATGATATATTTTATTTCTTACACAATTAACACAGCACAAGTATAAAATAGTACAAATAACATTTCTTACATAAAGTAATTATAAATTGTCTTATATACATATATAAACTATTATATATTTCTTGAAACATAATACTTATGTGTATAAATAGTAAACACAAGCACAAAATTATTCGAAAATATATTAATAAACATAACATTGATTTAAATATACTACTACCTTTATTACATAATATAATACTAATACTAAATTAAGATTTAGAATTTGTTATATAAGAGACATGTCAATATAGAGAACCTACTTAAGACTTTATGTAAGATCGTAGCTAAAAATTTATTATCTAATATAAAATTATAGATTACATATGGGTGAATCTCACATTTATCGATTTCAAAATTTTTCAGTATATTTTTTTCATCATCAACATCTATAAAGTATCCTAAATTGTTATTGTTAATCTTCATAAAGTCCTTGAAAAATTAAAATTTTAAAGATATTTTCTTCGTAATCATAGTCTAGAAGTCCTTATGTTACCTTTAGTATGTGGAAATTGATTGGAATGAAATTGCAATTTTGGGTTTTATTCCATTTTCCCATGTTTGGAAATACAATTTGAAGGCAGAATTGTGATCATATGGAATCGTCAATTCTGTCTTTAATGATGGAGAATTTGATTCTATCTTTGAGTGAACAAAATCACGATCCCATTTTACTCTCATTAATTATATTGACTTAAATTTAGATATTCAACTTTTAAATAAACTGTGGCATAGTAATTTTGGAAATTAATATTATTTATGCATTTAATATGATTCCATTGTATTAGCATTTACAAATACAAAAAATGATTTATGATTTTGGTTTTCATTTCATTCCGTTCCATTCCAATCTGTTTCCGTGTATCAAACATGACACTATTTCACTTATTTCCTCTTATGTTATTTTTATTTATTATTTTTTGAAAATTTTAAGATATTTCACCTTTTTATCTCTCCTTAATACATCTTCATCATTCTTACCTTGCAATTACATGTATCACCATAAAGTGACCTCATAAAGTTTGATTTTTGAAATGGAATAATTAAAATATTATACATAATTATAAACTTGAACCCACAAATGTAATTAGTTATTTATAGGAAACCTAAAAATTGAGTTTCAAAATATAACAAGATAACAAAAATAAATTATAATAAAGTTAATAATATAGAACAACATTGCATCTAAAATACGTGTATACTTTTTTAATAAACATGTAAGTAATCTATTTGCACATCTCTTCATGTAAATCCTTAAGTATAGGCATCACCGCACCTGTTTGATCCATCGATCCACTTCACCAAAAAGTATTCCTCTTTCTTTCATCTCCTTTCATCTTTCTTTTTGCTTATAAACTCACTCACATAAGCTCCTTTGGAAAGATTTCCTTGATATTCAATTCACTAAAGCAGATTGTACCATTGCTTAACCAAAACTCCGAAAATAAGCCAAATCATAGTTGTTCATGTTGCAGCTCAAGCTAAGGCAGTTGCAGCACCTACAATTTTTGATTTGGGACATAGGAAACCTAAATTGAGGCCCTAGGGTAGCTCGAGCTCCAAGATGAACAACTAGGATTTGACTTGGAGCAATATTGTTGAGTCCCCTCATGCAGATGACTGTCTCATAATGGATGAAGCTTGTGATAGATCTTTTAATCTCACTACAAGCACAAAAACAGTGTATATTCTAATAGTTTTGCTTTGACTTGTAATTTAACACATACAATCAACAATGATAGAAATCACGTACCTGAGCAACGCTCATTAACCTTTAACCAATGGATCAAGTATTCAATGCTTGATATAACGTACATCATAATTAATCAAAACCCATATTTATATAATAATTGATAATCCTAGGTTTAAGGGTTGATTTTTCTTCTTCTATTCTTCAAAATTCATCTCTTTTTTCAAATTTGCATTAAGCCTTTGTATAACGTACCTCCTAATATCCTCTCTCTCTCTTTCTCTCTCTCTCCAATCTGCCTCCCCTAACTATAGTAAGAGTTTTTATTATTAGGTAATTATAAGAGAAGACTAATGTCTTATTTATTGAGATTTAGTGATAATCTAAGGTATCTATTTTAAGAAATATTTAAGATTTATTTCTATTAAATTATCTCTTTATCTTATATTCTAATAAGATTTCATTATATATAGATTTGTTGTATCATTTATAAAAGTAATATTATTTATTTCTTATTCTTTAAGTTATTATATATATATATATCTTTAAATTCATTGATATGATATATTTCAGTCTCATCCTAAAAAAAATTTCATCTTGAAATTTCCTTGCTAATAGTAATAGATTACTCACCACGTGTTATGAAATATCTCATTCAACCTCTTTTCCATTACTCTACCAAACTTAAGCGTTATGGATTCACTATGCTTCCACGAGAAATTTATTTGTTTACCATGAAAATTAATAAATATTATACAAATACCAATTAGATTAAATTAATTACACAAATACTATAACAAAATCAAATGTAGTAAATGTTATACAATCAAAATCATGTACTTGAGTCGTACTCGTCAACCTCAAACCAATGGATCAAATAATCAATACCAAATACAACATATATCATAATTCATCAAAACCCCTATTTGTATAATAATTGATAATCATAGGTTTAAGGCTTGATTTTCCTCCTTATTTTCTCCAAAATTCTTCTTTTTTTCAAATCTATGTTAAGCCTTTGTATAATATGCCTATTAATCTCTCATCTCCTTTTTAAATCTGCTTTAAGCCTTTATATGATATGTCTCCTATTCTATCTCTCTCTCCCCACACTCTTAAACTATCATAACAAGAATTTTTATTACTAGTTAACTACAAGAATCCTATTTTATGGAGATTGGGTAAGAATTTAGGATATCTATTTTAAGAAATATTTTAGCCTTGTTTCCGTTAAATTCTTTCTTCATCTCATATTCTGATAAGATTTCCGTTATATATAGATTTGTTGCATTTTTTATATAAGTAATATTATTTATTTCTTATTCTTTAAGTTATATATACATATATATATAATATATTTCTTTAAATTCATGAATACGAGATATTTCATTCCTATCCTAAAAAAAACATCATCTCAAAATTTCCTTGCAGATGGGGATAGATTACTCACTTTGTATTATAAAATACCTCATTCAGCTGCTTTTCCATTACTCTACCAAACTTAAGCATTATGGATTCATTATGCTTTTACGAGAAATTTGTTTGTTTACCATAAAAATTAATAAATATTATACAAATACCAATTACATTAAATTAATTGCACAAATACTATAGCAAAATCACATGTAGTAAATGTTATACAATCAACCATTGTAGGAATCACGTACCTGAACCTCGCTTGTCAACCTCAAACTAATAGATCATATAATCAATGCATGATACAGCATACATCATAATTAATCAAAACCTCTATTTGTATAATAATTGATAATAGTAGATTTATGGCTTAATTTTCCTCCTTTTCTCTAAAACTCTTTTCTTTTTCAAATCTACCTTAAGCCTTTGTATAATGTACCTCCTAAACCCACCCACCCCCTCACCCCCCCTAAAAAAAAAATCTTAGCAAGAGTATTTATTATTAGTTAAGTATAAGAGAAGACTAATGTTAATTTTATAAAGATTAAGTTAGAATTTAAGGTATCTATTTTAAGAAATATTTTAGCTTTGTTTCTGTTAAATACTCTATTTATCTTATATTCTGATAAGATTTCTATTATATATAGATTTGTTGTATCTTTGATATAAGTAATATTATTTGTTTCTTATTCTTTAAGTTATATAGATATATATATATTTCTTTAAATTCATGGATACGAGATATTTCATTCTCATCCTTAAAAAATATCATCTCAGAATTTCCTTACTAATGGAGATAAATTACTCACCCTATGTTATGAAATATCTCATTTGGTCTTCTTTCCATTCCTTTACCAAACTTAAGTGTTAAGGATTCACTATGCTTCTATAAGAAATTTTCTTGTTTACTATAAAAATTAATAAATATTATACAAATACCAATTATATTAAATTAATTATACAAATATTATGACAAAATCACATATAGTACATGTTATACAATCAAACACCATAGGAATCACGTACCTGAGCCACGCTATAATGTACATCATAATCAATCAAAACCCCTATTTGTATAGTAATTGATAATCATAGGTTTAAGGCTTGATTTTTCTCTTTCTTTTCTCCAAAAGTCTTCTCTTTTTCAAATCTACGTTAAGCTACCTTCTAATCTCTCATCTTTATTTTCAAATCTACGTTAAACGATTGTATAATGTGCATCCTCATATTCTCTCTTCTCTCTCTCTCTCTCTCTCTCTCTCTCTCTCTCTCTCTCTCTCTCTCTCTCTCTCTCTCTCTCTGTTTCTCTCCCTTCCCCCATCATAGCATAATTTTTTATTGCTAGTTAATTATAAGAGAAGACTAATGTCCTATTTTATAGAGATTAGGTAAAAATTTAGGGTATCTATTTTAAGAAATATTTTTGCTTTGTTTCCGTTAAATTCTCTCTTTATCTTATATTCTGATAAGATTTCCATTATATACAGATTTGTTACATCTTTGATATAAGTAATATTATTTATTTCTTATTCTTTAAGTTATATATATATATATATATTTCTTTAAATTCATGGATACAAGATATTTCATTCTCATCCTTAAAAAATATAATCTCGAAATTTCCTTGCTGATATGGATAGATTACTCATCTTATGTTATAAAATACCTCATTCAACCTCCTTTCCATTACTCTACCAAACTTTAAGTATTATAAATTCACTATACTTCTATGAGAAATTTGCTTGTTTACCAAGAAAATTAATAAATATTATACAAATACCAATTACATCAAATTAATTACACAAATACTATGGCAAAATCACATGAAGTAAATGTTATACAATCAACCACCATAGGAATCATGTACGTAAGCCTTGCTTGTCAACCCCGAACAATGGATCAAATAATCAATGCCTGATATAATGTATGTCATAATTAATCAAAACCCCTATTTGTATAATAATTGATAATTATATTTAAGGCTTGATTTTCCTCCTTTTCTCCAAAACTCTTTTCTTTTTTCAAATATGCGTTAAGCCTTTGTATAATGTGTTTCCTATTCTCTCTCTCTCTCTCTCTTCCCTCACAACCCATCATGGTAAGAGTTTTTATTATTAGTTAACTATAACAGAAGACTAATGTCCTATTTTATAAAGATTGGGTAAGAGTTTAGGATATCGATTTTAAGAAATATTTTAGCTTTGTTTCCTTTAAATTCTCTCTTTATTTATCTTATATTTTAATAAGATTTCCATTATATACATATATGTTGCATCTCTAATATAAGTAATATTATTTGTTTCTTATTCAATAAGTTAAATAGATATATATCTATATATATTTAAATAGATATATATATTTCTTTAAATTCATGAATACAAGATATTTCACTCTTATCCTTAAAAAATATCATATCGAAATTTTCTTACTGATGGGGATAGATTACTCATCCTTTCTATTAGTCTATTACTCACATTTTCTATGATTCTATAAAACTTAGAACTTAAGCATTATGGATCAACTATACTTTTATGAGAAATTTATTTGTTTACCATGAAAGTTAATAATTATTACAGAAATACCAATTACATTAAATTAATAAAACAAATACTATGGAAAAATCACATGCAGCAAATGCTACACAATCAACAGCCGTATGAATCACATATTCGAGCCATTCTCGTTAATTTCTAACCAATTGATCAAATAATCAATGCCTAATACAATGTACGTCATGATTATACAATCATAGGTTTAAGGGTTGATTTTCCTTCTTCTTTTTTTCAAAATTCATCTCTTTTCAAATTCATATTATGCCTTTGTATAATGTGCCTCCTAATATCTTCTCTCTCTCTCTCTTCCCTCTCCCTACCACCAACAAAAAATCATAGTAAGAGTTTTTATTATTAGTTTATTATAAAAGAGGACTAATGTCCTATTTATAGAGATTAGGTGAGAATTTAGGGTATTTATTTCAAAAAATATTTTAGATTTGTTTCCATTAAATTTTATCTTTATCTTATGTTTTCATAAGATTCTATTATATATAGATTTATTACATCTTTGATATAAGTACTATTATCTATTTCTTATTCTTTAAGTTATTTAATATATATTTATTTAAATTCGTAGATATAAGATATTTCATTCTTATTCTTAAAAAGGGGTTATTTTGCTATTTCAAGTTACTTACTATACTTAGTAAGTTATCTTGATTAGCGTTACTGTAAAAAAATCCTAAAAATATTCATCTTAAAATTTCCTTGCTGATGAGAATAGATTACTTTCCAATATTATGAAGTACCTCATTCAGCCTATTTTTCGTTACTCTACCAAACTTAGAACTTAAGCATTATGGATCCATTATACTTCTACGAGAGAAATTTGTTTGTTTATCATGAAAATTAATAAATATTACACAAATACCAATTATATTAAATTTATTACACAAATATTATAGTAATAGTAAATACAACATAAAACACAACAGCACTTCCTTTGTGTTTTTAACCCAAAACTTAAGGTATCATATCATATCACGCAAACAATCACATTGTCTTTATTATATATTTAACACAAATAATAAATAAGATAATAAAATTGTATTTATTAAATGCGATTTAATAATGACACCCAATTCATTAAGTCACAGCTTATAAATGCAATGTTTTATGAATTATTATGTCGTATCTTCAAAATACAATTTAATATTGGTAATCACGAATTAATTTATTTTATTTGTATTTATATAATTTTATTAAAAAGAATAGTAGATATGTATCGAATCTATACTTTTATGCTCTAGGCCATTCAAAATTTCGTAACTTAATTATAGAGATTTAGATTAAATTTCTCATATCTATTTCATACATATACTTATAAATTTTTAACTTACTCAGATCCTTGTGTTTAGGTTTGTTTAAATCCTTAATTTTTTTCCTTGCCAATGTTTATATTCTTAATTAGAATTGATATATTCTTCTAAACAATATGTCTCTAATAGTTCCAATTGATAACTAAGAAAGCTTATCTTTCCATATATTTCTCAAATCTCTTGACTATGATTAATTACTTTGAAATTCTTTCACTAATCATAATTCAATTCAATTCTCCTCTCACAACTTTACTCTTGATTTCTCTATAGATTGATATGCGTGAGGACTATCAATTTATTCACTAAGAATCTCTTATTAATCATTAGTGTTTGTATCTTTGTTGAATAATATTAGGTCGGTAGTAAATAGGTGATTTTCAAGAAGACGGCTAATTAAATAATACATATAGATTCTACTTATTTATTATTGGTTATAGAAAACTACAAAAGACGGGATCAACTTTAGGAGATAGGTTTATACAGGCAATAAAATTTTCAACTAATTAAAAGAAAAGATCAATGTTTTACAAACCAGTGTAAATAAGAAATTCCGTCAATGTACATTAAGTTAATCTAATGTGGTACGTTATTTAACACATGGGACCGACATAACCTATTTTAAAATATTTGGAAATAAAAAAAAGCAAGAGATTATGCAAAATTATAAATATAGAAAATCTAAAAGCTAAAAAAAGAAATAAAAAATGATAAAAATTTGTTAAAATATATAAAAATACTTTCTGGCCACCCGAATGTTAAGAGATAGCTACTGACCATACTTTAGATTAGACTTTTTAGCTAACTTAAAGTTAAGAGGTGGTTGACAGCTACCTACAAGGATTCCTCCCCATGCACTACACCCCCTTACCCTCTCCCCTCCCCTCCCTCCCCCAACCAAAATAGGTAAATAAAAAATCGAAACCTACAAGGGTATTAAGGTGGTTAGAAAATTTTTCGTTGTATAGTTTTCATCTTTGTTGATATTTTATTTGTTTTTTTATGTTTTAGATTTTGATATTTTATTTTTCTATAATTTTATGCTATTTTATTTTTTATAATTCCATTTAATTTGCTTCTTTTTCTATTTTATTTATTACGAAAAAGTTATGTTAGCATTATATTAGTGGCAATCATTAGATAATATGCTACGTTAACACAGTTTAAAGGTATTCTCTTGCTCCACACTTGAACTTTATATTCTTCTTTAATAGCTCGGTTAAAATAGCTAGTATGGTACTGAAGTACTTGATGAAGCGTTGGTTAAAGGAACAAACCACGAACTATAGAATAGATTGGCATTGGTCGTTCGATAATAGCTCATACCTTGTCTTCATCAATTTAGATTCCCCCTTCGCTCACAACAAAACCTAAGAAAACTACTTTAAGTAGGCAAAAATCACATTTCTTCAAGTTTCATATAGCATTTCGACTCAAAGCACAAAAAAGACTGCTTGGAGATGCTTACAATGTTTCTCTTTATTAGAACTGTATGCAAGTATATGGTTAAAGCACACCACTACAAATTTAAATCTAAGCACATGATTCATAAATTTCATAAAGGTGCTAAGGGTGTTGGAGAGAACAAATGGCATCACAAACCATTTATATAGCCCATGTCAAGTCTTGAATGCGGTCTTCCATTGATCTTTACATCTCGTTATAATCTAATGGTGACCTAACTTCAAATCAATTTACGAGAATATCCTTACCCCATGCAATTTTTTTAACATGCTGTTGTTACGCCCCGAAGGGCAGAGTCGTAACAGCCCCGCCGTGTAAACCATCCTAAGATAGAAGTTGGCCTTACAACCACTATCTTAGACCTGATCTACACAAGGCGTCCACAACTAACCCGCTTTGAAGTAGACAGTTTGTAATTTAAATAAATCATTTACCTATAAAAGTGAGGAATTATATATATGTTATAATTCAGTTATTGCAGTTAAAGTTTACAATATTTCTCTATAGTATTTTTCTATATCATTACATCATTCGGAAATGAAAAATAATAAAAACTTAGATCTTAAAAATATGTGTTTATTCTTCAATATTTTTCCTCACCAACCAGGATCTAGCAGTTGCTAGCTTCAGAGTAGTTGTTTGCCGCTTCTTAGCCAGCACATGTACGATGTCTATAGGGATGTGAGCAACCACAGCTCAGTATGTAGGGACGGAGGACTTAAAACTATACCAGAAACACAACAAGGTTTTCAATCACTTATTAGATGCAATGCATGTGCAAGCAAATGCCATTGCACGGCGTTGTCCGGCCCGTCGTGAGATTAAAGAAATTGTGCCTACTCTAATCCGAGTTGAGGAGTTGCCGTTAATGCAACAGCTCACGACCAAACCAGGCTTGTGTAATGGAGACCTTGCTCCTCCCGCGACTACCTTCGAACCACTGTCTTCACCCTCGCCGCGACCTCCTCTCCTGTCACTTAGTTCGACTGAGGATAAAAAAGGGACCATTTTGCAATCCTGCGCTATCCCTTCCGAAGGGGTCGGTATTTGGCCGGAGAGTCCTAAGTTCCCCTAACGGGTTGCCATGCATGTCTGATTATGATTACTAGTCGTATATTTGATTAAGTCCAGTTTAGGGTGATCAATTATTTCATACAAATCAGATAATATATGCCAGAACAACAAACAGAATCATAACATCATCCATACTCAAGCACATGCACACATTCAACTATCTAACAAGCACAACCAAGCATAATCTTAAGCCTCCAAAATACAGCATCATATTAATCTCAACTTATCTTGACTCCTCGCTCACTCACTCGAGGTCCGATTTGCTCAGGCCATCGCCGATCATTCTTATAACACAAACGTGGTTTCAGCTTTTCATATAACTATTATAGGTTCATTTTATCCTATAACACTTATTGTTAGGTTTTGTTTAGGGTTTAATATGTCTAATTCTCTAGGTCTTGAGTCTTTTATAATTATTCTAGGTTTGGGGTTAGGTTCGGGTTCGGTTTCCACATCGATTTCTAAATTAGGTTCTAGTTCGATTTCTAAGTAATGTTTTATATTCCAACCCTAGAAATTTGTTTCAACTCATAATGTGAAATTAATCACATTACTTCCTGATCTCCTAAATATCATTATTACCCCTAGTCAGCATTTTGTTTCACTCGGTACACTTATGTCCTTATTAGTGTACCGAATTTACTCCTGATATGAGAAATTTTTATATTTTTCATATAATTACATAAATTCATGTTTCTTATCAGATTTATTATATATCCTTATTATTTATATAATATCAATTTTTATCCTAATATTTTCTATTCATTATATTTTTAAAAATTACATATTATACATTATTGCCTATTATGTACATAATGCATTTCTAATATTTCTATCATTTTAATTACCATCCCTAAACATCAATTATCATTTCAAAATGTCTAAATTCATCCTAAATCAGATTTTACTCCTAATTACCCTAATTTACAAAATTAACTTAAAATGTACTATTTTTCCATATTACTTATTTACTACATAATTAACCTAATAATTACATCTAACACCCTAAATGCTACAAGTATCATTCTCCATCAGATTTCAACATCCCTAAACATCTGCTTATTCACTAAGTCAGTAATTAATAATTTAATTACTTAATTAACCTTAAATTACCCATTTTATGCCTCATTTTAATGCCTAAAAATTATCTAAAAATTTCAAAAATTAATTTTTGAAAACGAGCTTCATAGCACTATTCTATATCATCTAAGTAATCTACACAAAAATTTTGGGCTTGAAACTACACTTCTAAGGTCATTTATTTCTAAACCGAAATATGCTCGGTTTTGCATGATTTCTTAGGGATCATATATTACGGGGCATGTTTTCATCAAAATAATATTTTTCCTACAAACTACATACAAAAATATCCTATAATAACAAAATTCATAATTTTATAATTATATTTACTATTTTTACAAAATTACACAAAATCGGGCTGGAAATCGGATTCACCGATCTGGGTGGCTCTGGCCACCGTCGGCCGCCGTGGCCATGTCGTCCGGCCTGGGAGCTGCCACCACCGTGTGGTGGTGGTGGCTGTCCACTCTCAGCTGCTCGTCTGGTGGGGGTTCCGGTTAAAGGCCCTAATTGCACAGTTTTTTTCTACTTTTTTTTAAACCGAATTTTTCTCTCAATTTTTCCCTCTCTCTAATTTTCTCTGATTTTTATCTGGCCAAATGAGCTTCTAAATTTTTCTTGCTATTTATAGACAATTTTTGTAATTATTATGCGTTAATTTGATAAGACTTTGCCCATTTTCCTTGATTTTTGGCTTTTATGTTGTCCAAATTTTATTGGTTGATTTTTCTTTTGCTTATCCTGACATGCCACGACCTGATCTTGATTCATCTTATCCTCTTATGATTTTTTTTTATTTTTCCATAATTAATTTATAATTTTCTTTAATTATTTAGTATAATTTTAGCACATTTCGCGTATTTTCATATATAGTACAAATAAATATTCCTAAATATTAGGTTATTTTATAATTTTTAGTATACATATAATTTATCTCTAGTGATTCGTTAAGTATCGGAATACCTTTTACGCATTTTCGATAAATAACGAGTTATATACTTAAAATTTGAAAATTTTGTAGTCTTTTATTTTATTACTTATTTTCTTAAATTCAAACTTACAGGATCTGTTTACTAATATTTTTAGCTTTACTTTATAATTTAGGCTCAATCGGATCGTTCAACCGATCGAAACCTCGGATTGCTTAGTTGTGGGCCTTACAGCTGTCAAGCCTTAGGATTAGGTATTGATACTTAATAGTGATTCTACTGATAGCTTAGCTAACAATTATGTTGATTTTTCTCTTAATATATTTTGATGATAACAAAAAGATTAAAGTGTATTTAACAAAAACAACAAGTGTACAGGTTAGCTTTATAATGAAATCAGTTTGAAACAAGTATATAGGTCAGCTTTAGAATGAAATCAGTTCAAGGAAGAAAATTAAATTTCGAATTGTGTTGGTCAAAAAGTATGTCGGGATTTAGATCAACAAAACAGAAGAATTGTATTAACAATGTACGGATTCGAGATTAGAAGCTATTACCAAGTTAATTTTTGACTAATCTGAACAAGTTAAGTTAGACAAATATTATAGAAAGCTTAACTCTATTTTATTGGGCATATTTTGGAAAAGCGTTCAATTCCATTCTACTAAATTTAGATTTAGTCCTTAAAGATTTTAAGAGAAGTTTAGATTTAGTTAAATGTTACTAAGCAGATCATAGCAATCAGATTAATGAAGGAACTTTAAACATCTAAAAATATTACTCAAGTTGATATCAAGACAAAGTTGAGAGTGATGGCACGAATATAGCAGCAAGTTCATTTTTTTTTCGAAGATTAAGTAAAAATCCAATGACATGTAGATTTGCTAACATGGAAGTTTAAAGATTCTATTTATCTCTTAAAGTGAGTTGTTTCAGGGAATTAAATTCAAATAGGGGAATAAAGTATTTTTATTTTTCAAAAGAGGATAAGCTGTAACTTCAAAATAAGGCTCATTAATTCAAAATTTTGCAACTGAAATTGATAAATACGAATCAAACTCCAAATAAGGTCAGGAAATTCCAAGATATTTTGTCGAAGATAAGTACTGACTGCCAAGATATGTCTAACCAGATTTCTTTAGGAATTCTCATTTCAAATATTCAAAATAAATCCATTTGAGGAAGAGGATATGATCTGCTATGATCAGGAGATTTTTATTCATAAAGATATTCAAATAAATAAAGCCTACATAGGTAGAATATATCCAAATTTTTTCATGTTTATCCACAATACTTAAAGTAGGATCCTCAAATTTTTTGATTCTCCATATACATAAAAAGGAGCTAGAGCAAGTTATACGTATTGCAATATTCAAATAGCTCAAGCTCAACAAAGAAACAAATTAGGAATAGCAGGCATTCTAGTTAAAAAATAAAAAGAAAAAATTGGCTTCTATTTTTATGGGATTTCTTTCCAACAACAACAAAGATAATCACATTTAAATAAAGTCTTCGGAGAAAAATCTACATCTAATAGTTACTGTCACGCCCCGAAGCTGCAGAGTCATAACAGCCCCGCCGTGTAAACCATTCTAAGATAGAAGTTGGCCTTACAATCGCTATCTTAGACCTAATCTACACAAGGCGTCCACGACTAACCCACTTTGAAGTAAACAATTTGTAATTTAAATAAATCATTTACCTAAGAAAGTGAGAAAATTTATATATATATACATTATAATTATGTTATTACATTATTTAAAAAAACGGAAAAAAAAATTCTAAAATTAAAACTTCGACCTTAAGAATATATGTTTGTTTTTCAAATATTTTTCCTCACTCCCTAGGATCTAGCAGTTGCTAACTTCAGAGTAATTGTATGCCGCTTTTTAGCCAGCACCTGCACGACGTCTATAGGGATGTGAGCAATCACAACTCAGTAAGTTAGGATGGAGGACTTAAAACTACACTACAAACATAAAAGGTTATCAATCAACTTATTAGGTGCAATGCATGTTCCAGCAAATGCCATCGCACGACGTTGTCCGGCCCGTCGTGAGATTAGAGAAATTGCACCTGCTCTTATCCGGGTTAAGGAGTTGCCATTAATGCAACAGCTCACGACCAAACCCAGGTTTGTGCAATGGAGATATGGCTCCTCCCGCGACTACCTTCGAACCATTGACTTCACTCTTGTCGCGACCTCCTCTCCTGTCACTTAGTTCGACTAAGGATGAAGAAGGGATCATTTTGCAATCCTACACTATCCCTTTCGAAGGGGTCGGTATTTGGCCGAAGAGTCCTAAGTTCCCCTAATGGGTTGCCATGTAGATCCGATTATGATTATAGGTCGTATATTTAATTAGGTTCAGTTTAGGGTGATCAATCATTTCATACAATACAAGCCAGAACAACAAACAAATTCATAGCATCACTCATAATCAAGTACATGCACACATTCAACTATCTAATAAGCACAACTAAGTATAATCTTAAGCCTCCAAAAATACAGCAACGTATTAATCCCAACTTATCTCAACTCTTCGCTCGCTCACTCGAAGTCCGACTCGCTTAGGCCATCGCCGATCATCCCTATAACACAAACGTGGTTTCAGTTTTTCATATAACTATTATAGGTTCGTTTTATCTTATAACGCTTATTGTTATGTTTTGTTTAGGATATAATATACCTAATTATCTAGGTCTTAAGTCTTTTACAATTATTCTAGGTTTAGGGTTAGGTTCGGGTTCGGGTTTGGGTTCGGGTTCTACATCGACTTCTAAATTAGGTTCTAGTTCTAGTTTGATTTTTAAGTATTATTTTATACTCGAACCCTAGAAATTCGTTTCAACTCATAATGTGAAATTAATCACATTACTTCTTGATCTCCTAAATACCATCAATACTTCTAATTAGTATTTTATTCCGCCCGGTACACTTAAATCCTTATTAGTGTACCGAATTTACTCTTGATATGAGAATTTTTTACATTTTTTCTCTAATTACATAAATTCAAGTTTCCTATTAGATTTATCATATATTTTGATTATTATCATAATATCAATTTTTATTACGATATTTTTTATTTATTATATTTCTAATAATTGTGTATTATGTACTACTACTTATTATGTACATAATACACATCTAATATTTCTATTACTCTAATTACCATCTCCTAACATAAATTATTATTTCAAAATGTCTAAATTCATCTTAAATCATATTTTACACTTAATTACCCTAATTTACAAAATTAACTTAAAATTTACTATTTTTCTCTATTACTCATTTACTACATAATTAACCTAATAATTACATCTAACACCCTAAATACTACAAGTATCATACTCCATCATATTTCAACATCCTAAAACATATAATTATTCACTAAATCAGTAATTAACCATTTAATTACTTTATTAACCCTAAATTACCAATTTTATGCCTCATTTTAAGGCCTAAAAATTATCTAAAATTTTTGAAAATTAATTTTTGAAAACGGGCTTCATAACACTGCTCTATATCATTTAAGTAGTCTACACAAAAATTTTGAGTTCAAAACTACACTTCTAAGGTCATTTATTTCTAAACCGAAACATGTTCGGTTTTGTATGATTTCTTAAGAACCCTATATCACGAGACATATTTTCATCAAAAAAATATTTTTCCTAAATCCTACATACAAAAATATTCTAGAATAACAAAATTCATAATTTTTTAACAATATTTACTATTTTTTACAAAATTACACAAAATTAGGTTGGAAATCAGACTCACCGGTTTGGGTGGCTCCGGCCGCCGTGGCCTTGTTGGTCAGTCTGGGCACTGCCACCACCGTGTGGTGGTGGTGGCCGTTCACTCCCAGTCGCTCGTCTGGTGTGGGTTCCTTTTAAAAGCTCTAATTGCACAGTTTTTCCTATTTTTTTTCTAACCTTAATTTTTCTCTCAATTTTCGCCTCTCCCTAATTTTTTCTAATTTATAACTGTCCAAATGAGCTTTTCAATTTTTATTGCTATTTATAGAGTTTTAGGGAAATTATTGTGCATTAAATTGGACAAGACATTGTCCAAATCTATAATTTTTGGTTTTTGAGTCGCCCTAATTTAATTGGCTGATTTTTTTCTTATTTTTCCCAGCTGCCACGACCCAATTCTAGATCATGTCTTATTTTTCCTAATTTTTCTTGATTTTTCCTTAATTAATTATGAATTTTCTTTAAGTATTTAGTATTATTTTAACACATTTTGCATATTTTAAGTAATTACGCGTATTTATACCTACATGTAAATTCATATATAGTATAAATAAATATTCATAAATATTATTTATGTTATTTTATGATTTTTAGTATACATATAATTTATCTCTAGCGATTCATTAATTATCGGAATGCATTTTATGCATTTTTTATAAATAACAAGTTATATATTTAAAATTTGGAATTTTTATAGTCTTTTATTTTCTTGCCTATTTTCTTAAATTCAAACTTATGGGATCATTTTTACTAATATTTCTAACTTTACTTATAATTTAGGCTTAATTGGATTTTTCAACCGATCGAAACCTTGAGTAACCGGTGGCGGGGCTTGCAGTTACACATAAAGGTTCTTCAATTTAAGTCAAACCTGCACAAGATATATAACATATTATTGAGATTAGAATTAAATTTCAAAAATTCTCTAATGCAAATTGTTAGACATTAAGCAAAAACATATTTCTCATTTCATTATTCTTGTTTTTAGGTGAATATTGTAAAGAGATCTTTGATTGTATTATCTCATCTTCTTGTAATAATTATTGAGAAGTTGTATTTGAGTAAGTATGATGCTAGCAAGTCTATGTAGACCTGTGTTTAGTTTAGAGAGAAGCTAGTGTGACAAGGGAGAGAGTGACTGGATATCCTTGTAACCTCAAGATTCATTTTTTATTACCGAAAGTATTGGATTAATGGAACAGTACTGGTAAGGAAGACCGTGTCTAATAGGAATCTAACTACTGGACCTTTAACCAGTAACCAAGCTTGAGGCCTTGAAGGATTAACAAGGTAAATTCTCCTACTCCAATCGACTCCTATTGAAGCCGAGTTAATCCTTATTGTCGACCAATTCCTAATGCCAAGTTGAGCGACTTCATGTCTCTCAAAAGAAGTTTGCCGACTAGCTGAGTACTTTGCCGATCGCTTAACCCCTTACATACCTTTGCTTGGCCATAGCCGAGTTGACCTCCAAATTGGCAACATTGGTGCTAAGAAGCCAAAAGTTGCAGTACATATCCATAGCCACTCTTTCTTGAATGAGCTCAGGTTTGTCTGGCACCTCTGTTCAGCACTCTTGCTTATCCCCCCATCCTGACCAGACTTGAATATGTTGCTGCCACGTGTCCTAGACTTTTGTAAAGGAATCTATAGCACTAATTATTAATTTACTTGAATTATCATTTGTAACCTTTATTATTCTTTATACATTACTCCTTTTAGACCTTACCCATTTTAGGCAAATTGTCCTAGTTTCTCAAATATAAATACCCAATATACATATAACTACATTATCTTATCATCATCAATACATGAAATATTCCCCTTTGTAAATATTGCTCTCGTTAACTTGTTTACTCTTTCACTCTTATCCTAATTCTTGAGTAAAGTTAGATGACGAGTAATGTCATTGGACTATTTCATGCATCATATTGAGTTGTGCCGTGAGTTCTTAGAAGTTCCTTGGTATGTCATATCCTTGGAGCTATTCGTGAGTTTGCTTACTTTACCTTTACCATTTTTCACATGATCTCATTACCTTCTTCAAGCTTTTAATAAGCTTAGACCTACCCCTATAATCAGCCTTTTCTATCTTTAGTCCCGATCTGTATTAGGGTCTCTAACGGTGGAGTTAGAAGAGAACAATAGGCAGAAAACCGAAACTCTTTAAATCGATTGTCTGATCTTCTTTCTCTCTATCTTATTTATTTTTTACATTTTACTACTTGATTTATCTTATGCTTAAGTTAGATAATCAATTTTTAAATACTTCTTATGCCATTTAAGTTATTAAGAGGGTTCTTACTCTTAAAACCAAAAAGTTTTCAATTTTGCAAAAGTTATCAATTCACTGTAAGCCCTAAAGTTCAGTTAAGTAACCGTAGGATTGAACTTAGAACCTAAAGTTTAGGGCGATCGGTTAAAGGATCCGATCACACCCAAATTATAAACTATTGAGAGAAATATTAGTAAAAATGACCTCGTAAACTTAAATTTAAGAAAATAAATAGTAAAATAGGAGACTATAAAATTTTCAAATTTTAAGCATAATAGGTATTAATCATCGAAAATGCGAAAAGTGTAATGAAATAACTAATAAATTACTAGCGATAGATTATATGTATACTAAAAAGTTTTAGGATGACCAAAATAATATTTAGGAATGTTCACGTGTACCCTACATGTATTTACGTGTAAATAAAAATACGCGTAATTACCTAAATTAGCCTAAAACTAAGCAAATAATTAAAGAAAAATACAAAATAATTATAGAAAAAATCAGAAAAATCAGAAGAGGATAAGCTGTAATAAGATAAGGTCGTGGTCAGCAAGAAAAAAAAAAACCAATAAGAATTTGACAAACAAAAAGCCAAAAATCATGGAATTGGGGCAAAATCCCATCAAATTAATGCACATTAATTTCTACAATTGTCTATAAATAGGGGAAAAAAATTCCAGCAGTCCTTTGATCAGTTTATGATTTGAGAAAAATCAAAACACCGAAAAAATCGAGAGAAAATTTAGAAAAATAAAAAAAAAAAGGAAAACTGTGCAGTTAGGGATTTTAAAGGGAACCCACACCAGACGAGGAGCTGGGAGTGGACGTCCACCACCACCACACGTTGGTGGTAGCGCCCAGGCTGGCCGATAAGGCCACGGCGGCCTGCGGTGGCCGGAGCCACCCAAAACGGTGAGTCCAAATTCCAGCCCGATTTTTGTAAAATTTTGTAAAAATAGTAAATATAATTATAAAATTATGAATTTTTTTATTCTAAGATATTTTTGTATGTAGTTTGTAGGAAAAATATTATTTAGATGAAAACATGTCCCGTAATATAGGGTCCTTAAGAAATCATGCAAAACCGAACATATTTCGGTTTAGAAATAAATGACCTTAAGAGTGTAGTTTGGAGCTCACTTTTTTTCTGTAGGATGCTCATGTGATATAGAACAGTGCTATGAAGCCATTTTTATAAAATTAATTTTCAAAATTTTTAAGTTAATTTTTAGCCCTAAAATGATGGTAAAATTGGGTGATTTAGGGTTAATTAGATGATTAGGATGTTAATTACTGATTGAGATAGTAATTAGATGTTTAGAGATGTTAATATCTTATGTGGAAACCTAATCCTAGTCTATGGAGTGTTAAGTGTAAGTAATGAAGGTGTTATGTGGTAAATGTAGAAAATTAGGAATATGTAGAATTAAAAATTAATAAATATGGAAAAATTAGGTTTAATTAGATATTAAAATAATGAAAATCAAAACATAACAAATCTGAAACAAAATTCAATTTTAGGTAATTATATGAAAAATGTAAAAATTTCTCACAACATGAGTAAATTCGATACACTAATACGGATTTAAGTGTACCGGATGGAATAAAATGCTGACTAGGGGTAGTAATCGTATTTAGGGTATCTAGAAATAATGTGGTTAGTTTCACATTATGAGTTGAAACAAATTTCTAGGGTCCGGGTATAAAACAGTACCTAGAAATCGAATTAGAATCTAATTTAGAAATCGATGCGGAACCCGAACCTAAACCCAAACCTAAAATAATTATAAAAGACTTAATACCTAGATAATTAGGCATATTACACCTTAAACAAAACCTAACAATAAGCGTTATAGGATAAGATGAACTTATAATATTATATGAAATACTGAAACCACGTTCGTGTTATAGGGATGATCGGCGATGGCCTGAGCAAATCGGACCTCGAGTGAGTGAGTGAGGAGTCGAGGTAAATTGGGATTAATACGATGCTGTATTTTGGAGGCTTAAGATTATGCTTGGTTGTGCTTGTTAGATAGAGAATGTGTGCATGTGCTTGATTATGAGTGATGCTATGATTCTGTTTGTTGCTCTAGCACATATTGTATGACTTGTATGAAATGATTAATCACCCTAAACTGGACTTAATTAAATATCCGACCAGTAATTATAATCGGACATGCATGGCAACTCGTTAGGGGAACTTAGGACTCTCCGGCCAAATGCCGACCCGTTCGGAAGGGATAGCGCAGGATTGTAAAATGGTCCCTTCTTCATCCTCAGTCAAACTAAGTGACAGGAGAGGAGGTCGCGGTGAGGGTGAAGACAGTGGTTTGAAGGTAGTCACGGGAGGAGCAAGGTCTCCATTACACAAGCCTGGGTTTGGTCGCGAGCTGTTGCATTAACAGCAACTCCTCAACCCGGATTAGAGCGGGCGTAATTTCTCTAATTTCATGACGGGCCGGATAACGTCGTGCGATGGCATTTGCTTGCACATGCATTGCACCTAATAAGTGATTGAAAACCTTGTTGTGTGTATGATATAGTTTTAAGTCCTCCGTCCTAACTTACTGAGCTGTAATTACTCACATCCCTATAGACGTTGTACAGGTGCTGGCTAAGAAGCGGCAACAACTACTCTGAAGCTAGCAACTGCTGGATCTTGGAGAGTGAGGAAAAACATTGAAGAATCAACACATATGTTATTACTTTTCATTGCTGAATAATGTAATAACTGAATTATAGTGATTATATATAACTTTTCTTACTTTCTTAGGTAAATGATTTATTGAAATTACAAATTGTTTACTTCAAAGAGGGTTAGTCGTAGACGCCTTGTGTAGATCAAGTCTAAGATAGCGGTTGTAAGGCCAACTTCTATCTTAGGATGGTTTACACGGTGGGGCTGTTACGACTCTGCCACTTCGGGGCGTGACATTCACCCCCCTTCTTGACATCTTATACAAGACCTACAAACTACATTCTCTACGATCTGTTCTTCTTCAACACCAATAAGGCAAGTACTACACATGGACCTAATGATTCTCAAATATATCATTGTTTAATTAATTGATCTACTTGCCTTTGGAGCTCAACAACTTGCTCCGGCTTCATCATATAGGCAAGATTTTGTAAGGTAGCTTTAGACTATAGGTCTTTGGCTTATGCCTCAAGAAGGTTGTAGTCATTACGAAAGTTCAGTAGGAAACAAGTTGAAAAACTCTTCTAGTAAGTGCTCTGCCTTGGCAAGCAACTTAACTTCTTATTCCCTCATCTTCGATAGTTAGGTTAAGGTAGTAGATTTCATTTCCAGCAATAGCTCAATTCTTGTCATAATTAGGCTTTCCTTCTTCTTAGCTCAGTTGAGCTAGGTTTGCGTGTCCTTTACTTAGCTGGGTGTCATTAAGTTTAACTTTACTTTCTAATCTCCATGCTCAAATGAGCAAATATTTCTAAACCCATCATATACAACCCTTGGATCAAATAGCCATCGCTTTCCTAACAAGATGTGGAAGGCATTCATTGGCAGGACACCACATAGCACCTTGTCCTAGTATTTGCCAATTAAAATTGACACTAAGACCTGCTTGATAACTTACAATACCCCTTTATCACTTAGCTAACGTAATTTGTATGGTTTGGGATGATGTCAGGTTAGCAGCATTAGTTATTGAACCATGAATGCAAAGACAATGATAAACCGCACCAAGGGTAGACAAGGTCAGCTATATTAGAGGTGGGTTTGAACTCATAGAAAATCTAGAAATGATGATGGAATGCGTGAAAATGAAAAGTAAATTAAGAAAATCCCGTGAACGATTTTGAGAATGTAACGCACTAAGGAATCTCCGTGGACTTACAAATTAACTCAATATGATACATAAGTAGCTTGGTGAAGTCATTCACCACCTAACCTTGTTCAAGGAGCAGGATAAGATTTAAGGATGGAAGTAAGCTCAGTAGCTTACAGGAGGAAAATACAATATATTTAATATCAAATCATTGTTGCAGTTATAATGTATAAGGGTATTTATAGTCGATAATCTAGGGAAACCTTCTAAAAATGGAATAGACAAAATGTGTATTGTCTAAAAGAAGTAAAATACAAGGAATGTAAAAGTTTGTAAATGAAAAATCAAGAAAATAAGTAATCAACACTGTAGATGCTACTACGTGGTTTTCTAAACATGTGGTTAGCTAAATAAGTGGCTAGTGCCCAGTGGCTAGGCTTATAGTAAAATAGAAAAAATCATATGACTAATTGGGCTCTTGTCAAGCAGAGATGCCGACTAGAGGTAAAGATTCTTCTGAGATGAAGTTAACTCGAATGCGTCCAAGAGTACTCCATACAAGTATTGTCAAGCAAGTGATCGATACAGGTATAAGCAAATTGGTGAGTGAATGGGTTGAGCTGTCAGTAGAGCATAATTTAGGTTGGCATTTGATCATCGATAGATACGAAGTTGCTCAACTTGACACTTTTGGCAGTTAGGATTACCTTAGCTTCTTTGGCTGTTAGCTGGAACAAGAAAATCCGCTTTGTCAAACCTTCAAGACCTCGAGCTTGGGTTTGGCTTAGTAGTGCAGATGCTCGATTCCTATCATACCCTCTAGGTTAATTTAGATTTAGGATCAAATCTAGCTGGTCTTTATTCTATTCTCCTTCAGGTCAATAGGGGCTAAGATTAGAAATATTGAGAGTGTTAGAAACTCCATGGTATTCAGGTAATTATAGTTGGTAGGCATTGTCATTGGTCTTTTGGAGTATTTTGAAAGGATGTTTTACTCGGGCAGACAAGTTGCTTTTCTTCTTACTCAGAATCCTTTCTTTACTTAAGTGCAACCGTATTAAGTTACTGAGGTGAAACTGTATGTCTTCCTTCCTTTACCCTCTCCCTTAACTTCTTGGCAGCTTGATTAGTTTATCGAGCAACCTTCTCATAGATTTGTTGAAAAGACTATACTCGAGCACTTACATTAGGGTTTTCTTTCTCGAGCATGGGTGCTAAGACATAATCAAGGGCTAGCTTTGTATTGAAACCACAAATGACTCTAAAGGGTATTTGTTTGGCGATGCTGTATACTGTTTAGTTGTAAGCAAATTCTACTACGGGCACACAGACATCCTAATTAGCTAAGTTCTTTCTCACTATAGCTTGGAGCAGTGAACCCAAAATGCAATTAACAACCTTTATTTGGCCATCGGTCTAAAGGTGGCAAGAAGTGCTAAAAAGGAGTTTGGTTCCCATTCGACGCCAAAGGGTCCTCCAAAAATAGGTCAAAAACTCTATCCCGATTGGATACCATACTTCTCGGTACGTCATACAAATGAACAATCTCCTGCAAAAAGAGACAAGCAATAGGTAAAGCATTGTTATTTTTGGTATAGGGCATAAAATGTGCCATCTTATTGACTCTATCCATGAAAACCATAACAAAGTTTTTGCCTTGGGTATTTCAAGGTAATCCGAAGATAAAATCCATGCCCAATTCATTCCAAGGTCTAATCGAGATGTGTAAATGCATTGATTTCCCTTGTTTAGTTCGAGTTTTGCCCCTCTTACAAGTAGCACAGTTCTCAACAATCCGATGCACATCTCACCGCATCTTAAGCCAAGAGAATCTACCATTCGATAACTCATATGTTCTTGTTTCTCCAAAATGTCGATAAAGCCTATCAAAATGAGCTTCTCTCACTAGCAAGGCACACATAACTTGCCTTTTTCCAAAACAGATATCCATCTCCCACGTAGTAGTCATCCACTATTCTTCCTTCTTCACATCATCTGAATATTGGACCAAAATGGAGGTCTTAAGGATATTGTTTTTTAATGCTCACAAATCCCAAGTGTCTAGTTTGTAGTTTAATAAGAAGAACATATCTTCTTGATAAGGCATCGATAACCACATTGGTTTTTCCTTGTTTGTATTGAATCATAAAATCAAAACCTCTCAAGAATTTAAACCATCGTGCTTATCTCTTTGATGGCTTTGTTTGACTTTTGAGATGCCGTGGGGATTCATGATCTGTATAAATGACAAACTCTTTTGGCAGTTGATAATGTTGCCATACTTAGAGTACTCGGATAAGTACTAGGAGTTCTTTGTCATATATAAAATAATTTAATTGAGGTCCTCATAGCTTGTCACTATAGTAGGCAATAGTTCGGCCTTTTTGCATCAATACAGCACATATAGCAACACCTGATGTGTTATATTCAAGCTCAAATATTTTCTTAAAGTCAGGTAAGGTTAACATAGGTATATAGATTAATCTCTCCATCACTTAGGCAAAACTTCTCGCTTCTTTCTCTCCCAACTTAAAGTTAATGTTCTTCTTTGTTAACTTGGTAAGGGGTGCAACAATGGTACTAAAACCCTTAATGAATCATTAGTAAAAGGATGCTAGTCCAAGGAAACTTTTCACCTTGACATAAGTAGTAAGAGTTGACCATTCAAAAATTGCTCGAATCTTCTTATCATTAACTCATAAGTCTCATCTACTAACTACATATCCTAGAAAAACCACTTCCACTTGGTAGAAACAACACTTTTTTAAGTTGTCGAACAGTTATTCGGCTTAGAGCACATCAAATACAGCTCGGAGATGGTCTAAATATCTCAACAGGTCGGCACTGTACGTAAGGATGCCATCAAAATAGACCATGACACACTTTCTTATCAAATTTCTTAGCATGTGATTCACCAACCTCATGAAGGTGCTCGAAGTATTTGATAAGCCAAAAGGCATTACCATTCATTCATAAAGACCATGTTGAGTCTTAAACATAATTTCCCATTTGTCTCCATGCCTCATCTGAACTGATGATCGCTAAACTTTAAGTTGATCTTGTTGAAGATTCTAACTACTTTCAGTTCGTCAAGCATGTCATCTAACCTTAAGATGGGGTATCTATATTTGATCGTAATTTTGTTTACAACTCTACTATCCACTACATTCACCAAGTACCATCTTCTTCACCTTTCCTCATCGACTTCCTCAAGGTTAATCCTCTTGTGAGCTTTTCTCACCTCAAGCATTCTTTTATGGTTCAAAACCTTTCGGGCATTGTTATTAGCTCGGTTCTAAGCACCCCAATCTCTCCTCTACTAGTAATCAGCTCGGCCGTCTTCAAGGTTTGCTATAGCATCCCAATTGGCAACAAGCAGACTAATAGCCCTCGTTAGCTTGGTCATCGTGTTAGCGAGCTCATTAAGCTTTTCTTCCATGGATCTCGACATACTTCGGATTTACAAATCACAGAAAGGGGATTCCACTACCATTGTCATCGATGATAGCATTAACACTAGGATATATCATTTTCTCTTCAAACACCAATAACACCTTAAACTTCTTGTATGGTATTACTACAATAAGGGCTATAGCTAGTACGACATTACCCTAAAACCACCCAAGACTTCAACAACTGCACATCAGATGCGAATACTTGCTCTGTTTTTTAATTTTAAAAACAAAGTAAAACAAAGCACAATAGAAAGTTATTGCAACTTCAGATAAACACCTAAAGTGCTCAGATAATCATTACCCTCCATACGTTACTGCTCTAAACAATTGACAAATACACTAAATAGTAGCACATATAGCTCGAATGTTATTATCAACACTTTACAACTGTTATAAAGTAAATGATAGTTGCAGGCTAAGTTAGATCTTGTGTAAAAACACTCGGATATTATGTATCGAATACCCCATATGAACTTAAATTCAACTTTGATTAGCGGATGATTGAAGGTCAAGAGGGAAGTCAATCGCAAGTTGACATGTGTGTTGGTAAGCTCAGTATTATGTTGATTAAGCTATTAGATTGGTTAGTCGAGCTATTTGATGCCTTGCCCCAATTGGACTAGCATAGATCAGTATAAAACCATGCTAACCTTAGGATAAGTTGGAACATGGATGGCCTTCCTCCACCCTAGAGATAAGTAAATGTTAGAGAGAGCCTAGTTCTTAAATAGCTTGTTATGCTAAAGCTTAGCCTCTGCTTCTATGAGTTGTTATAAGAGAGCTTGATAGATCATGGCGGCCAGTTTGTAAGATGAAGACTTGGTTGTAAACCCCACAATTAGGTATTTAGAGTTCAATTTGTAAAATTTAGGGCGATTGAATAAGTTGCTCGATTGAGTTCAAATTTTACGATGAAACTAGAGACATTAGTAAAAGTGATCTCATGAGTTTAGATTTAGAAAAATAAATAATAAAATAATTAATTTTTATAATATTGAATTATACGTATATTACCTGTTATTTATCAAAAATGCGTATAAACGAGTTCCGCTAATTAACGAATCAATAGAGATAAATTATATACACACTAAAAATCATAAAATAACTTAAATAATATTTAGGAGTATTTACTTATATCATATATGTATTTACGTGTAGATAAAAATATGTAAAATTACTTAAAACACTCGAAATATGTTAAAATAATACTAAATTATTAAATAAAATTCAAAAATAATTAAAAAAATCAAGAAAAATTCATGAAAAGCATGGAATGGTCAGGAATTAGGCATGGTAAGCTAAAAATTAAAGAAGAAAATTATCCAATAAAATTTAGCCAAATGGAAAATAAAAATGGAAGAGGATAAGAGACAAATGGTAACAAATAATTTAAAAAATCATCTAAGCAACCCTATAAATTTGGAACACCATCCCTATTCCTCATTTGGGTGAGTTAGGAATTAGAAAAAAAAAATTAAGGAAAGGGGAGAAGAGAGGAAAAATCAAATTTACAAAAAATTAATGTAGAAATAGGGGTTATAAGAGAAAACTAAGAACGACAACCACTTGGGAGTAGACGGCTGCCACTACTAAACGGTGGTAGCAGCATCCAAACCAGTCGATGAAGCCATCGTAGTCGACAGTAGCTAAAGCAATCAATGCTGGTGAATCTAATCTTTCCCTTCGACTTCATTGTATTTTTACATGTAATTTTTAAGAAAAATGTTATTTTAATAAAATTAGGTCTCATAATATATAGTGCTTAAGAAGTCCCTAAAGCCGAGTTTATTTTTTATTTAAAAATAAACGATTTTAATAATGTAGTTTTGAACTCAAAATTTTTGTATAGTTTATTTAGAGTATTTAAAATAGTCCTATGAAGATATTTTTCAGAAATCTATTTTCGAAATTTTTAGATAATTTTTAAGCTTTAAAATGATGTGTAAAATGGGTGATTTTAGGTTAAATTAGTAATTAAATAGATAATTACTGATTTAGTGTATAATTAGGTATTTTAAGATGTTAATATCTAATATAGAATAATATTTGTAGCATTTAAGGTGTTAGATATAATTATTAGGTATATCATGTAATATACATGTAATAAGTAAAATAGTATATTTTAAGTTAATTTTATAATTTAGGGTAATTAAGTATAAAATTCTGATTTATGATATAATTAGATATTTGATATGTTATTGAATGATAAATAATCATATATGTAGTGTTAAAAGTGTTATATAAGTGATTTATGAGTGAATTATGTAATAACACATAATATGTATATATAGGAAATCAAATAGTAGGAAATATTATGTCAAAATTGATAATTTGTTTGATAACACATAACGTCATGTGATGATATTTGTTTGTACATGCATTACATTTAATTAATTTGTTTGATAACTTTGTTTGTATTTGATGTAAAGTTTTAAATCTTCATCCCATCTCATTGAGCAGTTGATTATTCACATTCCTATAGATATTGTTACAGGTGCTAGCTAAGAAGCGGTCATATAACTATTTTAAAGCTAGTAGTTACTGGATCTTAGGGAACGAGGATAAAAACTTGAGGATCAATTACACTATCAAGTTTGGATTTTATATTTAAAGCTTTTAGTATCAATTTAATGTATTACTTAAGTAGATTATGATTAAGCTACTAAATCTTATAAATATACTCGAGTTATTATAGTGTAAATATGAATTTTTCATAATTTCATAAATAAATAACGTATTTAATTTATGAACTGTTTACTTTAATGCGAGTTAATTGTGAAAACTTTATATAAATTAGATTTAAGATAACGACTGTAGAGTCAGTTTTTATCTTAAAATGGTTTGCTTAATAAGATTGTTACGATTCTGTTGCTTTAAGGCATAACGTTATTGATAGGACCTAAATACCTATTAACTACTTGAGTGGGGGAAACAGTGGTTAAATCCACCTATATTTTTTGTCTTTTGTAAACTATTAAAGAATGTCTATAGTCTCTTATCGATTATTAAAAAAAAAAGTGATTATTTTTTTAAAAATAACTTACCATTATGAAAAACCATCACATAAAACTATGAATTGTATAGATAAATAACAATATTTATACCATATTTTAATAATTTATAACTTCATGTATTTTATAATTTTTATTAATAAATATATTTTTATCGTTTACATATACAATTTCGAAATTTTTTATCAAGAGGGATGTTCTTTTATGCGGATGTAACTTTTGCATAATTGATGCAAAATGATGCAACTATCTAATTCATGATGTTTCACTTCTAATCCTATAATTCGAAAGATGACAATTTTTTTCTAAATGATGTATTATTTCATATAAAAACAGTCGCATAAACTGCAATATATAAATAAATAATAGATGTAGTCCGTATTTATAATAACTACAAATATATTTTGCTTCTCAAGTTATGGGGAAAAAAAAAGATAGTTCCTTAAGTAATTTATTAAGTGTTACTCATGGGAAATTCAATTCTTACATCCATGATGTTACGATTCCAAGGACAAATAGAGGCCTAAAGGGGGTCAGAAGGGGGGAAAAAGCTTTTAAAAAATTAATTTACTAAAGGATAAAATAGGTATTGTATTTATATTTTACAAAACAAATTATATAATAAATGGCTAAGTGGTTAAGTTTATTCTATATAAACATAAGTGCTTAATTCAAATTAGAGATGAACAGATAATATTATTGTACAATGTACTCACTCGTGTTTTACTTGATTAGATAAGTTTTAAGTGAGTATCAAGAGTTATCGAGTTTTCGGATACAAGTTATAGGGTATCTAGTATATACCATTTAAAATTTATAAAATAATATGATATATATTAATGAGAAAAAAAAAACTTACATATCTAAAAGCATAAAAAAGATATTATATTAATGTTAAAAGGAAATAGATCAAACTCGATATTGATTCTAAATATAAAATTAACAATTGAAATTTAAGACTAGTAATTTTAATCTGTAAGAGGTAATATTGGTCGTTAATTTTTAAAAAAAAAAAAACTTAGTATTCTTTTTCCCCTTATGCGTGCATGCAAGTGCATTCTGTCAGTTAGTTGTTTGTTTAATAAAGGGTGTGACTTAAACATCAAGTTCATGGAACGTTGAAAAGCAATATTTTGGCATAAAAAAAAGAAAAAATATAACTAAAATTTGCTAAATAAAAAAAAAGTGCAATTGAAATTTATAGAAAAATAAGAAAAAAAAGGTTATAGATTTCACATAATACCTTATACACTATAAGTAGAATATATATAATAGTTCTGAAATACTTCAAATAATATTTCGATTTTAAAGTTATTCATATTTTATACGCGTCTCCTCTAATTCAAATTCTATTAGAATTGCTTTACTTCTTTAAATTGCATTTATTATTTAACATTCAGTAAATGATATTTCAACTTTTTATATTTTTTTCACTTTAAAGAAAAAAAGGAAAATCAAATTTCACAATTCTAATTTTAGATTTCTGTCACGAGTTATAACATTGCGTCCAAAGCAAAAGCTGCGCTTGAGTCATGCTACTGCACGTATGGGTTTAAATTGCGCGATCGAGGCGCGAGTTGGACTCCTGCAATCTGAGAAGCGAATTTTGAAAACCAAACGTTAACGGTCTCTCTCTCCCTCCCTCCGTCTATCATCTTTCATTCGACTTCATGAACGGAACGCGTGGTTTTGTCCCTCCCTCCCTCCCAGGTCTTTCATTCGACTTCAAAATCAACAGTGTCTCTCTCCGTCTTTCTCTCTCCCTATTCGACATACGGTTGAGTAAGCAAACTCTTCTTCTCCTTTCTAGATGTTTCCACGGCTCCATTTTTAGCGAATTGACTACAATTGCTTGTGTAGATATATTGATTAATGCTTGTTAAGAGTCATTATGCATCGACTATAGATCAATTTTACTGATTAGTTGGAGTAGATCATCAATTAAAGTAAAATTATCTTTCTAATTTCTGAAACGCTATTATTGATTCATGCAAATGCGTCAATCTTGAAATTCTGATGACCGTAACACACTGATAATTACCTCTATTTGGCATGATTAATGATTTATTTTAGTGTACAAGAAGAACAAAACGCCGCATCAAACTCAGTTGGAAGAGTCCTATACTATGGATATTTCGCAATCAAACTCTTTGTCTATGGATACCGCAGTAGCTGCAGAGTTGAGCTCCAATACGAACAACTTTGATTTGGTTCCTAGCGATCGTGTTGAGTCACCTCACTCGAATAGCTGTCCTATGATGGACGAAGCTTGGGAGGCACTCAAGAGATCCCGATTACATGTGAGAATATGAATCAGAAGTACTTTCCATGTTGATTGTGCTTCGAATTAAATTTTATTGCGTTAGTACTTAAGAATGACTATAAATAGTTAATACTCGTAAATCAAAGTAGTTTATCTATAGTTATATGAATTCACAATGCCGGAATAGCTTTCGAGTCCAGGCGATCTGATATAGTATTCCAGCGATGAAGGTTTCTTGTTACTACGCTGCAAAATCTCATCTCTACTTCACGAGATTTTCATGTATCTGCTGTGTTACAATTTTCTGAGTTGGAAAAAGAAAATGCGAATGTTGTAACTCATATTCTTCTAAGCATGTGTCTTTGTAGGTCTTTGTTAGAGACTTCGTCCCCAGTGCGTTAGCTTACTTGATGAAAGATCCACCGGAACCGGAGATCGTTAAAAACTTTCTGCTCAAAACGATCCATCTTCCTCAGGGGCAGATAGAGCGAACCGATGCATTCACTCCTGGTGAAGGAGTTATGCCTGGTAGCTTTAATTTTAAGGTCCTCTCCAATTCAAAGGATAGAAAGGAAAGTTTGGTAGCTGATTATGGTGGCACCGCTATAGGAGGAAGAGTTGCACCTATGGATTCTGGATTCTGGTGGATAATACTGCTACGATCCTACACGAAGTGCACGCATGATTATTCCCTCTCTGAAAAGCCCGAAGTGCAAAAGGGAATCAAGCTGATCCTCAATTTTTGCCTCTCGGATGGCTTCGACATGTCTCCAACTGTTTCATGTGCAGATGGATGCAGCATAATTGACCGGAGGATGGTGAGTTTTATGCTGTCTAGGTAAAAGTTTGGTGGATTAGTGGGAAGATTAAAAATGATAAACGATGATTGTACAGTTGTTACTGGAGCTATTGCACGGTGGACATGGCCATTGTCCTGTCTCTTGAAAACCACCAACATCAATTATCAAGACCTGCCTAGGAAGATTTAGAATTGTCTAGCTACATTTTCTGCGCATGAGAATATATGGCACTTTTATTTGCCTCATCTCATTCTGATACTGTTCAACTACAGAGAGTATATGGTTATCCTATGGGGATCCAGGCTTTGTTCTATTTTGCCTTAAGGTGTGCGCAGCAGTTGCTGAAACCCGAGCATGGTGGCAAGGAGTTTGTTGAGCGTATTGATAGGAGGATCACAGCCCTCAGTTTTCACATCCAGAAGTATTACTGGCTGGACCATGCGCAGCTGAATCTCATTTACCGATACAAGACTGAGGAATACTCAGAGACTGCTGTCAATAAATTCAATGTTATCCCTGATTCTATTCCTGAATGGGTATTCGATTTTATGCCACTTCGAGGAGGATATCTCATAGGCAATGTCGGCCCAAGTAGAATAGACTTCAGATGGTTCTTGGTTGGCAATTGCATTGCCATCCTGAGTTCTCTGGCCACACCAGCACAAGCCACAGCCATCATGGATCTAATCGAGGAGCGGTGGGAGGACCTGATAGGGGAGATGCCTCTGAAAATGGTTTATCCTGCTATAGAGGGTCATGAATGGAGAACCGTTACAGGATTTGATCCTAAAAACACGAGGTGGAGCTACCACAATGGTGGATCATGGCCAGGTAAGCTAACCTTTTTGGGTTACCATGATGAACCTTGCAGCATTGCTAGTTTTCTAATGTTTCTACCTGTTGGTGGTTTTTTGCAGTTCAGTTATGGTTGCTCGCCGCAGCATGTATCAAGACTGGTAGGCCCCAAACTGCCAAGCGAGCGATCGAGCTAGTTGAGAAACGACTCTCTAAAGATGGCTGGCCTGAATACTACGATGGGAAATCAGGGCGTTACATTGGGAAGGAAGCCAGGAAGTACCAGACAGGGAGCATTTCAGGCTACCTAGTCGCTAAACTGATGATTGAGAATCCTGCCAATGTATCCATCATCTCTCTTGAAGAGGACAAGAAGATGGCTAAGCCAACGCTCACTCGTTCGAGTTCATTCTAGAAGAAAACTTCGTAGGAGGTAGAAGGAGGCTGGCAGGTCAACCTTCCATCAAAGCTCACAGGTGGTTTTCCTACTTTTATCCCTTTTTCTGATGGCTTTCATATCTTTACATTCTTAGACCAATACCCATGATGAATTGCCTGAATTCTCTGGCTTAGAGGCAGTTTGATATACTGAAAACTAAATAAGACCCTTTTAAAAAATCATTATAAGGATTGCTAACTTGTCGTCAATCTGCAGCCGAACCCGCAGAAGTAGTTCTCAGGTTAAAAGAAAACAACACAAAATGGTTCTATTAAGGATGTTATTCACCGATCGCTTATGACTGTCCAGCTTGCTTATTGATATGGGATCATACTAATCAATTCAGGTCTGCCAACACTAGTAGCCAATAAAGTTCCATTCATCTTTTATCATAGGCAAGTAAAACGTTGGACGGTAAAATGTCATAAAGTTGTTATGCCACAGTAGATGTGCAATTATATGAAAACAATGTAATGGAAAAGTTTCATTAATTCAACAATTCGTGGACCGTCCCGCATAGATTTTTTGTTTTTTTCGTTTTTGATTGAGTTGAGAATGAGAAGTAGTTGTGCTATAGTTGAATTGTTCTGCAAGATGATGAATAATGTAATTAATTAAAAATAGCTAGTTGGAGGTTGTTAGAATATAGGTTATTATCACATTTAATACGTTTTTATAATTTATTTGATTTATATTTGCATATGAAGATAGACGAAATATACATCTATTTATATTCTGAGTGTGTGCCTACGTGTGTACATATATATATATATACATACATAAATATCTAATACGACATGCTTATTGTATATTTATATATGTATATATATATATGTGTACAAAAAAAAATTATATGTTTACCATCAAAATTAATAAATATTCATGTACAGATTAGATAAAACATATTACCAAAATATTATTGCTATGTTTCATTTTGAAGAAATCTCACAATTATTTGTACTAATATCGTATCTCGATATAACTATGGTATATAAATGTTAATGTCCCAACTTTAATATACTAATAATATCATATTTTTAAGATGGACAATGGACATGACAGAAATATTTTTGTAATTGTTTTTATAATTTATAATCATTTTTTTTTTTGAATTAATAACCATCTATTATATTTTATGTATATATATATATATATATGCATGTATGGATATTTCAAAGAGTTCATTGTTGTCGATTTTTCAAAGAAAAAAAATCCTAGCTTGCAAATGTTTTGTATATTTATGGAATGATGGCTTTATTAAAAATATCTACATTATTTATCCATAAGACAAATGTTGGCACTACTCATTAGATTCCACAATATATACATACAACTGTAACTGTCAGTACTACTCTCGTCGATGATCGGGGTTCCATCATTAGAGAGGGATGGGGATGATTTGGCCGAAGAAGAAGGTGAGGAACTGGTGGATTGTCAAAGTTGTTTCTTTTTTTCCACTGACAGCTTGGACTCCTTTTCCCCATGGTTAATTACCTTTGAATAATGAGTTGGATTTACTATCGGACTACCCGCATGCCAACTGAGACACGTTCACGTGAACACATCACCTTTGTCAAAGACAAACCAACAACTTTTATTTGATTTTAGGAACGATAATGTCAGCTTCGTTTAAGGTATGGCCAAGTCTGCACATGCTAATATTATTATAATATAATAATATAAATACCGTTTTCTTAACAAAATAGACCGGATTCAACTATTTTTTCTTTAAATTATAATATAGTAAAGAAAGACAAATTCACAGATATTCCTTGCCCTTCGTAACTGTTTCGCTAAGAAAAAGAAATTATAAACTTTGTCTAATAAAATAATTATGATCTCGTACGTGTTATTTTTTAAAAAAAAAAACACAAAAAATAAATATAATATATAGTACGGGTTATATCATAGGTTGTGAGGAAACCAGACTCCACGATCTGAGGCATGGATGGTGTATGTGGGCCTCCGAGTGTACTATAAAGCCCTCGTCAATCATCAGGCCCACCTGAGTGGCTAAAATCCAATGTCCAACGCCCCACGTTTCTAAATTCCACTGATAACATTCACGAAATGCTCAGCCGACGCAGATGCTTGTTTGATGTAGACAAAACCAAGTTTGATTTAAGTTGAATTTATTTAGATTCGATTTTATCTACAAATTATTTTTTCAGTTAAAATGATAGTAGTATCTCAACATGATTTTAAACTAAAATAGCATTTAATCTCGAAGGAGACTATATTCTATTAAAGTTCCGTTTGATTGATTTGTTTTTCATTTTATTGGTGTTTTATTTTTATCTATTTGAATCTTTATGTTTAATAAGAATAAGATATCAAAAAAATAAAAATATATTTTTTAAAAAATATTAATTAAAATAATCATTTTCAATATATAAAATATATATTTTTTAAAACTTTTCTCTTAAAAATACGTAAATTTTTATTTTTCAATTTTAACACTTTAATTATCATCTTCATCATAATTATGAAAAATAAACAAATAAAATATAGATGAGACAATTTTTCAAATACTAAAATTCAAATAGATACAAAAATAAATATAAGCAAGATGTAAATAATAAAAAGATAATCTAAATCGAATTCGTGTTGCTTCCAAGCATATTTGATTCCAACACTCGTGGACCCGACAACCTAACCTTATTTTTTCTAGTTTCATCTTTCATCCATGGATTCCCGACGAATTTCAACCCTAGAACTTGATATTGCAATTTTATTTTTGGGTTTTGTTTTTCACTTCCATTTTTTATTTTTATTTATTGCAACCTGTGATTTGCTACGTGAAATTCTTTATTAGGTGATTATTTATCTAAGAGCATCCTTAATGGAGCTCCTTGACACATATTCCAAAAAGGAAAGACCTATCTAGAGATTCTTCGATGTTGAGGTCTTCCAATTTTTTTGGGTGCTTAGCAAAGAACTTGAAAAAGCTATAATTTTCTTTTATTTTTTTGGTTTTTATAAAAATTTGTGTTACGAATGTCCTAAATAATATAAATAAATATTAAGAATTTCTATTTAAGAACTTAACGAACAAAGTGAAAAATATGATTTTTATGGATAAAGATGCTCTAAGACAAAATAGTATCATCCTTATGTGTCAATCAAAAATAGTACACAACTTTGAGGATTAAAGAGAATTGATATGATTTTAAAGTTTTATCAGGATAAATTTTTATTCTCTTTAGCTCATTATCTTAAGTGTATTTCTATGAATCATATACATATATTTATATAAAAATTTGATAAATAATTATGTAAGTTTATTTTACTTAATTTATACATATGCATGTGATTAGTGTGAATACGTTGTAGAGATAAAATTTAAGATAATAAATATTTATTTTTACGGTGATTATATGAATTTACTTGGGTAAAACTTCCTTATCATTATCTTGAATATATTTTATTTGTTCATTAACAAAGGTCATCATCATTTTAAGCAAAAATCTTAAAGAAAGTTAATGTTAATAAATGAAAATAAAACTTGTAGGATATTTCATAATCGAGTTGTTAAAAAACCTATCATTTATGGGATGATATGGCTTCGAATTCCCTTAGAAAGAATTTTCAGAGTAGAAATAGAGGGGTGGGCCACACAGCCCATCAGTAGGAATGACTCGGGAGTCTCGATGAGACCAATAAATCCAATGCACCTCTCTAATCTTCCCAGCTGAATCGGTCCCAGTGCAAGGAACCTCACGTCTCAAACCTCGTCCACAAAAGTCATACATTGTCCCCACATTAGTCAGACCCTCTCTTTGCTTCACACCAATATTCGCACTGTGTGGCCCTTATTTGTTCCTGCTTATGCTTCAGCCTTACAGCTCACGGATTGGATTCTATCCGAATCTAAATTGCTTCCCACGTCGGACTTGTTCACATGGCCAACCGCCACGTGGGTTGCTCCTTCTTTGCCCTCTACTGTTTGGGAAACATAAATGTCTTGATTTTGGGGAGGGTCCGAGTTCCAACCCCTCCAATCTGTATAGCATTGTTTACATTTCACGATGTTATGGAACTTATAACACACCGACCAATAAATAGAATAATAATTATGGCTATCGAGATTGTTTGGTTCACTACATATTTAAATTTTGCTGTATTAAGGAGGGGTTTCGCCATGGCCGTTTAGTATGGTCACTCAAGATGTCGGAGCACATGCTAAAAACTTAAAATAAATTATTCTTTTTTTATATAATTATATATCTTATAGAAAAAGTAAGTAGTATTGAAAGTTTCCTTATTTAACTTTAAGTAGCTTAAAGCCATTAAAGACGGTAAACTGCAAATCTCACAAAATTATCCACCATTTATGGGTAAAAGTGATCGTTGAACAGTGAGAACATAATTATATGACTATTACTTGAATTTCCTACATAAGTTAATCGTGATACTGCGTTATCTTACATGGTATTATAATTTGAGCTTAGTTAATATTTTGCCATGTCATTTAACCATTATTACCTTGTTTTATAAAAGAAACTTATGATGGAAGGGATCAATTTTTGAGGTAAGTTTAAATAAAATATCAGTATTTTAAAAAATTCGAATAAAAATTAACGTTTCACAAAATAATTTAAATAAGGAATTCATAATAACTAATTTATAAAATTCTTTAAATCATTTTTTGAAATGTTGATCTTTATTTTAATTTTTCGAAACGTTAATCTCCTATTTGAATAATTTTATAAAACATTGATCACTTATTTGAATTTTTAAAATATTGATCTTATATTTAAATTTATTCTTGAACATTCATTCCATTCCGTTGTGATTCTTCCAATAAATAAATAGTGCGTGATAACTTAATTGAAATATACTAAGCAAAATTATCTTGTTTTATTTAGAAACTATATATATATGCATTTGAAAGTATTGCTTATCCATTTGTAAAAAAAAAAAATGATACATTGAAATATGTACGAAATTCCATTTCTAAATAATTTTTTAACAAAATTTTGATCGAGTTTTCCAATTTTATTTTAGAAATTCTAGAAGAGAATTTTCAATCCCATATATCTTTCTTCTCGTTTAAGAAATTCTTGACCTAATTCTATAACAGCATAAAACCATTCTAAAAAGAGGTTACCCATAATGCTACATCAATTAATTTTTACTACCGAGTGCTTGAAGAGATTCTTCTTGACCTAATTCTATAATAGCGTAAAACAGTCCTAAAAAGTGGTTACCTATAGTATCTGAAATGTTTACATCAATTCAATTTCTACTGCTGAGTGCTTCCGCCATGTTGGATTCAACTCTAATATTCTATGTCCACATATAGTTGTCAAAAAGAAAGAGAGAAAAAAACGAGCCACACATTTAGGTATGGGTTTATCCTTTCAAACCAATTTTCTATATAAACCGAAAGGCCTTCACTTCTTCTAGACATTGGCTGACGACATATTATATACATGTGCTATCTCCTATCCGATATTACTACTTGCATCATCATTATTATCCAGGAACAAAGGGTGAGGAGATAATGTCCAAGCAAATAAAAAACAACATATACATTAGTGATGGAGACAGATGCAGCAAAAGCTTTGAGATTATTATCCAGCGATCCAAAATCTCGTACGGAAACATATATATATATATATATATATAAATGAAGTATGAGATTCAAACTCACAGTATCTTGTTCATAAAATATTTACCAAAACCGTGCTGATTTTCTAACGGTAAAAGAGCTGATTTTCTAATAAGATAAACTATATTCGTGTACTTAATAGTTATTTTTTTTTTTTTAGAATAAATTACTAATACATTTTCTCTTAGTTTCTATTAATGTATGTATTGCATTTTATTATTGAAATTGAGTATTTAAACTTTCTAACCTTTGAAATCGTATTACCCATTCTAACCTTTTTGCTTTTCGTTAAAAAAATAATAAAATGAAAATTTATATAAAATAAAAAAAAAGGAGCTTCCATTTTATTAGTCTTCGAATAACTTTCATAAGTTAATAATATTTCCATTATTTTTTCTATTTCTTATTATTAATATCTATAGCAAAATAACCATATACAAACTTTTAACGCACATCCTTTTAAGAATTAAGCATTTAAATATTTAATTTTAAATAGATATATATTTTTTTAACCAACATTCAATTTTAATTACGGAACACGTATAATCTGAGTACGGATGAAATATAAGAACGTATAATAATAAATTGTTGCTTTTTTACTTTTTTTTTTTTCCCTTACATAACGGCATCGATATTGTGGCGTGATCAATATTTAGGATTTGAGGAAGGCGAGGAGGTATGGTAAGGGTAAACGTGGTACATCGGAATACATGACACGTCAGGTGATTGATCAGAAGCAAATGGTCATCACGTGGGCTTTAGGCAGTATTGTGGACTCAGATCCTCCACATAAGCTTCCTTTGGAATCTATGATTGTTTAAACGCTCCCTCTCTACTCATTATTACACGTTATCATCATCTCATCCTCACCCTCCCTCAAAAATATCTTCATCTCTTCCGTTCAACCTTATTTCTCCTTCTTAAAAAGTAAAGAATATTTCAGAGAGATAGAGAGAGAGTTAGAGAGAGAGAGAGAGACAATGAAGAGCTGTGAGCTTTGTGGAAGGAGAGCGTGGATGCACTGTGAGTCCGACAAAGCGAGTTTGTGCTGGGAATGCGATGAGAAAGTACACTCCGCGAATTTCCTCGTAGCTAAACACGTCCGGTGTTTGCTTTGCCACGTGTGCCAGTCTCCGACTCCGTGGAAAGCTTCCGGCTCGAAGCTCGGTCCGACGGTCTCGGTCTGCGATTCGTGTGTCGAGAGCTGTAACAAGGACCATCAGGAGGTTTCGTGTAGAGGAGTGAGGGAGGAGAGTCAAGGCGATGTTGATAGTGTCGATGAAGACGACGATGACGATGTGGATGATGATGAGGAGGAGGAGGATGAAGAGGAGAGCGATGACGAGGATGAGGAGGAAGACGAGGACGGAGAGAATCAGGTGGTTCCTTGGTCGTGTGACCCACCGCCTCCGGCGGCGAGTAGTTCAAGCAGTGGAGAGGAGTCCACGAGTAGGTACGGTGCTGATCTTGACCGTCGGTTAGCGAACAAACGGCGGCGAGAGAACGGAGATCTCGCCTCTTATTCTGATGTATGTATCTATTTTCCATATCACGTTTTTTAATTAATTTTTCATTTATTCTGGAAGATTCGGGCATGAAATTTACTGTGCTTTTATTCATCTGATGTCAAATCCTGTTGATACATAATTCCGAATTCTAAGTCGAACAATATTAGAGAAACTATGAAAATTTAAGGATAAAACTCCTTGGAATATATAATTTTTTTGTAAATAGCGGTAAACTTAAAAAATATGGTTAAGATCAATGTCTTTGAGGTTTAGTGACTCTTTTTATGTATTAAGAGTTTAGATCTACCCCTACCAAGAAACATATATAAGGTTTCTATAAATTTAATTTTTGAAATCGCCATGATGATGTCTGATTCTTTATGAAATAAATCAAATTTGCATGGACAGCAGCCGTCAATTTTAGTAATTTCATACGATTTGAACTACTATCTATCCGTCAACTTTAGATTTTTCTTTCTTTAAACAAAAAAAAAAAAAAGAAGTTACGAAATTCTTACGTGTTGGATTTTTCGTTTTGCAGGATGAAATCGAATGTGCGTCCTCTCGATTCATACCGAGAGCCGTAGCAGAAGACGAAGTAGTTGCTTCGTCCTCGGCCACGGAACGTCCATTGAAGCTACGGAGAGCAGTAGTTACGGAAACGGATCAAAGTACTGCGAAAAATGAGGAAAAATACGGAAGACTAAAAACAGAGTCAAACCCTGCCGTCGTAATCCACGCGCTTAACGGACTTCAGAACAGCGCTGTAACGGAAAGTAACGCCGCGGCAACGATTTCGGGTATTTGGAAGCTGAGCCGATACCAGAGCGGTTAAATCTTTGACTCTTCTTACCGAATACCCCAGCCCATTAATTAACGTTTGACCACTGATTGAAAGTCTTATGTAACTAACCATAATCACAGGATGTTGGGTTTGAGTTAGTATTAACCCTGGACTGCATGTCTGATATATTTTAGTGCTTATTATCGTCATCGGTTTTTTTTTTTTTTTTTTTTCTTGGCATCGATGTCTTGGAGATGCCATATATAAGTTTGATGCCGGGTAAAATCCAAATGAAAATTTAACATTTAATTCGTGATGTTGGAATAATTTACTGTTGATGGTTATTTGTAACTGAGGACTTTAGAAGATATTGTTTCTGTCATCCTATGTGTTTTTGAGCCGGTACACTGATTCATCCACATGTATGAAAGGGACCTTCTGTTGGAAGAGATTTTTTATGAGAAGTTGCACGTTACATTTTCATGGACGGTTATACTAGACGTCATCCATTCGTAATGAAATATTGAATTCATGTTCCAGTTGAGTGTTAAAGTTATCTAATTCTATATTTTTGCTCGATCTACCATTTAAGCACTTGCTCTCGAGCACATGAATTTTATCTATTCCAGTCCAACTTCGCTAAAATCAGTGTTCATAATTATATGTAGTCTTTCTCTAAAAATGGGAAGATATGAACCTAAGATTCATTCATAGTAGAGGATGATTGATAATTAAAAGTTCACTTTAATGTGAATAAAAAAAAATTATAACTAGCCATAAAAATTGATATAAGTATAAAAAAAAAAAAGAAAAGAAAAGAAAGAAAAATTATACAGCTTTAACCACTTTATGTGTTGAACCGTTCTATTAAAATGGAAATTTGCAATACGAAACCTTTATATTTCCCGTTAAATCTCTTCCTAATTAGTTTTTATTTCGGTGTTTAGAAAAACTATTGTGGGTCTAACTATTAATTTGGGATGCATAAAATCTTCATCAAGTTATTTGTCGTGCCAATAGGCCCGTTTGGCACTGTTGGGATAGTACCAATGTCATAATAATGCGGATGAAGGTTATAGTAGAAAAACTTATTTAATAAATACATACAAAAATAAAGAAAATTTATATAATTTCGTTGGATTGGAATATGAATAATTTAATTAAATTTTAAGGAAAATCGAGAGGGATATCAACACGTTTCTGAATGTTTTCATGCGATATAAAGCGCTAGCTGATTGGACGTGTCTGAGCATTGGGCACTTGGTGAGGACGAACCGGCAAATGAATGTATGAACGTCAACGAACCAATCATGTCCGTCGGATTCTCGTCAGTATTCTCTCTAAGAAAGTCTTATGCATTGAGGCGTGTAGTGAAAGCCTTTGCGCTTTGCTTTGAGCGGTCCACTCAAGAGGGGACTCATAAACATAAGAAGGATACTTGGAATTGTACGGGCAGCCAAACCATCGTTTTGTTTGGTACATTTCTAAGATTAATCTGCTTAAGTAAACTCACTTAGCATATTTAGATTTAATATTTATAGCTCAAACATAACTCCAACTCCTTAAAACACAATATACATTGAAAATTCATTACACTTGCGAGTTAGGAGCTCATCAAGCCATATGAGTTAGAAAATTAAATTCCACTCAGAAAACTACTCAACTACTCGAGTAGTTCGAGTTCAACCCAAACTCAATCATAATAATAAAAAAAAAAATTAAAAAAAAAAGTCTATCAAATGATAAGTTTGAATAGCTTGCAAATTAGTTATCTTCATTTACTCCACAAGGATTCTCATAGAATTTACGTGGAAAAACAGTACAAAATGCATCATTTTAGATTCCAATACTTCAAATAATCAATCCTAACCAATAAAAAATCAACCGCCACAATTTGCCCTTATTCACGAGAATCTGAATTACAAAAGTTCATCCTCTTTATCCGGACACAGTTTTTTAACCATTCTCAAGCATCCACAAGAGTTCTGAAATGAAGACTATCAACCTACTTAAATTTGACTTAAAAATTTGGAATCATCAAGGGATAACATAAATGTTAAAGAAAAATTATACTACCTTATTACTATCAAGTTTACCTATATTTACCATCACTTTCTTTTCAAATAATGAACAATACATTTCACTTTCATTTCAATGCAAAGCTAAAAACTTAGGTCGATCACTTTGTAATCATGAGATGGAAAGATTAACGGATGCTCCTCAAATTCATGAATGAGCATACTGAATTAACAAGACCCAAGTGAAATAAAACCATGGATCTAAACTCAACCCATATCCAACTCATACTACAAATATATAGTCATTATCATAAGAGCAACCTTAAATCGCATTCAATTATTATATATCAAAGAGGTTGCATAATTTTCGAAGCCTCGAAAGGGTGCATGTACAAAGCATCTTATAAATCATCCCAAACCCATTGCACATACAATAAAAGACAACACCACATGGTGATACATCGCATTTTACAACTCTATAATGAACAATCCTCTTCTGCTTACCCCTCCTCAGGTAAAGATGAAATGTTCCCTTCATCACCTAACCTGAAAAGATCAGACGAAAACCAAAAGTCAAAACTGGACATGGGGTGGAAATAAAGGTAAATGTAAGCATGAAAGTATGAAAGTGCAGCAACAAAGAAGCACTGTGCAAAAGATGAGGATGAGGACTCTACCTGAAAACATGAAACATCGACCGCAGATAGAGAAAGGAGCAAAAATTAAAAATCAGGACTGGGAGGCTTACCTGAAAACCTGCTGATAAGCATATCATTCATGCTCTTCTAAGCACCTATAAAAAAATTTAAGGGAAAAAATAAGTGTCACAAGGAAGCGAAGGATGATACAAAAGCACCAGATATCAATAAACACAATTAGAAATCAAATTATCTCCTTTTAAGTTATATTGTCAATTTTTTTTCGCCTTCAGAGCTAAAAGCAAACCATCAGGCTCAGCCTTAATTGACCTTGAGGAGCTTCTTTAAAGTAGATTGCTTCTACATTAAACAATCTCCCTTATCATATTCTGCCATAGCTATTGAAGAACTACTAACAGGGAGCAACCAGTCAGTTGATTGTGCATGAGGGGCTTCTTGGAAAGAGATTGCTTCTAGATTAAACAGTCTCTTTTTATCATTCTGTCAAGATATTTTGCCTCTGCTATTGAAAAAACCTACTACAGGGGACGACCAAACAATTATGGGCTGATTACTTGTTTCAATATATCAGTGACACAGCATGTAAATAATTAATCAATATATAGCAACATAGAAACTTATTTTCCTCATTGGAAAGCTCCCATTTTTCTTTTTTTCTTGTCACAAAAGCTCATAGCTTTCCATCATAAATTTTAAAAAAGCTTATTTCAGTGCTTCCAATTTCAAACTTTTATCAGAGGTTTGATTATTTCCACAATACTACTGCAGTCTGATTCAAATTCGAATTGAAACAAAATGGGGCATTTCTGCAGCTTATAAAACAAACACAAATGAAACAATACAACTAAACTTATTATAAAAACAAAAGAAGCAATACTCCATATATTCTCATAAAATTTTGACTTGTTTACACTCAAAATTATCATAATCTTGCTGCCCAACCAACCACAATCAACTGCATTCTTGTGAAACCAAATGGCAGCCACATCATCAACAAAAGAGTTTCCATTTGAAACAAAAATGGCTCAGCCATTTTTACAATAATAAATTTCAAACAGAACATAAATGAAACAAACAGGCCCTAGAGATCACTTAAACAAACAAGATGAATCACACATCACAAGCAATTGTTGGAATCAGCAAAGTGAGTGTTCAACAACTGCTAACCAGGCACTAATCAACAAAATCGTAACAGAAATCTCCCCAAGGGGGAAAAAAAAGCAATCAAAGCAAAATCGTAATAGTAACATAGAGGGCTTCAGCAGAGCAAGGGTTCTAATTAAATCCTCAAAAGTTAAAACACCAGCCAGCTTATTGCACCATACAGAGAAGCTACATAAGCATGGAAAGGATAGTGTACGTATTAGTGGAAGAAGCTAATGAATTTATTGTTGTTTCACAACATTAAATTGTGTCACAATGGGAAATTGAACTTTAGCCCTTCAAACAAAAAAGACATTGTAATTTTGGTCCACACCAACATATGACACAGCAATAATTTTTTTTAAAAAGTAAGAACACTAAACAATTTTGACACAGGTTGTATTGAACCTCAAGTTAAAGAACAGAAAAACTAAAATGTTGTGTATTGATTTTGTAATGGAAACTGTTTACAAACCCCAATCTCTCAAATGAAAACCATAAGCTCTAAGCTCGCCAACTAACTAACATGAGCAAGAAGCTCACAAGAAGTATATCTCAATAAATAATAAAACTTCTAGATACCTCTCTCTAACCAACTCTACCTATTTATAGAAATACTAGCTAATAGTATCTAATATGGATTGCCACATCAGCACATAGTCACACACACAACTGCTACATATACCTACACTACTAACACTTATTATCTCGTATATGCTCCACTAATACTTCTGGTCACATCACAAGTAATTAGCCATTTTGCAACTACTCCTCTATGAAAGATAACTATCTCCTATGTGGCAATGAATGAGGCAATATTCTAGGAGAGTCAATTCTTATAAACAACCTGCTCATCTGGAAGCTACCTAATTGAACTCTGCCATCATGTATAGGAAAAAGAAGGCATGATATCATCATCCTAATAAGTCTCAACACTTCTACTTAAAACAATTGCCTACAGATTTAATTAGTTTAACAATGTGCTACTTAACTCAATGCTAAGAAAGCATAATTTTCTTAAAAGGCAACTAGAGCTCAAACTCCAATTCTAAAGGTGTGACTTGTTTACAGTAGGGTCAAGATCAAGTAGCTCACTTAATCAGGTTGGATTATCGATCTGATTATTAGATTGATCAGATTCACTTCACAAGCTCAATTGAGTTGTTCAAGCTATGAATTGACACCAAGTAGCTAAAGCTCCACTTAGCAGGCAGACTAAAATCAAATATCATTAACTAAAAGTCTCAATAACTAAACCTTTAAATAAGCTACTCGAACTTAACCTAAATGTTGATCAAGCCTTTTTTTGGGTTAAAAACGTTCATCGAACCTTGTTGATGATTAAGTCTAGCTTGAGACACCTTCATAAGCAGTCGAGTCATTCTCAAGTATATGAACGATCAATTTATTAGGCTGCAAAAAAATCGAACTTCTCATCAACCTACAAAATGTATCCCTAAGAAAGTTCCATCATACTAATAATTTTGACATGTAAAAAAGCTCAACTTTACACTAAGATCAAGTCACCAATAGGGTTCGTGTGCACAAAAAACTACAGTGGATATCTCCTACGCTCTTACTAGGTTACACAATCTCATTCCATTCCATAAAATAACTTCACCCTGCATCAATTCAGATTCAATAATTATACTTACCCAGCAAGCATGTCAGAAAATTAAACATTTACAGACAACAAAATGACCACATGCAAATACAACAAAACCCGACAATCTATTTACTTGACGAAAAATACACATCACTTGAACAAGCAAAAGGTTCTTACCTTTATGCTCATCTTTATCACCATTGACCTCATCCTCGTCCTCAACCTCTTTCACAGCCACGACAGCCTCACTGGCTCCACCATCAACACCACCACTGCTACTTTCCTTATCCTCCGGATAACGAACAACAACAACAGGACAAACACAATGATGAACACAATAATCACTAACACTTCCAAGCCTCCCATCACTCCCTCTCTTCACTGCTCCAAACCCTCTACTCCCCATTATCACCGCACTAAGCCCTAATCTCTCAACTTCCAAACACAATCTCTCCTTCATATCATGATCCTTCGCTATATGAATCTTGTACGGGATTTGAGCATCCCTCAACGGTCTCGCAAGGTCTGCAGCTTTCGACATCGTAAACGCATCGAAATCGTCCTGCGATTTCTTGATCTCTTCAGGTTCATCAGAATTAGAGTTTGGAGGGAGGTGAGGGAGCGGACCCCAATCGGCGCCAAAGAGGACGGAGGTAGGACTCACGTGGAGGAGGATGACGGCGTCTCCAGGACGGATGTAATGGTTTACTGCCCAGCGGACGGCGAAGGCGCTCTCGTCGGAGAGATCGACGGCGACGCCGATCTTGCGGTTTGCGCCGGCAGTTGGAGTGGCGGAAGAGAGGTGGAGGGGGTGGCGCGGAGATGAAGGGTGGTGGATTTTGATGGTAGGAAGCTGAGGATCGGTGGAATCGAGTGGCTGACTCATTCTAGGGTTTTCGTGAAATGTTAGAGGAGATGAAATTAGGGTTTTTAAGGCCTGCGGTTTGGAGGTTTTATTATAGAAATGTTTGGGGATTAGGGTTTTTCTTTTTTTTTTTTTTCCTTAACGATGGTGGATTCGAGGGGTTTTTTTCTGGAAAATCTGGGGATTGAAATTAGGGTTTTTAATGGGGTTAGTGCTGTGAGATTTTTGGTAATGCTGTTTGTTTTGTGTAATTTCTTTTCTATGTAGAGGGTTAGAGAGGGAGAAATTAATCGATGAGAATTTGAGAATGGGAATATGTTCCTCTTTGGAGTGTCGGCCTTTGGCTGGAAGAACAGCTCAGGGCATTGGGTGTTACAGTCAGCGCATACGGATTACCTAGCAGGATTAACTGCATTGCTATTGTTGTTCGGAGTATTTATGGTTTTATTCATTTCAGTTAGGTTTATCGATCGGAACGAACTAAATTATACTATTTTAATCTAAATACTTAATAAATCAAAGTGCTTATAATGATTTAGGTTTTTAAATCAAGTAATTTGGTTCGGTTCAAACTAACTTTGAAAAACATCATATTCTTTTTTTATAATACTAATAGTTGTCAAAGTTTTTTTACCAACATTAATATCCAAAGTAATAAACATTAAGCAAAACATTAAAGTCATGTATTATTATGTCATAATAATTTTATAGTGAAAGTGCATGAGTATGCAAGAGATGAATAGCAATTACAAAGACAAAGGAATGGATTTGCAAGGTAAAATGAGAAATGGAACAAAAAAAATGGATTAAGATATTGATAGGGTTTAAAGATGAAAAAATATCTCTTGTTTTTTATTTTTCAATAAAAAAAAGCGATTCAGATCAGACTTAAATGATTAGCTCAATTTGATTCCATGAACTGAACCATAAACCTTTTGAATTCTATTTAAACTAAATCGTGAATCAAATAAAAATATAAAAAAATTATATTTTGTAGTTCGATGCATTTTTATTTAATTTTTAGTTTGATTTGGTTCAGTTCGATGAACAATCTTCATTGTTGTAATTGTTTGATTGATTCTATATAAATGTATTCTATCATGTTTGGTTTTTTATGAAAGATAAAATTCCTATCGTATTCTATTTAATTTTAAACAAATATCATGATTTTTATCTCTTTTGTTTTATCAAAACAAAAATCTTGAGATAAGACAATATAAAATCTCTTAATCAAAATTATTGCTTACTTCCAATCGTTAAGTTTACATCTTTTTTATCATTATCATCACTACCCCTGATAACTCGGATTTTAAACATATTTCATAGGGTGATTTTATAGTATTTTCCTCAATTTTTTGTTTTCTTTAAAGAAATTGATAGTTAATTAAGTAAAATTTTAATTTTTAGGTTTGAACGTGTTTTAGGATCGAAAACGAAGAAAATGAATCAAATTTCACTCAAATCGGAGTTCAAATAAAGAAGTTATGAAATTTTGAAATTGTGCAGAAAATTTTGCCTTGGTGCAGAAAGTTATATGACCTGAGGACACGGTCATGTCTCTGGTTGTGTCCGGTGACGAAAACAGAATCTTTGTAATACACATATAAAAGGACATATTAGGATTTCAAAAAACATGAGAGACATTACAGAAACGGAGAGACACAAGAGAATAGAAAGAGACTTAAGAAACAATATCGAGAAAGAGACTTAAGAAACAATATCGAGAAAGAGACTTAAGGAACAACGTCAAGAAAGAGGCGGAACAACATCAAGAAAGAGACTGAAGGAACAACGTCAAGAAAGATGAAAACAACATTAACTTCAAAATTAGAGAAATTGTTCATCAATAAAAAAGGGGTTTCCATGTTTTATTTTATATTATTGATGAAACTCGTTTTTAGATTCATTATGATAGCTTAGAATTTGAGTATTTAGGATTATGGAACCTAGGGTTTCATATGATTCTTGGATTGATTTAGAAATTTCAATAAAGTTTCTATTTTTACTTGATTCGATTATGTCGTTAATTATTGATTGATATTTCTAGAATATCAATATATGATATTATGCATGTTGATTGAAAAATTGCATGTGTAATTAGATCTTTACATAATTGAAGAGAATTACATGTATACTTAGAGATAAGATACATGTTTCTTCCGAAAAGTTAATTATTTGTATGGGAATTCATTATACATTAATGCAATTCTAAATTATATTACTAAGTGAAGAGATTCCGGTAAATAATTTAGGATTAGGGTTAATATGCTTGAAAAAGGTATTAACTTTAATTGTGAATCCCTCCGGTCAAGAATAATAGAAACTGAATTGAATATATTTTAAGTGATCACATGACTAACTCTAGGGAAAATAATTTCTAAATACGTTATTACTTTCTTGAAGTCGTTTTTAGTTTTATTGCTTTTTCAATTGCTTAATTAAGTCTTTTAATTAAAGTAGTTTGTTAATTTTAGTATTTTTAATTAATTCAAATTTTTATAATTTTCCGGTTAGAGAATAAAGCTAAGGTTAATATTAATACTCGAAGTCTCTGAGGGATCGACTCGGACTCACATCTGCTATATTAAAACTGATAGGTGCACTTGCCTCATATCAACCTCCACCACCTACTCCAATAACATTATCACCACCACCATTGTTACTATCACCACCATCACAACCATTATCGTTGCCACCATCAGTAATATAATAGTAGCACTAAATGATTGTCACTGTATTATTATTATTGCACTACTGTAACTTTCATATTATTATCATCACACTACTTTCACCATCATTATTACCATCTCTAATACCTTATACACCACTATTATCATCTTTTTTTTTTTCCAATTTCATTATCACCATCGCTATCGTTGTTGTTACAATCAATGCCTAATATCTCTGCACCTATACCATCATCACTATTGTCAATCTCGCATAACTAATAATCCATTGTCACCATTGTTGAGCCTAATTTTTCGGTTTTCTATTTGAAATTGATTTCTTATTTCCTGATTAATACTAAATCCAAACTCATTTAATATTAATCTTCAACTAAAAAAATTGAGAAATTTCCGTTTTTTATTAAAAATAATTTTTAGAGTCACCATTCGATCGAAGTCGGGAAAAAAGAAAGAAACCATAATCAATTGGGTGGATTGATTATGATTTGACTACCAATTTTTTATTTCAATTTCAAATGAAGAATCAAAGGGTTTCGAGTTCAGGGCTAACTTATTAAACCCTTAACGAGTACCACTATCTATTTATTGAAATTAGGATTATTTTTCTAATTATAATATTTAAAAAAATAAATAAATAAAAATCAAAAGAGAGAAAAAAAAAGGAACCTAAGTTTCTAGATATTTTATCATCGCCCCAAAGGTGCCTACGTGCCCGCTAGCCTGGATCAAACGATCGTAATTCTTTCTAAAAACTTTAATATGTTGGTTCTTTTAGAAAATAAATAAATAAATAATTGGTCGAATTTGCGTTTTTATTAACCATTTCATTTTTATTAAGAAAAATTCTCAGAAACCTAATTTTTATTTCTAATTATAAAAAAGAAAACCTAAAAAACCTAATTTTTGAAAAGTTCCAAATTAAGATTTTTATTTTAAAAACAACTAAGTGATAATTTTTTTTATTTTCAAGAAAAAAACTCTAAAGATTTTATGAAATATATAATGTTCTACATGATGAAACTTTTATATAAAAAAAGAAAAAAAAATTTCCTAATTATAGAAAAAATGCTTTAATCATAGAAAATATACCTAAACCATAGAAAAGATATCTAAATCATAGAAAAGATATTTAAATTATGAAAAAGATGTTTAAACCATAGAAAAAAAATCTAAATAATTAAAAAGACGTCTAAATCATATAAAAGAAACTTAAACAATGGAAAAGATATATAAACTATAGAACATAAGCCTAAATTATGGAAAAGATGTCTAACCATAAACAAGATGTCTAAACCATAAAAAAAATGTTCAAGCCATAGAAAAAAAAACCTAAACTATAGAAAAGATATCTAAACTATAAAAATGATGTCTCGCCGTAAAAAAAGTCAATTAAAAATACATTTTTTTATTTTATGAACATCATAATAATTTTTTTATCTAGAATAATTTTTCTAAATTAATGCAATATGTAAAGAACGAGATTTTGTAAAATATGAAATTTTATAAAAATGTTATTTTGAAAAAATGAAATCTAAAAGAATAATTTAAAAAAAAATTAAAATTTATCTTAACACATATTCACTAGACAGTAATGCTATAACTAATTACTAGTAATTAAAGACGTAGTGAAAATTAAAAAAAAAAAGTCTTAAAAATAACTGCGCATATACTAAGTGATAAAAATAAATAAATAATACAAGTTATAGATAATAATTAAAAACCACTATTATATATCTACAAGAAAAAGCACGCAAAGCTGATAAAAGGGAACAGATTGGATCCCCAATCCCATCGCACACACAACTATAGAATTGGTTTATGAAGTGAGTTCGAGCATGTTTTTAACAAATGTGTAATTATTCTTTCTTTCTTTTTTACAAAAAGGTTCTTAATTCTTGAATATTATTGTTTTATAAAAAAAATTTCCCCAAAAGCCCTAAAATTTAAAAAGGATTTTTTTATTAACTGTTATTTAAAAAAACAATTTTCTATATGACAAATCCTTAAATAAGATCAAATCATAACAAAAATAACCAATCCTAATAACTCTTAAACTAACATAAAATATACATTCACTTAAATCAATGCTTAATTTATAAAATAAAAAAAAAACTAATGTTAAAAGAAGAATACATAAATTAATACATACATATACATATATTATTGTTATTAAACAATTATCTATATATAAAAGACTAAGAGTAAAAGCTCCTAAAACTAATATGTTCATATTCGTATATATTATATTTAATAAATAAACAATTAAACAAACAATTTCGAAAAAGGAAAGAAACGGACCTGAACTTCTTGATTACGTGATGAAAGACGATGGCCAGCATATGATGGAGTTGCTGTTGCGTATGGCTACTGGCGTCGAATTATTGTTTGAGTTTGCTTCATTATTGTCCGCCTTATTGCTGTCTTGTTTGCTGCTGTCTGCTTTGCTGCTGTGCTATTGTCTTGTTCATTGCTGTCTGCCTTGTTACTGTCCTGTTCGCTGTTATCCGCTATACTGCTGTCTTATTCGCTACTGTCCGTCGTGCTGCTGTTCACTTGGTGTTGCTATTGTTCGCTTGGTCGTGCTGAAGAATTCTACAGCAGTAGTCGTTAGACGTACGCAGTCTTGAAAGGTATTATAATAGTGGGCTATTTGTGGGACTGTATTTAGTCACTGAATTATTGCTGTGTTAAGGTGGTTTTTTTCTGCTGTGTCTCCTCTTTTTTTTTTTTTATGCACGTGTATGTGTGTTTTTAAGGTCTAAATCAAATCAAATAGAAAAATAAAAGACATAGATGCCTAGTGAGGCTCAAACCTACAACCTTAAATTAAATCCAATCTAATACTCCAATGCTTATCCGTTAGACTGGTGGCCTATGCCTTGACATTCAGTACAATCAAATTGTGCTTAAATCATGTAACTCTCCACAATGATTATTTTATTGAACTAAGCTAAATTAAAATGAATGACTCTAAAATAATTTACTTCCTAAAAATCTACAAAATCTTTTTTATGTTTATTTTTATCGTTCATTTTTATTGTTTTTTATTGTTTATTTTTATTTGTGAATTAGGACCCTTTTGTAAAAAATAAAATAAAATAAAAATAAAAAATTTTAGGATTATGAAGGGGCAAAAATTAGGTATCTACAACAGCCCCTCTTTGTGGTGAAATTTGAGTAAAACTTTGCCACAAAGACAAAAGAGACACTGTTTTTGCCTCGAGCTAACTCCATTCTAGGGAACGTTAAGACACCTGATGAGGATTAGTTTGAAATGAAGAATAGTGAGGGGTAGTGCCCTTGTGGGTTGATAAAAATTCCTAAAAAGAATAATGAGAACTTGGTCATGCCCTAATGAGCTGACTAACCAAGGTGGTCAAAGCGTCCTTTGAGCTGGCTAAGACCTAAAGAATGAAGGAAAACTTGGTCGTACCCTAATGAGCTGACTAACCAAGGCAGCCAAAGTGCCATTTGAGTTGGCTAAGACCTCAAAACATAAAGAAAACTTGGTCGTGCCCTAATGAACTGACTAATTAAGGTGGTCGAAGTGCCCTTTGAGCTGGCTTAGACCTAAAGAATGAAGGAAAACCTAGTCGTACTCTAATGAGCTGACTAACCAAGGCAATCAAAGCGCCCTTTGAGCTAGCTAAGACCTAAAAACATAAAGGAAAACTTGGTTGTGCCCTAATGAGCTGACAAACCAAGGCAGTCAAAGCGCCTTTTGAGCTAGCTAAGACCTAAAGAAAGAAGGAAAACTTGGTCGTGCCCCAATAAGTTGACTAACCAAGGTGGTCAAAGCGCCCTTTGAGCTGGCTAAGACCTAAAGAATAAAGGAAAACTTGGTCGTACTCTAATGAGCTGACTAACCAAGGTGGTCAAAGCGCCCTTTAAGCTAGCTAAAACCTAAAGAATGAAGAAACTTGGTCATGCCTTAATGAGCTGACTAACCAAAGTGGTTAAAGTGTCCTTTTGAGCCGGCTAAAACCTAAAAACAAGGAAAACTTGGTCGTGCCCTGATGAGCTGACTAACCAAGGTGGTCAAAGCACCATTTGAGCTGGCTAAGACCTAAAGAATGAAGGAAACTTGGTCGTACCCTAATGAGCTGACTAACCAAGGTGGTCAAAGTGCTCTTTGAGCTGGCTAAGACTTGAAGAATGAGGAAACTTGGTCGTGCCCTAATGAGCTGACTAACCAAGGTGGTCAAAGCGCCCTTTGAACTGGTTAAGACCTAAAAACAACGAAAACTTGGTAGTGCCCTGATGAGCTGACTAACTAAGGCGGTCAAAGCGCCTTTTGAGTTGGCTAAGACCTAAAATAATGAGGAAAACTTGGTAGTGCCCTAACGAGCTGACTAACCAAGGCAGTCAGAGCGCCCTTTGAGCTGGCTAAGACTTAAAAATGAAAAAAACTTAGCGTGCCCTAATGAGCTGACTAACCGAGACAGTTAAAGCGCCCTTCGAGCTGGCTAAGACCTAAAATAATGAGGAAAACTTGGTAGTACCTTAATGGGCTAACTAACCAAGGTGGTCAAAGCCCCCTTTGAGTTAGCTAAGACCTAAAATAATGAGGAAAGCTTGGTAGTACCTTAATTAGATGACTAACCAAGGCGGTCAAAGCACTCTTTGAGCTGGCTAAGACCTAAGAAAACTTGGTCGTGCTTTGATAAGCTAACTAACCAAGGCGGTCAAAGTGCCTTTTGAGCTGGCTAAGACCTAAAATATGAAGGAAAACTTGGCAGTACCCTATTAAGCTGACTAAACAAGGCGGTCAAAGCGCCTTTTGAGCTAGCTAAGACCTAAAAATAAAGAAAACTTGGTCATGCCTTAATGTGCTGACTAACCAAGACAGTCAAAGCGCTCTTTGAGCTGGCTAATGTAAGTCCCACAACTAAGCAATCCGAGGTTTCGATCGATTAAATGACCTGATTGAGCCTAAATTATAAAGTAAAACTAGAAATATTAGTAAACCGATCCCGTAAGTTTGAATTTACGAAAATAAGTAATAAAATAGAAGATTACAAAATTTTCAAATTTTAAGTATATAACTTGTTATTTATCGAAAATGCGTAAAATGCATTCCGGTACTTAACGATTTGCTAGAGATAAATTATATGTATACTAAAAATTATAAAATAATCTAAATAATATTTAGGAATATTTATTTGTACTATATATGAATTTACATGTAGGTATAAATACGCGTAATTACTTAAAATACGCGAAATGTGCTAAAATTATACTAAATAATTAAAGAAAATTCATAATTAATTAAGAAAAAATCAAGAAAAATCAATAATAATCCAAATCAGGTCATGGTAGGTCAGAATCCACAAAATAAAAATTAACCAATTAAAATTAGACAACACAAAAGCCAAAAATCAAGGAAATTGGGTAAAGTCATGTCTAATTAATGCACAATAATTACACTAAAGCTCTATAAATAGCAAGAAAAATTAAAAAGCTCATTTGGATAGTTGGAAATCAGAGAAAATTAGGGAGAGGCGAAAATTGAGAGGAAAACCAAAGAAAAAAAAAAAGAAAAGGAAAACTGTGCAGTTAGGGCCACAAAAGAGAACCCAGATCCGACGGGCAGCTAGGGGTGGACGGCTACAACCACCATATGGTGGTAGCAACACCCAGGTGGGGCAAACACACCCATGGCCACCGGCGGTGGCCGGAGCCACCCAGATCGGTGAGTCCGATTTCCAGCCCGATTCTTGTGTAATTTTGTAAAAATACTAAATATTCTTAGAAAATTATGAAACTTGTTATTATGAAATAGTTTTATATGTAGTTTTTAGGAAAAATATTATTTTGATGAAAATATGTCTTGTGATATAAGGTCCTTAAGAAATCGTGCAAAACCGAGCATGTTTCAGTTTAGAAATAAATGACCTTAGGAGTATAGTTTTGAACCTAAAATTTTTGTGTAGATTACTTAGATGATATAAAACGGTGCTATAAAGCCCGTTTTCAAAAATTAATTTTCTAAATTTTTAGACCCTAAAATGAGGCATAAAATGGGTCATTTAGGATTAATTAAGTAATTAAATGATTAATTACTGATTTAGTGAATAATTATATGTTTTAGGATGTTAAAATCTGATGGAGTATGATACTTGTAGCATTTAGGGTGTTAGATGTAATTATTAGGTTAATTATGTAGTAAATGATTAATAAGGAAAAATAGTTAACTTTAAATTAATTTTGTAAATTAGGGAAATTAGGAGTAAAATCTGATTTAAGATGAATTTAGATATTTTGAAATGATAATTGATGTTTAGGGATGGTAATTAAAGTGATAGAAATATGAGAAATGCATTATGTACATAATAGGCAATAATGCATAATATGTAATTTTTGAAAATATAATAAATAGAAAATATTAGGATAAAAATTGATATTATATAAATAATAAGGATATATAATAAATCTGATAAGAAACTTGAATTTATGTAATTATATAAAAAATGTAAAAATTTCTCACATCAGGAGTAAATTCGGTACACTAATAAGTATATAAGTGTACTGGATGAAGTAAAATACTAACTAGAGGTAATAATGATATTTAGGAGATCGGGAAGTAATGTGATTAATTTCACATTATGAGTTGAAACAAATTTCTAGGGTTGGAATATAAAAAATTACTTAGAAATCGAACTAGAACCTAATTTAGAAATCGATGTGGAAACCGAACCTGAACTTAACCCCAAACCTAGAAAAATTATAAAAGACTTAAGACCAAGATAATTAGGCATATTAAACCCTAAACAAAACCTAACAATAAGCGTTATAGGATAAAATGAACCTATAATCATTATATGAAAACTGAAACCACGTTTGTGTTATAGGGATGATCGGCGATGGCTTGAGCATATCGGACCTCGAGTGAGTGAGCGAGCGAGGAGTCGAGGTAAGTTGGGATTAATACAACGCTGTATTTTGGGAAGCTTGAGATTATGCTTGATTGTACTTGTTAGATAGTTGGATGTGTGCATGTGCTTGATTATGGGTGATGTTATGATTCTGTTTGTTGCTCTAGTATGTATTGTATGATTTGCATGAAATGATTGATCACCCTAAATTGGACTTAATCAAATATATGACTAGTAATCATAATCAGACATGCACGGCAACCCGTTTGGGGAACTTAGGACTCTCCGGCCAAATATCGACCCCTTTGAAAGGGATAGCGCAGGATTGCAAAATGGTCCTTTCTTTATCCTCAGTCGAACTAAGTAACAGGAGAGAAGGTTGCGGCGAGGGTAAAGACAGTGGTTTGAAGGTAGTCGCGGGAGGAGCAAGGTCTCCATTACACAAGCCTGGGTTTAGTCGTGAGCTGTTGCATTAACGACAACTCCTCAACCCGGATTAAAGCGGGCGCAATTTCTCTAATCTCACGACGGGCCGGACAACGTCGTGCGATGTCATTTGCCTGCACATGCATTGCACCTAATAAGTGATTGAAAACCTTGTTGTGTGTATAGTATAGTTTTAAGTCCTCCGTCCTAACTTACTGAGCTGTGGTTGCTCACATCTCTATAGACGTCGTGCAGGTGCAGGCTAAGAAGCGGCAACAACTACTCTGAAGCTAGCAACTGCTGGATCCTGGGAAGTGAGGAAAAACATTAAAGAATCAATACATATGTTATTACTTTTCATTTCTGAATAATGTAATAACTGAATTATAGTGATTATATATAACTTTTCTCACTTTTTTAGGTAAATGAATTATTTAAATTTAAAACTGTTTACTTCAAAGCGGGTTAGTCGTGGACGCCTTATGTAGATCAGGTCTAATATAGCGGTTGTAAGGCCCACTTCTATCTTAGGATGGTTTACACGGCGGGGCTGTTACGACTCTGCCGCTTCGGGGCATGACAGCTAAGACCTAAAAATGAAGAAAAACTTGATCGTGCCCTGATGAGTTGACTAACCAAGGTGGTCAAAATGCCCTTTAAGCAGGCTAAAACCTAGAAACATGAAGGAACTTGGTCATGCCCTAATGAGCTGATTAACCAAGGCGATTAAAATACCCTTTAAGCTAGTTAAGACCTGAAGAATGAAGGAAAACTTGGTAGTGCCCTAGTGAGCTGATTAACCAAGGCGGTCAAAACGCTCTTTGAGCTGGTTAAAACCTAAAAATGAAGAAAACTTGGTCGTGCCCTTAATGAGCTAACTAACCAAGGTGGTCAAAGCGTCATTTGAGCTAGTTAAGACCTAAAAACAAGGAAAACTTGGTAGTGCCTTGATAAGCTAACTAACCAAGGCGGTCAAAGCGTCCTTTGAGCTAGCTAAAACCTAAAATAATGAGGAAAACTTAGTAGTGCACTAATGAGCTGATTAACCAAGGCGGTCAAAGCGCCTTTTGAGCTGGCTAAAACCTAAAAATGAACAAAACTTGGTCGTGCTTAATGAGCCGACTAACCAAGGCAGTCAAAGCGCCTTTTCAGTTGGCTAAGACCTAAAACATGAATGAAAACTTGGTAATGCCCTATTAAGCTAACTAACCAAGATGGTCAAAGCGCCCTTTAAGCTGACTAAGACCTAAAAATGAAGAAAACTTGGTCGTGCCCTTAATGAGCTGACTAACCAAGATGGTTAAAGCACCCTTTGAGCTAGCTAAAACTTAAAAACAAGGAAAACTTGGTAGTGCCTTGATAAGCTAACTAACCAAGGCGGTCAAAGTACCCTTTGAGCTGGCTAAGACCTAAAATAATGAGGAAAACTTGGTAGTGCCCTAATGAGATGACTAACCAAGGCGGTCAAAGCGCCATTTGAGCTGACTAAGACCTAAAAATGAAGAAAACTTGGTCGTGCTTTAATAAGTTAACTAATCAAGGTGGTCAAAGCGCATTTTGAGCTGGCTAAGACCTAAAACATGAAGGAAAACTTGGTAGTGCCCTATTAAGCTAACTAATCAAGGCGATTAAAGCTCCCTTTGAGTTGGCTAAGACCTAAAAATGAAGAAAACTTAGTCATGCCCTTAATGAGATGACTAACCAAGGTAGTCAAAGCGCCTTTTGAGCTGGCTAAGACCTAAAAACAAGAAAAACTTGGTAGTGCCTTGATGAGCTGACTAACCAAGGCGGTCAAAGTGCCCTTTGAGCTGTTAAAGACTTAAAATAATGAGGAAAACTTGGTAGTGCCCCAATGAGATGACTAACCAAGGCGGTCAAAGCGCCCTTTGAGCCGACTAAGACCTAAAAATGAAGAAAACTTGGTCGTGCCCTAATGAGCTGATTAACCAAGGCGGTCAAAGCGCCCTTTGAGCTGGCTAAGACCTAAAACATGAGGAAACTTGGTCGTGCCCTAATGAACTAACTAACCAAGGCGGTCAAAGTGCCCTTTGAGCTGGCTAAGACCTAAAGACAAGGAAAACTTGAATTAGGATAGTGCTTTCTGAGCTTACTAAATCCCTTGATGAAATCTTGAGTCGGGTAACATTCTGTGAGTTATACTACTGGGAGTTTAAGAAACTTTAGATTGGGACTACGCTTTACGAGCTGGCTAGCTCCCTAAGAGATCATAAATTGAAACTGTGTTTTGGGAGCCAGCCTGAAGCTTAAGAAACTTTAGATTAGGACTGTATTCTATGAACTGGCTAAATCCTTAAATGAAAATATGAACCTGGATAGCGCTCCATAAGCTAACTAAAGTGTTAAAGAAGATATAGATAAGAACAGTGCACTATGAGCTGGTTATATCTTTGAGTAAAGGGTAAGCACCCTTCAGACTCGCTTAAGCTCTATTGAGAGTTGAAAGTAAACTGAGGAACATAGCCAACTTAAAAAAAAAAAAAAACTCTTGATTTGAGAAATTTACAAATGAGGAATTTGGTGAAAACTGTTTATAACATGAATTGAAAATTTGGCTACTATTGATGAAATGGACTGGAAAATGAATGAAAAAACTTGTAACGAGCCTCCACTTTCTCTCTCTCCTTTTCATGTCTTTTCATTTTCTTTTTTCATTTTTTTCCTTAAAAGTTTGCTAATGGATACAAATTCCTTTTCAAAAGGCAAACGTTATAATCATAAAGGGTATCTCATATCCACCGTAGTTTGTAACCTGAACAATGAGCTTCTTGGATAGGCGTTAAACATTCATTTCGTAAGAAAAAGGTAACTTACGATTAGTTTAATCAAAGAGGACTTCCTTATGCACTCTCGGTCTAGATTTCACTCTTGATTACTAATCTAGAAATTATAATCCAGTTTGTAAGTGATGCGCTCTGATCAATTTGTTAGGTTTTTTTTGGGTTCAGTATTGTAAATTAGGCTTTTGGTCAAATGGTTTCAAAAGAAGTTAATTAAGAGGGCCTATTTTAAAAGAAGTGCTTTCGTCCAACCTGGGGGGTAAAAGTCAAGAACCCTTTAGGAATGAACTAGATGTGTGCTTGCCCCAGTTTCAACAATAATTTTTATCTTAGATAAATTATTCTTCAAAATTAGAAGAGCTTTGAGTAGGGAGGTATTGTGGGTGGGAAGGTCTTGTGTTTGAGAATTGAGTGGATAAGAAGGGTTTATGTTCATGATTTGAAGTGTGATTTTGAACTAAATATGGAGTTTTTTGTTTGTGGTTGAGAACATGATTGTGAATAAATATGAGATTTTGTGCTTTTGGTTGGGAATGCGATTCAAGGCCTTGTGTTTTTTTTTTTTTTTAGCAACTTAAGCCTTCTTTGATTGGGGATTTGCTCATGCCCGATATTTGGGTATTTCTTCATTTTCTTTTTTCCTGTTTTTTTTTTATTTTTCTATTTTCATTTCATTTCATTTCTTTTTTTTCTCTCCCCAAAAATAACTATCTCTTTTGTCAAGTTTTTGTCTTTAGATGAATTAAGACCTTAAATCCATAGGTTTAGAGTGCATTGGCTTTGAAAGGTATGTATGGCCTTTGGTGTATTTGGAAAAATGTTAGCTCTTCCTCAAAGGGAACAATTTATTGAAAACAAAAATTATCATTGAATTGTTATTACTGGGGTAAATACAAATCAATTTTATCCTTCTCTCCAAATTAATGACCCTATCCTCTGAATTGCCCCACTATAGAGTGGTTCTTAATAGGGTTTACATTTGAAATGACTCTAAAATAGTTCAATGGAGTTATCAAAGGATAATTGTGTTTAGGATTTGAAAATGAATGCCTAACTTCATTTCAATCTGCATATCAAATTCAAAATGGACCTCCTTTAAGGAATGAGTACAAAATACCCTCACCATGATGTCTCTTAACTCTTAAAGTGTTTAAGGGTTAGTGTATAGGATATAGCTCGCCTCTTTTCATTCAAAACTTTTTAAAAGTGAGTTACCAATTCCTTACATAGGGATTGATTGACCTTAGGGTATTGACCTTACTCCCCAATTCCTTGGAACATACCCCAATTGTGAAATTTTAAAGACTAAATGCCCCATGCCCCAGACTTATAGGTCTTAATACCCTTAAGCTTCCATAAGTGAATTTGGGTTAGGTTCTTTAGAGTTCGAATGGGCTGGAACTGACAACTTTTGAAGTAAAAGGAACTAATGAATTACCCTTTTTCTTTGTACCGAGGATCAAGCTTAGGATAGTGTTTAATAGCTTTGTGTTTTGGTTTGGTTCATGGTTAGACTTAATGGCTCAGGGGCATTGAGTTGGTTAAATCATGTTGATAGGCTAAGGTTCGGGTTTAGTTGGTTATTTTCTCGAGCCAAGTGGATCTGTTTAGGTTAGCTGCCTTGACGGGCCAAGTAATTGTGTTTGTCCCGAACCATATAAAGATTTGTAACCGTTAGCAAATTTCTTTTCTTTTCTTTTTTTTTTTTTATAAAGAGAGAAAGAAAATGTGAAGGCTTTCGTGTTATAGAGCCCAAGTGATGAGATTGTAAATGGATGATTACGGAAAATTGCTTTTATAGAATTCTACATACAAGCTTATACAATTTATCGTTACTAAGGGTCTATTTACAAGCGAGGAATTCTGAAGAATAAAAGACTAAACAAAGAAAATATTTAAATCTTATTTATTCCAAATGAAGAAGGTTATTTGCAAAATGCTAAATTTACGTAAAAGAATGAATATTTCTGGTTAGTAGAATATTAGAAAAAATGATAACTACCTATTATTTTACAGCTTTGATTCTTTTCATTTTGTTTTCTTTTTTCTTTTTATTTTTTGTTTTCTATTTACTCCGTGAGGGTTGGGCCCAAAGTGATAGATTCGAGCCCTAATAGATGTATTAAAGCCCTTACTATAGTAATATTTATAGGGCTCTTATATAGGAGCAAGATGAGTCCAATCTTGTTCCTAACGAATTTTTACTTATTTGGGCTAAAAAATTATATCCATATCTAGAGTATCTTTTAAGGCCAATGAAGTGGGTAAATGTAGATTTGTTTGGAAGCCCCAAGACTCGATTTAGCCATGACTGATCAAAATCAAAATTAAAATTACAATTACAACATAATCTAAACTTTATATAAAATTATTATAAATTATTTATAAGGAAATATTACAACTACAACTTCACAACTGCTTTTATTCATTTAGGTTTACCACATCACGGGTTCTTATAATTTTTTTTTTTAAAAAGGTTTTATGTAATGCAAAAGGGTGGGTTCTAAAGGTTTTTAAGTTCTGCAACCACTGCGTTTTTTCAAAACAATGATTCTGTGATCGCATTTGAACTTGAGTGGGGTAACCTGATCGGCTCCGGAAGGTAGTTACCCCACAACATCCGAAGCTTACACAATGGCTCTCCTCTTAATGTCCTAAGACAGCCTGGTTCTGACCGTGTATACCATGCATTCATAATGCAGAAAAACAGAATAAAAGTAAACCCGCCAAAATTACCGCCTTAAATAAACTACAACAAAAAAAATGTTAGTAAAAAATAAATAAATAAAATAAACAAATACATAAAATAATATACCTGAGTTCTTTTTTGTTATTTTTATTATTTCATCATTTTTTTTTTGAAAAATAATCCTATTTTCGACAACTTCTAGTGGCTAGCCCTTTAGTGGTCTCTAATGGAGTCGCTAAACTGTCGAGCCTGATTTTTCGGTTTTCTATTTGAAATTGATTTTTCATTTCCTGATTAATACTAAACCCTAACCTATTTAATATTAATCCTCGATTAAAGAAATTGAGAAATTTTGATTTTTTATTGAAAATAATTTTTGGAGTCGCCACCCGATCGGAGTAAAAAAAAAGGAAAGAAACCATAATCAATTAGGTAGATTGATTACGATTTAGCTACCAGTCTTTGATTTCAATTTCAAATGAAAAATCAGAGAGTTCCGAGTTCAGGGGCTAACCTATTAAATACTTAACGGGTACCACTATCTATTTACCGAAATTAGGATTATTTTTATAATTATAATATTTAAAAAAATAAATAAATAAAAATCAAAAGAGAGAAAAAAAAAATGGACCTAAGTTTTTACATATTTAATCATCGCCCCAAAGATGCCATGTACCCGCTAGCCGAGATCAGAAGATCATAGTTCTTTCCGAAAACTTTAATGTGTTGGTTCTTTTTAGAAAATAAATAAATAAATAATTGGTTGAATTTGCGTTTTTATTAACCATTTCATTTTTATTAAGAAAAATTTTTAGAAGCCTAATTTTTATTTCTAATTATAAAAAAAAACCTAAAAAACCTAATTTTTGAAAAGTTCCAAATTAAGATTTTTATTTTAAAAACAATTAAGTAATAATTTTTTTCTATTTTCAAGAAAAAAACCCTAAAGATTTTATGAAACATGCAATATTCTACATGATGAAACTTTTATATAAAAAAGATGCTTAAAACATTAAAAAAAAAAGAAAGAATTTTTTTTTTAATCATAGAAAAAATACCTAAACTATAGAAAAGATATCTAAATTATGAAAAATATGTTTAAACCATAAAAAAGAAATCTGAATGATTAAAAAGATGTCTAAATTATATAAAAGAAACTTAAACAATGGAAAAGATATATAAACTATATAACAGAAACCTAAATTATGGAAAAGATATCTAACCATAGATAAGATGTCTAAACCATAAAAAAAACCCAAACTATAGAAAAAATATCTAAATTATGAAAAAGATATTTAAACTATGGAAAACAAGTCTAAACTATGGAAATGATGTCTCGTTTTAAAAAAGAAGTCAATTAAAGATATATATTTTTTATTTTATGAACATCAAAATGATTTTTTTTTTTATTTAGAAACCCTAACATGTCTATTGCAATTTTCCTAAATTAATACAATATGCAAAGAACGAGATTTTGTAAAATATGAGATTTTATAAAAATGTTATTTTGAAAATATGAAATCTAAAAGAATAATTTAAAAAAAAAAACTAAAATTTAACTTAACACATATTCACTAAGCAATAATGCTATAACTAATTACTAGTAATTAAAGACGTAGTGAAAATAAAAAAAAAGTCTTAAAAATAACTGCGCATATACTAAGTGAGATAAAAATAAATAAATAATACAAGTTATAGACAATAATTAAAAACCACTATTATGTACTTACAAAAAAAAGCACGCAAAGCTGATAAAAGGGAACAGATCGAATCCTAGAATTGGTTTGAGGAGTGAGTTCGAGCATGTTTTTAACAAATGTGTAATTATTCTTTTTTTTTTTTTACAAAAAGGTTCCTAATTCTTAAATATTATTGTTTTATAAAAAAATTTCGCTAAAAGCCCTAAAATTTAAAAAGGATTTTTTTATTAACTGTTATTTAAAAAAACAACTTTCTATATGACAAATCCTTAAACAAGATCAAATCATAACAAAAATAACCAATCCTAATAACTCTTAAACTAACATAAAATGTACATTAACTTAAATCAATGCTTAATTTATCAAATCAAGAAAACTAATGTTAAAAGAAAAATACATAAATTAATACATACATATACATATATTATTGTTATTAAACAATTATCTATATATAAAAGACTAAGAGTAAAAGCTCCTAAAACTAATATGTTCATATTCGTATATATTATATTTAATAACTAAAGATCTAAATAATAATAACAAATAAACAATTAAACAAACAATTTCAAAATTGGAAAGAAACGGACCTAAACTTCTTGATTATGTGATGAAAAACGATGGCTAGCATATAACGGAGTTGCTGTTACGTATGGCTACTGGTGTCGAATTATTGTTTAACTTTGCTTCGCTATTATCCGCCTTATTACTGTCTTGTTTGCTGCTATCCGCTGTGCTACTGTCTTGTTCGTTGCTGTCCGCCTTGCTACTGTCCTGTTCGCTGCTGTCCGCCATGCTATTATCCTGTTCGCTATTGTCTACCATGCTACTATTTGCCTGGTGTTGCTGTTGTTCTGTTCGCTGCCGTTTGCCTGATGTTGCTACTGTTCATCTGGTCGTGTTGAAGAATTCTGCAGCAGTAATCGTTGGACGTATGCAGTCTTGAAGTGTATTATAACAGTGGGCTGTTTGTGGGACTGTGTTTAGTCATTGAATTATTGTTGTGTCAAGGTGGCCTTTTTCTGCTGTGTCTCCTCTTTTTTTCATTTTCTTTATGTAAGTATATGTGTGTTTTTAAGGTCCAAATCAAATCATATCTAATTATATCTATTGCATCTGATTTGATAATAATTAAACTAGATCAAAATTAATTCAAATCCGATTTAATAAAACCAAACTAGATACAAATAATTTTAATTAGATATGAATCCTATTTATTTCTCTCGCTTTTATAAAAAAAATAGAAAAATAAAAGACATAGATGCCTAGTGAGGCTCAAACCCACAACCTCAAATTAAATCTAATCCAATATTCCAATACTTATTCGTTAAGCCGTTGTAAGCTCTAAAGTTAAGTTAAGAGACCGTAGGATTAAACTTAGAATACAAGGTTTAGGACGATCGGTTAAAGGATCCGATCAAACACAAATTATAAATTATGGAGAAAAATATTAGTAAAAATGACCTCGTAAACTTGAATTTAAGAAAATAAGTAATAAAATAAGAGATTACAAAATTTTCAAATTTTAATTATAATACTTGTTAATCATCAAAAAGGCAAAAAGTGAAATTTGATACCTAATAAATTACTAGAGATAGATTATATGTATACTAAAAATCATAGAATGATCTAAATAATAATTAGGAATGTTCACATGTACCCCGCATGTATTTACATGTAGATAAAAATACGCGAAATTACTTAAATTGGCCAAAAACTTAGTAAATAATTAAAGAAAATTATTAAATTAATTAAGAAAAAAAAGAAATTAGAAGGGTGTGATTAATGTAAATATGGTTGTGGCAGGTCAGAATCTGAAAAAGAAAAATTATCCAATTACAATTAAACAACACAAAAGCCAAAAATCAAGAAAATGAGGTAATGTCATGTCTAATTAATGCATATTAATTACCCAAAATGTCTATAAATAGGGAAAAATTTTATAAAACTCCTTTGGAAAATTTAGGATCAGATAAAAATACGGAACTTTAAAAATTCAAGAGAAAATCTATAAAAAAAAAGAAAGAAAAGGAAACTGTGCAGATAGGGCTAATGAGCCAAACCCATACCTCACCACCACCTGAGACCGAGCCATCACCACTACCACCACCACCCCACTCCAGCCCCACCGTCTAGGTCGGCCGACACACTTGGACAGGATTTGGATTGCCAAAAAGCATTGAACCGGTGAGTCCCTTAATTGCCCCGATTTTGAATATTCTAGCCCTAAAATGATGGAAAAATTGGGTAATTTTGGGTTAATTAAGTGATTAAGATACGAATTACTGATTTAGATAGTCATTAGATGTTTAGGGATGTTAATCTCTGATGTGGAAACCTAATCCTAGCCTTTTGAGTATTAAGTATAGTTAATTTCGGAAATTAGGTAGTTATTGTAAGAAATTAGTAATATGTGGAATTAAAAATTAATAAATCCAAAAAATTAGGGTTATTTAGATAATATTAGAATAAAAATCAGAATAATACTAAATCTGAAATAAGATTTAATTTTAGGTAATTGTATAAAAAATGTAAGATTTTTTTATATCAGGGATAAATCTGATACCCCAATTAGGAATAACGTGTATCGAATAGTTTAGAATACTAAATTAAGACCCAATAGGATATTTGAATACTCGAGCTTAATGTGATTAATTTCACATTAGGATTCGAGCATATGAGTTAAATTATAACTTAGAATATGAATCCTTAAAGTATAAGCACTAAAAAGACCTATTTATATTATAGGATACCCAGAGACGAATCGGCTTGTAACTAAGTAATCGGGCGATTGAGAAATTCCAAGTAAGTTGGGTTGTTGCTTATTGTAATAAAGTACTAGTTTTATGGTACTCAGAGACTTAGGCTTGTATATGGTTGTGATTGTAAGTAGTTTACGCATGTGTTTGATATATCTGAATTCATGCTAAATTTGTAATGTAAGTAATTTTGTGATTGATTAAATTTATGTGAAATTTTTTGAACACCCTAAATGGAATTTAATCTTATTTGACTCTAAGAACCAAAAATGCCATGCATTACAACTCGTTAAGGGATCATAGGATTCTCCAACCAAATACCGACCCCTTCAAAAGGGATAGCGCAGGATTGCAAAATGATTCCTTCTTCATCTTTAGTCGAACTAAGTGACAGGAGAGGAGGTCGCGGCTAGGGTGAAGTCAATGGTTCGAAGGTAATCGTGGGAGGAACGAGGTCTCCATTGCACAAGCTTGGGTTTGGTTGTGAGCTACTGCATGACATGGAAACTCCTCAAACCGGATTGGAGCGGGTGAAATTTCTTTGATTTCACAACAGACCGGACTACATTGTGCGATGACACTTGATTGTTGCATTGCATGAAAATAATTACTTAATAATCTTATTTGTGCTTGTATACATTCACGAGTCTCCAATTCAACTTACCGAGCTGTAGTTGCTCATACCCTTATAGATCCTTTTACAGGTCCCGATTTCTGACTACGTCAAGTATTATGCTGCCCTACAATTACCCAGATGTTAGTCCTTTTGAAGCTAGGGGAGTGAGGATCAAGTTACTTAGTAATAATGTGTAACTAGAGTGACCTTGTAGTTAAGGATGAAAGACTGATAGTTATTATGTAAATTAGTGAACAGTTGTGAATATGTAGAATTTCCTGGGAAGTTCTACGGACTTACATAGAATTATGCATATTTATTATAAATTTGTAATATTTATCATAATTGTAGTTAAACTTTTAATCAGACTGTTTACTTCAAAGTAAGGAGTCGTTGACGCCTTGTGTAGATCATGTTTATAGTAGGCACTGTAAGGCCAGTTACTATCATAGAATGGTTTACACGGCGGGACTGTTACGACTTTGCGTCTTCGGGGCATAACAGTCGTTGCCATGTGCCTTGACATTCAGTACAATCAAATTGTGCTTAAACCACGTGACTCTCTACAATGATTATTTTATTGAACTAAGCTAAACTAAAACGAATAACTCTAAAATAATTTACTTCCTAAAAGTTTACAAAATCTTTTTTATGTTTATTTTTATCTTTCATTTTTATTGTTTATTTTTATTTTTGAATTAGGACTCTGTTTGTAAAAAAATAAAATAAAATAAAAAAAAAATCAGGATTACGAAGGAGCAAAAATTATGTGTCTACAACCATTACTATAACTAATGGATAATACATCTTATTATTGGTATAGTATTATAATAATGCTAGCAGTGTAATATTAGTAGTAGTGATAATAGTGATAAGATTGATAGAATGGAAGAGTATACTCTTCAAAATATATATTTAGTATACCTATCAAAATTGTTTTTGTTGTATGATACTTTTGCATTACAAACATATAATATAATTTAAAAAAATCCATGCAATGTCTTTACATATTGTATTGTTTTTTTTCTTGTGAAGTGCTATATTGTTTTTCTTATATTCTATTGCGTTGAAAACCAAACATTGCTGTATAATAAATAGTTTAGGCTTATGAATTATGATTGGATTAACTTGATATTATTTTTAAAAACTCTATTTGTGCCCTCTTTACATTTGTCTTTGATGCTTATTAGTAATTTAAAAAGTATATTGATTACACACTTTAAGGAAAACATATATTTAGTGGAAAGGTGGAAGATTTTTTTATTTTGCACCTTAACCGATGTCTTAAGTTATGTGTTAACACTTTCCATTATACTTCAAAAATTGTTATTACTTATTGGTTAAAACTTATAGCCGCGCCAAGAGAACAATGGCATTTCTCGATAAAATATTCTAACGAGAAATCAACATATAGAATCTTCATTATATATAGGAAAACATCAAGTTAATCACTATTGTATACATCTAATTTTTATCTCCTCATAATCCTAATTTTTTTTATAGGGTCTTAATTCAAAAAAATAAAAAATAATAATAATAAATAAATAAATAAAATTTTGAAAAAAATGATAAAAATACAAAAAAATGAGAAAAGAAAAAATTATAAATTTTTTTTTTTAGATTTTTAGAAAATAAATTATTCTAAGGTCAATTAGTTTAATTTTGGTTCAATTCAAATAGCTTTAAAGAATCATGTAATTTAAATACAATTTAATTGTAATAAGTATCAAGGTATAGACTACTAGCCAAACAAATAAGTATTAAAGTATTGATATGAAGTTAATCTGAGATCATAGGTTCGAATCTTGTTAAGCATTTATATGCCTTTTATTTTTCTAACTTTGAGTTGTGTATATGAGTTCTGCATCTAATCAAATTTTTTTAATCTAATTTGATCAAATTTTAATCATTATAAAAGATTTAAATCTAGTTTAATTTTTATTAAATTAGATTTGAATTGATATAAATGATTTAGACCTAATTTGATTATTATCAAATCAGATTGAAATCAATATAAAAGATTCGATTCGATTCGATACGATGTGATTTAAACTTTATAAATACGAAGTGTGCGGCATAAAAAAAAAAAAATATCACACACATTCCCGAAAGAGAAAAATCCTTCATTTTATCTACTGTGAGAAACAAAATAAATTCTAACACCAAATGACCCCCTGTCCTTAAATATCCTCTACCGTAGCTAGACATCTACAACGCATACAATTGGCTTTAGTCCACTGCTTGTGCATAGATCCAATCTTTACGACAGGATAAGCACACGATCGCAACTCAAATCTGATCCACTGAACCTCATTCGCCTGCACGCTCTACAGCAATCCGTTGCCAACAGCAAACAACCAAAATCCCTTGCCATTTCCCCCTTAAATTTGATAGATCCAAACTCCACTACTTGACCATGTTCAAACACAATCTACCCTTTGCCCGATCACATATCCCCAACATGATACATCAGCAGCCATCCTCTTTATCCAAACACACGAGCCGCAACTAAACAAAATTCAGGATCTCCATCTACGATCAGTGACACAACACTCAACAAATAATAAGTTGAATAGTGGTCAGCAGCATCCAACATAGTACATACACGTACAATACCAATGTCGCCATCCTTCAAACAAGCAACAGTATACATGGAGTTTTGAAGCCCATATGATCAGCGACTCCAGTCGCTATTTCAGGCCGCGTGACTTGCTGTATTACGATATCAACTCCAACTCCTTCAATTCACGATCAGCCAACCCAACCTTCAACGTACCAACCAACAACAACTATAGTTATCAACATTTCACATGCCACTGTCTCCATCTGAGAATACCCAAAAACAACAAACACTAAACCGAGCAACCCACTGTCCTTCACCATGCAACAAACAATTCAAGTTTATATCTTTGTAAGTTTTTTACCTTTTTATTTATTTATTATCTTGTTATTATTATATTATTAGTTCCTTAGATGTTTAACATTATAAATGTATATATATGTATATTAGTATAAGAGAATTTTTAGTATTAGTTCTTATATAAGTGTATTATATGGAATTATTTTATTTTGATAAATTGTTGTATATATTAACTTAAGATTATTTTTAGATTAGGTTTTTAAGGGTTCCTCATATAGAAAACTATTTTGCTTTTTAGCTTAGGTGTTTTTAGCATTAAGATTGTTAGGATTCTTCACATAGAAAATTAACCTTTCTTTAATTAAAAATTAATAAAAAACCCTTTTAAAAAGAAAAGCATTTTTAGAGTATTTCTTTATAAAACAAAAACACTCAAAAGTTAGGATTCTTTTAGATTTTTGAATAAATTAAATCGATTAAGAATATAAATTCGACCGGTTTTTAAATTTAAAATAAACCAACATGTTAAAGTTTTCAAAAAGAACTACTGTCGTCTGATCCGGCTAATGAGTACATAAATACTTTTAAGGTAATGATAAAATCTGTAGAAACTTAATTTTTTTTTCTTTTTGTTTTTTTTTTTAAATTTTATTTTCTTTCCTTAAAAATATTAAAAAAAAAGATAATTTGAAAAATAAACCTAATTTCGGAAAATACATAATGGTACCTATTTGAGTTTAATAAGTTAGCTCTTAGATTCAGAATCCTTCGGTTTATATTAAATGGAAATCGAAGACCAGTATCCAAGTTGCAGTCAATTCACCTAATTGACTATGGTTCTTTTTCTTTTCTTAATTTCGGTTGGGTAATGACTCTAAATTTTTTTTCAATAAAAGAACCGAAATTTTACAATTTCTTTAATTGATGATTAATACTGAATGGGTTTGGGTTTAGTATTAATTGAAAAATGAGAAATTAAGTCAAAAAAAGAAAATCGAATTTCAAACTTGACAGTTTGGTAACTCCACTAAGGACTGCCATCAAAGAGGCCACCCACTGGAGTTTATCGAAATTAAGGTTATTTTTTTTTTTAAAAAATGATAATGAGAAACTTGAGTTAGTTATTTGTTTGTTTATTTATTTGCCTTATTTTTATATTGACATTTTTCGTTGCAGTTAATTTAAGGGGGGTAATTTTGGGGTTTTATTTTATTTTATTTTTTGTGTCATAAATACATGGTAGATATGGTCAGATCAGATTGTATTAAGACCTTAGGAGGGGGGGTCATTGTGTAAGTTTCGGATGTTGTAGGGCAACCATCTTCTAAAACCAATTAAGTTACCCTCACTTAAGGTCAGATGTGACTACAGAATCGTTGATTTAAAAAACAAGGTGGTCACATAACTTGAGAACCCTTACAATTTACCCTTTTGCATGCATGAAAACCTTTTTTTCAAAAATCACATAAACCCATGATGTGGCAAACCTAAACCAACAACTGCAGTGGTGAAGTTATAATTGTAATATTTCCTTGTAAATAACTTATAATGATTCTGTATAAAGTTTAGAATAGGTTGTAATTGTAATTTTATATTTTCTTTAGATAGGTATGACTAGATTGAGTCAAGGGCCTTTTGAAAAAATCTATATCTACCCACCACACTGACCTCAAAGATTGCTCCATATGTGGTTTCAACTATTTAGCCCAGATCAGTAGGAGTTTATCAAGAGTAAGGTTGAGCCCATCCTCACCTTATAGAAGATCCCCGTAAACATCACTTTAGTGCGGAATTTAGTTCATCTATGGGAGCTCGAATCCGACAGTCTCTATTTGGGCCCACTTCAACTAATCCCAACCTTAGAAGAGTACTCCCAATTGTTGTGGGCCCCTACTATCACATATGATATTTACGTCATGGATTTTAAAGCTATAACACCAAAGATTTTCCATAAGTTGTTAGGAGTTAGAAAAACTGAGATAAGTTGGGTTTTAAATCAAGGAAAGACCATTCGATTGGAGGACATCATGGACTGATTTTCTATTGAATTGAAGCATAGAGACAAACGGGAGGTTTTTTGTGCAAACTTGGAAGCATGGCACCAGCACCGAGTCAATGCTTTTATCTTGGTGGTCTTCGACACTACTTTGTTCCCTGAAAACAAATGTCTGGTCTACTTTAGCATTGCAAAAATTGTAACCCAATTTCTTGAAGGGAAATCATATGTCCTAACCCTTTTGGTCGAGCAAATCCAACCACTAAATCATCTCAAAGAGAAGAAACGAGGAGATTTGAAGACCAATATAGTTCTACTTATAGTTTGGTTTGTCAACTACATGAGAAGTTACCAACTCAATTTCAATCAAGCCGAGTTTACCCAACAATACAATCTCATTAAGTCTTTTAAAGAAAGAATTGAGCTGCTGGAAGGCATAGCTACCTGCTACTGGGTCTAATATTTTTATAGTATGAAAGTGGAAGAGCTACTGTAGATACCCAGGTTGTTTGCAAGCAAGAAAATGATAAGATGATGTGAAAATTTCAAGATAGTACCCCTGATCAGCTTCAACCTCTGTACCGGATACATCCCATCCAATGGACTCATTGAAGACTTGATCCCCAGAACATCATTAGAAGCCGTCTCATTGGACTTTCATAACCCCAACATGTTAACGGTGGACAAAGTGGCTAAGTTCCCAAGCATCCAAGCTCTTTGGTGCACAAGAAAGACCACCCTAACCACTGAAGGGATAGTAGGCAGGAGCTAGATAACCAAAGGATTCCTTTATCACCAACTAAAGAAGTTGAAAGATGTGGAAGAGATAAAGGAAAAGGAAGAAGTCCAAGTCGAAGCTGAACCAGAGAAAGCAAGTGAAAGAGAGTAGGAGCTAGAGAACCGTTGTGAAGAGTATCACCAAAAGATAAAGGCATTGGAAGCATAACTGAAGAGGATTAAAGGCAAGGAAGAGGATGCTCCTATTACGCCTTGAAGTGACAGAGTCGTAACAGCCTCACAGTATAAACTATTTTAAGATAGAAGTTGGCCTTATAACTACCATCCTAGACCTGATCTACACAAGGCGTCCATGACTAACCCACTTTGAAGTAAACAGTTTGTAATTTAAATAAATCGTTTACCTAAGAAAGTGAGAAAACATATAAATACTGAAATTCAGTTATTACAATTAACGTTTATAATATTTCATCATAATATATTTTCTAGTTATTACATTATTTAGAAATGAAAAATTCTAAAATAAAAGCTTAGACTTTAAAAATATATGTTTGTTCTTCAAATGTTTTTTCTCATTCCCCAGGATCCAGCAGTTGCTAGTTTGATAGTAGTTATATGCCACTTCTTAGCCAGCACCTGCACGACGTTTATAGGGATGTGAGCAACTACAATTCAGTAAGTTAGGATGAAGGACTTAAAACTATATCATAAACATAACAAGTTTATCAATCAATTTATTGGGTACAATGCATGTTCAAGCAAATGGTATCGCACGACATTGTTCGGCCCGTTGTGAGATTAGAGAAATTGCGCCCGCTTTAATCCGGATTGAGGAGTTGTCGTTAATACAACAGCTCGCAACCAAGCCCAGGCTTGTGTAATGGAGACACCGCTCCTCTCACGACTACCTTTGAACCATTGACTTCACCCTCGCCGCGACCTCTTCTCCTTTCACTTAGTTTGACTAAGGATGAAGAAGGGACCATTATGCAATTCTGCGTTATCCCTTTTGAAGGAGTCAGTATTTAGCCAGAGAATCCTAAGTTTCCCCTAATGGGTTGCCATATAGGTCTAATTATGATTACGGGTTGTATATTTGATTAGGTCCAGTTTAGGGTGATCAATCATTTCATACAAATCATGCGATACAAGCCAAAACAATAAACAGAACATAGTATCACTCATAATCATGCACATGCACACAACTAACTATCTAACAAGTATAACCAAGCATAACCAAGCATAATCTCAAGCCTCCAAAATACAACAACGTATTAATCCCAAATTACCTAAACCCTTCGTTTGCTCACTCGAGGTCTAACTCGCTCAGATCATCGCCGATCATCTCTATAACACAAACGTGGTTTCAGTTTTTTATATAATTATTATAAGTTGGTTTTATACTATAACGCTTATTGTTATGTCTTGTTTAAGATTTAATATATCCAGTTATCTAGGTTCTCAAATCTTTTACAATTATTCTAGGTTTGGGGTTAGGTTTGAGTTCAGTTTTCGCATCGATTTCTAAATTAGGTTATAGTTTGATTTCTAAGGACTATTTTATATCCGAACTCTAGAAACTTGTTTTAACTCATAATGTGAAATTAATCACATTACTTCTAGATATCCTAAATGCCATAATTATCTGTAGTTAGTATTTTATTATATCCAATACACTTCAATCCTTAACAGTGTACCGAATTTACTCCTAATGTGAGAAATTTTTATATTTGTTATATAATTACATAAATTCAAGATTTTTATCAGATTTATTATATATCCCTATTATTTATATAATATCAATTTTTATTCTAATATCTTCTATTTATTACATTTTCAATAATTACATATTATGTATTATCACATATTATATATATAATACAAATCTAATATTTCTAACACTCTAATTACCATCTTCCAACATCAATTATCATTTCAAAATGTCCAAATTCATCCTAAATCAAATTTTATACCTAATTACCCTAATTTACAAAATTAACTTAAAATTTACTATTTTTCCCTATTACTTATTTACTATATAATTAACCTAATAATTAAATCTAACACCCTAAATGCTACAAGTATCATAATTCACTAGATTTCAACATCTTAAAACATATAAATATTCACTAAATCAGTAATTAACTATTTAATTACTTAATTAACCCTAAATTACTTATTTTATACCTCATTTTAAGGCCTAAAAATTATCTAAAAATTTCAAAAATGGGCTTCATAGCATTGTTCTATATCATCCAAGTAGTCTATATAAAAATTTTGGACTCAAAACTGCACTCTTAAGGTCATTTATTTCAAAATCAAAACATGTTCGGTTTTGCATGATTTCTTAAAGACAATATATCATGGGACATATTTTTATCAAAATAATATTTTTCCTAAAAACTACATATAAAGAATTTTCCAAAATAACAAGTTTCATAATTTTATAAGAATATTTAATATTTTTACAAAATTAAACAAAATCGTGCTAGAAATCAAAACTCACCAATTTATGTGGCTCTGGCCACCAAAGGTGGCCATGGGTGTGTCAACTCACCTGGGTGCTGTCACCAACGTGTAGTGATGGTAGCCGTCCACTTCCAGCTACTCATCGGGGTTTAGGTTCTCTTCAAAGGCCCTAATTGCATAGTTTTCTTTTTCTTTTTTTTCTTAATTCCAATTTTTCTCTCAATTTCACCTCTTTCTATTTTTCTCACTCTCCAAACTGACCAAATGAGATTATGAAAAATTTGAAGTATTTATAGAGTTTTAGAGAAATTATTATGTATTAATGAGACAAGATAATTGCCTTATCTCTTCTTTTTTTCTACTTTCTATTTATTGTATTTTAATTAGTTGATTTTTTTTCTTCAATTTCATATTACCACGCCCCACTTCTGGATTTTTCCTCATTTTTCTATATTTTTATTTATTTTTTCTTAATTAATTATGAATTTTCTTTAATTATTTATTATTATTTTAGCACATTTCGCATATTTTAAGTAATTAAGCGTATTTCTAGATACATATAAATTCATATATAGTAAAAATAAATATTCCTAAATATTATTTAGGTTGTTTTATGATTTTTAGTATACATATAATTTATCTCTAACGATTTGTTAATTATTGGAATGCATTTTATGTATGTTCGATAAATAACAAATTATATACTTAAATTTTGGAATTTTTATATTCTTTTATTTTATTACTTATTTTCTTAAATTCAAACTTACGGGTTCATTTTACTAATATTTATAGCTTTACTTATAATTTAGGCTCAATTAGATTTTTCATCTAATCGAAACCCTAAATGACTAGTTGTGGGGCTTACAGCTCTCAAGATTCGAAAGAGGAAAAAGACTTGAGACAAGCTCACAAACCATAAGAAGATTAGAATCTAGACTTCGTACGCTTTAGTTTCTTTATTTCTTTAGGATTCTTTTTCGAACAAAATAAGTGATGTAAGGCTTCATAATTGTAAAGATTAATAAAAATTAGTTAGGTTTTGTCACATTAAAGGTTTCTTGCCAATTCTTAATCTCCATTACATTCATGTGCCATGCATCCTACATTCGTATATTTAATGACTTTTTCCAAGAAAAATGTAATATATGTTAACCATTTATTGAGTTTTCACAGTTAAAATCTTAAGATAGCTCATAAACGTCAAGTCTTTTAGAGAAGTTCAATTAGAACACATTCCCAAACCAGGAAGACCACCACTCAAGGAGATGATAAAGAGCTCGAGATTAATGATCCCTTTGATCTGAGGTTTTATTCCATAGAAAGGGCTATGGAAAAGATGGTTAAACAAATGAGCTTCCTAGTAGACAACATTGCTTTGCTTCATGCCATGGCACCAACTAATAAGGAAAGTTCCAAGGCCTATTATAAGAAGAATACTAAGGCTCTCAAAGTAAAGCATGATTATCCAAAAGACCCATTTGAGTCTGTCGAACCTGATTTTTCGGTTTTCTATTTGTTTAAAATTAATTTCTCATTTCTTGATTAATACCAAACCTTAACTCATTTAATATTAATCCTCGATTAAAGAAATTGAGAAATTTCGGTTTTTTATTGAAAATTATTTTTGGATTCGCCACTCAACCAAAGTCGGGAAAAGAAAAAGAAACCGTAACCAATTGGGTGAATTAATTACGATTTGGCTACCGGTTTTTTATTTTAAATTTAATAAAGAACTAGAAGGTTCCAAATTCGGGGGCTAACCTATTAAACCTTAACGGGTACCACTATTTATTTATCAAAATTAGGATTATTTTTCTAATTATAATATTTAAAAAATAAATAAAATAAAAAAAGAACCTAAGTTTCTACATATTTTATCGTTGCCTTGAAGGTGCCTACGTACCCGCTAATCGGGATCAAACGATAGTAGTTCTTTAAAAAAAAAATCTTTGACGTGTTGATTTATTTTAATTTTAAAAATTGCCTAAGTTTACGTTTTTAATTTATTTGGTTTATTTAAAAAAAATCTAAAGAGGTCCTAACTCACTAAGTTTTTTATTTTATTTTATAAAAACTCTCTAAAAGTCCTATTTTTTTAAAACGAGATTTCTATTTTTTATTTTTATTTATTTACAAAATAAATTTTTCTAAGTGAGAAAATCTTAAAATCATGATGCTAAAAATATACCTAAGCACATATATTTATTTACTTATCATGTCATAAACTTAACTAAATAACTAATGGAATTATAATGACAAATAAAGAGACAAATAAATAAATAAAATAAAATAATCAAAACTGAACTTGACTTGGGTTTTTCGGTGAAGTGTTGGTGTTGGTTCGTCGAGCATGGAGACGTGACCGTCAGTGCTGAATCGTGCGCTATTGCGGTGATTTGTGTAGCTGCTGTTGTGACTGGGGAATTACAAATTACGGCTGTTGTTCAACATACCTTGGTTGCTTGGAAATGGACAGTTGCCGGTGAAGTTGCTTTTGGCCTTGGAGTTTGCAGCTACGAAACTTGGAACTCACGGCTGCTGTTGTTAGAGCTCTCAAGCTAGTAATTGCACTTGGATGAGCTGCTAGTAAACAAACCAAACGGAAAAATAGTAAGCTGATGTTAAAATAAATAAACTAAATAAACTGCTACTTGTGAATGAAGGATTTATTGGTCAGTTGCAGCCTGGATAGATAAATTGCTGTCCATGTCTTGCTTGGTGCGTGGAGTGCTAATCAAGTGATGATAGCTGCGGCAATTTTCTATAGTGCGGGTCAAAGGAGCTGCTGTTAAAAAGCGCCAATTGGGTGTGCTATTTTAGAGTTGGCGATGTGCAGTGGAACGTGGTGCTGGTGTCGGTGTATGTCCAGTGGTTGAGTAGCGGTTGCTGTCGGTCGGATGCTGCTGTGCGTGAATTTGCTGCAATAGCGTGCGCAGACTTGGACAGTGTGATGCAGTGTGGGCGTGGCTCGTGGCTGATCGGTGTGGCGATTATTAGCAGGAAGTGAATACTGCAAATGCGGACAATAGCTGTGAGGATGACTGGATTGTGGGCTGATCATGAAGCTGACGCTCAATCTTGATCGTATCCGCATGCACTGCTGGACGAGGAGGATGGGCACTGGTTGTAGGTTACGCGGGTGAAGAAGAAAAGCTGTGTTTAGGTTGCTGATTATGGTAGTAGTGTAGGATTGCGTGGTGGATTGTATTACTGCTGCTGTCACGGTCGCAAAAGAGTTCGAAAGGAAAGGGGCTCAAATTTATGAATTCGTGCCATCGGTGTATCGGTGGGTCATTGTAGTTTTTGAGTTTGCAGGCATAAGGATGGGGAATTAGAGCATATATTGATCCAATGTATGCCGGAAGGACTTGTTGCAGCAACAGATGATGTAACGTGCAGTGCGACGTGGACTGTTGCAGGCGTACTTATGCTATCGGCGTGGAATGGGGTCAACGGCGAGTGTGCTGCTACTGTTTCAATTAAGGGGTCGGCTGTAAGTGGTCTGTATGTTGCTATTATGTTTTTTTTTTTTTTTTTATCAAATTGCGGTTGGGTGAAGCAGCCCCCTTCCTCACATCTTTATTTTTACCTAAATCATGATTTGATTAGATATGAATCCGATTTTCGTTTTATTTTTGCAAAGTTAGAAAAATAAAAACATGAGTACCTGTTGAGATTCGAACCCATAAACTCGAACTAAATCCACCCATAAACTCGAACTAAATCCACTCAAATACTTTGCTATTTATCCGTTAAACTTTTGAACTGTATCTTAACATTTATTACCATTAAATTATATTTAAACTATTTAATTTCCTAAACTAAATTTTTTAACTAAACTAAAACTAAAACTAACACTAAAAGTAATTATTCCTAATATAAAGTACTTCCTAAAAATCTACGAAATCTTTATGATTTTTCCTTTTCTTATTTTTTTAGTATTTTCATTATTTGTTAATTTTTATCATTATTATTTTTTATTAATTAATTTTTTTTTTGGTTATCTTTGAATTAGGACCCTTTTTTGTAAAAAATAAAAATTAAAAATTAAGACTACAGAGGGACAAAAATTAAGTATCTACAGAGTCAAAAGGAGTTTACCAGAAAGTCAACCCAATATTTGAACCTGATACGTATGTGGCCCCAAGATTGACCAATTCAGGGCTTAGTACAAATAGTTTGAAAAAAATGGAAAAGAAACTAATACAATAGATAGTTGAGAAGATAAAATCAGTTGCAGGGTATGATGGATTTGAACAAGCAGGGATCACTGAGTTTTCTACGTATGACATTGGAGCTTACCCTAAGAAGTTTAAGGTACCAGAATATGAAAAGTATAATGGGATGGGCTACCCCAAGCTTCATACTAGGTTGTACGTTAAGAAGATAGGTAAATATATCCAATATGATATGCTTATGGCACAGACATTCTAAGATAGTTTGACGGTATTGGCCTTAACTAGGTCTACCCAGCTTGATTTAAACTAGATAAATATATGGGTGAAACTTGGTAAGGCATTTTATGAGCAATGTAACTTCCGACTATGGTGGATTTAATTGCCCTACAAAAAAAGAATAATGAACCATTCAAAGAGTATGCTCAAAGGTGGAGGTGCTTAGCTGTAAGAATATCTACTCCTACTACCGAGAAAGAACTCACATCAGCTTTCATTAATACTTTGGAAAGGCCTTATTTCTCCCATCTCATCGGGCAAGCCTCATCCAGCTTTGCGGAAGTAATAGCAGCAGGGTGCAAGATTCAAAGTGCTGTCTCTTCCTATAAGCTTCGAGAGCTAACAGATAAAAGGCCATTAGTTTCGTGTTTTAGTCCTACATCAACAAGCAGCAAGCCTAAAGAACTTACGGTCAATATGGTAAACTCAAATGTCGGACCAAATGCTCAAGTCGTCTTCAAAACAAATCCACCTTCGACTCAACAACATTTCATAAGCTAGCTTTAGGCTAATAGGACTTTTAGACAATTTACTAAAATATCAGTTCCCTTAAGTCAAGTCTTCGAGAAGTTGCGAAAAGATAATCTGATATGGTATGAACTTTTTAGTGATTGATACAGGTCAAGAATCTTTGATCCTATGGTGAAATGTGAATATCATTGTGGGCAAGTGGGGCATTTGATTAATTCATGTTAGAGATTGAGGAACAGAATTTAGGACTTGATAAATGAAAGGACAGTGCAGTTAGATTTTGTAGAAGCCCCAGCTCCCAATGTTAACAATAATCTCTTACCTAACCACAGGCAGTTTATTAGTATGATTTTGGATGATTATACCGTCAATGTCATTAGTTGAAACAAAAAGCCTAAGGTTTTCAAGTTCTATACAAGTGAGTAAGCCCTAAAAGAGAAGAGGTATACATTCCATGTACTGCTAGCATTAAAAAATTACAAGACTGCCCTATTTAACTATCACATGGTGAATCGGGAGAAACTAAATTCTCTAGTAAAGGGGATTACTAAATCGGGAAAGATTTACCACTCAAGAGAAGAGCGCGAGAGGAAGACTATACCAAAGGAGATGGATGATAAGATGAATGCCGAACACATAGAAGGGCTATCAGCCTTTACCAAAATGACCAAGTCAAGTGAGTACAATCTCATGGAACAACTCAGTAAGACTATGGCATAGATATCGTTGATGAGCTCGTTGATCACATTCATACTTTAAAGGAGGTAAAGGTCCCTCGTGAAATTCTAACTGAAAAGATGGGACTGGTCACTAATTCCATCTTCGCCATGGATCAAATTTCCTTTTCAGCAGAAGAGTTAGGCAAAGAAGGAAATTAGCACATAAAACCACTCTTCATTATGGTTAGGAGTAAAGATATAATCATTACTAAAATGCTCATTGACAATGGATCATTGCTGAGCGTTTATCTACTCATTACCTTAGATTTGTTGGGTATTGATACGTCAACAATTAGGCCTTCTTCCACAACAGCTATAGCCTTTGATGATTCTAGAAGGGAGATTATAGGGGAGATAGATTTATCCGTAACTATTGGTCCTCAGCACTTCACTATTCGATTTTAGGTCATAGATATTCTATGATCTTTTAACTTACTCTTGCGAAGACCTTAGATTCACACAGTAGGGGCCATACCTTTAAGTTTGCACCAAAAATTGAAATTTATCTCAAATGGCTAGGTGATTACAATTTTGGGAGATCAAGATTATGAAATTTACAAGGAAACGGCCATACCCTACATAGGAAGTGAAAGGCAAGAAGAGTTGGCTTTACAGTTGTTTGAAGAAGTAAGCATGATTATTGGTTAAGAAGACAAAAGAGTAGAATTTAAAGAAGGCTAAATCGACACTTATGGCCTTAGCTACAACCCCACCTCAGTAGAAGAATTCCAGAAGAAACAAGCGAGGGGCAAGAGAGGTGATAGATTATACCATGCCCTTATAATCTTCTCGTTGTTAGCTAAGACATTCATGCGGATAGAGCTTAAGCTCTAGAATTTGCCAATGAAAGATCAACAAGCTCACCACATAAGCCCTAACACCAGTTGAATAATTAATTCTCCATCTCATATCGAAAACTATTTTGTTTTTTAGCTTAAGTGTTTTTAGCATTAAGATTATTAAGATTCCTTACATAGAAAATTAACCTTTCTTTAAATAAAAATTAATAAAAAACCTATTTTAAAAAAAATGGATTTTTAGAGTATTTCTTTATAAAACAAAACACTCAAGAGTTAGAACCCTCTTAGATTGTTAAATAAATTAAATCGATTAAGAATGTAAATCCGATCGGTTGTCAAATTTAAAATAAATTAACGCATTGAAGTTTTTGAAAAAAACTATGGTCGTCTAATTCTAGTTAGCAAATACGTAGGCACCTTCGAGATGACGATAAAATCTATAGAAATTTAGGTTTTTTTTTTCTTTTTGTTTTTTTTTTTACTTTCTTTCCTTAAAAATATTTTAAAAAAGAAGAAGATAATTTTAGAATAAACCTAATTTTGAAAAATAGATAATGGTTCCAGTTAGAGTTTAATAGGTTAGCTTCTGGATTTGAAATTCTCTGGTTTGTATGAAATGGAAATTGAAGATCAATAGCCAAATCATAGTCAATCCACCCAATTGATTATATTCTTTTTTTTTTTTTTCCGATTCCGATTAGGTGGTAACTCTAATTTTTTTAAATGAAAAAATTGAAATTTTCTCATTTTTTTAGTCGAGAATTAATATTGAATGGGTTTAGGTTTAATATTAATCGAAAAATAAGAAATTAAATTAACAAAAAAAAATCGAATTTTAGACTCGACAATTATCTTAATAGCTATCAATTATCATTTCTCATCACTACATGCCTTAAATGTAATGGGCCAATAAAAACAATGTCTAGAAATAATTTGACTATAGATAATTGAGTGAAGTGATAATCCCTAAAGGTAATGAATAGGTTTAGGTAAAATAATGTGGGAGTTATATGGATAGGTGACATAATGATTTTGAAAGAATACATATTAAGTTAAGGACAAATGCAAAGGAAGGGTTAGGATTTATATCGTTTAAGCAATTGGATTTATAAAGCTCTTCTAAAATCTTCTCATTTTATCTATCATTACTAATTTTGAAAGTGACACCCCTTATACATTAAATATACTACAAGTTGACAAGACCACTTAACTTACTTAACTCAGCCACATTAGATGTCATCTATATCACCAATTTTATTATCTTTTTTTACTAGATAATAAAATTAAGTCCTAAAGCTAAATTCAAATTATAAAAAAAAAAAGGAGAGAGAGAAGGAAAGAGAACCTTGACCTTACCTTTGAAATACCATACCTTTATGATTTAACCCTTAATCCAAAAATAATGAATAATTTTTTCAAAGGTCGCCCTAAAACTCAACCTTAGTTCTTTATGCACAAATGCTCCTTCTAAGTGCTAAGTTATATTTCATATTTGCATAAGTTTTTGTCCAGTTAATGGTGTTTCCTTCCTTGCCTAACATGTGTTCTTAATAATTATCTAGAATTTTCATTATTCTCTTTCCCTTTTCTTTTAGATTACATACGCATGATATTGGTGAAAGACTCGTTACTTTAAAAAAATCATTGATTGCGAATATGTAATATACAAGGAGGCCTTATTAGGAATACTGAGATAATATTATATCAAGGAGGCATGAGGAAATTGGTTGGATATCCTTTAACTTTTTACTTCTCTTAATATTATATCAAAGAGGCCTCATTGTATATACTGAGATATTCATTGGAAAAAAGAAAAAAAGAAAAAAAGAAGGTAATAACTTTGTTTCACATATTATATATAGAAATTTATTAGAAGTAATGAGACAAGGATCAATTTTTCTTTTGTAATGCTTGGATTCTGCAAAGGTTGGTGGAAAAATTGTGGGAAGTAATGATTCATGCGAGCATTGCATGTGCGTCTGACATATTTATGCTAAATGGTAATAATGGCGCTTGATTTTCAGGAGTCTTATGTAAAAGGTTCCTTATACTAGTAAGAGCACCACTAGACTAGATTGTAGAAGAGCATGTAAGCCGTTGAGAGACATGACCCCAAAGATATATGAATATGAGGTATTGATGAAGACAAAACCCATTCATTCGTGCAGAGCCATTTTTAATACGAAAGATACAGTATGACGGTGTAGACACTTACTAGTCGCATTGTAGAGCCTTAGATTGAAGTAGCTAGAACTATTCGAGAAGGTGATAACATGAATTTAGTACATATATATATATATATTTTTGTTATTCTGTTCCATTTTAGACTTTAATCAAGATAATTTTATGTTATTGTGAATTTAACCCATTTAAATTTCATTTTCAAGTATTTTTGGAGCATTTTGTATAGTTAAGAAGATTTTTAGTAATTTTTGGAATGTTATGAAGAAAAAGCGAATCGAAATAGATGAAGAATCAAGTAAAGAACGAAGCCTAATAAGGACCATGGCTAAGAACCATGGTTGTGGTCCTTACCCATGCTCCATTCGTCGAGTAATTTCATTGAATTCAAAGTTTTCCCATGAAGAGCTAGAATATGTCCACACTTTATGTGTACCTAAGGCATGGTCACCTTATGATGAATAAATCTTCTATTTTTAGACATGCAATATTTAGTAAATCTTCTATTTTGTTAAAATCTCGTTGTAAAACCTAACCTTACATCTCTATAAATAGACTCTTACGCTTAGGTTTTCGAAGAGAGTTTCCTGTGGTAAAATTATAACTTAAGTATTGTGTTAGGGGTCTCTCAATTACTTCTCATTTTCTTTTAAGTATGTTGTTGCTCTTTTCATATTCTTAGTAAATCATTGTTGAAATCTAATTTTTCTTGCAATGACTCTTCTTTCTATCTATGATATTACTCTTTGATGATCTAATTATGCAAAGTATATTGTCTTTAATTAGTATTTTCTCAAGATACTATATTAATGTATGAGTTGACTCAAATCCTATGGTTAACCAACAAGTGTAATTAGAACATATTGAGTATACTAAGAGATTAAGTATTGAATTTTCTTTTAATTATGCCGACCAAATAGCGGGATCCAGGTTCTTAATGCAATCTTGTAACGCTCTATTATGTAGCAATGTGAGTAAAGAAGGTCTCAAAATTAAGAATCAACTAAAGACGGTAGTCCAGATAATTCAAAATCTAATTTCTATAGGAACGAGGCTAGGAATCAAATTAGGAATCCTCATGGTCTAAGAAATAGTTGAGATTGAAATGTTGCATGGAACTAGATAGTAAATAATAATAATTTACTAAGGATCATATTTACTTTCTTACTTTATTTGTGTTTGATTAGTTCCTAATCCGTGGGTATACCATGAAGTTACAAAGGTTGTACCCGTAAACCAACTCCCTAAAGCGAAATAGGCATAAGAAAAGAGCAATAGACTAGACCAACCTACAAAACGAAACAGTCTCTATGTATTGAAATAATAACAATTTACTAAGGATTATATTTACTCAATTACTTTATTTGTGTTTGATTGTTTTAATTGGTTTAAGTTTATTTTATTGTTCTTATTTTGTTTATTAGTCTTTATTCAACCTATTTGTTTAATCATAATCATCCCCGTATTATAAGTTAGATAATTAGAAGTTTTAGATAAATCGCTAGTAATTATGTTCTTACACACTGGTTCCTTATAGGATCGATATTTGAACTCATGTTCATTTTAATTATACTATAACTTTACTAAGTGCACTTACCTGCTAGTATGGTATACGCCCTATTAAGAGATTCATTACGTAGTTATCTAACAAATGCATATACATTATGGTGACATTGAAAAGTGGTGTAAAAATATTGATCTAAGTGATGTAGGCACTTAATTTTTGCTTTTCATAGTTTTAATTTTTTTTTTAAATAAGGTCCTAATTTGGAAAAAATAATAAAAATTTGAAAAATGATAAAAATACAAAAAAATGAGAAGAGAAAAAATTATAAAGATTTTTAGATATATACACATTGAAAAAACGGAAGTCTTCACAAAGATGATCACGCTTGCCATTAATCACCATACTCTCTCCTTCACCAAGAGCAAACATAAAACAGCATACGTGAAATTCATCATTTTACGAGCCAGACTTTCGAACCCCACGACCAGCGAACGGCAGTCAACAACACACAAACCAAATTTAACAACTGCACTTCCAATTAGCCTTCTCTCTCAAACGCATCAACCCCTGACCAAATAGTTCCAATCTTACACAGTATAGCCCCTTGGAAAGCCGTCTCCCTCACGCATGTCCCCGAACAAAACACTCATAGCCAATACGCAAAGACTGCAGCAACGTCCACTGTTTCCATCCATTGTCACATAACCCAACCACACGGAATCAGAGCTTCACGCCACAGCAGCAACGGTCAGTAGCAGTCTGCACTCACGGCCTGTTTCATGCCCAAACACAGACAAACAACATCCAAGTTTGTTCAATACGCCACTTAGCACGCCTGAGTGCAGTACACGATCCAACCACACAAGCCCCTAAGCACAATCTCCAGTCACGGCAGCAATCTTCGATCAGCTCACTCACGTCGAGATCAGTAGTAAACAAGAAGCAGTAGCAACTCCACGACATCAAGGTCTTCCACACGCACGAAGTCCACATCACTTGCCAACACCCGTCCCCTGAATAGCAACGCCACCCACTGCAGCGTTACACAATCACGCTGATCAGTGGCAATCCATACTATTGTAGCACTCCACCGAATCCCAAGCAAACCGACTGACAGTACTGCTCCATCTACCCCCCCAAACACGAATTGCATCCCCATATTCACTGTTTTCACTACGCTGCTGCACACAACAGTCTACATACATCCACTATAGCATTGATATGCACACGACCAGCAGCATACGCCATCTACTGACCAGCGTCGTGACAGTCAACACGCGCCCACTCAGCTCACTGTAGCACTCTAGCCAAGCCACTGATCAGTTCTTTTAACGACCAAACCCAGCGACACTCCCATCCTCAATAGTACACGCAGATCAGCCACACACGACAACACTTGATTCACACTTAACCGAAGACACACACTCCGACTGAGCATACTTCGCGCGCAGTTCTAACCACTATCCACTTGACTGTCACGACCGACTACTAACCCATTATAAAACCAAACGCACGGCTTTACTCCACAACAGAGTACACAACATCAGACCATAACTTTACACACGTAACGGCTGTCCCCATCTTGACTTCCTTCGCTGCTGGGTATTTCGAGCACAGTTGAAGCATACACAATGCCCTCTTCACGATCCGAACTCCAACAGTTCAGCAACATCTACGAAACTCCACTGTCCACTCCATAATCAGCCCCCATCGACCAAGTAAAACACCGCACTTGTTACGCACGGACACTCTTCTTCACCGCACGGTAGAAAGCAAGCCGGTTCGGTTGTTAGTTTTATTTATTTATTTATTATTATTATTTTATTTATTGGTTAACATAATATATAAAGTATGTATAGTTTAGTTTTAGGAGATTTTTAGCAGTTTTATATGTGAAGTATATTATATAATATTATTAATTTATTTAGATAGATAGTTGTTTAATAGTGATGGTATGAATATATACATGTATATATTAGTTTTATAAATTTTTAAGATTAGTTTTTTTTTTTCTATAAATCCTCACATAAAAAATTTAATTTTTGAAATAAAAATCAATAATAAAAAAAAAGACTTTTAGAGAGTTTTTATAAAATAAAAGAGTTTGAGAATTAGGACTTTTCGTTTTTATTTGAATGAACCGAATTAGTAATAACGTAAACTTGTTCGATTTTTAAAAATTAAAATAAATCAACACACTAAAGTTTTTAGAAAGAATTACGATCGTCTAATCCCAATTAATGTGTATGTAGACCTTCAGAGCGATATTAAAATCTGTAGAAACTTAGATTTTTTTTATTTTCTTTTGTTTTTTATTTTTCTTAAAAACATTAAAAAAAAAGGATAATTTTGAAAAATAGACCTAATTTTGGAAAATAGATAGTAATACATGTTAGGGTTTAATAGGTTAACCTTCGAATTCATAACCCTCTAGTTTTTATTTAAATTGAAATCGAAAACTAGTAGCCAAATCATAGTCAATTCACCCAATTGATTACGGTTTAATTTTTTTTTTCCCGACATCAACCGTATGATGACTCAAAAAGTTTTTTTTAAAAAAAAAAAACCAAAATTTTTCAATTTCTCTAGTCAAGGATTAATACTGAATGCGTTAAGGTTTAGTATTAATTAGAAAATGAAAAATCAAATTAAAATAGAAAACTGAAAATTCAGGCTCAACGCTCTATACTCTATCATCTTATTTATTGGAGAGAAAATAAGCTTATGTAAATGGTAATTAGACTTATAAAATGAGTCGTGTAAAATTAGCTTTTGCTTAAGGAAGACAAAAATATTTATTATTTTAATAATTTTCATGAACTTTACTTTAAAGACATAAATATTCATAAAAGGGTGGACATAGATATTAATAAAGGGAATGAGAAAGGAATATCCTTATTAATGCAAGGAGTACACTCATTTACTAATATTTCTTTCATCTTTTCATTATTCAATACTTAGTACTTGCAAAATGGCCCATAATAAAAAGTAAAACAAAATATGACAACTAAATAAATAATAAAAGGATAAATAAAAAGAACTATAAGAGATATGTTTAGCTATACATTAAAGAATATCATTTTATAAAATAGATCAAACAAATAAGGTGTCACATTCTAAACAAGAGGAGTCATAATAGTCTCGCCATATAAATTAGTCTAAGATAGAAACTGATCTCACAACTTGATGTGTCTTTAGGGTCGTATATATGAAAAAGTACTACAATGAACAAAAACAAAAGTAAAACAAAGAAGGTTTAGATATAACATATCAACCGATTCTACTTGGCCTAATCCTAATACTCGATACGACACATAAATGTAATATTAGTATCGCTCACTACTAATTCTTGTTAAAAGAGCTAGATAAGAGTTATGGAAATAGAGAGAACATACAAGTTACTCTATAAAGGAAATCGTAATTCAATAATGAAGTAATCATGTCTATGTACAAAGTAAGTAAGGTATTTATATAACCTCAACTAAGGTTACAATAAATAAGGAAGTGATGAAAAGAATAAGATACAAAAGATTCTTTAAATCCACTAAAAGGGATAAAAATGACAAATAGTATGCTGTACAAAAAAAGAAAAAATCCTTCTAGAATGTCATGCCGAAAGACCTTTGTCAAGCTGGTGTTGGTGATTAGATGCACGGTCGCTCTTGTGGGTGCACGTTCGCTCTTGTGGGTGCACGTTCTTTGAAGGCTTAGCATTTATTGGGATCATCTTAGAAGCGACAAAAAAGAAGGTAGAAATCTTAACTAACCTGATCTGGATCAGGTCTGAACTCAAACATTGTATATTGTCTAAGGCTTCTTTAGGTTAGATGACTGGGTAGCTTAACTCAGAAGGAGGTTTGATGTTTGTCAACTTGACAACTACCTTGATCATGGTAAGAGCTCGACAATAGGGTTAGCAGCTTGGTAGGTTAGTTTAGCTTAATAGGTTGGCTTGACATCAAGTCAATTTGGCTGCTATGACATGACAACTTTGGCAAATGTTATGGTCGTACCGATTGTAATCATGCAAGCTTAAAGTTTATACTGGTCATGATCAATGCTTGGCGTATGGATGGAATAAGATGGAATAGTTCTTAGTTAATGATGGAATCCTCGCCCTTAAGTAGTTCTTGAGTTAGTACTCTAGAGTAAGTCCTAACAATCCTCTAGCTCGGCTTTAGGTAATAGGTCCGAAGAGTTGATTCCTATGACTCAACTAACTCAAAGCATCCAGTTTGGTACCTGTTATTATTAAATCCTGTAGTATAGCTTTTCATAAGCACTTGTTCAAGATAACCTATAATACACATTTTAATAATGTAATAGTATTTACACAAGTATTTATATATCAAGAATATTAGTTTTTATAAAATTTTTACAAAAGCCACGTGTTTTAAGGTTTAGATACATCAAAGTTAGAAACTAGTAAACATTTTATGAAATCTTAGTTAGCTTCTACAAAAGTCAAATGAAAGCTAAAGGAAAAGTCAGGATTTTACAGGTCTTTAAGTTTCCTCGCTTCTTCAGTCCATTGCATACTAATCTAAGGGTGATTATAACGCTGCACCCTGAAGCTTTAGTCAGTATATTCAAAAAACTTTATAGGAATGTGACCACAATTAGCTTAGTAAATGGAATAGAGCTAAAAGAGTACATCAAACACATACATGGTTTTCAGTTATTGGATTTTAATGAAATGCAATGCAAAAAATCAAATGAGACATTGCACAATGTTAACCGGTTCATTATAAGGTTAGAAAAATTATATCCGTTTTAACTTGGATCGAGGAGTTTTAACGCGACTCAAATAAGACTAAACCTAGATTTGTGTCATAGAGAACACCCTTTTTCGGTTACTACCTTCCAACCAAGGCCTCCAACCTTACCATAACCTTTTTTTTATTATTACTTAGTTTGATTAAGGGTGGGTGTAAGCCCTGCAATCAGATATTCAGTAATCGATACGTAAAATTTAGGGAAATCAAATAAGTTATCCAATTAAGTCTAAATTTTACGATAAAATTAAACATGTGAATTATAAGTGATTTAGTGAGTTTGGATTTAGGAAAATAATTAAACATTATAATATTGAATTATAAGTATATTACTCGTTATTTATCGAAAAAGTGTAAAATAAGTTTTAATAACTAACGAATCGATAAAGATAAACTATATGCATATTAAAAATCATAAAATAATATAAATAATATTTAGGAGTATTTCTTTGTACTATATATGCATTTTACATGTAAGTAAAAATATATGAAATTACGTAAAAAACCTATACCAAGCTAAAAGAACACTAAATAATTAAAGAAAATTCATAAAAATATCAAGAAAAAATACTGAAAAAAATATGGAATGGTTTGGAAATGGAGTGTGGAAAATTGGAGATGGAGAATGGAATTTAACCAATAAAAGTTAACCAACTAGAAAGTTAAAAAAAAAAAAAGAAGAAGAAGAGGATAAAGATGCTTAGTAATCTAAAATTAAAAGAAAACACAAAACCCTTATATAAAAATCAGAAGACCCCCACCAAAACTTAGTTTAGACAATTACGAAGCCATAAAAAAATAGGGAGAAGTGAGAAAATGAGAGAAACCAATTTTTAAAAAAATTCGCAAAATATAGCGTAGTTAAGACATTAGGAGGTAACATATGTTTGACAATCACCTAAGAGTGAATAGCCATCACCATTGGACGGTGGAGGTAGTGCCCAAACCAGCCAATAAGGCCACAGTAGCTGGAGACATTAATGTCGGTGAGTTCCAAATCTTACTCCGATTTTGTTTAATTTATTAAAAATATAAAATAATTATGAAAAATTATGAAATAGTGTAATCTAAGGCTTTTATATATGTAGATTTAGGAGAAAATATTAAATTGATAAAATTAGATCCTTAGATATACGGAGCTTAAAAAATCCCCAAACTTAAATCGATTTTTTATATTGATTTAAATGATTTTAATAGTGCAATTTTGACTTTAAAATTTTTGTATAGACTATTTAGGATGTATATTACAGTGCTATGAAGAGTTTTTTTTTTAATTTAATTTTCTAAATTTGTACTTAACTTTTATGCCCTAAAATCATTTGTAAAAGGGATCTAATGGGCTAAATTTTATAATTTAAGGTTAATATATTGAAAAGTTTTATTTACTATGTAATTAGATATCTTTGGATGTAAATTTGTGATGTAGAATGGTATTTGTAGAGTTTGGGGTGTTAATTGTATGTATTATATATATTAGGAAATGAATAATTAAGCTAATTTTGTGATTTAGGGTTAATTAGGTGTAAATTATAATTTAAGATGAGTGTAGACATTTGAGATGTTGGTTGGTGATTGTAAACAATTAGTTTTTGTCCTTCCATTTTTGTTTTTTTAAAGGATCCTACTTAAAAAATAAATAAATAGATAACTAATTTTAAAAAATGATAAAAAAATTATAAAGATTTTTTAGGAAAATAGATTTTTAGAAAAAAAAAAAAAAGGTTTTAAGGTCAATTGATTTACTTTTAGCTCGATTTAAATAGTTTTAGAGAATCATGTAGTTTAAGTATAATTTAATTACACTAAATATCGAGTCATAAGCTAACGGTCTACTAGATAAGTATTTTAACATTAGTGTTACGTTAATTTGAGGTTATGAGTTCAAATTTTATCAAGTATATATGTAATTTTTCTTTTTTCTTTCATTTAAAAAATTTGATAAAGATTTAAGAAATCAAATCTAATTTAATTTTATTTGAATTTTTATCAATTTAGAATTGATATAATTTAAATATTTATTTCAAATCTTTATAAATATCAATTGCACAGCATAAAAAGGTGTTGAATCGGAGAGAAGTCAAAAATTAAAATTACATACTCGCCTGAAAAAGAAAAAACCGATTTCATCTTTACAAACCTGACACTGAAACACATCAAACACACTATCACCCTCTATACGCGACTCCTCATGCTCAGTCACAACTCTACCGTCCACGACCCATACGTGCTCACACAAACGCTGAGCACGCCACTCAAACCGCATGACAACAGATCGTCGATGACGCTCATAACCCGATCTCATAAACACATTGTCCATAGCCGCAACACCCACTCCGACACACTGCCCGACACACTTCACCAACAACCAACGAACCAAGCAGCAGCAACACGACCAACGAACCAAGCTACTGCCACTACGCCCCGACTGCAACCCAGCAACCTCTAACACCAAGCAACCCATTGTCCTTAACTATCCTCCACCGACAGCAACACCACCTACTGCAGCAGCCTACCGTGAGCAGAAACATACAACGAACACACACCAAACCCACGAACCAACATACACAGTATACGACTTACGCCTGCAAATTGGCCGTCTCTTGTTCTTACGTAACCCAAAACACGAGATACCAATCCCCGATGCCCCATCCTTGCACGACCCCGCTGTAACAGCTCCACGAACACTGCAGAACACTATCATCGCGACACAGTAGCCCACGACCAAGCTTTACTGCAGCGTCCCATCTTTCATCGCTACATGCTCCAACACCACTCGACGGACAGTCATAGCTCCCCACGATCAACGGCCGCAACTCCAATCAGCACATACCGATCATGGCCACAGCCCCTATCACGAACCCACACGTACGCGCTGCCAACGATTTTCACTTCTCTGACTATCTTTCCACGCACGAAGCATTGCACACGGTGCATCAGTGCACGTCCAATGCTCCTTCATCGTACGTCATTCAAATCAGGTTTGACTCCTGTAGTGGCATGGAGCAAGTTAATTGTGCTGTCAAAACGAAGGGTACTCTTTCATGAAGTGGCTGTTATGCTCATCTCTTGGTGTTGTTCACAAATCTGTATTTCCTTGAGCCGAACATGCTGCAGGACTCGTACTAGATTCTTGAAATGCATTGGATAGAAAAGCTAGAAGCCTGGAAACATCCACTTTATAATGTTGAAAGAATCAGGAATAATGCGGTGACCTAGTCCTGGTCCCTTGGGACTAAAGTTGTTCAAAATAGAAGAATTCCAGCTTAGAAAGTGGATATCTAGCTATGGCTGAAGTTCCATTTGCTTTTCCACTGAGTTTGAGAATGGCTAACAATTAGAATAAAGATGATTTTATGCACAAAATTTTCTGTTTGTGGTCAATTTATATCTATTCATTTATAAGCATATACCGAGCTTATGTCGGCCGGACGTTCGTCAATCTAGCGTTCCAAATCACACTGGATAATGACTCAAATGGCAGGTAAGGCAAGCTAGGCATTTGAGTCATCCATTCCTAATGTGCTCGACTGCTTAATCTTTGTTGATTATAATTCTTTAACTTTTATTATATTTTATTATCATTATTATATTATTATTTTATTTATTAGTTACTTATTTATGTTAATAGCATAATATATAAATAGATACATATATATTAGGTTAGGAACTTTTCAGCATTAAGTATTTTAGGATTGCTCACTTAGAAAATTATTGTTTTAGAAATAAAAATTAATAAGAAAAACTTTTTTAAAAAAGAAAATTATGATGTTTTAGAGAGTTTTTTTAAACATTTAAGAATTAGAATCCTTTAGATTTTTTTTTTCAATAAACTAAATTGATAACAACTTAAACTCAGTCGATTTTCAAAATTAAAATAAACTAACACATTAAAATTTTCGAGAATAACTACGATCATCTAATATTGACTAGCGGATACATAAGTACCTTCGTAGCAATGTTAAAATCTGTAAAAACTTATTTTATTTTATTTTATTTTTTATTTTCTTTAAAAAATATAAAAAAAAGGCATAATTGTGAAAAATAAGCCTAATTTCGAAAAATAGATAGTGATACCTGTTAAGGTTTAATAAATTAACTCCCAAATTCGAAACCTTCTAGTTTTTATCTAATTAAAATAAAAAAACTGGTAGCTAAATTGTAGTTAATTCACCCAATTAATTGTGATTTCTCTTTTTCACGACTTTGATCGAGTGACAACTGCAAAAGTTTTTTCTTTTAAAGAATCGAAATTTTTTAATTTCTCTAATCGCGGATTGATGCTGAATAAGTTAGGATTTAGTATTAATTGAAAAATGAAAAATCAAATTAAAAGAAATAAACCGAAAATTCTAGCTTGACAGTGATGAGAGATAATATCTGAAGTGTTGAGAATATTAGATGCGCAAATTATATACAAATTAATGAGTAGAAAAATATTTGGTTAAAATTGATAATATGATAATAATAATATATAATAAATCTGACATGAAATATAAATTTAAGAAAATATATGAAAAATATAACTATTTCTCATATTGGGAACAAATTCGATAGTTAAATTAGGATTATGGTATATCCTACAGATTAAAATACTCGTTAAGGGATAAATACGAGATTTAGGATACCCAAATGTAATATGATTAATTTCACATAATAGTTCGGAATGAGTTCTTAGAGTTCACGTATAACATCCGTAATAAAAAAAAAATTGAATTAGAACCTAAATTGAAAACAAATTCAAAAATTGAATAAGAAACTAGCCTATAATAAATTGATAATATATAATATATATGTACTTAAATAATTGAGAAAAAAATCACAATTTAAGCCTATATGTCATGGGCATATAAATACTAAAAGGGTATTTATATTATAGGACATATAGAGACAAGTTGACCTGCAGCGAATTGAGTAAGTAAATCGAAGATTTTAAGTAAGTTTGGATTAATATGTTACTATATTTCGGAGTACTCAAGGGATTAAGATTATACTTATTTGTACCTGTAGATAGTTTTAATGTGTGCATGCCCATATGTTTTTATTCTTAAATGTAATGAT